>CM054057.1:322543315-323143315 GCA_028641055.1 Alopecurus myosuroides | reverse complement strand
TGATGACTCCTATATATTCAACGATGACTCTCATGATCGTGTGAACCTTTCAACGTCGTAACAATTTCCCTTTATCTCGCGATATTTTACTTGTCCGAGATCCGATCATCGGTATCCACCATACCTTGTTCGATCTCGTTATCCGACAAGTACTCTTTTCTCGTTCCCGTGATATAACATCCTTGTGATCATATCACGTGCTTGCAAGCGGTGTCGATGTGATATCACCGAGAGGGCCCTGAGTATATCTATCCGTCATATTGGATGGACAAATCCCATTCTTGATCTATGAGCTTCTACTAACACTTTTCGAATACCTAATGCCACCTTTATAGTCACCCTGTTACGGTGTGACGTTTGATGTCATCAAAGTATTCTTTCGGTATTAGTGATTAACATGATCTCATGGTCTAAGGAACAATGTTACTCCGAATGTAAGACATAACAACAAAACTAAATGACTTGATCGTATTGTTATACTTAGTTAGGGTCTAAGTTCATCACGTCATTCTCCTAATGACATGATCCCGTTATTAACAACATCCAATGTCTATGATCAGGAAACCTTGATCATCTGTTAATCAACGAGCTAGTTAAAAGAGAGGCTTCACTAGGAACGTTGGTTTGTTTATTAATCACACATGTATCAACGTTTCCGGTTAATACAATTCTAGCATGAGAAATAAACATATATCATAAACAAGGAATAACATAATAAACACTTTATTATTGCCTCTCGGGCATATTCCCTTCACGGCTAGACATCCAGTTTAACTGAATCTGTTGTGGTTTGGACATCAATATATTTATTTATAACTGAACTTGTATTTCCTTCCATGAGTACATATTATCTGGCTTTGAGATTTCATAAACAAATTTTATTCGGTTGCTAATGCGTGGAAGCTTTTAATGGCCACATTCTTATTCATCGACATATACTTGCTTAGGATGAGCAAGAGTCTAAGCATGAGGATGTGGATGCCTCCATTTCATATATGATTTTTCCTATAGTTTTTCATATATTTCCATTACAATCTTGGCATTATTCTATATTGACTTCTACCTTTTATATTGGTTTCAACCCCAACTCGTATGTCCAATGAGCTTTCTTCAACTATATGTTAATTAGGATTTTACTTGTTTTGGTCTTATCTTTTGTTTCTACGTATGTGTAGGTGGAATCCACAAATAAATATGAGTAAAGGAGAAGAAGGAGACAAAATGGGAGACATCAGATACAAGCCATGTGGCGTGTTTTATAAATATTATTTCCCCATGAGTCCAAAATTAAGATATAACATCATGATGTCGTGCTCCTCATTCATACGAGATCAACGAGCCGAAGAACACCTAAACCATAGTTTGTATGAAGAAATGGCGTCCAGTACAAGTTTCTAGTTCCAATACCACTTTAACGAGCAACCGGTACGGTGGAAATGAATGTACTAGCGACTGTACAAACCATTTTAGAGACCATGACGTTAAACCAAGCATCTTTCGTGAAGGGTCGAACCCCATATTCGGTACAGTCGATCCAGAAAACACCGAACCGACCTAAAGGGCCAATATAAGGAGGGGAAACCCCAGAGAGAGAGAGAGAGAGAGAGAGAGAGAGAGAGAGAGAGAGAGAGAGAGAGATGATCCTCATTTGTTGCCGCCCTCGGAGGGCTGCCGCGGCACATCGCCATATCCACCACAGAAACACCACCTCACCAACCATTGGAGATCAAGGCAAGGCTTGGGAGAAGGAGGACAAGACATCTACGCCACCATCTACGCCACCGTCATCGATTCATCCATCCATCTCGTTGTAATCTCATACCTTGTTGTAGATTGCTTAGTGTACTTGTCTCATCATTCATCCATCATTCATATGTTGCACCACATGATGTCTTGTACCTCATTAATTGAGTAGTTTATTTGGTATGAATTAACCCTAGTTTCTCTATTATATGGGCGGATTATTTGTTTGTATTGAACTGTAGGTTGTGTAGTAATGATCTTTTCTGCTATTGTGAGATGTGCACCTCATAATATATGCCTACGGGTTTCGAAAGGTTGTTCCTGTTGGTTTGATACAGAGGGCTGACAGTGAGCACACAGGACAGAAAGTGGCTTCTCCTTTTTGTTGAGCTCCAATGTGGGATTAATGGAGATTCACACTACCAATACCGCATCCAAGGTGAGACCCTTAACTACTAGTGCTAGTAGGCGTATCGCTTATCATCTGTACTAGTAGTGATTGTGAGTAGTGTGTAGCCTCGAGGCACCGAGGGCATACTAATTTACGGAACTCCGCCCGTACACAATATGTACTAAATATATATAAGTTGTTTCAATCTTTAACATGAGTAGTAGTGGTGACTTCAACATGAGTACTAGAGTGGTGATTTCAGATCCCCTTGTAGTGTCCCTTGTTGAGTTCTCACTATTTTTAGGGCCTCTTTGGATTGCAGGAGAAACGTAGGAATAGAAAAACATAGGATTGAGATGGCATGCACTTCACCTCCTATATGATTTCCAAAACATAGGAATTTTGCAAATGATGTCTTTGGATGGTGCATAGGAAGCAAACCTAGGAACTTTGCAGGAATAAGGAGATAGAGTGTGAGTGCTTTCGATTTTGCAAAGGAAAAATAAAAAGAGGTTTGAGATAATGTTGAGATTCCTATGGAATAGGGGCCATAGGAATGGATTCCTTAGAAATTTGGTGGGCTCAACCCTATGATCTTCCATAGGAAAAATTCCTATGGAATTCCTTGAATCCAAAGAGGCCCTTAATTTTAGTTTTGTTCTAGTTTATTTAGTTTACTTTTGTTCTTGTTATTCGTTACTATTAAACCACATCTTTATTATTATTTTCATGGAAACTTATGGAGTAAGCTATTTCCAAACACTGTTTGGGTGTGAATCATAGCTATAGGCGTATTTATACAAATACACGTGACAACGTGGTTGTGTGGATCCATAGAAGACAACCTAAGGATTTCTGTGGGATACGCTATAAAAATAGGATAAAATATTTGCTGGTGCAAGTATTACAATAATCCGAAATTGATGTAGGACTAGAACTAGGATTAGCAGTCGTCAGCAAGCATGATGGTCTGATGGAGGTGCGTTGGTGATGACGACGATGGCGATCATCCCTCTCCGGGGACCAAGAACAACCCCTAGATTACCCCTCCGAAGGAGAAAGATTGACGGCGGCTCCGGTGCTCTTCTAGCTCCGTAGGTCTTTTCGCCCAAATGAATTTCAAGGTTTTCTTGAATTTTTTTTGAAAGTTTATTTCCGCATAAAAACAAGACAGTGATAATTTAAGCTAAAAACAACGCTAGTCTGCATTTGCGCAGGTTAGGTAGCTCATTTCGTGTGCTCCTATTTTCCAAAGTGGCTGGCTTGTAGTAACTTTGTTTAATTTTTGTTTTCCTCGTTTGTAATACTCTTATGACTTATCACTTGTTATAACCCATAAGAGTGTTGATGTCTTGGCACTAGTTCTGTCTTCCATATCAATCTTTTTGTTAGTTCTATTTTGGGTTTTCCGTCCTCCGCCGCTGCCGACGCGCATGCACGCCTGCCCTCGTGAGTTTGTTGCGCACGCCTTCGTTCACATTATCGATCACGATCTAAGGATCCACAATTTTAGCATGGAACCCGCTGGACCATGGATCCACACATTTGCGTATGAGGCGAGTATGATTGATGTTCATGTGCAGATATGCAATAGTGTTTTCACACTCCATTGGTAAAAGAATACTACGCTCTGTTGAGGTTCTATCTACAGTGTACTGCAAAGTAGTAGTAGGAGTATCACTTCCGTAGTAGCTCACTCAAAAAGTCAAAAGGGCAAAAGAGCAATTGAAAACAAAAAAGTATGCTAGTCGCTGAATCTGCCGAAGAGAAGCCTTTCCCTATGACTCCAAGCTTTGACTCTCGGAGCTGACAGCTAGTAACGAGGTAGGGATGCGGGCGTGGCAGCTGCTAAATTTTCTACTACTCCTAGCTGTACTGGTACTACTCGATGCACGAGACGGTGCAAGGGGTGGATTAGCAAAAGGTGGCAGAGTAGGTAGGTTTAGCTTAGCTTTGTGGGAAACTGGACCCGAGACCGGCCTTTCTGCCACTCCCTCACTCGCTGTCCTCGTGTGCATGCAGGATCCGTGGCGCGCGCCTCGTTTCTCCGGCCGGGGTGGAAAGCGTCTCGCCTTTTCCGGCCCCTCTTCCCACCTCACCATGCCAATGCTTTGCTTGGGTGCGCCTCGGGGCTCGTCCGAATTCGTCGTTGCCCCGGTGACGGACGACTCGCCGCTCGCTTCGTCCCTATTCGCATTCGGACACACTCCCCGGTGACCACCTAGCTAGCTGGGAGCTGCCGCTCCCCAGTTCCCACGGCCACTGCGCCGCTAGACAAGCAGGCTAGCCGCCAACTGCACCGCGTTGCTGCCTGTCACTGCAGCACACTCTTCCCGCGTGACCGCATTCAACCGTGCTGCTCTCCTGCCACTTCTTCCTTTGTAATCTTGTCAATAAGAGATGGGATCGACTTAATCTGAGGATGCAAGGCCGTGTCCGTCCACAAATCTACATTCTGAAAATAGTTGCGCACTGACTGCTCTGCCCGCTTCAATGCACGCCGCGCATGGCGCCATACGCAGTGCAGCCTAGTGCAGGTACATTAATCAAGACCTACTACTACAGTCCACAGTACTGGTACTAGAGACTACAGTCTGATCTCTGCGGATCAGCAAATGCGCTCACGCCAGGACGTAAACACTCCACCTAACCAAAGTAATGGACGTTACTGTTCTGAAGCTAGGCTTTCTGTATACGTACCCGCAGCACCGCGCTGCCTAGTACAGTGTCCTGCAAGTGCACATGGTTACGTTTCACCCAGCACGCGATTTCGGACCGTTTTCAGGGCCAGCCGATCACGGATTTCGCCACCGGGCACCACGCGATATACCTAGTACACACTTCTTTTTACTCATGGCCAGCCGCACTACAACACATTAATAAATAAAAAATTTCAAAAAATTAGGAACAGAACGGTTTAACGCTGTCAAATGCTCAAAAACAATTCACCAAAACGAACAACTTTGTTAGGATTATTTTGGATAGGCTTTTACCAAACCTGTGAACTCGTTTCTACACCTTCTAAAATTTCCACATATTACTGCAATCGTTCAAAAATTATTTTGGAGTACACTATTTCTGTAACCACTGGAACCATCACAACTTTTTTACGGAATTATTGATCAAACTTCAAGTCGGTATATGCCACTATTGGTCAGCCGCCAAGTTTAGGCCTCTACCGATCACAACACAGTAGAAGCCATTTATCCGAATTAGCTCTCTCAGAGCATCTCCACCTGCACCCCTCAAACGGCCTCTCAAATATCCAATAAGGTGCGGACTAAAAAAACTCGGCGCAGCGGCACCCCCAAACGGTGTCCACCCGCTATATTTGTGTCCGGACCCCCCAGCCCACCCGCCAAACTTGGGGGGCCTTTCTGAGGGCGCCAGACATTGTGTCACCCCACCCGTCAGTGACACAGACCGCCCCCAGGGCACAATTTTGGCGCGCAAAACGTCGAAACGACGACTGTTCCCTCCATCCCCCTTCCCACCGCCGCAGCCGCCGCCTCCTCGTGTTCCGAACCATGCCGCCAAAAGGTCCAAAGAAACTCGGCCTCCTGCGTGCGGCGGCGTCGATTTTGGTGCCGAAGAGGCTCCAGATGATGCCGGAGCTTACAGATGCCACTGAAGAGGCTCCATCCAAATCAATAATTTCCTCCAAAACACCACTTGTAGCAATTGTTACTTTAGGTACCCCTGAAGATGATTCAACATGCAAATGACTCTTAGTTTCACTACAAGTTTTATTAATTTTAACCACATTAGGGGATTTTTGGTTTAGGCACCTTGGGGACATACATAATTTTTTTATCTTTTCCCATAGAAGGTTTCTCCCTCTTAGAATTAAGAGAAAAAAAAGTTGAGTTTAAAGTTTCCATAGCTTCCTCTAATTTACCAATCTTCATATTTTGACTATCATGGATATTGCTAGCCTCTAAAACAGTAATTCTCTTATTGGTACTTACTATTGATTCACTAATTTTGCTAGAACTATCGAGGAAGTTTGGAATTTTTTTCTCCATAGAGTTTAGCTTTTTAATAACATCATCTAAAGTGACCTTAGTTTTAACAACCTTAGTAGGTGGTGTTCCAACTAAACTTTCAATTAAATTACATGCTTCCAAAGCAGGTGTTCCTAGAAAATTACCACCTGTAAGAGTGTCCAGAACATACCTATACCAGCTAGTAATGCCAACATAAAAATTCCTAAGAAGGATTAAAATGGAATATTTCTTAGTGCATCTATGATGAGCATCACTTATTCTATACCAAGGATCTTTCAAACTTTCTCCACCTTGTTTCTTAAAAGAACGAACCTCAACTTCAGGAACACTCATTTTAGCAAGACTAAAAACAGGATAAAAACAACAACTAGAATAAGAACTATTTTTTGTGTTTTTTCTAAAGAGAAGCAAACAAGACAAAATAAAATAAGCTAAGAAAAACTTAAAAAAAGTTAAGAGATTGGAAGTGAGAGACTCCCGTTGCATAAATTCTCTTCCTCCCCGGCAACGGCGCCAGAAAACTTGTTTATGGAGCCTTGACGGGAAACTTCTTGATGATGATGAATTCGAAATCCTCGGCAGCGGTGCCAGAAAAGAGCTTGATTTCTACGCATGCTTCTATTCTTGTAGACAATGTTGGGTCTCCAAGTGCAGAGGTTTGTAGAGCAGCAGCAAGTTTCCCTTAAGTGGATCACCCAAGGTTAATGAACTCAGGGAGGAAGATGTTAAAGGTATCCCTCTCAAGAAACCCTGCAATTATGAAACAAGAAGTCTATTGTGTCCCCAACACACCTAATACAATTCTCAGTTGTATAGGTGCACTAGTTCGGCAAAGAGATAGTGAAATACAAGTAATATGGATGATTACAAGTGACAATAGCAATCTAAAATAAAAATGGCAGCAAGCAAACATGTAGCCGAGCTGATTGTGAACGATGTTTCAATGCTTAGAAACAAAACCTAGGGATCTTACTTTCACTAGTGGACACTCTCAACAATTATAACATAATTGAATGTATAAATATCTTCTCTTAACTATGCTCCTCCGAACCACTCTCCGGTCGGATAACAAACACTAATCCATGTGTAGGGCTATAACAGCACTCCTCAAGTCTGTATCCCTCTCTAGGGCACCCCACGCTGTCACTACGAGCACCCCAAATTAGGACTAAACAAATGCCACAATTTCATAGGGTCATCTAACACAAGATATAAATATAATGATAAACCACACGGTGCACACACTGTCACCTTTACACCGTGATCAAAGTGTTTACGGAGATCTCATAACAAAACCACTTGAGTAGAATAACAGATGAAGAGTAACATCTACTTATTCAACTAGATTACAAAGCTCATGATCACATAAAGATCACACCATGGGAGAGAGAGAGAGAGAGAGATGAAACACATAGCTACCGGTAGAGCCCTCAGCCCCGGGGGAGAACTACTCCCTCCTCATCATGGGAGACATCGATGACGATGAAGATGGCGGTGGAGTCGATGGAGATGGCTCCCGGGGCACTTCCTCGTCCCGGTAGGGTGCCGAAACGGAGATTTCTGTCCCCCAAAACTTGTCGTCAGCGGCAGTGGAGCTACGAAACTTTTCATGGAAGGGGGCCAATATCTTTAGGGTTTATGCATCGGAGGGCATATATAGGCAAACAGGCGATTGTGGTGGGCGCCCGTGGGGCCCACACCACCTCTCGGCGTGGCCAAGCGCCCACCCACGCCCAGGCATGGTGTGGGGCTCCAAGTCCCCCCTCCGTGTATCCTTTGGACTTCCTTGACCCTCAGGGAATTCTAAGAATTCTGGCTTTTGAATCATCCAATTCCGAGAATATTTCCAGAACAACTTTTCTGAAACTAAAAATAGCAGAAAACATGAACTGGCTCTGTGGCATGTTTTCAATATGTTAGTCCC
This sequence comes from Alopecurus myosuroides, assembly GCA_028641055.1. Taxonomy (NCBI): domain Eukaryota; kingdom Viridiplantae; phylum Streptophyta; class Magnoliopsida; order Poales; family Poaceae; genus Alopecurus; species Alopecurus myosuroides. The sequence continues at coordinate 323,135,250 of CM054057.1, read as the reverse complement.
AGAAAATCAATAAAAAGGGCATAAAGTATAAAGAAAACATGTAGCATATAGTATGAAAACAACATGGAACATTAGAAATTATGGATATGTTTATGACGTATCAGTGGACATGCCACGGGTGTTGAATCGGTTTCCGATAAGGTGAGTTTGGTTGGATTGATCGTTCCATGGGCAGCCGTTGCAGCTTAGTTGACGGGAGATCGAGTCTTTCAGTTCACGCTAGTTACCCTCTCTCCTCGATCCCCCCTTTGTGTTCTTCGTGTTCTTCACCGTGTTCTTGAGTTCTTGGTCAATTTGTGAAGATCGGGCCACCCAAGAGGTTAACCCCTCCATCATTGGGAGCTTTGACTTATCCTTGAGAACGTGTCTTCCTCCTTGAATTTCCTTATTCTCAAAAGGGCACTCGGCAATGAAGTGATGCTTGTCTTGAAAATTCAAACAATCCCTCACTTTTTGAGTCCCTTCCTTGCCATAGCTTGACTTGGTATTGTCCTCAATATATGCCTTGGCCTTGGGAGGGGTTTTCCATCACTTTTGCACTGATAGAGAAATTTAGTCCTTAAGTACGAGATCATATTCTTGATCATTTAGTGGAGCCAAGTTTTCCCTCAAGGAAACCTATTCGTGTTGTTCCACCACATTGGTCACAACCTTGGCCTTCAATGCAACGAGGTCTCCTTTGTGCATTCCAATAGCACGAGCACGAGTGTCATGAGCAAGCTTTGTTTGAACTTGAAAAGATGCCATTTCTTGCATCATCTCACTTGTTGTAATGAGATGAAAGTTGTGCCTTCCTTGAAGGCTCTTCAGGACCACGGGCTCAAATGGCATGAGGGCACACACATACTTCCTTTTGATCCAAGCATCATCTACATACTTGGCACCAAGACCACTAAATGCGGTAGCAAGGGTCTTGAGTCTTTGGTACATGTCCTCATGACTTTCACCATCAAGCATATAGAACCCTTCGTCCTCATTCCTCAAATCATCAAACCTATCCTCTTCATGCTTTGATTGCCCTCAAACATGGAGATGAGAGCTTTCCATCTTTCTTTGGTGGTGGGGAAATGTTGAATGTTAGGCATGACCTTCTGAGTAGCGGCTTGATGGATCATGTGCAAAGCGGTGTAGTTGAGTTGGCAATCTACTACTTCTCATATTGTAAAGTTCTTGGGGTCATAAGGCTTGTACCCTTCTTCAATGATCCGCCAAAGCTCAATACAAGAAGAGTTCAAGTGATTTTTCATATAATATTTCCATTGACCAAAAGAATGTGCATTAATTTTAGGAGGTTCGCCTCTAGGATTAATATGAGGGCGTAGGATAGGAGGATCGGGAGAGTACCTTCCAGCGACATTGTGGTAGTCCTCCTTTTCATCCTTTCCCTTAGAAGTTTTGTTCTTATAGGAATGTGATTCACTTTTAGTTCCTCCACCCTTCTCCTCATCTTCCTTATTGTCCGAAATTTCGTCCGAAGGAATAGAAGATGAAGTTTCCGGACCCTTGGCTTTCCACGGTTGCATCATTAAATCACGCAACTCCATAATTTTGGCACCCGTGGATGAGGTCAAGGAATCTTTCATTTCCTTGAGATCATCCATAGTGACATGTGCCGCGGGCTCGGCGGTTTCCCCTCCGTTGACCATACTAAACTCTTAGGCGGTTAAGCCCAAAGAAAGAGTCGAGGCTCTCATACCAATTGAACGGATAGTATGGGCACCTAGAGGGGGGCGAATAGGTGCTACGACCAATTTTAATTCCTTTTTGATATAGGCTTGACACAAAGGTAAATTCTCTAGATATGCAACTACAGTGAAATTACCTATATGACAAGAACAATACTAAGCAAGATACAAACACAAGGTAAAGCAGAGCAAACCAGATAACCGGTAACGGAAGCACACAAAGACAAGGATGTAATCCCGAGTTCCTCCTCTTAAGGGGAGTACGTCTCATCGGAGGGGTGTGAGTTTCGCCACAAAGGCCTCACCCTATTCTCCGATGAACCTCGCCACAATGGCCTAGTTCACCTTCCACTATTGATTCCCTTCAAGGCGGAAATTAGAGACTTTACAATGAGCTTGAGGCACATACACCCACAACCGAATTGGGGTCTCTCAAGAATCACCAACAATCTTGCTTCAATCAACAAGTAAGCAACAATGGTGTCTAGATTTTACTCAAAGAAACCCTAGACTCAAATCCCAGAAGTGAATGAGGAGGAAATGACGAACAGCTTGGTGAAGATGTAGATTGGGGCCTTCTCCTTCAATTCTCGAAAGTTTAACAAATTTGGGTGGAGGGATTGAGAGAAATATTGCTTTTGGTGAGCTCTAAAAATGGATCTTGAGGGCTTAGACGAACTAGAGCTCTTGGGGGAAGAAGGAGGGGTATAAATACGCCCCTTCAAAATGTGGCCGTTGGAGTGTAGGAAACATCCGGAATTTCCAATTAAAATTGAACCGGATATTGCGGGTGCCTTTGACCAAACCAGAAATTCTAGTTCTTGAAAATTTCCGGTAGCAAATATCCGGTAGGATCCGGTGCCAAAAATCTTCTGGGACTTAGCCAAATTTCGGCCCATCTTCACAAACCGTATGATTCGGTTCATTCGAAATTTTTGGTTGGAAATTTCCGGCTGACTTCTGTCCCACAAATGCTTGGTCCTTAGCCGTTTTCTCCACGCTCTCGAGGTAACCGGATAATCTGGTTTGCCAGAAATTTCCGGTTACCTCTAGTGCTAGAGAGATATTTTTTCTTAGCCGTTTTCGCTATACTTTTCCAAAACAAATAATCCGGTTACCTAGAAATTTCCAGTTACCTTCTAAAACTTGCAACGGCTGATCTATCTTCACACAAATTGGTGTTCGATGCAAAGGATGAAATTAATGACTTGCACAACTTAACACCTGATCAAATATATCGCTGATATTGTTAACTAACACACAAAACACTAGGGATTAAGAAATGCTCTTTTATAAGGCTCAACTCCCCATCAGGCGAGTCTAAGGCTGGGTTTTTATTTTATTTTTTAGTAAATTTGACGGTTGTCAATAAACTAATTGGGTGTTTAGTCCCACGTCGATCGTTCACAGTGGATACGATCGACTTATAAATCCGAGAGTGAACCTAAAAAAACTTGTAACAATAATATATTCACCAACAACAAGTTCTTCCCCAGCCTATGTCACTGGGGCTAAGTACACAATTGACATAGGTTGGAAAATAAGTCGTCGTTGGGAAATAAATCATTCTTAATAGTTTATTTTGTTATTCTTAATGCATAAATAAATTAGATGGTTCAATTAATAAAGGAATTTGTAACTATTTGATTATTATATTAATGAAAGACTTTGGCGCCCGCGATTATCCGCAACTTGATCAAAATATGCGTAGAGATGTGTGTGGTATAGGCATGAAAAAAATGAATTGAGACTATGTAAGATCAAAATATTAATATATTAATAAACTAGCATGATTCATTACATCCAGGGGCATATATATATCCCTATATAGCGACCGATCGATCGATAATTACATATATAGGGAGATGCCCTACTTACATAGATAAGGGCAACGATCGATCATCACATATATAAACAGAGGTGCGCCCTAAAGATAGCGCGCTACGGAGACTGCTACCACTGCTACTCCTCCTCCTCCAGCGACACATTATCGCGGAGGGAGTGCATGACATTTGCGGCGGGGAAGATGTGCTCGAAGTTGGTGTAGATGTTGAAACCCGTGAATGCGATGAACTCGCACCCACAGTAAAACGCCTGGCCGAGGAGGTCGTAGGCATCCAAGGGGTTGGTGTAGTGGGCAACAAGGCCAATCACCAAACCTCCATTGCCCTAAAAATCCTCGATCTAGAACATGGCCAGCGAGCCATGGGGCAAATGGGCGAAGCCGACACCGAGGAAGAACGTCACCAAGTCCCAAGGAGCCCTCCACCTTGAGCTGGCCCCACACCTGAAGCCGGTTCTCAACATGTATCCTGGCGGGGTACTGCCTATGGTGGGAGGCCGACGGAAGGTTGTTTCATTGAACTACATCACGTCTATCTCTCTGTGGGGTTTTTTATGGGGATGTGATTGAGTGATGGAGCAATGTTAGGGGCGGAGGTAGACGAGAGAGGAGCTCCTTATGCATTTTTCTGGCACATGGCTTCATCCTATTATTAAAACTTTCTTTCAAGTTGTTGTTGATACAATCACACTTGATGGCAGTGTTAGATCTTGACATGTACGATAACAGAGAGTGGTAGGTTCTAAGCCATGTGCCAAACTCAATGCATGATGTCATTATCTTTACCAAGATGATATGAATGTGTCTGTGCAGTGTCAGATCTTGCTGCTGGCCACATGCGCCCAAATTGTTTTCCTCTAATTTTTTTATCAAATTCATCTACATATGGTCGAAGCACTTTCTCTACTTAGCATGAGGAAAAACAACCTTGACTGCATTTTCTAGTCCTTTACATGCATATGCGTGGATTATCAAAGGTGACACTGGCCATATGCATCTTGTCAATTTCATCATGAACCATGTCCATGGGGCCTCTGTCTATGACTGAAATATGCCAACAGCCACAACGAACATCCAGTTGTGTCCATCTAGAGAATTGCATGTTGTCAATTGGCCCCTTCAGTTTCCAGTAAAAAAGACGAGTTTATGTTCAGATATGGACGACACCCTACTTTGAAGCTATCGATGCAAGGCTTTAAAGACATAAATAACTTAGAGAAGAAGACTTTTTCATCCATTGTTAACTCAGTATTTATCTCCACAAAACTGCTAGGCGACCTCTTCTCCACTTATACTTTAAAGTTATAAAGCATCATAAATTTATTTTCCCAATCACCATACAATTGTTTCATTGCTCTTTGTTTTGCCCTGCACACTGTGTTATATTTTAGCTGAATTGGGTACAACTTTTTCAAGTCTAGCTTGAGTATTTTGGCAGTAGTGTTTGGTGTCTTGGCTAAAATGGGTGTGATTTTTTCTACAACCCATAGTTGTGATGTCGTTATTGATACTGTTTGTAAACTTGTAATACAAGTATGTTCATGTGGGATTTCATTTACCCTAATTGTATTTTCATCAGGTTGGCGTCTAGCAGATATGTACCACTTGCTAGAACTCTCATCAAAACCTCTACACCGCGCAAATGGGCTTCTTTCTTTTAGTCCAAACAGTCTTGGCATCAAACTCATGTTTCACTCCATAAGTCTTGAAACACATCTTAAACCCATCCATGTTTGGCCATAACTTTCCTAATTTAATAATATGTTTTTTTTGTCATACACATGTATGAGATCATCAACATGCACATCATCTGCAACATCTTTAACTAACTCTACATCCACATCACACAAAATTTTATTACTATCAACATGCAAACTAGATTCACCCATTTGCTCCTTATCTCTATCATCTACTGGAATGCCAAAGAGTTTGGCCATCTCACTGTCAGGCATTGGTGCAATGACCAAATCAGTAGACTCGTCTATTTCTACTGAATTCCAATCAACACAAGCAGCACCATGACTCTCTTGTGCATCCGTAATAGCCAACTGATCAGGTATTACCGTCACTTCATAACGTACGGGCATTAGGTGCCTCTATGAATTTCAATCATCATCTACCATCTGCGAAACTAATTTTGAAGGCACATATCCAATCTTGTAGTCAATCTTCAGATCAACGCGCTTCGCATAAAAATCAGCCCGTTTGGTTTCCCGGTCGTCTTGCCAATCGATTTTATCAACCATTTGTCCACCATTCTCAATTCTCAAATACTCTCCCTTCCAATTATCGAACCGCAACACTGATACTTTTTACTCTGGACCCCAACTAACACTCCCTCCAATTTTCTCCACAAATTTCTGAACTACATTCTCTTCCACGTGCACTAGTTTTTGCAGACATCCGCAAACTCGACCTTCCATTGCAGAATTGTATCTCTCGCAATGTTCTGCACGCTACCATCTATTTGTTTGACCGTTGATGAAAAGAAATTGACTGTAAATTCGAAGATCCGTGCAGCGCGGGCATCACCACCACCGTTTGTCAATGGCAGGCAGTGTGAGCTAGCGGAACTGGACGAGACCCTAATCGAACTCAAATTACGTTGGAGAGATACACATTGCCGATTTGAAATTTGCTCGAAAGGATCCATATCGTTCAGCCCACCCACGACCGCTACACAGAATCTATGCCCGTCGAGAATAGATGTGACACACTCAGGTCTAAATCGAATCAAAGGGGAATGGAAACAAGACTAGGGGTGCGAATGAATTCCGCTGCCGTCGAGAACGTCAGATCCGCCACCACGGAGAGCTAAAGCTCCACCTCCGCCAGGGAAGAAGAAGCAGATGACACAGTCCCACAAGAGGTTCACTCGATTCGGTTGCAAAATCAGGAGCCCACCTGTCGGAAACAATAACTGCCCGCACTTTTTTCGAGGAGGCCTTAAGATAACCTCACACTCATTTAAAATGGAGATGACCGTTTATCGCCCATGTCGGCCACTGGCTATTTTCGTGCAAAGAAATGTAGCACAAGAGCTATTTTGAGGAAATACGTCGCACAGTCGGAGAGAAACATCGCACATGAGATATTGGCCCATAGAAAAATATATCAACCTCCTTAATACCAAATGAATATAATCTAAAAATATATTTTATGATGATTCTAATAACATTGAGATATTATTATAGATATGGATATTTTTTTCTATACAGTTGGTCTAAGTTTACAAAGTTTGACTTTGACCAAAACTAATAGGCCTCCTAATTTGAGACGAAGGGGGTAGAAGGGAAGCCATGTAAGCGGGCTATAAGAATTTGAATACTATATTTGTGCTGAGATGAAAGAGAGAATATGAGAAAGAAGGGAAGCTGCCTATAGGATAAGAGCAAGGTGCCGCACGAGCTCAAGAAACCCTGTGAGAGTGTATGATGGACCATGCATAAATAAATTAGTATATTCATATATCTCACTATTATACATGTTGGCTATTAGACTGGCTATAGATGACTTGGCAATGTCTTATAGCCAGCAACTATTGCCTTTTGCTCTTAGAGCTCACTTTCCTCCTCCATGTAATTAAATATATGTTATTTACGTTTACATAGGGTGTAGATTTATTGCACATGGACACTAGTGTTCACTTTATTTAAAAACATTTAAAATCATATTTTAACATTTTTAATATGTGAAAATGACCCTGAGTGTTTTCAATGATATGCTCTACAAACGTGATTTCTTTTTATTTGAAATACTTTCTATTTTGAGCTACACAAAAATAACATGTGTATAAATCCGAATATAGTGATTTAAATATTTAAAATTTTAAGATTTTATTATTTTTGTGTAACCCGCAATAAAAAGAAATTTTGGTTGTGATTTTACATGTTTGTAGGCTACATCATGAACTATATCAACAATTAATTTACAATTTTTAAAACATATAAATATTTTAAAAATGAAGGAAGCACTGTCCAAAAACAAAAATGACTTTCCAGTTTACATAAACTTATTAAGGTTATTGTACTTGCTCTAAGTCGTTCCGTAATGGGAGTATCTTGACATGGTATCATAGACATTTTGCTTATGTGGCACCTTATTTAATGAAGAAATAGAGTACTGTTGCACGAGATCATAGGCAAAAAATGTTGCTAGTCCAATCACAAGCAAGTATTAGCCCAAAATCAATTAATGCAACTTAACTTAGATACAATCTATAAGAAACAATGCATAGTGTGGTTGTTTCTTAGACTAGCCACAGTGGGGAGTATCATATATTGGTATCATGCATATGATACTAGTGTATGATACTACCTCTCTAATGCATAGTATCATATAGTAGTATCATATACACATCTCATTTATTGTTTTGTAGTATCCCAATATAGATATGTGTACAAGATTTACTTGTTATTAAAATATCTTGTTTTATGTGCTACGATACCGTAACATACGTAGATACCACTACCATCTCTTTCTTTATTATGCCACATCAGATTTTTGCTAACATGGTATGCATGATACTACCTATGATACCCCCACTATGGCTAGTCTTAGATTGTATTTCTACCTATAAAAACGCCTTAAGATACTATGCATTACAGAAGGGCTAAGCCTCTAACCCGAGCGCCCTCTGGCTATTCGGCGAAGCGGTGGGCTATGGAAACGAGGCAAATAGGTCAACCGTGATGGTGATCGTCGCAGCCATCAGCCCCCGAAAGTACCTTTTGGCAATTGGCTTTCTTCAATTAGTCAGAGGACACACGAGGCTTAGCTAGCATGGAAAATTATGTAGGTGGTGGCCCGGTGGGACAAAGCATACATGGCGGAATGGTTGATTGCACCTACGTAATGTTACCTTCAGGCGAGATTTACTCGGGCCTCGACTTGTGTCTTGGCAAAACCTGGTTGATAGATTAACTACGGTTAATCTTACACCAGGCACTGATGAATTTCGTTGGAAGATCACTAAGAATGGAATGTTCTCGGTGGATTCCATGTACAGGGCTATGATCCAATTGGATCTGCCAGTCGATATATTCAAAAATGTATGACGTATGAAAATACCGTTGAAGATTAAGATCTTCGCATGGTATCTTCGTAAGGGGGTCATACTCACAAAGGATAATCTTGTCAAACGTAATTGGCATGGGAGCTCTAAGTGTGTTTCTTGTTCTCATGATGAGACAATTAAACACTTATTCTTTGATTGCACATTTGCGCGTTCTATATGGTCCGCTATCCAAATGACTTCGAATCTATATCTACCCACTTCCGTTGCGAATATATTCGGCAATTGGTTAAATGGGGTTGATAAACGATTTAAGACTATTATTAGGGTAGGAGCGCTTGCCGTTATTTGGTCGCTCTGGCTATGTAGAAATGACAAGATTTTCAATGATAAAAAATTTTCTCGTCTGCAGGTTCTATTCAGGAGCACAGATATTCTCCGTTCGTGGTCCACATTACAGCGAGGGGAGTTACGAGGCCTTTTTACGGAGGCATGTGCACGACTGGAGCAGGCGGCGAGGGATATTTTTATCCCACATGGATGGCCACTTGATCTACGGATAGCGGCTCCATAGCATAGACAGTCTACATCGGATGTTTTGTAGTATTGTCGCTTTGTTTTTCAGTTTCGGATTTCGGCTGTGTGCATTTTAAGATGCAGAGGCCGGGTGTAATGCTTGATTATTTGAGTAATAAAGCCCTTTATCAAAAAAACGTACGTTCTCAGAGATTTTTTTTTAACAACCCGAGTACCGATTTAGTCTAGAGTAATCTACTGTATATCATAGCCGGTGGCCCAGGTTTGCTGGGCTGGTAATACCAACAATTCTAAGCTGCTTCGGGCAAACTTTTCAGCATTTTGCTCCGAGGACACTTTGGTAGCATCGCTCGTGTCAGGTGATATTTTCGACCACTAATTTCTACGCGATGCTACCGAGCTATTGCTGCCGCATATTCATGCCACTCAATTTTTGTCTGGCAAATAAACATATTCTAAGTATGTCTTATAATTATCATTTAAACCTCTTGAAAAAAAAATCTAATCAAGTACAACCAAAGGCACACTTGCTATTGTTTAACTAGCCCACTCTTTGCTTACTATGTGATACTAGCTCACTCTTTGCTTTGAGGTCAAAGTAACGAATTTTCTTCGCCTGCATTTAAGGTTTCTTACTTCTTTTTACAAAGGAATAATGATATATATCACTCACTAAGAAATCAAAAGATTCTTGACCCAATTGTGGACCCTCCTTTCCCGTAGCCTCTCCTCCCACCCCACCGTTCAGAGTCGCTCCGCAGCGGCCGGGCCTTCCCGATGCCCTCGCCAGCGGCGTTGCCGCTTGGAGGTGGTTAAGGAACGGCGCCGGATCTGTAGATAGCAGTAGATCTAGTAGTAGTTTTAGTTGTAGAGTTTGCCTAGATGTGCTGCTGTGGAGTAGGCCATCGGATCCCTTCGGCTGGATTCGATGTGTCCTCGCTCTGTTCTTCGTGGCTGCGCGGCTCTGGTGGCAAGGGCGGTTGCAAGCGGCGAGCTCGGAGTGTGGCATCTCGGCTAATAAGGCTGCTCTTTCTTCTCTTTTGAGCTTTCATCTCGAGGTGTCAGGGCGCGATGCGTCGGGATGGCGACGAGGTAGTCTGCGCAGGCTTCCAAGGAGGAAGGTGGGCGACGTCCTCCCAGTTGCAGGCTCTTCAAATAAGCGCGGGTTCGGTTTCCGCCTTCGATCTACCTGCTCCTGTCTTGTTTTTCTTCTCTTGGCCGGCCATGGAGGTGAGGGAGAGGAGAAGTGGCAGTGGGAGCTTGATGCAGAGAGAAGGTGCCGGGATGCTCTGCTTCGGTGGGGCGGTGATTCTGCTTCCAAATTGGCGATTTCCAAGCCGCATCGACTGTTCGTTGCAGCTATCTTTGGTCACCGGAGGAGTGACCTCGCCAAGCTTGAGCGTGGCAACGGCTCAAGAAAGTTCTTACTCCTTCACTGGAGGATCTTCACATGCCTCGGTGTGGCAGCATACGCGGTGGTTGATCCAAGTGGTTCCGTCCCCGGCATCGACGACGGCGGCCATACCTGGAGGCATCTCCTCGACGGTGGTTCCCCTGGACTTGATCACGTTTCTCGGTCTGTCGGTAGGGTGTGCGTTGTAACTATGCAGGGTCTTGTTGTAATTCTGATCTTTGTTTGGGCCCTGTTTGTAATATCGTCAAATTAATGCAGAATCCGGGTCCTTCGAGACTCTTCCCAGTTCAAAAAAAATGATATATATCACTCACTCGACCATTGGATTGGACCATCGGACGTGTTGTCTCCTTTATATGTGATTCACGGGCGGTAAAAGGTGCCTGCCATGATGTCAGCGAACACGATGCCGGCTGCTTCCTCTTGAGCTTTGTACACCCTTCGTCTTAAAATATTTAACTTTTATTTATCCAAATATGAATATGTACACTAAAATATGTCTAAATATATCTATATTGAGACGGAGGAAGTAAAAATAACATAATATCAACAAATGCTAAAATCATTTATGAGAAAACAATGTGTGTTCTTGAATTAATTAGAAAATTCTCTGAATGGCCTAGGTGGGAGAATCAAATGGAACCTTGCACAAACATGAGTGATTATAAAATACTCCCACCGTCTCAAATTAAGTGTCATGAATGTATCTAGACATATTTTAGTGTTAGATATATCCATTTCAACACATTTGAACAACACTTATTTTGAAACGGATGGAGTAGATGTGATAATTGGTGATACTGAATAAAAGTTGTCATTGTTGGATACATCAACGGTGCGTTATAGAGCACCTCAAACGACAGTCCGTCGCACCGAGTTTTCATCCATCCAACCCGGTTTCGCCGATTCCTGTACAGCACCAAAGTTATTGAGGTTATAATCACTGGATGAAGGTTTAACACGTGATAGTTATAATCACTGGATGATAGTTATAATCACTGCATGGTCGTCGCCTGTCACCTGTTGATTGGGTTCATCCTTGAGCTCTTTCTTGTCTTGTGACTCTTGCCGTTCCTCAACCGCAGGTGCGTCGGGCACCAATCGAATCCGGTTTGGCACAAGAACAACCAAATAAAAACAATACTTAAGATATATATAATATGTTGATGGAACCATGGATCATCTAACACTTCAAGGGTGGGCTGCTCTATTGGACTAGGGGGAACCTGCGGAGGGAATTTTCTCTCCGTTTATGCAGTACAAGGAGAAGAGCGCTAGGAGTGCTTTTAGCACATCTCCAGCGGGGCTGCTCATTTGGCCCGGACAGACCGGATTTGAGCAGACCCGACCAAAAGCAGCCCCCTGCGGGGCTGCTTAACCCACGCCTGGATCCGTTTTGGGTCCGTGGCTGCTCAAACCCAGACCAAATTTGGTCCAGATTTGAGCAGCCCGCGGACGGGAAACGGACGCGCGCGCGGCCACGTCAGCTCTCGGTCAAAGGGAGTGGCCCGCCGGTCAGTGACCGTGGCGACGGCTCGCCTCCCCCACCGGTCCTATTAAATGGGACCGCGGCCACGCGTCCATCCCCACGAGCACCGCCTCCTCGGTCCCCACTGCCACTCTCCTCGGCTCCATCGCCGCCGGCCGCAAAACCCTAGCTAGCCGCGCCATGGGCAGGAGCTGGCTGAAGTGGGGGAAGGCGGCGAAGAATGACCATGAGGCCGGCAGCTCCCGCCGCCGCGCGCCCTCACTCAGCCCTCCCCTACCGCCACCGCCCTCTCTGACCCGCGCCGCCCGCGCTCAGGCGAAGCAGGTGCAAGCCCCGCGGCGGAGGAGCGCGTCGTGGCGGACGCGCTCGCGGCGGTGGCCGCCCACGAGGCGGCGGAGGCGGCGGAGGCCAGGGCGGTGGACGAGGCCCTGGCGGCCATGCGCGCTCAGACCGCGCCCTACCCCCACGAGGAGGAGGCCGACGAGGACGAGCGAGACGAGAACCAGCCGATCCCGGCGTGGTTCGCGCCCCTCGTCGGCATGCAGTGGGAGTGGACGGGGCCACCGCCGGAGCTGGACGGGGCAGCGCCCCTGCCCGCCACCCAGCTGCCCACTCCTCAGAGGGCCGCCGTGCTCCCCCCCCCCCACCTCGCGCCTGACACCCCAGAGTACGTCATCCTGGACTAGGGATGCTCCGGGGAAACTCCGGCCGCCGTGAGGCCACTGGCCATCTAGCTAGGGCTAGATTTTTTTAATTTTTTTTAATTGTAAACCTATGGGCCCCTATGGGCCCTACCATATCTATATAACCGTCCGCTTTTGGTATGAGCAGCCCCGTAGGGGGCACCTGGCCCGGCCGCTGTCCGCGCAGCGCGGACAGCTGCTCAAACAGACAGATTGCGGACCAATTTAGTCCGCAAATGAGCAGCCCGCAGGAGATGCCCTTAGCCTAGGCTGCTCACGTACAACAATTTGTCTGCTCAGGAATTTCAATAAGAGAGCAGGGCACGCAGCTACAGTAACCAAAGCGGCGCCACGCATACAGCCAGTGGAATCCGAAACTCTAGCGGGAGTTGGGGGACTCCGAGCAGGAAAATTCTGAATGTTCTAACTTGCTTGCTTGTACAGTTCCTTCCAAACATTAATTGTTGCTACATGCGATCAGACTCTGGCTTCCGGGGACCATACCAAACTCGATGCGTCGACGACTGTGCAAGGCATGATCGAGCTAACAATCTCCCGCCTGGCCAAGGGCGAAAGGTACGTTCACGTGGTCTCGACGACGGCGTGGCCCCGGTAGCTAGGGTGCTGGTCCGGCCGCCATGCATGCATATATGGCCCCGGCCGCCTGGTCCACAAACTGTACCAATCGATCATGGGTATTCCATCGCAGCAGATCAGCGCAAGCACAAAACATTAACCTGTCCAACTATGTTTCCTTGCCTAATTAGATAGTGAAGCGGATTTTCAGAACCCGATTACATCTCCAACCGTGGACCAGTTATTGAATTTTTTACATATGCACAATGCATGTTTAGACAAATGAAATTCATCTATTTTTGAACGAAGGGAGTAGCACATAAAACTGACGCCATACCGGGGTTCTCTCCTTCCAGTTACCTGGAAATTTAGAGAAAACGAGTCTCATAAAATTTGCTGAAACTTACATTGTAGCATTCTCGCTTCCGAAAAAACTTTGAGATTTGTCCTATTATCTAATGAAAATTTACACAAGTGGACTCCGGAGGCGGAAACAAACCCTAGCCCAACCCTCCCCCCCCTCCGCCCCCTTCCTCGCCGCCGCCGGGCTGCGCCCGTGAGGTTGACGGCGGCGGCGAGGCCCCCTCCTCGCGCTCATCTGGTCTATAGGGGCTGGCTTCTCTCGGGTGCGGTTTGCCCTGCGCGGCCATGGCGGCGGCTCTCGATCTGGCGGCGGCGATTCAGTGGGTTGCTCCGGCTGGGAAGACTCTGAAGGAGGGCGAGTTGCGCGATCGCGGGTGGATCTGGCGGCCGCCTCACCTGTGCGAGACGAGGCAGGGGCCGGGCCCTGGTGAGCCCATGTGTCCTCCTTCGGCGTGGTGCGCGTCGGCAGCCGAGGTGGCTGCTGGTCGTCGTCCTAGCAGCGGTTTGCTGGCCTGACTGCTCTCTTCCCCCAGATCTGGCACTGGCAGCAGCCATAGGGGCTGGTGTTAGCCGATCTTGCTGGAGGGGCCCGTGGGTCCTGCAGGGGGCTGTGGGCCCAGTCACCGGTGAGGTCGTCTGTCGTATGCTCTAGGCTCGGGTGTCCTTGCCGTGGTGGTCAATCTCGGCTCTCAGCTTGGTCGGTGGGAGTTTGGACGCCGGGACGGCAGCTCTGGATGGTGGACGCTCGGGTGGCTCTCCGGGAAGCCCCGTGGCGGTGTTGTTGGTCCTATTCTTTGGCTGTGTGGGCGGCAAGAATGTTGACGTTAGGAGTCCCTGGTGAGGTCCGGCGAGGGCGCCGTTCCCCACCCAGACCCTGTTTTGGAGGCACTTGTGTAGTCATGGTGGGCCCTACCCTCGCGGTGGGGGTTGGGGTCGGTGATCCTCGACAAGGGGTAGGTGGATGTTGGGCCGAGCGAAAGCTCAAGCCATCGGCCGGTGTCGGCGACGCCCGTAGGCGTCGTGTTCCCTCTTGGGGGCGACGTTGTGGTTCCACTTCACTTCCTTGTTTATGCTTCGGGTGAAAACCTTGGTTTGATTGACCGGGAGGTGGCGGCGCTTCTGCGTCGTGTCCTCCTTCGAGGCATCATCCTGAAGCAGGGGTCTCGTCACTTCGCCATGATTGGCTAAGTGCAAAGTTGGTTCCTTTTCGTATTCGTCGATCTGAAGTGAAGGTGTTGTGCTCTTGTGCCTGGATGGAGGCGCTTCCGGCGGACACGGTGGTCCGTTCCCGCCTTCTAGTGGTTGGCCGTTTTACGCAAGGGTGGTGTGCGCCGTCTGGTGCTATATGATGGCATGTGAACACACGTTCGTTGGGAGACCCCACGTGGAAGGTATAAAGAGTACATCGACGAGTTTTCTCTCATAAAGAAACCAAGGTTTAATCGGACCAGCAGGAAAAAGAAATCACGTCTGAAGATTGATGACAGCTGATGTTGGCAGGGTGCACTACCAGGCTCAGAAGCAACATGGAATCTGCACACAACATAACCAATATAATTTGCCCCAACGAAACAGTGAGGTTGTGAATCTCACTGGTTTTGCTGAACACAAAGGATTAGACGTATAGTGTGGAAAAATAATGTTTGTTTGCGGTGAATGAAAGGTGAACCATGTTTACAGTAAAAGAGAACAGTGCTTGCAGTAAAAGAGAACATTGCTTGCAGTAGGTTGTATTATTAGTGTAAAATAATGGACCGGGGTCCAGAGTTCACTAGTGGTGTCTCTCTGAAACAGATAAATAATATGCTGGGTAAACAAATTACAGCTGGGCAATTGGCAGAAATAGAGGATGCATCGTAGTGCATATGCATGACATGATGATTATTATGAGATTTATTTGGGTATTACAACATGGTACATAGACCATAATCCAACTGCATCTATGACTAATAATCCACCCTCATGACGTCATCTGAGCAAACTTTGGGTATTAAGTTACAAGCAACATATTATTGGATCAAGTAAAGTGCGTAATCGAAAAAATAGAATTATCCCGAGACAAAGCATTGTTGTTTTATCCCTAGTGTCAACAACACATCCACAATCTTAGAAGTTATTGTCACTCTCCCAGATAACAGGAGGCATCAACTCACTATCGAGCATAAATACTCTCTCTTGGAGTTACAGGCATCTACTTGGCCAGAGCATCTACTAGGAACAGAGAGCACGCAAGAACATAAATAACATAAACATGATAGATCTATAATCAACTTAACATAACATTCAATATTCATTGGATCCCAGCAAACACAACATGTAGCATTATAATAAGATGATCTTGATCATGTTAGACAGATCATAAGATCTAAACATAATGGCACAAAAGGAGGAGGAGACAACCATCTAGCTACTGCAATGGACCCGTAGTCCAAGGATGAACTACTCACACATCACTTCGGAGGCAGGCATGGTGATGTAGAGCCCTCCGGTGATGATTTTCCCTCCCGGCAGGGTGGCGGGAACAACTTCAGAACCCTCCTGAACTAGGGTTTACGAGGACAGCGGCTATGGAACTTTTCGTGGATGGAGGATGTTGCTGGCAGAGTTAAATCCTTTATCTGCGTTGTTGGGAACCCCAAGAGGAAGGTGTGATGAGCACAGTGGTAGGAGTTTTCCCCTTATTTAAGAACCAAGGTTATCAATCTAGTAGGAGAAAGAGAATCTTCGGAAGGTTGATGCCACTGAAGGTGGTGCTGGCGCTTCACCTGTGTCAGCAACAATGTGGAACCTGTACACAACACAATCAAAATACTTTGCCCCAACGGTACAGTGAGGTTGTCAATCTCACCGGTCTTGCTGAAAACAAATATTAGACGTATAGTGTGGAAAAACAGTGTATGCTTGCAGAAAGTAAAGAGAGCATGAAATTGTTGTGGTTTGTTTAATAGTGTGAAAAAATGTACCGGGGTTCGTAGTTTCACTAGTGGTGTCTCTCCATAAAAGATAGCATGCTAGGTGAACAAATTACAGCTGGGCAATTGACAAATAAAGATTGCACCGTAGTGCACAATATGACATGAAGATTACTATGCTATTTAGTGTGGGCATTACAACAAGATACATAGACCGACATCCATCTACATCTATGACTAATAATCCACCCTCAGGTTAAAATCCGAACCCCCTCAGGTATTAAGTTGCAAGCAACAGATAATTGCATTAGACAAAGTGTGTAATGTAAGCAATGATTATGCACGCGGGCACTCTCACCGCTGTTTTCTCCCTAATGGCAATAGCACATCCTCACCCTTCACGTTTCTGTCACTCGACCAAGGCAACAAGGAGACATGAACCCATTATCGAGCATAAATACTCCCTCTTGGAGTCACTAACAATTACTTGACCAGAATAACCATTAGCAACGGAGAGCATGCAAGATCACAAATAACACATGCAAATAAAGACTATAATCAACTTGGCATAAGGTCAATATTCATCGGATCCCAGCAAACACAGCATAGAGAATTACATAAGATCAATCTCGATCATGATAGGCAGCTCACGAGATCTAAACATGGAGACATATGAGGAGAAGACAACCATCTAGCTACAGCTACGAACCCGTAGTCCAAGGATGAACTACTCACGCATCACTCCGGAGGCAGGCATGGTGATGAAGAGGCCTCCGGTGATGATCTCCTCTCCGGCAGGGTGCCGGAAACAGCTTCAGAACCCCCTGATCTGGGGTTGATGGTGACGGCGGCTGCGGAACTTTTTCGGGGATTTTGATCAGGTGCTTAGGTTTTTCCATCCAGGGGGCTTAAACAGGCGAAAGGGCGAAGGCGGTGGCGCTCCAGGGAGCCCACACCCCTAGCTGGCGCGGCCAGGGGGCGCGCCACCCTATGGTTTGGCCCCCTGCTGCCCCTCTTCGGTCTTCTGGATGCTTCCAGGGAAAATAGGACTTCCGGGCTTCGAATTTTCCAATTTGAGAATATTTCCAAAACAACTTTTTTGAAACTAAAAAAACAACAGAAAACAGGGAACTGGCTCTGTGGCATCTTGTTAATAGGTTAGTCCAAAAAATGTATAAAAATGTTATAAATAAGGGAGAGAACATGTAGCAATTGGCAAAATATGATCATGGAGCATCAGAAATTAGGGATACGTTTATGACGTATCAAGCATCCCCAAGCTTAGTTCCTACTCGTCCTCGAGTAGGTAAACGATAAAACAATAATTTCTAAGGTGACATGCTACTAACACAAACTTGATCAATCTAATGTAAAAGCATATGCACGTTGAGATCATAAGACTTTAAACACAAGCACGATAAATAAAACTTTAATAATAAAGCATAGAAATTACTTTGCATCACGAAAAGTAACTCAAATAAAGGATCATGAATAATAATGCAAAGAAAGGTAAACGTTTGTTTCAGGTATAGACAAAGCATGGCAAAGTGATATTTCGATAGTCCTTAAGAGTGGGGCAAAACTTAAATGCCAGGACACCTTCAAAGTTCAAGAGGAATACTTGAACAAATAATTTAAGAACAAATAATATCACATCATGAAGTAATTATTGATGCTTATGGGACAAATGCACATAGAACTCATGATGGCAAAAATGCTCTGTCAACTGTGCATAAAGTTAGAAGATGGAGACCCAACATAAAAGTAAAATAAAGGCCCTTCGCAGAGGGAAGCAGGGATCACTCATGTGCTAGAGATTTTATTTTATTAAACAAAGGTATTAAAAGTTTGACATTTGTGGAGGAATGTCTATATTTTGGGAGATGTATGCTAATGTCAACGAATGGTAAACAGAAAATACAGTACGTCACAAGTCAACTGGATTCACAAGAGCGGCTCCCATGGTGAAGGACGCAACTGGTGTAGAAAGGTCATCCCTCTTTCTCTTTTGTTTACACAATTATGCTTTGACTGGTAAATCAGGGAGAAAAATAGTGAAGAGAATTTGTATGCATTAATTTGGGGTTGGGCACCCCGCTGCCATCTCTTCTATCATTTGGATAAGTGGATGAAGCCACTAGTCCAGGGTGTGAAATCCAATCAACAAGTGAGCTAAATATTCTCTATGTACGTCCTCATGAGTAAAACAGGAACATAAAGCAGGAGTAATTTTGAAGGTTTTAAAGGTAACACATGAGCAATTTACTTTGGAATGGCAGTTAAATACCACAGGTAGGTAGGTATGGTGGACACAATGGGAAAAACTTTGGTTTAAGGGAGTTTGGATGCATGAGTAGAGCTTATACTCAGTACAGGTGGAGGCTAGCAAAAGACTGAGCGCGACAAATCAAGAGAGCATAAGAGCCATAATCATGCATAGCGACATAAGCATCATTAACTAAAACATAAGAAGTATCACAAGTTCAAAAACTAAGTGGTCATGGAGGGTATTCGTGACTGGTTTGTAGTCATAAACATGGTGTGAGCATGCGCCAAGTCAACCAAATAAAACATTTGAAAGAGAATACCATATATTGATTCTTTACTATGACAAGAAGAACTCAAGAATCTTTCAATACATATTTAACACTCTCAGCTATTTGAGGATATTCATGCTACTCAATAACCACAAGGCTTTAGAAGTAAAATAACATTTAGCATGGCATGAAAAAGTCCTAGCCACAGTCTATACAAGCTTCTACTAGTACTGTTATAAATTCTACTTCAAGCAGCAGTTTTTTTTTCTCCCAACAAGCACTATACAAAATATGCTTTAACAAAAAATACTCTTTATGATACAGCAAGGAAGCATGAGAGTACTCAAATAATACTACTAAAACTAACAGCTCTAACAAGAGATGCATGCAAAACAGGAGCTGAATAAATGCAGCAGGTAGACAGAGATTAAGAATACAACGTATTATCAAGAAAAGGCGGAGCGTGTCACTCTGCAATAAAAGAATACTGGGGTCCGACCAAGCTTATTATGAAAGTAAAAAAACTGAAATAAAAAGAAAAAGCAAGCTGAAAACAAAAATAAAATACTCTTCAAGTAAAGCACATAAGATGCGACCGAATAAAAATATAGTTTCACTAGAAGTGACCTGATAATTTGTTGATGAAGAAGGGGATGCCTTTGGCATCCCCAAGCTTAGACGCTTGAGTCTTCTTGGAATTTTCTTGGATGTACCACCGGGGCATCCCCAAGATTAGTATTTTCATTCTTTTTTATCACATCATATCATCCTCTTCTCTTGACCCTTGAAAACTTCCTTCACGTCAAGATTCTCACAATCTTCATTAGCAACGTGCAATTGAAATAATAAATACACATGGTTCAGTTTCTACATAAGTCTAACACTTAAAACAACATTAGCTACTGTCACACCTTCTTTCAAAACTCTTTTTCTCAAAATAACACCAAAAGAAAGAGATTAAGATGCAAATGTGATAAATGGCAGAAATCTGTCAAAAACAGAACAGCAGGTAAAGATCGATTTTTTCAAAAATCTTCTGTTGATCAAATAAAAAAGTGTTCTTATATAAAAGGTTGCGTATATAACTCCGGATTAAGCACAAAAAATCTCAGGTCAATTTGAATTTTCTGTGATATTTAACGGAATTTACAATGGACAGCTGAAATCTGTTTCCTGCGCAGAAATCCGAAATATAGCCTCAACTTTCCACTAGTGGATTTACTTGGATCAACAAAAACTCAAAAGAAAAGATACAGAGGGGTTTCTAAGCAAATATATAACACCCAGGTGCAAGCACACCAAAGAAAACAAAACAAAACTGAAAGAAAATAGAGAAATAAAGCGGGTTGTCTCCCGGTAGTGCTTTTCTTTAAAGCCTTTCAGCTAGGCATAGAAAAATCAACTCAAGTGTTTTCAAGTGAAGAAGAATCAACATTATATTTTGCTCTAATAATAGAGTCAAAGGATAGCTTCATCTTCTTTCTAGGAAAGTGTTCCAAACCATTCTTGAGGGGAAGTTGATATTTAATACTCCCCTCTTTCATATCAATAATAGCACCAACAGTTCTAAGAAAAGGTCTTCCCAAAACAATAGGACAAGAAGCATTGCATTAAATGTTCATAACAACAAAATAAACAGGGGAAAGGTTATTATTAACCATAATAAGATCATCATCAATTCTACCAAGATGTTTCTTCTTAGCATTATCAGCAAGATGAACATCCAAATAACAGTGTTCCAACGGTGGCAAATCAAGCATCTCATAGAGCTTTTGAGGCATAACAGAGATACTAGCACCAAGATCACACAAAGAATTGCAATCAAAATCATTTACTTTTATCTTAATGATAGGCTCCGAACCATCATCTAATTTTCTAGGGATAGATGTCTCAAGTTCAACTTTTCTTCCCTAACTTTCATGAGAGCATTGGTAATATGTTTAGTAAAGGCCATATTCATAACACTAGCATTGGGACTTCTAGCAAGCTTTTGTAGAAACATAATAAATTCAGAGATATTGCAATCATCAAAATCAATATTATTATCATCAAAAGTAATGGAACCATTATCTCCCACATTTCTAAAAATTTCAGCACTTTTATCAGAAGTAGTTTCAGTAGTTTTAGGCAATTTAGCACGTTTCACCAAAGGAGTAGGGACTTTATTAACACCAACTACTTTACCATTGATAGTAAGAGGTTTACTAGCACTTGGAACTTCAGTTTTACTAGTGGTTGTGATAGTACAAACTCTAGCAATATTATTCTTTTTAGCTAGTTCTTCTTCTCTTTCCCACCTAGCATGTAATTCAACCATCAATCTAACATTATTGTCTATTTGAACTTGGATGGCATTCAAAGTTTTATTTTGTTTAACATCTTGTGGCAAAACCTTCAGTTTTAGAAAATCAACATCAATAGCAAGGCTATCTACTTTACATGCAAGAACATCTATTTTACCAAGCTTTTCCTCAACAGATTTATTAAAAGCAATTTGTGTACTAATAAATTCTTTAAGCATGTTTTCAAGATCAGAGGTAGAGCTTTTATTATTACTAGCAAACGTGCCCGTGCGTTGCAACGGGAGAAATAATCTAATCCTTGTACGGAAGACGACATGATCCAAATTTGTTCCTAGCCGTAGTTCATCTTTTTTGTCTTAAATCTCCTGTCATTTTATCTACTATCGCTCTTGTCGCTGCCGCCAAATCACCTCTACTTAACCATAAACCGGATCCGGTGTCAAGCGACTATACCATGTTGTATTTTACACTTAGCTCAAATCAAACGGAAATTATGAGATTGATCGAATTCAAAACACAGACATCAAAGAACACGCAGCTAGGTGTTTTCAGGCAATAGAAATTGTGATTAGTTGGAAGTCATGGAATTAGGAATTTCCCAAGAGGCAAGTATCAACATACATGGTACCTACTATGAAAAATCTGGATATGGTTACTGGGGCTTTGGCATTAGGAATTCAAGCGTGCATGATTCAGGCATGAGAAACCTTATCTACATGGCAGATGCTCTACAACCGGAGGTTGAACTTGTGTTCAACCCCCCTCCCCTTTGCTTCTGATATGGTGCGAGAAGATTTGCATTGGAAATTCATGCAATGTCTATGAAGAAGACCCTTTCATCAACTGATTTTTGATCTGGTCCAACATGGTGTTTTATTCATGAAGCCAAAGTACCTTCTGATGATAGGTTCCTGTTATTGTAAAATTGAGCTCTGCTTCTGGTAATGCAATTGTGTAGCACATACTCTTGCTAAACATAGTGTGTTTATGGACTGGGGACTTGTGTGGTATGACCTAAATGGGTTCCATATTTTGTTAGTGAGGTGGTACCCAGAGATTTGGTTTTCACCAACTACACGAGTAACTTCATTTCAGTCTACTGAAGAAAATGGATACAAGCTTGCTGGACTCCTGTATACTGGCCATATAATTTCCTAAACAGATAACAGAGGTATGCGGCTTATGTCCTGGTCCAAGTGCAACTTGATAAATAGAATATGCAATATTTGGAGCATCATAAGTTGTTTCTTTTTCATATTTTCCAAATCCATATGCTTACTACAACCTATAGACTTTCCATATAAAACATGTTGGGGCATTACATAAATTTACTAAATCTGGACAAATAATAAGAAAACCGCAGAAGACGTTGATGTTTGAGGATGCAAATATTACCCCGTTGATGTTTTTCTTAGCATCCGATCCGAAGAAACGTAGTGCTTCATAAACTTTCTCTACAAAAAGCAGCACTGAAATTTAATTGACCGGGTAGCAGCACTCCTCAAGGCATTAGCACAAACAAAATTGGGGCTTCAGACAACAACAGAATGTGAAGCAGGAGATGAGGAGCTGAGGAGCAGGGAAAATCAATCGAGAAGTATAGAGGGAGATAAACATTGTTGTTCCAAGCACACCATGGAGGCTCACAGCTGTAGCTTGGCAACGAAGGTGGTCGTAGGCTCACAAAGTCTCCACCTCTGAGCTCGGCCATGTGGCGAGCAACCTCGACATGGCGTCGTGCTCCGTCCAGCAGAGAAGATTGATTGTGTGGCGGCTGTACATGACCTCTAGGAAAGAGGAAGCACCGCTGGAGGGTCCAGATATGAGGGAGGGATGGCGCAGACATTTTTGACTGACTCAGGCTCCATGCTCCCTACCTGTGTCAGCCACTACGATCGTGATGCCCCGTGCTCCTTCCTACTGCCGCACAGTCTCCACAGCCGGCCGTGGGCCTCCTGCCACCATTACTCCGAACAGTCCTGGTGCCTAGACGCCGACCAGGTTGGGGCAAGCAGCCGGGAGCATCCCGTCTGAATCGGCTGCTGGACAACATGGTCGCCAGCTGGAAGCCATGGGACATTGAAAGTGGACGGATCTGGCTTGTCGGAGTAGAGGAACAAGCCTGGCGTGTTGTAGCTTGCTCTCGCGTGTCACTCATCCTCTAGTTGTTGGTCCACTCCATCATTGATAAGGCTAGCGTAGCACTCCACCTTACAGAGTGTGGCTTAGCATACTTGAGAAGGAGAATTGAACCAATTCACAAGCTGAGCACACAGTCACAACAACAACCAACTAACTGAACTAGGTACCAATCCTGGCCTCAATCAGCAAGTACTTGCCATTCGCAGAAATCAGGCCTCAACCAACAAGAACTTGCCATTTCGCAAATTATACAACAATTACAGATGCAAACAATAATTCTCTAGCATTAACCCAACAGTCAAGCAAGAATAACACCGTAATTTATCCGGGCATGTAATAGTTCAGACACATGTAGTCTGTAGCGCAGTGCTCCTCAATGTAAACAATATTTTGCAAAACGGTTTGCATTTTTTGAGTGTCTGCAGAAGAACCAGCTTGCAAATCAGTCAGCAATTCAATGTTCTCCATAGTGAAATTATTACCTCTCCACTGCCTTTAAACGCTCGGCAAACTCTGCAGCAACATCATGACCTTGATAGGAAGCAAGTTCTTTCCGAACATCATGCGGTCTATTCGTGGCAATATTTGTAGTATAGGTTAACCTCATAAAGATTTTACGCACTTGAGGTCACAGATTCATATGACAGCAATGAAGGCACCTACAACCACATGGTAATACGGAAGATGGGTTGGATCATTTACACTCAAGAAATGGAATCAGATCCAGCAATGCGGTGTCATTTGTTTCGAGTTTCCAAGGTTTGACAGTGACACAATTTTCAGGTTGCCGGAAAGATATAGAGAACTTGAGCAGGATTTCTGTTCAACTTCGGCAAATCCTGGTAAACATGTATAAGAATATTAGAAAGGAGAAGTATCCGACAGTACAAAAACAGAAGGTTTAGTCGTGTGTCACAAATCAGATGATAAACAATCGCGTGGTCCAGTTTTTCTGAATTTTTTATCTACAGAAAAAGGCATTGATATTCATTTACAATAAAAAAGATTACTACTGTATAATATTGTATCAGCGTACATGTTCATTTACAATCACATGGTCCACAGTATCAGGATGAAGGGACAAACATGCACTGTGCAAGTATTATCGGGATGAGGAGGTACCAGGCTTCGGACACTAACACAAAGTTCTGTATAGTTTCAGTCAAGCTATCTCCCCTAACTTTTTCCCAAATCCTTCTGCTCCGGGAAGAACGGAGCAGGCCATGGAGGTGCACGCTTGCAAGGTCTGTTGCTTGCTAAGCTCAGAGAGAACACCGGCCTCTGCTGCAAACCGGTCTCCACACCAGACACCAGCCGCCCTATGCTGCTATTCCTCTCGACACCGCCCTCTTCTTCTCTCGTTCACCATCCTCGATGATTTCGAGCCTCGCCAAATGCAAATCGACATCCTCGGTGTCTAAAAGCAAGTTCTCCTCAGGGCGAATCCTGTTGCCGTCCTGGCTCGCCCCCGGTGCCGGCAGAGTCGTGCCCGAGGCCGGCCTCTCCACACCGCCGGCAGGGCCCACCTCCACCTCGGGCATCTCCTTGCCGCGGCCTCCGTGGCAGAGCAAGCCCCCCATGCCTAGCCCTCTACGAGCGAGCCGACATCGCCTGGCCTCGGGCGAATCCTGTCACTGTCTTGGCTCGTCCCTGGTGCCGGCAGAGCCGTGCCCGAGGCCGGACTCTCCACGCCGCCGGTAGCGCCGACCTCCTCCCCGGGCAGCTCCCCGCCGCGGCCTGCCTGGCAGAGCAAGGTCGCCATGCCTAGCCCCTCCACGAGCGATCCGTAGTCGCCTGGCCAACCAACCAAAGCGGCGACCTCCACGACGGTTTCCTCCTGCCCTCCAACCTCCATCCATGGTGCCAGCTCAAGCTCTGCCTGAAGCAGCTCGCCTTCATGTCGTCGCCTTCGCCTGAATCGTTTTGTTACTTGGCGGTGGCATTGGCTATAATTTTATTAATAAGTAGGGGTAAAACTGTCTTCTTATGTTGGACGAAAATTTTGGCAGAAACCTTAATGACTTTATTAGTAGGTATAGATTGTAGGAGTTTCCATAAGAATTAACATAACCATTATTAGGAGGATAGGGCTTATAATTGTTTCCATCAAAATTATTTCTATAAGCATTGTTGTTAAAATTATTATTTCTAATAAAGTTTACATCAACATGCTCTTCTTGAGCAACCAAAGAGGCTAAAGGAACATTATTAGGATCAACTAGAGCTTTACCATTAACAAGTATAGACATAATAGCATCAAGCATTTCACTTAAAGAGGAGGTTTCCTCAACAGAATCTACCTTCTTACCTTGTGGAGATCTCTTAGTGTGCCACTCTGAATAATTTATCATCATATCATCAAGAAGTTTTGTTGCATTGCCCAAAGTGATGAACATAAAGGTACCTCCAGAAGCTGAATCCAATAGGTTCCTTGAGGAGAAATTCAGTTCTGCATAAAAGGTTTGTATAATCATCCAAGTAGTCAGTCCATGAGTGGGACAATTCTTCACCATAGTTTTGATTCTTTCCCAAGCTTTAGCAACATGTTCATTATCAAATTATTTAAAATTCATTATTGTCGGATATATACCAAATAGGGGTATATCTGATGGTAGTCTAAAGTGCTGGATTGCCTGGGTGGCCCGAATGGTAGTGGGCTACGGTCCATTGGGCGGCCCAGTAAACTGACGCACAGAAGCCGGATTCTAGAAGAACCCGGATCACGGCCCACGTGATCTGGCTTGGAGTAGAAGGCGGATTCCTTACTTTCCAAGTTAATAGTTGACGTAGTCTTCTACGTTTCCTACTCTGTATGCCCTAACCCGGCTATTATATAAAGCCGGACGGGAGATATGATAGAGGAGAGAGAGCATATAGGCTAACTCGCCGGGAAGTTGATCCTCTGCGAATAGCTAAACAAAACCTCACGTTGTACTTGTATACACAGGTTTTAGCCCTGATTAGTGAGATTACAGGAGTAGGAACGCCGCATTATTGCGACGCGCCGAACCTGGGTAAACCCTGTGTTTTTGTCCTTCGCACAACCACGTCTCCCCACGTCTCTACCCGTAGTCTCATGGCACCCCCGTCTATGAAAACTACTACGATGTCTCGACAGTTGGCGCCCACCGTGGGGCTGACGGCGTCAGGCGTTAAATTTCGGTCTGGGATACTTGGCGGAATCGGTAGTTCCATAACCGTCGGAAGCCTGGAGTTCGACGGTGATATCGGACGCTTCCTCGACAATGGATCTTACATACCGGCGCAAAATCATCTGGTAAGTGCCTGCGTGTTACCGATTGGATCTACCAATATCTTTATCGGACTAACTGCAGAGGCCATGGGGTTTTGCGGTGGAAGCAAATTTTTCCCACCCGCACTATACCCAGTCGAAGACGACTATGACACCGGGTTTTCCTCAGATCGCCGACAAAAAAGTGATTCACACTTTATCGGTATGGTGCAATCCGAGGTCGCCGAAAACACGGATGAAAGTAATCTTGTGCAAGAGGCAGAAAACAGCAAACCCTCTACAGAGGTGGAAGATCCGACATCCGCCAATCCAGCGATGAACTCGGAAGCTGACTCTGTGCTAGCCGCCATTGAGGCGAGATTAGAGTCAGAAACCGGATCAGATGACTTTGATTCCGAAGACGAAGACGTGGACGCCTTCGAAAGAAAAGTTAAATCTTTTCAGGAGGGATTCCATGAAATACTAATGGCGAAACCGGCTGAAAACACGGATGCCGGCAGTCAGGAAAGCCCTAGAACTCCTCCGCCAGAGGAAGAGAGAGAAGATGGAGAAACTTCTCCAGTATTCCCCAATGTCAAAGAATTGACAGAGGATGAACCTGCTAAAAAGCCTCCCTCTTCCAAGAAAAAGCACAAGGCCGCTAAAAAACTCCAATACAAACCCCGGAAGAAGAAATTGGCTGATCCAGCTGATGAAAGCCCGGAAGTAGGAGATGCAAGCGGAACAAAACTTGCGGAGAAGAAAACAAAAGAAATCCTTGTTCCGCCAATGACAGAGCAAGAAGAACAGGAATTGTTACAAACACCAGTGGGATTGCATGAACCCCCTGAAGTGCTAGAAGCCAGGAGACAAGCTCTCCAACGGCAACAGCAACATCTATTCAGAACTCGTGAACATCTCCAAAAAACCCAGGATGACATCAAGCTCATGAAGGAAGAAATCGAGGAGTACGAGAAAAAGAATAGATTTTCCATTAAACCTACAAGGTTACCCGGAATCGTAAGACCGGAAGTACTGCCGCCAAAAGAAAGGTTTCACAACCCATCTTGGCAAAAGCAGGTAAACGGCAAAGATGCCAGAGGCGAACCAATATACAAAACCGCAGCAGAAAACGCGGAAGCAGCGTTCGCCATCCTCAACAACGATATGTACTCAAACGGTGAAAAACTTCAAGGGGTGTATGCTTTCCTCGGAAAGGCATTGCAGCAACAACACCGAGGGCAAGAGCGATCAGGGAGGCTGCATGATGACTCCGCCCTATGCAAAACAGCTACTTGTGCCGCTGGAGCACCCGGACCGGAGGAACCAAGAGATCCAAATGAGAGGAAAACGGATCCGAGAAAAGACAAGAAAAATCCCGATAACAGGGACGAAGCGTCTAGAACCGGATCCCATCTCCCAAAAGGTGGACTTAACACCCACGATCGGGAAGAAAAATACCGGAATGCCGGCAAAGCAATGCCACCTCCGAGAAACCCAGCTGAAAAGGCTGGAAGACAGGGTATACCTCACAGGCGTGAGAGATCTCGGACACCCCCCAAGGACAAGGAAAGATACAGGAGTAGAACTCCACCTCATCCAAAGGGACGTGATATCGGAAGAAATAGAGACGATCCCGGAAAAGCGCGTCCGTGCAACAATGGAAAAGAAAGGAGTAGATCCCCTTCTGTCCATTCAGCCGGCAGGTACTCCGCACACATGGATAGGGCGGAAAGAGACGACTTATATTTTGGACCTAAATGCTTCACAGATAGGATCCGAAGGATAACCCTGCATTCTGGCTTTGCCAAAGCTGGTCCAACGTACCAAAAGTACACCGGTAGTACAAACCCGGATACCTGGCTCTCATACTACTATACAGCCGTCCAGATTAACAATGGGACAGACCTGGAAGCTGTAAAGTTTCTTCCCCTAATGTTACTGGATGGAGCCAGAGATTGGATTAATGTATTACCTTCCAGAACTGTCGACAGCTGGATGACATGGCTCGAGTATTCACTCAGCATTTCCGGGGAACCTACAAACGCCCGAATAGCATCAACCAGCTAAACCGTTGCACCCAATTTGAAGACGAACCATATGTGGATTTTATCTCAAGATGGACTGCAATGAAGAATAGATGCTCTGGAGTAACTGACGTTCAAGCAATGCATGCTTTCGTCAATGGCCTAAAACCCGGACTTGTACCGTTCATGGTCGGTTCCAAACAGCACAAAGATCTCGGATCTATGCTTACAACCGCCAATGAACATGCTGCAGCCGAAGACGACATCAGAGCTAGAGGAGGCAGTATCGACACACTGATACATGCCAAAAAGAATCCTCGCCCTGAGAAAAAAGGAACTCCAGATGCAACACAAAAGCCCAAAGAAGTTAACATAGCCTTTGGAAGTGAAAAAGGGAATAGGTGGAAAGGACGCAGTTCGGAACCAATCAATTACACCAAAGAAGAATGGGAAAAGATTAAGTCAGAACCCTGCGTCCACCATTCGCAATTTGGGAAACCCGCCCATACGAACGCACAATGCCGGCTGAACAAGCATATGAAAGGCAGTGCAGGATCCGGAAACAAGGGAAAGAATTCCAAAAGGAAATTTTCCAAGCAAAAGCCAGAAGCTGAGAAAGAAGACAGTGAATCGGACACTGACGAAAAAATCCAGGAACAGCAGCGAAAAGGCGAACCCAAGTTTCCGAGAGTTGATGGAGAGTGTTCCCTAACTTTCCTGGCAACTCCATAAGCAAAGGTGGCAAAAAGAACGCTTCGAGAGATAAACGCGGTTGTTCCGGCAACCCCGAAATTCTTGAAGTATTCAAATACACCAATTACCTGGGATCGGTCTGATCATCCCGGGAATATCCCTGAACCCGGCACGCAAGCCCTTGATGTAAGCCCTATTGTCCAGAACACTAGGCTAAGAAGAGTGCTGATGGATGGAGGATCCAGCATTAATATAATGTACCTGGATACACTGAGGCATCTGAAAATCTACGAGACCCAGCTCAACCATAGAAACATACGTTTTCACGGCATTGTTCCTGGCAGGCAAACAAGATCCCTAGGAGAAATTTCCCTAGATGTCACTTTCGGAGAAAAAGATCACTTCCGTCAGGAAAAAGTATCCTTCGAAGTGGTGCCGTTCGAAAGTGTGTATCACGCGATACTCGGACGTCCAGTTTTCGCCAAATTTATGGCAAGATCATGTTATATCTATAACAAGCTAAAGATGCCAGGGCCAAAAGGAGGAGTAATCACCATATCAGGAGACTTCAAGTTGGCAAACAAGCTGGAAAATGAAAACGCCCTTTGCGCCGAAAAAATCATAGCAAAGGAAGAATTGAAGGAGCTGGCCAAAGAAGTATCGCCGACAGAAATGCCGGCAGGAAAAGAAACCCGGAAGCCGGCAGATAGCTTCAAGGCCTCCGAGAATACGAGACAGGTAATCCTAGATCCCAAAGATCCGACAAAATTTGTCGTAGTGGGAACCGGGATGACCGACAAATAGGAAAGCGAGCTCACCAAGTTCCTCCGTGAGAACTGGGATATTTTTGCCTGGTGTCCAGCTGACATGCCAGGCGTACCCAGGGAACTTGCTGAGCATCAACTTAAGGTGATTCCAGGCTCCAAACCCGTCAAACAAGGTCTCTGTCGATTTGACGGAAGAAGACGGAAGGCTATCGGCAAGGAAATTATCCGGATTTTAGCAGCAGACTTTATCGAGGAAGTTATACACACCGATTGGTCCGCAAATCCGGTGTTAGTACCGAAGAAAGATACTACTGCCCTTAGAATGTGTATAGATTACACCGGTTTAAAAAAAATGTGTCCAAAAGATAGGTTTGCGTTACCGCGAATCGATCAAATAATAGATGCCACTGCAGGCTCTGAGCTCTTATGCTTTTTGGATGCATATTCCGGGTACCATCAAATACGCATGAAAAAGGAAGATCAAATTAAGACTTCTTTTATAACCCCCTATGGGACGTACTATTACATAACCATGCCATTTGGCCTGAAGAACGCGGGTGCCACCTACCAGCGTTGCATGCAACGTTGTTTGCATAGTCAGATTGGCAAAAATGTCCATGTTTACGTAGACGACATTGTTGTCGTAACCAAGGAAAGAAATACACTCCTTGAGGATTTACGAGAAACCTTCGAAAACTTGCGCACTTACAAGATGAAGTTAAATCCATTAAAGTGCGTATTCGGGGTTCCCTCAGGAAAACTTCTGGGTTTCATCGTTTCTCATAGAGGAATAGAAGTTAACCCAGAAAAAATCAAAGCAATCTTAAACATCTCCAAGCCTACGTGTGTAAAAGATGTCTAAAGATTGACGGGGTCCTCCGCAGCCGTCAGCAGATTTAGCAGTCGGCTGGGGGACAAAGCTTTACCACTCTACAAGTTGCTGAAAAAATCCAACAAATTCGAGTGGACAGAAGAGGCAGATGGGGCGTTAACCCAGTTAAAGGAAACTTTGATGAAAGCTCCGATTTTGGCATCGCCAAAAGACGAAGAATCTATGTTATTGTACCTTACGGCTACAAGCCGGGTTATCAGTGCAGTAATTGTTGTGGAGCGGAAGAAAAACGAACAGAGCATACCAGACCAGCATCCGGTATATTATATACCAGCATCCGGTATATTATATAAGCGAAGTTTTCTCCGAGTCCAAACAAAGGTATCCACATTATCAAAAACTGGCATATGGCGTATTTTTCGCATCCAGAAAACTTCTCCATTACTTCCAAGGACATTCCATAACGGTGGTATGTAAAGCACCACTAGGGGATATAATAAACAATGCGGAGGCGACTGGCCGAGTAGCCAAATGGGGCATCGAGTTAGCAGCCTTCGACATTAAGTATCAGCCCAGGACGATAATAAAATCCCAGGTTTTGGCAGATTTTGTCGCCGACTGGACGGAAGCAATGGAGAAAACACCAATGCCGGAGTCCGAGTACTGGATCATGCATTTTGATGGATCCAAGATGAAGGAGGGCGCTGGAGCTGGTGTAGTTTTAAAATCCCCTAAAGGAGACACAATGGAGTATGTATTACAAATACACTTCAACGCCAGCAACAACGTGGCAGAATACGAAGCTTTGCTTCATGGCTTGCATATTACAAAAGAAATAGGGGTCAAGCGCATTTTGTGCTATGGCGATTCAGATTTGGTACAGCATCAGCTCAACCAAACTTGGGACGCAAAAAGCCCCATAATGGCCGAATATCGGAGAACGGTGGACGAGTTCGCCATTTGTTTCTTCAGATTCGAAGTACTCCATGTTAAACGGGAGGAGAATTGGAACGCGGATGCGTTAGCCCGCATGGGATCAGAAAGGGTAAAAATCCTACCACCAAGTGTTTTCGTCCAACATTTGTACGAACCATCGATAAAAGGTGGAGATGTTGACTATCCTCTGGCCTCCGAGTCAATTGAAGTCATGCTCGTTAACCCGGATTGGACAATCCCATATATAAACTTCTTAGTTAATCAGAAGTACCCGGAAGGAGCAGATGTAGTCTTGCAAAGACAAATCCAGCGTCGATGCAAAGGATACACGGTAATTAACAATTGCCTGTATAAACGCAGTACATCCGGAATTTTCTACGATGTATTTCACCAGAAGAAGGACGAGAAATCCTGCAAGAAATCCATGCCGGAGATTGCGGACATCATGCTCAATCAAAAAGCATAGTTAAAAAAGCATTCTGTGCCGGGTTTTTCTGGCTAACAGCCAAGACAGATGTTGAGTACATAGTAAACACATGTGAAGGATGTCAGTATTACGCCAAGCAGACTAATATGCCAGCCCAAGCACTCAAAACTATCCCCATTACATGGCCCTTTGCGGTCTGGGGGCTAGATATGATGGGACCATTCAAAACTGCATGAGGCGTACTTACACATCTACTTGTAGCTGTGGACAAATATACCAAGTGGGTGGAGGCTAAACCCATCAAAAAACTTGACGGTGTAACTGCCAGAAATTTCATCATTGACATAGTCATGAGATACGGCGTTCCACACAGCATAATAACCGACAATGGGACAAACTTTTCCATTGGAGAGTTGGCAAAATATTGCCGAAAAACGGGAATTCGCCTAGATCTCGCATCTATGGCACACCCGCAATCCAACGGACAGGTTGAAAGAATGAATAGCTCAATCCTCCAAGGAATACGTCCAAGACTCGAATCTCCTTTTCATAGAGAAGCTGGAGCATGGGTAGAAGAGTTATCTTCCGTGCTTTGGAGTATTCGAACAACACCGAACAGGTCAACAGGGCAAACCCCGTTTTTCCTAGTTTATGGTGCGGAGGCAATCCTTCCAACGGACATGATCCATGATAGCCCAAGAGTGCAAGATTTCGATGACTCGGATGCCGAAAAAGCACGACAGGATGCCGTCGATCTCTTAGAAGAGGAACGAGAACTTGTGCTCCAAAGATCCGCCATCTATCAGCAAGGTTTACGACGTTATCATAGTCGGAAAATCAGGCATCGTTCTTTTAAAGAAGGTGACCTAGTGCTAAGATTGGTGCAGCAAAGAAAGCACAAACTGGCCCCAGTATGGGAAGGACCATTTGTCATCAGTAAAGCCATGAAGAATGGATCATATTATCTTGTTGACATTCGCGATACGGAAGATGATCCCGAAAAGCCGAATCACAAAAGAAAGAGAAAGATAGATGATGAACTAGGAGAGACAAAGAGGCCCTGGAGTATCCAGCAGTTATGTCCCTTCTATACTTAGTTCAATTCTATGTAAACATCTTTGAGATCATGAAATAAAGTTGTCGGAATTCTTATATCCATGTTTTTTACAAGTTTATTATAGTTCAAAACATGATTCCACCTTATCTATTTCCCAATGATCTTACAAAATACTCAATGTTAACCCGAATTGTGCCTGCGTGCTCGGCGTTTAAAAAATGAATGATTTTCAGCCTACCAAAGGTTAAAGGAAACTCGGATTGTGCCTGCGTGCCCAAGTTTCATTCAAAAAATTCATTACTGTTCTCTAAGCATTATCTGATTGTTTGTGTGTTGGGTCACTGAAGCTAGTTAGTAAAAATGCCATTAGTATGATCCATGTTTCCGAGTTTGAACTGATTGGTTTTACCCAGTAACTTGGCATGACGATTCATAATACTATTGAGCCATTTCAAACACTAAGGACAGTTAAAACACATAAGGCAGAGAACTTAGAAGATAAAGGAATATAAAAACCCGGAAAACTTGCAAAGGATTTCATAATTAAACTGCAAAAGGCGGAGTACTTGTTTATACAAAAGGATAGAAGCATTACAATATAAGTTTACATTGTAAAGTGCAGTAATGCTCCTATTTTCTACTTCCACCATCCAGGTTAAGGACAGCCCTTCAAGCATCCGAGTCTTCTTCGCTGCTGTCATTCTCGGGGGCTTCGGGGATCTCCTCTTCTGGATAGGTGATGGAGATGTTCACCATGGAGGCGATCTTGGTGGCGTGACCTTTGATTTCATCACGCTGGGTTTCCGTGTATCCTTGAGGGATACCGGATGCCACGCGCCAAGATTTGGCACGAGGGTAATGCATACGCATAAGGCCGAGAGCCATGCGTGCACCACCCCGTGTTGCGGAGCGCAAGGTGGACTCCTTGGACTCCGCCACCTCCAGGATAGCTCCCGGAAGTTTCTCAACTTCCGAGAATTCCCCAGTCCTGGTGGGAAGGAACTTGTTGACCAGCTGCATGCCAGCAGCTTTGATCGCAGTCCACACCTTCCCAAAGGCTCGGATTCTCTCATTCCGGGTAAGATCTGGGTTATCTCCTGTTTTTTCAGACAAACAACCAAAAGGTTAAGCGAAAAAGCAGATAAAGAGAGCAAGACATGGAAAACCGGTAAATGAAAATAAACTTATCGAGAATCTTGTCGATTTCGGAGCCTTCCTCCAGGCGAAGGTTTAAGGCGTTCTCCAAGTCTTGGATAGTAGCCTTGTCCTTGTCCGCCTGCTGGGAGGCCTTGGATTGAGCAATCCCAAGGGCCATGTTGCTGGCCTCCAGATCCTTTTGAGCCTTCATAAGATTCTTATGAAGGTCCAAATTCTCCTTTCGGAGAAACTAGGCATTGTCGGCATCTTCAGCTATTTCCTTGGCCTTAGCCAAAGCAGCTGGAAAGCAAGGAAAAAATTTCGAGTTTAGAAAAACTCGAGAAAGTACTTAGACAAAAAACTGGATAAAGAAACTTCAGAGAATAAAGCATACCTGTTGTCTCCGAAAGCTGTAGCTGAGATGATGCCAGCTCTGCTTCTTTCACTTCAAGAATAGAAAGAAGGTTTCTAACCTCCTTATTCTTGCCGTAAAGTTTATTGAAAACTTCCATGTTAATGGTTTCAGCGGTTTGCTGGAACACGGAAATGAAAAAATCATGATATTGTAAAACATCAAGCGAAAAGTAGACATTTTACTTAATGCTTGGGGGCTGAGGACAATACCTGGCTCATCCGCTGTAACCCTGTTAGGTTTTCAGTGAACTCTTTTGCGTACTCCGCAAAAAGAGTCCCGGCCGCGCTAAGGCCATCGCTGATATTCTTGAAATCCTTGTCAAAGGTGGGGATCTCCTCCTCAGTTATCCGAGAAGGACCTCCCACCTCGGGAGCCGCACTTTCCCTCGTGTCCGTTTCCGGCACAATAGGCTGGCTGGGCTCCAAAGACTCGGTGGTGGGGGCTGCAGCATGCTCTTCTGTCATCGTGGACGGTGTGTCCGGCGCGGTGGCAGGAGAAGGGTGATGGCCTCTGCTGGACACAACCTTGTGCCTCTTCAGCTTTTTTGGCTTTAGAGTGGAAGGAGGCAGGCTAAAAGCAAAAAGTCGGAAAAGTTAAAACTCCGAAAGCAAAAGAAAAACTCCGACAAAGGAAAGTAACCCAGATGTTCAAACCTGGAGGTGCCGACGGGAACACCGTCAAGATCGATGATTTCCTGGGAAGAGGAGATCTTCTTGCGCTTTCGCCCACCGGCAAAGGTGGCACGCAGCGTTTCCAGCTCAGCGTCGGAAGCAAGATCCGACTCGGGAAGATCAGCGATCTGTTAAAAAGAAAAAGCTAAGCCAAAGATACAAAACCCGAGTAAATGAGAAAGAATTCAAATCCCAAAAGGCGAAGAATTTTACCTTGGGAGCCGGATTTTCGGTCGTGTACATTGGTCGGCTTTCTTCATATTGGTCGCGCGATGCAACCAATTGATTCACGCGCCGCCGCAAATCTTTTGCGGACCAGTCCTTGTCGGATGTCCGCATTTCGTCATTGGCTCCCTTGTACTCGCAGAGAAGGCGAGCGCCGTGGTTGGCCAAGGGCTGGATCCGCCTATTTAACCAGCAAAGGACTGTGTCCATGCCGGTTAAAGGCGGATCGGAAGTGACGAGTTTGGCGATGCGCCGCTTGATCCTTAGGAGATCCGGCGGCAGGGTTTGAACTGCCTCAGTTCCCCAATTCTCTTGGGGAACAGCGGCGGTGTTCGAAAAAGGTGGAACCCCGAACGTTTTCCCGGGAAAGGAAATGTCGGGATGATAAAAGAAGGAACCCGTCCAAAACTTGACGGATTCCGATGTTTTAATCTTGGGGAACCAATCTTCTCGGAATCTCCGAAGAGTGAAAGAGATGGTTCCGCAAGTTGGGAGTGCACCCTCCGAAGAGTTCCGCTTAACCCCGAAACAGTACAACCAGAAATCCAGCCTAGGAGCTATACCTAGATAACCCTCGAAAAGGGCCTGGAATCCGGCTAAGTACAGGATGGAATTAGGTGGGAGGTTGTGTGGCTGGATGTTGTAGTGGGAGAGGATCTGGAGGAAGAAGGCAGAATGTGGAATACCCATACCTCTAAGAAGGTGGGAGGAGAGAAGAACCCGTTCACCGTCATTTGGCGTTGGTTCAGTCTCATCCTCCGGAAGCCGCCACTTCCCCTTCAGTACTAATCCCTCCTTCTCCATTGTCGGGAGGAGGGATGATGGGATACTGCAGGCACTCCAATTGCCGGCAGTCTCCATTTCTTCTTCGGCTCCGGCGGTGGTGGATGCCGCGGCCTCCGCGGCCGCGAGTTCGTCGCCGACGAGTTCGATCTTCTCCTCCACCGTCTCTGGAGCAAACGGCGGAGTGGGCGCGGAGCTGGAACCCGCAAGATCCACGGCGGAGGAAAGATTTTCTCCGTCCGCCGCGGTGCCCGTGGTCTTCGCCGGCTCGTCGCTGGCGGCGTGTACTGGGGAGTCTAGTTGAGGGTCCATCGTGTTGATGATATCCTTGATTTCTTGGGCGACGGTGCGGGCTAGCGAGGACGACGGAGAAGCCATCACGGAGCGGCGCTTGGGGCGTCTCCGGTGAGGACTTGGACGCGGTGACGTTCGGGAGCTTTTCTCTGATGTGAGCTTAGGCGCTGGAGTGGCGTGCGAAGTGAGAGCGGAAGTTTTTCGTTGAGGACGAAGGCGGCTATTTATAGCCGAAATCTTGTCGCGATACGTGCTAACGGCTCTTTTGACCGTTGGATGTTCAACGCGTGTCACTCGCCGAAAAATCCGGGAAATGAAACAACGGGTGATTATGGTTATCTCCTCGTTTCTCGCGAGAATCTGTCAGAAAGATGTTGCTGGGTTTTCTTGCCTGTAACACAAACGACCCTTGCGTCAACAAGTTTTAAGCGCTGACGTAGGAAGTTCCTTCTCTGCGAAGGATCGTGTGAGAAAAGACGGATATCCTGGATTCCGAGTTTTATGTTACCATCTCCTTTAAAGGAAGAAAAGAAGAATCAAGACTGCAGGCCGGTATTTCTCGGAAGGATGCATTTGACGAAAGACGGCGAAAACGGAGTCTCGATCCTTCTTGGGGGCTACTGTCGGATATATACCAAATAGGGGTATATCTGATGGTAGTCTAAAGTGCTGGATTGCCCGGGTGGCCCGAATGGTAGTGGGCTACGGTCCATTGGGCGGCCCAGTAAGCTGGCGCACAGAAGCCGGATTCTAGAAGAACCCGGATCACGGCCCACGTGATCTGGCTTGGAGTAGAAGGCGGATTCCTTACTTTCCAAGTTAATAGTTGCCGTAGTCTTCTAGGTTTCCTACTCTGTATGCCCTAACCCGGATATTATATAAAGCCGGACGGGAGATATGATAGAGGAGAGAGAGCATATAGGCTAACTCGCCGGGAAGTTGATCCTCTGCGAATAGCTAAACAAAACCTCACGTTGTACTTGTATACACATGCTTTAGCCCTGATTAGTGAGATTGCAGGAGTAGGAACGTCGCATTATTGCGACGCGCCGAACCTGGGTAAACCCTGTGTTTTTGTCCTTCGCACAACCACGTCTCCCCACGTCTCTACCCGTAGTCTCATGGCACCCCCGTCTATGAAAATTACTACGATGTCTCGACAATTATGTCACTTCTCAGGGATATAATCTTAGCAGGAGGTAATATTTTTCAATGAAAGCATCTTTACACTTAGTCCATGAATCAATACTATTTCTAGGCAAAGATAGCAACCATTCTTTAGCTCTTCCTCTCAAAGAGAAAGGAAATAATTTTAGTTTAATAATATCTCCATCCACATCTTTGTATTTTTGCATCTCACATAGTTCAACAATTTTTTTAAGGTGGGCAGCAGCATCATCAGTACTAATACCAGAAAATTGTTCTTTCATCACACGATTTAATAAAGCAGGTTTAATCTCATAGAAAGCAGTAGTAGGAGCAGGTGGATCAATATGTGTGCAAATGAAATCATTGTTGTTTGTGCTGGTGAAGTCACACAACTTGGTATTCTCAGAGGAACTCATTTTAGCAGAGTAAAAGAAAGCAAATAAATAATAGCTATGAAGTAAACTAATTTTTTTGTGTTTTCTATATGGAGAAATAAACTACTTTTTGTGTGTGTTTTTGATATAGAGAAAAAAAAACAAGACAAAAATAAAAGCAAGACAATAAAAACAAAATAAAGAGATTGAGAGTGAGAGACTCCCCTTGCCAGAAGACTTCCTTCTCCTTGGCAAAGGCGCCAAAAAAATCCTTGTTGCTGGCAGAGTTAACTTCTTTCTCTGCGTTGTTGGGAACCCCAAGAGGAAGGTGTGATGAGCACAACGGTAGGAGTTTTCCCCTTAGTTAAGAACCAGGGTTACCAATCCAGTAGGAGAAAGAGAATCTTCGGAAGGTTGATGCCACTCACGGTGGTTCTGGCGCTTCACCAATGTCAGCAACAACGTGGGACCTGCACCCAACACAATCAAAATACTTTGCCCCAACGGTACAGTGAGGTTGTCAATCTTACCGGTCTTGCTGAAAACAAAGATTAGACGTATAGTGTGGAAAAACAGTGTATGCTTGCAGAAAGTAAAGAGAGCAGGAAATTGTTCTGGTTTGTCTAACAGTGCGGAAAAATGGACCGGGGTTCGTAGTTTTACTAGTGGTGTCTCTCCATAAAAGATAGCATGCTTGGTGAACAAATTACAGTTGGACAAGTGACAAATAAAGGTTGCACCGTAGTGCACAATATGACATGAATATTACTATGCTATTTAGTGCGGGCATTACAACAAGATACATAGACCGACATCCATCTACATCTATGACTAATAATCCATCCTCAGGTTAAAATCCGAACCCCCTCAGGTATTAAGTTGCAAGCAACAGATAATTGCATTAAACAAAGTGTGTAATGTAAGCAATGATTATGCACGCGGGCACTCACCGATGTTTTCTCCCTAATGGCAACAGCATATCCTCCCCCTTCATGTTTCTGTCACTCGAGCAAGACAACAAGGAGCTATGAACTCACTATCGAGCATAAATACTCCCTCTTGGAGTCACTAACAATTACTTAGCCAGAATAACCACTAGCAACGGAGAGCATGCAAGATCACAAATAACACATGCAAATAAATACTATAATCAACTTGGCATAAGGTCAATATTCATCGGATCCCAGCAAACACAACATAGAGAATTACATAAGATCAATCTCAATCATGATAGGCAGCTCACGAGATCTAAACATGGAGGCATATGAGGAGACGACAACCATCTAGCTACAGCTACGAACCCGTAGTCCAAGGATGAACTACTCACGCATCACTCCGGAGGCAGGCATGGTGATGAAGAGGCCTCCGGTGATGATCTCCTCTCCGGCAGGGTGCCGGAAACAACTTCAGAACCCCCCCTGATCTGGGGTTGACGGTGACGGCGGTTTTTCGGGGATTTTGATCAGGTGCTTAGGGTTTTCCATCCGGGGGTCTTAAATAGGCGAAAGGGCGAAGGCGCTGGCACTCTAGGGGCCCCATACCCGTAGCTGGCGCGGCCAGAGGGGCCCACCCTATGGTGTGGCCCCCTGCCGCCCCTCCTTGGTTCCTCTTTTATCTTCTGGATGCTTCCGGGGAAAATAGGACTTCCGAGCTTCGAATTTTCCAATTCCAAGAATATTCTAGAACAAATTTTCTGAAACTAAAAAAACAGCAGAAAACAGGGAACTGACTCTGTGCCATCTTGTTAATAGGTTAGTCCGAAAAAACGTATAAAATGCTATAAATAGGGGATAAAACATGTAGCAATTGGAAAAATATGATCATGGAGCATCAGAAATTAGGGATACGTTTATGACGTATCAGAGGCTCGGGTATTTATAGTTTTCCCGAGGATATCAATTTATAGGCGAAAGGGCGATGTCGGTGGGCGCCCGAGGGACCCACACCACCTGGTGGCACGACCAAGGGGCGGGGGATCCACCCTATGGTGTGGCCGCCTCGGAGCCCCCCTCCGGGTCTCCTCTGGACTCCGTGTACGTGACACAAAAATAGGACCCTGGGATTTTGTTTCGTCCAATTCCGAGAATATTTCCAGAGCAAGTTTTCTGGAACAAAAAACAAAGAAAACAGGAACTGGCGCTATGACATCTTGTTAATAGGTTAGTCCTAGAAAATCCATAAAAATGATATGAAGTGTATATAAAACATGTAGCAATTGACATAATAACAACATGGAACATCAGAAATTATAGATACGTCGGAGACGTATCAAGCATCCCCAAGCTTAGTTCTAGTGGTCCTCGAGTAGGTAAAACGATAAAAACAAAATAATTTCTGAGGTGACATGCTACCAACACAATCTTGATCATCATTATTGTAAAGTCATTGTGAGTTGAGCTCATAGTACTCTAAACATAGGCATGATAGATATAATTCTAACAACGAAACTTAGCAACCATGTTGCAGCATGAAAAGTAACACAAACAAAAGATCATGAATAATAATGAAGTGAAAGTGATAAGTTTCTTTTGAGCATAAAGAAAACATAGCAAAGTGGTATTCCTTAGAGAGATAGCAAAACATAAATGACAGGTAACCTTCAAAGTTCAAGTGGAGACTATATACAAATAATTTGAGAACAAGTAATAACATAATCATGAAGAAAACAATAATAAATTTTGGGACTGATGCACATTATACTCAGAATGAAAACTATGCTCTCTTAATTGGTGCATAAAGTTAGAAGATGAAGACTCAACATAAAATTAAAAGAAAGGCCCTTCGCCGAGGGAAGCAGGGATTTTACTCATGTGCTAGAGCTTTTTATTTGATTAATACAGAGGTATTGAAAACAATTTTTAGAGAGGTGTATGTCTATGTCAACGAATAGTAGATAAACAATACATTAAGTCACAAATTAACCAGACTTTACGAGAGCGGCTCCCATTGAAGGACGTCCTTT
Source organism: Alopecurus myosuroides (assembly GCA_028641055.1). Taxonomy (NCBI): domain Eukaryota; kingdom Viridiplantae; phylum Streptophyta; class Magnoliopsida; order Poales; family Poaceae; genus Alopecurus; species Alopecurus myosuroides. Next base: position 323,093,771 of record CM054057.1, on the reverse strand, counting down.
CTACTGGGGTCACTAGATCATCCCTCTTCTCTTTTGTTTACACACTTATGAACTTTGTTTAACTGATAAATCAGGGGAAAAAGATTCAAGGGAATTGTGAAGTAACCCAATTTGGGGCTGGGCACCCCGTTGCTAACTCTTCTAGCGAATTGGATAAGCGACTGTGCCACTAGTCCAGGTGTGTAAACTTCAATTAAAAAGTGAAATAAAGATCGGCTACCAACATCCTCATGAGCTAAAACAAAGCATAAAACAGGTATAATTTTGAAGATTTTAAAGGTAGCACATGAGAAATTTACTTTGGACTTGTGGTTAAATACCACATATAGGTAGGTATGATGGACACATTTGGCAAACTTTTGGGTTTTGGGGAGTTGGATGCAGGAGTAGAGCTCATATTCAGTACAGGTGAAGACTAGAAAGAGACTGGGAGCGACAAATTAAGAGTGCAATAATGGCCATAATCATGCATAGAGACAAAACATTATTAATCAAAGCATAAATGACATTACAAGTAAAAAACTAAATGATCATAGAGGCTAGAGGTGTCTGGTTTGTAGTCATAACATGGTGTAAGAATGCGCCAAATCAACCAAATAAAGCAGTCGAAGGAGAATACCGCAATATTATGCTTCAATATAATAAAAAACAACACATGATTTATTTAAATGGCACATTAAGCACTCTCAGATATTTGATATAAGTCATGCTACATAAATAACTACTAAGCATAGAATTAAAATAATATCTAACATGACATGTTAAAGTCTAAGCCATAGTCTAAACAAGCTTCGCTTGAAGCATTATAAGCATAAAATATTTTATTGCTTTCCAACACTAATAACTTTATTTAAACAAAAACACTCCAAATAATTTATCAATGAAACAAGAGAGTACTACTCTAATATAACTAACAGTTCTGAATAAGAGATGCATAAAAAATAGGAGCTAAAAGAATTGCAGTAGCTAGATGAAAAATGAAGAATACGAGTATTCATAAGAAAAAGCGGAGCGTGTTTATCTCCCACACAAGAATGTTAAGATACAACCAAGTTTATTACAGAAAATAAAAACAAACAGACGCTCCAAGTAAAGTACATAAGATGTGACCGAATAAATATATAGTTTCACTAGAAGTGACCCGATAAGTTCATGATGAAGAAGTCGATGCCCAAGGCATCTCCAAGATTAGACGCTTCAGTCTTCTTAGAATTTGCTGGGATGATCCATGGGGGCATCCTCAAGCTTAGTCTTTTCACTCTTCTTGATCACATTATATCATCCTCTTCTCTTCACCTTTGAAAACTTCCTTCACACCGAACTCAAAGTAATTCTCATTAGAGGGTTAGTGCATAATCAAAAACTCACATGTTCTCCATGGACACAAGCATTACTAATATTTTCTAAATATTAGCTACAACCACTAATGTTTTGGGGAGCAAAGAGATCCACTCAACATAGTAAAAGAGAGAATGCAAAGTAATAGGAAGAATCTATCAAAACCAGAAAAGTTTGTAAACACGGATTTTTCAAGGCACTTATGTTGCTCAGATCAGAAAACTCCGAACTAAGAAATGTTTCGTAAATATATAAGGATCATGAACAAAAAAATTCAAGATGTTTTCAATTTTTCTAGAAATTATGGCGAATTAAACGGTGGATAGAAAAAATTTGTTCCTGTGCAAAAATCCAAATCTAGCGTCAACTTTTCATTAGAGACTTTACTTGGCACAACCATCGAAAAATTAAAGATACAAAAGAGTTTCTACACAAGTAAAAAAGTACCTTGACTCCAAGAAAACAGAAGAAAAATTGCAGAAATAAAACATGATTATCTCCCAAGAGTGATTTTCTTTAACGACTTTCAGCTAGGCATATAAAGCAAGAATCAAGTAATTTCAAGTGAAGAAGCATCCAAATAAAGACCAGAAACCTTCTCAACAATGCATTGTATTTTATCTATTAAATTTCAGATGTCCCTCTCAACACTCTAGGGTTCACTACTTCCATCAAATGGGTTTTCAGGAACAATCAAATTGAAATTCTTTTCCAAGGGTTCATGCAATCCTACTAGTTCGATTTTGTCCAATTTTTCAAGAGCACCAATAACTTCTACACATGAGACTAGCATCTGAAAATGATCAAAGACTTTCCTAGCCTCTACAACGCCAACTGAGCACCACAAATGAGCTGCCGACGCACGCACTCTCGAGCATCCCCTACCCGGCGAAATAACCTCAGCAAGCCACTCAAGCTATCGGGAACAATGCCGAAGGGGTAAAATGACCGATGGACCGAAGAAAGGGCCTCCCGACAAGATTCAACAAAAAGTTGCATCTGACTCGCCTGGTACTGCAGCATAGCCAAGACGAAACCTCTGCTACGGTCAGACCATAAATTGCTAGCGTGAGGTTTGGAGTTGCTTGACCCATGAACAATACGATTGTCCACCCAGTGACCCTCACACACTCCATCATGCTCAACAACTGCATGGACAACAAACACGTTAAATCACAAGCATGAATAACACACAAAGTACTCGGGGGCTCGCGGGACTTACAAAGCATGCCCTTCGCAACGCTCGCCAGCTCCTCCATCACAAACTGTTCGTGATCCGCATCAAGTTTCTAGTTCAACTTGGCAACATCCGCCATGCCTCGCAGAGCCTTGAGCTTACACTCGCCATCCGCGACACGGTCATGAAGTGAGGCAAGCATACTGGCAGTCATAATCAATGGCTCAGTCGAAGGAGCAGCTCCACTCGACGAACCTCCGCTGGAATCCGCCACTGGAAAGAACAAAGAAGTTTCAGAGACAGAGTCACACCCCACTCGAAGATTTACTACACAAAATCTTCGAGTGCTCGGGGGCTACTCCCATCGGGAGAATACAAAGTAAGGCGCGATAACAAAACGCTGACACTTTCAAAACATCTCGATTGAAGAGCAAAGTACAGGATGCATTACACATAAAACATACAGAAATAGCGATCGATCTAAGGGACTACTGAGTTAGCTCCACTCGCAGCAGGCTTTCCACCACGGCCGCGGGAAACTACCCCGGAGAGCGTCTTCGCAAGCCTCTCTGCACGATCGCCAAAAGGTCGAAGTGCTACCTTTTTGCCCAGCGCGTCTCGAGGAAGCTCCGAGTACACCTTATCCAGGTCACCCAAGACGCCGTGCGCCAGGGCAAATTGGATAGCCATCTTAACTCCGCACTCGGTCTGCGCAAGAGAGTACTCCTGGAGGGGATAATCCTCGCCAAGGAAAACTTGCAAGAGGCCACAAAGAGTTGGCGGAACTGGCACATCCACAAGCAGTCATTGGTGCATTTGCATCAGCACTTGGGCAGCATCACGAATTGGGAAGCATGCCTTGTTTCCATGCTACTACAGCTGAGTGCACACGTCCGACAGGGCATCGACTCGAATCCCTCCGGGTAGCTCCATCCCAACTCCAATACCACCTAAACAAAGATGGAGCATATCAACGTCAGAAAGAGAAAATAACAAGCTGCAGTCGAAAGAAATTCGAGCATGACTCACAAGCCAGAGTCTGGGCCAAGGGACAGAGGACGCCGACCAAATCGCTGTCGTGTTTCACACTCGCCTCCTCCAGTTGCATCAAGGCGTCCTGGGATCCCGCGAGACTGCCAGCTGAATGTTTGCGCGTGGATTCCAATTCCTTTCGAGTAGACTCCAACTCCTTCTCAAGGTATTTCACCCAAGAGGTAGCCTCTGCCTTCTCGGAATTCAAGCGACTAACCTCATCTGCATCATAGAGGGCGCAAATAAAATAACAGTTGCGACCAGGAAGAAACGGAACTAAGGCAAGAGGCGTGCGGAAGGTCACACTGTAGGGAGAGGCCATCTTGGACAGGTTGGTCGGTCTCCCCATGAAGAGAAGCACATTCTGCCTCAGCCGAAAGAAGCCGACACCCAAAAGCAGCCAGGAAATCAAGAACAACCTAAAAAAATACCTTGCATAATTAGAGAGATATCACTTGAGCCTATACACAACTTACACAGTCAAGTATAGCCTCGGGGGCTACTCCCATCAGGAGCACTGCTGTGCACCCGATGAAAAACGAAACCAAGAAGCAGACAAGAAAAGAAAACCTCGACTCGAGTCCATAGCCAACTGCAAGCATTCGACCATAGACTCGGGGGCTACTCCCATCAGGAGCACTACCGTGCACCCGATAAAAGAAAAATAGGAAGAAAAGTTGCAGAAAAAATAAGAACACTTTACCTTGCCCTGCGCGGACAAGGGATCAGCCGAGCTAGCCGAAATCTCCCTGCTCGCTGACGCCCCGACATCTCCAGGCCGCCCGCCCGCCAAGCTAGGCATCGCTTACTCCGGAAAGTCGACCGCCTTTGTCGGGCTTGGAGGTCTTCGAGTGGGATTTGCAGCTGGAGTAGGGTCCACGATAGCCTCCTTCCTTTTCATGGATGGAGTCGAGGAAGCAAACTGATCCGCGTTGATGGTCGCAAGACTGCTGCAAAAGTTAGAATCATAAAAGAAGAAAGCAACTTTGTGACAAAGGAGAAAGCACACGGAACTTACTCGTCTTCATCATCATCGTCAAGATTGTCTAGGTCCCAGGTTGTGGAGATCTTCGACTGGCGGATGACGGGAGGAAGCACGTTGAGGGGAGTTGCTCGGATGGGCTCGACCTCCTCGACACGATCATCGCTCAAGGAGTTGTCCTTGGAGGTGACCTCAGCCTCCTCCGCCTTGCGGCGCTTGCGACGATGAAGTTGCTCGTCATCCAACTCTTCCTCCTCATCCACCTCCTCTCATTCAGAGCTCGACTCCGCGTCTACGACGCTAGCCTCGGGAGGGGCCTCAACGTTGTTCGCCAAAAGATCTGAGACACCGTCATCCGCAGAAAGTGGCGGGTAGCACGTTGCAACGTCCTGATTCTGCGAAGGAAAAAATAGGAAAAAGAGGTGTTTCAATCGACGAAAACCCAAAACAAGAATAAATACAAAGAAACAAAGGAGATTAAGAAATTCACCTTGGTCGGGGGGTTCCCGGCATCGAATGGGGTGAGAGGGCATGTCGAGTAGCCTTCTCCCTTCTTCAAATTGGTGATAGCCGCGATCTTCTTATCGAATCCTGCATCCGAAAGGATGTCGTCGCACGTTTGGCTCCGGTCGTTGACGCCCGTGTACTCCCATAGGGTGGTCGGCCTATCTTGAGGAGGCTGGACCCTTCGGCACAGAAATACACCCGCCAGGTGTATCCTGATCAGCGGAGTTCCCTGCTTCTTGCCGCAGAAGCGCGCCACTTTTGCGAGTAGAGGGGTGACAACCTTGACTTCTTCTGCTGAGAGCGAATGCGTCCAGGACTTTCGCCGCTTCAAAATAAGGATCGGGTGGAATTCTGGAATGCCACATGCGCTGTTGTCTTTGGCGTAAAACCACTTCCGACGCCACCCTTGGGCTGAGTCGACGAAGCTCATCTCCAGGTTGGGGACATCCTTGTTCGCCTGGATCCCGAAGCCTCCGGTCCTCAGCGGCTCTCTAGTTATTTCGCCTACCGGCGACTTATCTCAAAAAATCCACACTTAGAAGATGGCCTCCCAGAGCCCCAGTACGGTCGAATGCCGAGGAAGCACTCGCAAAGCACGATAAAACATGAAATGTGTTGTATCGCGTTAGGGGGAAGGTCGTGCAGCTGTATGCCATATACATACAGCAGCCCGACAAGGAAGGGATGGAGGGGGAAAGACAAATCTCGGACAACGTGCTCCAAGAATGCGACACGCTCGGTGGCGAGGGGATTGGGCATATTGTTTTCTCCCTGATCATATGTTGCCATATGCTACTTGTTTTCTCCCTTATTTATAGCATTTTTATACGTTTTCCGGGACTAACCTATTAACAAGATGCCAAGTGTCAGTTCCCTGTTTTCTGCTGTTTTTGGTTTTAGAAAAGTTTTTCTGCAAACATTCTCGGAATTGGACCCCACAAAGCCCGAAGTTCCTATTTTCCCCGGAAGCGTCCAGAACACCGAAGAAGAGTCGAAGACGGACAACAGGGGGCACACCATAGGGTGGCGCGGGTCCCCCTGGCCGCGCCACCTATATGTGTGGGGCTCCTGGAGCTCCACCGCCTTTGCCATTTCGCCTATTTAAGCCCCTCGGATTGAAAACCCTAAACACCTGATAAAAAATCCCCGAAAAGTTCCGCAGCCGCCGTCACCGTCAACCCTAGATCAGGGGGTTCTGAAGCTGTTTCCGGCACCCTGCCGGAGAGGAGATCATCACCGAAGGCCTCTCCATCACCATGCCTGCCTCCGGAGTGATGCGTGAGTACTTCATCCTTGGACTACGTGTTCGTAGCTGTAGCTAGATGGTTGTGTTCTCCTCATATGCCTCCATGTTTAGATCTCGTGAGCTGCCTATCATGATCGAGATCGATCTTATGTAATTCTATGTGCTGTGTTTGCTAGGATCCGATGAATATTGAAAATATGCCAAGTTGATTATAGTCTTTATTTGCATATGTTATTTGTGATCTTGCATGCTTTCCGTTGCTAGTAGTTTCTCTGGCCAAGTAGTTTATAGTGACTCCAAGTGGGAGTATTTATGCTCGATAGTGGGTTCATGCCTCCTCACCGCCTTGCTCGAGTGACAGAAACGTGAAGGGGGAGGATGTGTTGTTGCCATTAGGGAGAAAACAACTGTGAGAGTGCCCGCGTGCATAATCATTGCTTACATTACACACTTTGTTTAATGCAATTATCTGTTGCTTGCAACTTAATACCTAAGAGGGTTCGGATGGATTATTAGTCATACATGCAGATGGATGTCGGTCTATGTATCTTGTTGTAATGTCCGCACTAAATATCATAGTAATCTTCATGTCATATTGTGCACTACGGTGCAACCTCTATTTGTCAATTTCCCAGCTGTAATTTGTGCACCCAGCATGCTATCTTTTATGGAGAGACACCACTAGTGAAACTATGAACCCCGGTCCATTTTCCACACTGATAAACAAACCACAACTATTTACTGCTTTCTTTACTTACTGCAAGCATACTCTGTTTTCCACACTATACGTCTAATCTTTGTTGTCAGCAAGACCGGTAAGATTGACAACCTCACTGTACCGTTGGGGCAAAGTATTTTGGTTGTGTTGTGTGTAGGTTCCACGTTGTTGCTGACACCGGTGAAGCGCCAGCACCACCGTCAGTGGCATCAACCTTCCGAAGGTCCTCTTTCTCCTACTGGATTGATAACCCTAGTTCTTATCTAAGGGGAAAACTCCTACCGATGTGCTCATCACACCGTCCTCTTGGGGTTCCCAACAAAGCGCATCACACCGCGTTTCTTGCCTCCCGCCATTGGGACCTGGTTCGTGCTCGCAGAAGAGGAGGTGTGCGCGGAGGAGGAAGAAGACGAATGAGGGCCGGGAAAGTTACTTTTCCCGGTCCTAGGCCAACGTGAGCCGTTGATCCATGAACGTGGCACTCATCGCCACCGCCACGTGTGAAGCAAAAACGAAGAGACGGGGGCGGTTACCCCCGCACGATCTTTTACGAAAAGATCGTGCGTATTTACAACGCGACCAGCGGATTAACCGGAGAACGACCGCACTTTTCCAGTCAAAAAGCTGACAAGGTGGGCCCCGCACGCTCTGCCCACTTCGTCACGTCCCATCGGGAGCAGGAGAGGTCGCAGTGACGCCACTGCATACCTCACGACACGAAATTTCTTTCGTATGAGACTCAGGACGCGAAAATTCTTTCGCATGAGCACCCCGACACGAAATCTCTTTCGTATAGATACAATGACACAAAATTTCTTTCGTATAAACTTCATAACACGAAATCTCTTTCGTACAAGATCAAGAAAAATAAGATTACCTCGCTCGAAGAGTTGCAGAAGATAGCACTTATAGTGCATCTAAGGTAAAATCGCGAGTATGCGGCTCCCGCAACTCTACCTCACGATGTACTCACACGTCATTTTATTCCCGGATCGTTCGGCCGACTCGGCACATCTGGATGCCGTATTCTTTCGAGTACGAAGGTAAGACCCAAGGATCTCTCCTGTGGGCCTGGAATCGCACTCGAGTTGCGTCCTCCAGTAAACTTTCCGTGTCAACAACATGAAGAAAAATCCTAGCGGACGCGCCGGGTACCCCTCTTAAAGGTTAAGTTTGACTTGATAAGACCTCCACGGCCCAGTCGTAATGATCACCTCGCCGAGTTCGAGTCAAAGGTCTCGGATTCGTGTAGGTCAGAACTGTTTTTTCCCGAGATGCAATTAATTGACCCTGGTCTTTCGGGAGAGCCAAGCGACTGAGCCGTACCCTTCTGCGAAAAAAGCCAAACACGAGGCGCATTTATTACTCGATACTCGAGCACATCCCAGACAGGGGACACACCCTTGAAGTTCGGAATTTTGACTATTCAGTCGCAGAATCCAGAGATGATCTTTGAGTGCTTACTCGACTACAACCTGTCTACCAAACACTTGGGGGCTACTGACGTGGGGATGACTCCAGGACCTATTGAGTGGGCCTACCTGGTCCACGGCCCAAGGCTAAAGCCCAACGCAGGGCGCTACCCCGCGGTTCTAGAAGGCCCAATAGAAGCCCATCCGCAAAGCTTGCGGGAAAAGATGGAAAGTTTCCACCGCCTTAGAGCTAGGGTTTGTAACCCCCTCGGGCACGGTTTGAGACCCGGCCACCTATAAAAAGACTGGGAGTACCACCGAGGGGGGGTCCAATCTACTTTTCACCACCATAGCCATAGCTTGAGATCTATTTCTCAGCTTGCGCACCCACCATTGTAATCGATCTACTCGTAATACAGATCAAAAGAGCAGGAGTAAGGGTTTTACCTCTACGAGGGCCCCGAACCTGGGTAAATCTTGCCCCTGTTAGCCGACAATTGTCGTCAGCGTCTTATTCGTTCTTTTAATCGAAACCCTACCGGATCATCCGAGGGACTTGTCGATATGACTAATCGACAACGTATGTTTGATAGAGTTCCAATCATAAATATGTGCAATCTCCAGCACGTGAGAGCTTGTTAGTTTAGCTTCTCCCACATAAAATAGGAATACCAACCTTGTATCTTGACTATTTGATTGGGACAATTCCGCCACACCTTCTACCACTATGACACACTCATGTTTTGTTAATTTAGTGTTATTTACTGCTGCAGAAACTAAATTTTTTTTATTTTTTTATTATCTTGCAAAACTATCTTTTCATACTTGTAATATTTGTATAGTTTTATTTCCTAAATAGATCAAACATTCGGTATGCGTAGAGTTGTATCAGTGGTTGATAAAACTTGAGAGAACACTAATTCTACCTTAGTTCCTCGTGAGGTTCAACACTCTTAGTTATAGAAAAGTCTACAACTGATCTACTACACTCATGAGTTATCACCGTTGTAATGTGGATAATTCACGATAGATTTTTTTTAGGGGTAAAACAACCTTTATTCAAGGATCAACAATCATAGGTATACACAAAGCCCAACTGGCGGATTGAGGAGTTGCTCGGTGGTCGAGGGTGGTGGATGTGGAGGCGACAGCTCGTGGGCCGATGTGGCCCCCTGGTTGGCTTTGCACCTAGGGATGTAAATGGTACGGATAATTTCCGCTCCGAATCCGCGTCATCATCCATTTTTAAGGATATGGTATGCAATTTTAGAAATCCGATGGATATGGACGAGGATACGGATATTGGTCAGACGGATATCCGGCGGATATGGTGCAGGATATGGTATTGTTGTTATCCGGCGGATACGGATTATCCGCAATTTTTTGCTGATTATCCGACCTTTTTAATTAGGATAATCCAACTAGCTCGAGTGGTCGGTCCAAATACCATATTAGTCCATTAGCCCGTGAGATGACTAATATATAATTGATGTTTGGTTTCTCCAAGTTTCTTATATGTTTTCTTACCTCTTGGGCACCGGTGTTTCTTTCTCGAAAATTTTATATATGTCTGATACCTCTTCATTTTTTGCAAATACGTAGGACAAGGAAAACGGGGCCATTGAATAAATAAGTAGGAGCAAGCAATTTTGGTATGCATTGTTCTTGCTACTTCATTATTTATAACTAATTTGTTATCATTCTGCTCGTGAAGAGTACAATCTGATAATCTATCATCGCACTCACAGGAAGACACAAAACACATCTGGCATGAAAAACTTCATGTTGAGAAGTTAATGAAGTGTGGAAGATGGCCTCATACTTGGCCGGTTGTTTCCTACCATATTTAAATAAGAATTTGAACTGAACCATTAGTTAAGTACGACCTTTGTTTTTGTGTAATGCTGTTAAGTACTATTTAAGTATGCTATTATTCTTGGTGTAACTTTCAACGCTACATTCAGTTGTTATTTGTTTGGATAATTTTATTGTTCATATCATTTTCAGCGGTGACAGTATGTCTTTTCGCGCGTATCTATCCGATAATATTTGTCCGTTTCCGGTCTGAATCCACACAGTTTCCGATCCGAAACCGTAGTCCGATATAATCCGCATCCGGTCATTATCCGCTCCGCTCCGAATCCGACAAAAAAAATATGGTAGAGGATATGGAGAGAGCATTATCCGATCCGATCCGATCCGATCCGTTTACATCTCTATTTGCACCCACAATCCTATGGGGTGTGTTAGCGGTCGAGCAAAGCATGGGTGGCATGCTGGTGCTGCGAGGGTAGAGAGTTCATCGACCCGGTCCGCACGATTTGAAGGTTGATCTGGCTAGGCCCAGGTCTTTGACGTGGTGTTTCTGGTTTGTGAGTAGTCATCTTGTGTAGCATGGGCTTCAAGGCGCCAGGCCGCGCGTTGTGGCGGCTCGTGGAAGCGGGTGCTTTGGCTCCGGATACGGATGTGCGTGTTATTGCGACAGTGGTCTGGCATCGTGTGCGTAATGACTGATGACGCTTTGTTTTGTCCAATTTTACTCATAAACAGAACAACATTATACGGTTTCGGTCTAGTTTTTCTTATAAACTGGATCAATGCAGTTATATTGACCTTTTTCTCTGCTCTTATGATTAAATATAATCGTTGTTATGTTATTATTCGGAAAAGGACCTAGCATAAACACTACTCCCTGTATCCTAGACGGGTACAGGGTGATCCAAATGTACGTCAATCTCGATGACACCCTCGTCTCGGACAGATTGCCGAGCATCCCGGCAAGACAAGCAGTGCAAGTTGAAGCTTGCGACTATACTATACTAGTACCAGTATCCATCCAGCAGACCCGGTGGCATTCTGTTCCATGTACCAAGCCAGGCCGATGACCATGAACAAACGTGTTTAATTGAAGGGAACATACATAGTGGACGAACAGTTTCGCTAAGTCGAATCAAGAAACTGAGCGAATTCATCGCTGTATCAGTATGCGTCTGCGAATCAACAATTAATGGACGTCACTATATTTATTCCTTAGAAAACATGTATGGCGGTTGAAGATACCACTAAAGATTCAAAAAAAAAAATATGGTTCTTATACCGTAAGAAACTATTGACAAAAGATAATTTAGTAAAAAGAAAATACACAGGTTGTAAAAAATGTGTGTTTTATGACGAGGATGAAACGGTACAACACCTAGTTATTTCTCATAGCTTTGCCCGTAAGATTTGGAGACTTGTTCATTTTATTTTTAGTATAACTCCACCAACTAGTGTTGCTAATTTGTTTGGTAGCTGGTTAATGGAGCAGATAATAGTACTAAAGCTAGTATACGTATTGGTGTGTGTTTTTTTATGGGCAATTTGGAATTGCAGTGATGTGAGTTTTAACAATTTGGGAGCGTGTTATTTTTTGCAGGTTGTTCATCATGCCCCGCATTGGATTCACACGTGATCTTTCCTTATTTCAGACGACCAACGTGGACGTTTGGATGTCGGCGGGTGGCGGTCGTTCGGACTGTCCTCAGCAAGGCTGGATGGTTACACACTAGACGGTTGCAATGATTTTTCATCACGTTTTAGGCTTGTTTGAGTGACTTATTTATGTGGCCACGGTTGCTGATCGTTGAGCTTGTAAACTGGAGGTCGAATTATCTGTACTTTTGTCATCTTTAATATAAAAGCCGTGTGCATTATGGATGCATTGGGCATAGTTTATGGTGCACGTCACTGTTCGAGCTGTGGCACACACCGACAAAGAAGGAAAACGACCAAGCGCATGTGGTACGAGCATATGGCAGAGAGGAGAGCGTCATTCCAAACCTTTTACATACATGTATGTATGCATCATGACCATATTATTGCCTGCCTCGATTCAACCATGCGACTCGATCAGTCCGCCGTCCTCTCATCACACATGGCACGCGATAGGGACACATGCATGCATCGGCAATTCGACATCGGTAGCGAGGCCGTTGCGCAAGAGGAGCATCCGTGTCCCCCTTTGTCCGTTGCATCTGCAAACCTGATCCCCTTGTATATTTCCGTTTGCTACGAATATCCCGCGCTCGCGCGCACGTCCCCATGCATCAGTGCATGTGACAAACCGCGACTGCGTGCACGGTGCACCATGTCTATTGTTGTGTTATACTCCGACTGCGTGCGCGGAGTATTTACTTGTGTCAGAACGTGTACGTGTTTCTGCATGCAAACAAGATGCACGTGAAATAGTTTAAAGCCAATCTGCATTGGTACGTGTTTCTGCTGCTGTAGATCTGTGCATCGGTAGAAGGACCTTTGTTTTAGCAGGATCAGTGCTGGGAGTTTTTTTTTCTTCCGTGAAACAGTGTTGGGACCTGGCCTGACAAATGAAACAAAACACTAGCAAACCTTTCTCGGCTTCCATGTCAATAACTTTCTCGGCTAACAAAACACTACCACACATGACGAACAACCTCATAAAATAAGAAAAACATCCTGATACTCACGCTTAAAAGGTCATGTGCATATCCATAGTTGGTGCAAAGGCCGGAAAAGTGAATTCCTCCTCCCCAATTTAGCCCCCAAATTTTAGTCGCATTTCACTCAAAAAAAAAGGGAAAGAAATTGGCTAGGGAGCGAGCCTGATCTGCATTGGACTCGCGTGCTTCATTTTTAACGATGCATCTTCAAAGATTTATCAGTTTTATATAAAAAAAAGGCTAAAAGGCCAATTACAATATGTTTGGCATAAGCGCCAGAACGCTATCCACCAAAAAGAAGCTAGCTCGCAAGTCGACAACCTTTCATCTCTCTACCTGGACTAGGCTAATCGTAAAAATCCTCGCCACACGTCAAAGCTCCGCTTCGGTCTCAAATCAATCATCCTGACACTCTCCACTGAAGGTCGGTAACCCTCAAAAATCACCCCATTACGATATCCCCAAAGGCACGGGCAAGTAAGGGTGATCGTCGTCCACAGGTCTCTCCCAGGTTTCATGACGGAACATTACTCTCTCTATTTCTGAAAGTAAGGCATTTTTTTCTTGAAAATTCAAGTGACGTAGAGTTTAACTAAGTTAGAAAAATGATCAACAACTATGATAGTATATGAAGATCATACGAAAATGTATTTTACAGTAACGATGTTGATTCGGTATTGTATATGTAATTATGTTTTCTAAAACCATGACCAAACTTTATCTTGTTTTACTTTTGAAAAGAAAAACATAATTACTCTAAAAAATTGAGGTAATATCATGTTGGATTTACTATTTAGCTTGGTAATGTCCGGAAGAACGATTGGGAGTCTGCATCGAAATAGTGGCAGCTCCAATTTCTTGACCGTCATTAGACAATCAGTAGCCATCCACACGAGTCGCTAGCTCTATCTACTTGTGAGACTCCCTTGCGCCGCCTCCTCAAGAGGCCAGGGGAGCAAAAACCTAGGTATTCAGCCGCCGTCCTCCCCCTCGTTGTCCCAAGAGGTGGCCGTCAAAAAATCCCGCGTGGCGCTAGTGAAGGAGCGGCATGTTTCTAGCGCCTCGTGGTCGTGCCACGACGGGAGGGATGCACACGCGGCCTATGGTTTCAGCGGAGCCCTGCCTGAAGACGTTGGCCACCTTCACACCGAAAGTGCGAAACATTGTGCTACAGTGTATAAGTGCTACAGTGCATGCCTGCAATCCACCGATGCGCCCCGCACCAAGGCCTGGGTTGCCTGGGGCCTGGATCCGCCCCTGTCTGGTTTGGACTGGGGCTTGCAGTGGCAGAGGATGGCAATCCCATGCCGTATCCGATGCTCTCGCATCTCGTACCGATGCAACTGCGAGAGGAATCTCAGATCTCTCGGGATCGAGCGATGGCGGTGCTCGTGTGTCGCAATCCCTCTCAAGGGCATCATTTTTGGAGTTTGCGCCGGTTTGACGGACCAATGGCGGTGGTGCTGAGGTCGCGGCAGTCTCGTTTCTTCAGGACGTCGGTCCTATGGAGCGGGATCTGCAGCGGTTTGCGACGGGGATGTGGTCGCTGCTGCGCGACAGTATGATAGCCTGCAGCCGGTCAAGCGGCCATGTTTCTGGCTGCAATCTATTCACTTTGACATCATCTGATGGCGCCAGAAGAGTTTGGCGATGGGGCAATGGCAAGGCTTCTTCGATGGTGTGGCCTACATTGTCATGTGGCTGACGCGATGACTAGATATTCGTTCTGGTGATGGTCTCCAGCTTCGTGTGTCGCAACCGATGGCGGTATGGGGTGTTCTATTCTGTGTCCGAGGAGTCACGATGTTTTCTCCGTGGTGTCAAGGCATGTCCATTGATGCTTGATCTATGGTGGGGCGATAGTTGCTGGAGGCATGACGGTATATAGGACGTCATCGACTTTCAGTTTCTCCTCTCCTCCAGTGGAATGTGGTCAACGATGAGCCGTTGTCCGGATAGGTGATGATGGTAGAAGCATATACCTCAAGTTTGCACACTTCAGTAGAAATATTTTTGGCCATGTTGACTAGCACTTGTGTTGTGCCCTTGCTAAAGGTGGTGGATCGAAACTCATTTTTGGGGATAAAAATCTTAGGTCGATCTTAGGTTAGACTCATCGTAATCGGGGCACGTGTGGCTTTTCATTCTTAAGGCTTTCCCTAAAATTTTGTATTTTATCTTTGTTTTGCCTTATACCACAAGGTTAGTGGTAGACCGGAGTAGGTATTATCGCAAGACACATTTTCTCAGCTTTTTTTAATTTGTAACTTCCTGAACATTGCAATAAAAATACTTTGTGTATTGTTTCAATGCAGAGGTGGGACATCGTCTCCCATTTCAAAAGAAATCTATAAGACTAATACTCCCTCCATGTCAAAATGTAAGATATTTTAACTTTTCCTTAACAAAATGTATCTTCACATGTTTTAGTGTAACATGTATATGAATCTACACATATATTTTGCGTAGGAAAAGTTAAAACATCCGATACGGAGGGAGTACTTATTAAAGCATAGTCGAGAGCAAGGTGCGCCGGAGCCGAGTGCTTGATTACCGAACGATTTTCTTTTTTAGAATTCAAATGCTCTTTATTAATTATTGAGTTTAATGGGATAGAAAGGACGTCGGAGGGGCAGAAATATGAGCTAGTCGATTTACTGAACTATGAGCTAGTCGATGAGCTTCTTCGCTGGAGTTTCTGCACTCATGCCTGAACGACGTCACCGAGAATAAGCACGTCGTCTCTTTCGATTACTCATATCAACAAGTCCCTTGGATGATCCGATAGGGTTCGGATTAAGAGAACGAGTAGGCGCTGGCGACAATCATCGGCTAGCAGGGGCACAGTTTTACCCAGGTTTGGGGCCCTCGTAGAGGTAAAACCCTTACTCCTGCTCTTGAGATCTGTATTATCAGTAGATAGATTACAAGGTGGGTGCGCAATCCGAGAGATTGATCTCGAGCTTATGGCTATGGTGGCGAAAAGTAGATTGGATCCCCCTCCAGGTGGTTCTCCTAGCCTTTTATAGGTGGCTAGGTCTCAAACCGTGTCTGGGGGGTTACAAACCCTAGTTCTAGGTCGGTAGGAGCTTTCCTTCTTTACTCGCAAGTCTTGCGGGTGGGCTTCTGTTGAGCCTTCTAGAACGGCGGGATAGCACCTCTCTTTGGGCCTAGGTCTTGGGCCTTAGACTGGGTAGGCTCACCCGATAGGTCCAGGAATCATCCCCACGTCAATAGCCCCCGAGTGTTTATTCGACTGATAATCAGTCAGGTAAGCACTCAAAGTTAGTTCCTGGATTCTTCGGTTGGTCGTTCAATCGCCTGATTTCGAGGGTGTATACCCTGTGCGCGACGCGCTCACTTACTCGAGCATCGAGTGGTAAATGTGCCTTGTGTTGGCTGTTTTCGCAGAAGGGTGTGGCTCAGTCGCTTGGTTCTCCCGAAAGATCAGGGCCAATTAATTGCATCTAGGGCAAAGACAGTCCTGGACTACACGAATTCGAGACCTCCGACTCGAATCCGGCGAGGTGATCGTTGCGATTGAGCCGTGGAGGTCTTATCCAGTCGAACTTAACCTTTAAAAGGGGTACCCGGCGCGTCCGCTAGGATTTTTCTTCGTGTTGTTGACACGGAAAATTTACCGGAGGACGCAGCTTGAGTGCGATTCCAGGCCCACGGGAGAGATCCTTGGGTCTTACCTTCGTACTCGAAAGAATACGGCATCCAGATGTGCCTAGTCGGCCGAACGATCCAGGATAAAGATGTGTAAGTACATCGTGAGGTAGAGTTGCGGGAGCCGCATACTCGCGATTTTACCTTAATCACATTTTCGCGATCTTTCGGGTGAATAAATTCCTTTTTCTTGATCTTGTGTGAAAGAAATTTCACGTTATGAAGGTTATACGAAAGAAGTTTCGTGTCAATTTATTTATACGAAAGAGATTTCGTGTTGAAATGCCCATACGAAAGAGATTTCGTGTCAGGGTGCCCATGCAAAAGAAATTTCGCGTCTTGATGGTTATACGAAAGAGATTTCGTGTCGTGAGGTGCGCAGTGACGTCACTACGCACTCGATCGCTCCGACTGCTCCCGATGGGACGTGACGAAACGGTCGTGTCCCGGTTTTTCCGCTGGTTGCTCGCTGTAAATACGCATGATCATTTCGTAAAGATCGTGCAGGGGTAACTGTCCCCCGCCTCCTCATTTCCGCTTCACGTGTGGCAGCCGTGATGAATGCCACGTTTGTGGATCTACGGTCCAGATTGGTCTGGCTCGGGTATAAGTACCATGCCTTAGGGGAGAGTTAAATTTTCCGACTCTTATTCACCTTCTCCTTCCTCGCGCACACCTTCTTCTCCATGAGAACCGAGCACTCTCCAATGGCAGGAGCGAAGAAACGCGGCGCTGCTACGACGTGTTCCAAGGACGTGGCAAGTGCTTCCGCGGCGTCCACCACGAAGAGGACGGGCGACTAGCGCGCGGCGAACACCACCAAGAAAAGCATCGTCGAGATGCAGAGGGAGGGGTTGCTTCCTCTAGAAGCCTCCAAGCGCGTGCACATGTCCGGGAAGAAGGAGGAGACGCCCAACCCCCTCTCCACCGAGCGCGTCGTCTTCTCGGAGCATGTCTCCCGAGGTCTGTCTTTCCCCCTCCACCCATTTCTTGTCGAGTTGGTGTATGTCTATGGGATACAGCTGCACGACCTTCTGAAAGATCATCGTCCGTTTTGATAATTATATGACAACATACCTATTTGATCTAATGTTTGTTTGATATATGAAAATGCCCAGGTTCATCATGTTCACTAATCCTATGGGCTGCGTGTTTGGTTAAAATGAAAAGAGCTAGGAGAAAGAAATCTGGGAAGCAGTTTTTGCATGGAGCGGAGGCTCCGGTGAAACCACCGGAGGCTCCGCCCCAGGCTCCGGTGCGGGTCCGGTGCAGGGTCCGCCCAAACCTCCCTCTGGTGCATACGAGCGGAGGCCAGGGCGGAACCTCCGGTGAAGCTCCGGTGGGCGGAGCCTCCGCCCTTTCCACCAGAGCCTCCGCTGCCTCCAACCTAGCCATTTGCACGATTGGCATCCGGTGGCCTCCAACCTGGCCCCTTGGGCGTTTGGCATCCGATATGCCTCCGGTGGGGGCTCCGCCAAAAGCTTGCTCTGTTGGATAAGAGCGGAGGCTCCACCGGAGCCTCTGGTGCAGCTCCGGTGAGCGGAGCCTCCGTCCTTTCCACCGGAGCCTCTGCCCCTTGGCCCTCCAAAGGATAAGATTGGTGCTGCGCAGCTGCGCAACTAAAAGAAGCCCACCGGAGCCTCCGGTGCATCTTGGACTGCAACTGCCACTTTGTGGGAAGGGGTATAAATACCCCTTCCCCTTCCTCGTAAATGCTAAGCTTTTTCCACTCTCTCTCCTAGCCATTAATGAAAGCTTCATTCACCTAGATCTCCCTCTCCGTCCACCCAATCACTCCCATACTTGGTGGAGAGCTAGAGGAGGCCTAGACCCACACTTCCACCAAAGGAATTTCAAATCCATCCACCACAACCTAGTAGATCTAGAATCCTACTAAAGGCCTAGAAACCTTAGTAGATCTTGTGCTTGTAGCTTCCACCTTGTTGCAAGAAGCTACGGATTGCTTGAGAGCCTCCATCCATCTTGTGGAGTGACCTCGAGCTCTTGTAAAGGTTTGGTCAACACCTTCAAGTCGACCTCATAGTGGAAACGATAATCTCCCTCACCGGAGAAGCTCAAGGAGAACAAGGTGTGCACAACCGTGCTATTGAGGAGTGCCTAGGTCTCTTTGAGAAGGAACTACGGGAATCATATCCTTGTCTCCTTGTTTACACTTGTGGTTTACCTTATTACCTTTCACTTTACTTCCGTTGCGCATATTATCCCACATAGGTTGCTCACCTAGATGCACATCTAGAGAACCTTATCTTATCTTACTTATCCCCACTAAAAGGAAAAGAAAAGAAAAATTGGTAGTCAACCTATTCACCCCCCTCTAGTTGACCATAGTGCACTTTCAATTGGTATCAGAGCCTCGTCTCTTACTAAGGGCTTAACCTCCCAAGAGTATAATGATCAATGAAAATGCCCCCAAAAGTTCTAATGTGGAAATCTCCAAAATGGCCGACACTATATCTAACCTACAAGAAACGGTTGGAACCATCCAAACCGGATTGTCCAAGGTTAGCTCTAGTGTTAGCTCGGAGGTTTCTAGCATCAAGAAAATGATGGAGGACTTGATGGGGAAAACCAAGGAGTCCGACGAACCACCTCTTATCGCCAATGATGTTAGCTCGGATGAAGAGTCCCTTCCGGACATCGCTGAAATGGAAGCTAACATTGCTTTAGCTAAGGCGAAAGCCAAAGCAAAAGCCGATAAAAAAAAGGCTAAGAGCGGTGGGAGCTCCGAGGGCTCCAAGTCTTAATCGGCTAACGGTTCGGGGTCTAACTCTAAAGTTCCACCACCTCCAAATTATGATTCTATCCACCCTATTGCCACAATGCCACACATGGTTAATGTTGGAGTTCCTCCCATGCTTAACACTAACGAATTCTCTTCTTGGAAGTTCGATATGGAGTCTCACATTTTAGGATCTTGCACCGCTTTGTGGAGAAGCATTCTCCATGGATTCCACCCTCATGATCCGAGCAACTTGACTCCAAGAGAGGATGTGGAATTTCAACTCAACAAGACCGCTCTTGTGACTATCCAAAAGGCTCTCCCAAGAGAACATCTTGAACACATCCGCGCTATCAAGACCGCCAAGGAAGCTTGGGATAAACTTGACTCTTTGTTCCAAGGCAATGCAAGCATTCAATCATCCAAATATGATGTTGCTCTTGACAAGTCCGAGAACTTTGTTATGCTTGAAGACGAAAGTCCCGAGGATCTATATGGAAGAGTGGTCACTCTTGGCAAGCAATTAAGGGACTTTGGAAAAGAGGAAATCTCCGATGAGTGGATCAAGAGGAAGTTTGTCAAGGCCATAACTCCATTTGAGAAGAACCTCTCCACTAGCATTCGAACAAGATCCGACTACAACTCCCTCAACTCCATTGGTGTCCTTAGTGAGTTCATAGCCATATCCTTATCTCACAAGAGCGCGGATGATGCTCTTGCTCGCTCAAGAGGACTTGGAAAGTCTCCTAACCTCGCCTTGAAGTCTAAGGCAATGGCCAAGATAGAAGAAGTGGATGATGATGATGAGGAGGAGGACTATGAAGATACATACAAGGGTACCCATAAGTGTATCGCTCTTGCCATGCAAGGGTAATGGAAGAGATGTGAGGCTCACAAGGTCGGTGCTCCTAGACCTTCAAGGAACAAGATCTTTAGAAAGAAAGGGGAGCGGCCAAGGACATGCTACAATTGTGGAAGTGCAAACCACTTTGTCAAAGAGTGTCCCTTTGAGCCAAGAGAAGAGAATGAAGGGAAGCTTGTTCGCAAGGACAAGAACAAAGCTCCACAAAACAAGAACCTCGCTAGAAGAGTCCCAAGGGCTCTATATGTTCAAGAAGGACCCAAATTGGAAACATACTACTCCGGAGATGAAGGAGAAGATGAAGTCATAGGTGTTGTCCACGTCGCCATAGCTACGACTTCCTCTTCATCGGTCTCTCTATTTGAATCCCCCAATGAGAAGACATCGACCCGAACTACATTCTCATGGCAAAAGCCACCGCGGTAATATCTTCCACCTTCAAGTCTATTGTCACTAGCTCTCCCTCATTATTGGATTGTGTTGAAAACATTGTTGATGATGAGGAGGCCAAGAATCTAGGATCTTGGTTGTGTAGTCTTGAAGGTGAAACTAAAGAAAAGGTAAAGGCTCTCTTAAGGAAACTTGATGATGCTAACTCCCTCATAGATGAGAAGGAGGAGATCATCATGACCTTGGAGAACCATGGCGGTAGCCATGAGAATCATGATGAAGAACTCGTCAAAGCTCTTGAAAAAGAGAGATCCATGAGAGCCTCTCTCGAAGAGAGTCTATCTAGTCTACAAGAGACATATGCCATTAGTGTTTCAAAGCTTAGGAAAGATAACGAAAAATCTCTTGCCAAGCTTAAGAAAGAACATGCCAAATCTATTGTTTTACTTAAAGAATTTGAAGAGGAAGAGTTGAATCTAGGAATAGCTCATCAAAAACTTGACGAGGAGCATGAGAAACTAAAAAAGGAGTTTACGTCTCTTAAAGAAATTCATGACAAACTTGCCAAGTCTCGTAGCTTCTAGCTCAACAATCTAATAAGCATGTTGCATCTTCATCAAATAGCATTGTTATTGTTCCTACCAATTCTACTACAACTAACATTGTAGGGAAATAAAGAATTCTCAATGATGCAATAAGCTCTCAAGGAGCCAAGAAAGGGAAAGAGGGACTTGGCTTTGTTTCCAAGTCAAAGAAGATATCCAAGAATGTCACTTCTCCCTCTCAAAATGTTGTCTTTGTGAAAGAGGGAGAGGTGAACAAAGAGAAGGAGACCAACGCCATTGTGGGTGGTGATACCTCTAGGGGGAGCATCACTCACAATGATTTTGCCGGAAAATATAACCCATCTTATGTTCTTATGAAATCTAGAGATGGACATGTTTATGCTAAATACGTTGGTACTTCTTATAGTGATGATTATCATTGGACTATTTGGGTTCCTAAGAACCTTTTGACTAACAAAAGAGGACCCATTGAAGGATGGGTACCTAAATCAAGAAATTGATCTCTTGTAGGGAAATGCTTCCGGGTCAAATAGATGGACAGTGGATAGTGGTGCATCCCAACATATGACCGGAAGCTATGACACAATAAGTAATATTGAACCTCCTTTACCTCATCTCAATTGCGTTACTATTGGTGACAAGTCCGAGCTTAAGGTATTGGGATGAGGCAAGGTGGCTATCTCAAATGATTTATCAATTGAGAATGTTCTCCTTGTTGAGTCCTTTGGCTATAACTTGATGTCTGTTCTTCAACTTGCGGATTGTGGCTTTACCTCGTTCTTTAATAAAGAGAGTGTGATTGTCACTTGTGAGACATTTCTTAAAGTAGCCTTTGTTGGGTTTGTCGAGAATGGCATGTATGTAGTGGACTTCTCTAAAGAAGACACGTATGCCGCGACATGCCTAATGGCTAAAGTTGAAGTGGGGTGGCTTTGGCATCGCCGGCTAGCCCACACCAATATGAGAATGTTACATGACCTCCAAAGTGGCAATCATGTTCTAGGACTAACCAAAGCTAAGTTTCCTAAAGATCGTGTGTGTAGCTCTTGCACCTTTGGGAAGCAACATGGAGAACAACACCCAACCAAGACAACTATCTCCACCACAAGAATTCTCGAGCTCATTCACTTAGATCTCTTTGGTCCACTATCCTATGATAGCCTTGGAGGAAAGAAGTATTGCTTGGTGATTGTGGATGATTATTCAAGATATTTTTGGGTGTATTTCTTCAAGAGAAAAAGTGAACCTCAAAAGAGAGTCATTGAGTTCATCACTCTAGTGGAGCGCCAACACAATGCTACCATATTGGCCATTCGGAGTAATAATGGCTCGGAGTTCAAGAACTATACCGTTGAGGGTTTTCTTAGTGAAGAAGGCATTGCCCATCAGTATTCCACTCCTTATACACCTCAACAAAATGGTGTTGCATAGAGAAAGAACCGGACTTTGATGGATGCGGCTAGAACTATGATTGCGGAGTTCTCCTCTTCCCATAACTTTTGGGCCGAAGCCGTCTCCACCGCATGTCATGCTACCAACCGGTTATATCTTCGCAAGATTTTGAACAAGACTCCCTATGAGATTCTCATGGGCAAGAAACCGGATGTATCTTATTTCAAGGTCTTCGGTTGCAAGTGCTTCATTCGCAAGAAAGGTAAACGGTTGTCAAAATTTGAGACCAAATCTTATGAGGGTATCTTTGTTGGCTATGCCACAAACGCTCACGCCTATAGAGTCTACAAAAAGTCCACCGGACAAGTGAAAGAAGCTATAGACGTGGTGTTTGATGAGGATAACGGCTCCCAAGGGGACGTATAGATTATGGTGTTGTAGGAGATGCAATTCCTCCCATCGTCATAAGAAGAATGAGGATTGGTGAAATAATCCCCATTGAGGGTTACCGGATGACGGAGGGAGAAGGACTATGCCCCACTCAAGTGGAGCCATTGACTACACCCATTGATAATCAAGCTACTCAATAAGATGCACCAAGCCCTCAAGCTAACAATCAAGGCCAAGCAACTCATCTTAATCATGATCAAGATTCCATAATTGTTGAGAGTGCTCAACCTAGTGGTGATTCATCACCTATTATTGATCAAGGACGAAATCAATATGGACATATCTCCGATGAAGAAGGTGATTCTCAATCCGTATCCAAGGAATCTTTGGAGGAGATGCTAGCACGAAGAGCAAAGAGAAGGCTAGAGAACCTTGAACGAGCGGGTCATACAGAGGACAAGATTCTTGGGCAAGTTCATGGGAGAGTGGTCACTAGGAGGCAATTGGCGGATTTTAGCAAGGCTCATGCTTTTGTCTCCTTCATTGAGCCCAAGAAGGTATATGAAGCTCTCGAAGATCAAGATTGGCTGGAAGCCATGCATGATGAACTCAATAACTTCGAGCGCAACAAAGTGTAGAAACTAGTGCCAAGACCCAAGGATTGCAAAAATGTTATTGGCACCAAATGGGTTTTCAAGAACAAGCAAGACAAAGATGGTATTGTCATTCGCAACAAGGCAAGGTTGGTGGCTCAAGGTTTTTCCCAAGTGGAAGGTATTGACTTCGGTGAAACGTTTGCCCCCGTAGCTCGTCTTGTATCCATTCGCATCTTACTTGCTTATGCATCACATCATAATTTCAAGTTACAACAAATGGATGTTAAGAGTTCTTTCCTAAATGGTCCCATTAATGAGTTAGTATATGTCAAGCAACCTCCGGGCTTCGAGGATCCCAACCACCCCGATCATGTCTATAAACCCGATAAGGCGCTCTATGGACTTAAACAAGCTCCACGTGCGTGGTATGAGCACCTTAAAGAGTTTCTAGTGGATCGTGGGTTTAATGTAGGTTTAATCGATCCCACCCTCTTTACCAAGACGGTTGGAGGTGACTTGTTCATATGCCAACTCTATGTGGATGACATCATTTTTGGGTCTACTAACACTTTGTTCAATGAGGAGTTTTGCAAGCTTATGACCGATAGGTTTGAGATGTCTATGATGGGAGAGTTGGAGTTCTTCCTTGGCTTTGAGGTGAATCAATATCATGAAGGAACCTTCATCAAACAAGCCAAATACACTCAAGACATGCTCAAGAGATTTAATATGCATGATGCCAAGCCTATGAAGACTCCCATGTCCACAACCACCGACTTGAAACCCGACCCCAACGGTAAAGAGGTAGATCAAAAGGTATACCGCTCCATGATTGGCTCTTTGCTCTACCTTTGTGCATCTCGACCCGATATCATGTATAGCGTAGGTAAATGTGCATGGTTTCAAGCCTCTCCTAGGCAAAGTCATTTGGAAGCTGTGAAACGAATCTTTCGATATTTAGTTCATACCCCAAACTTCGGTCTTTGGTACCCCAAGGGTGAAAGCTTTTAACTCATTGGATATTCGGATGCGGATTATGCGGAGATAAGACGGATAGGAAGTCCACGTCCGGGGGTTGTCAATTCCTTGGCCGCTCCTTGGTATGTTGGTCTTCAAAGAAGCAAAATTGCATTGCTCTCTCCACCACCGAGGCCGAGTATATCTCCGCGGCAAGTTCTTGTGCCCAATTTGCTATGGATGAGGCAAAACTTGAAGGATTATGGTATTCATTTTGACAAGGTGCCTCTTCTTTGTGATAATAAGAGTGCTATCAAGATCGCCTACAACCCGGTTCTTCACTCCAAGACGAAGCACATTGAGATCCGTCATCATTTCATTTGGGATCATGTTGAGAAAGGCGATATTGATCTCTCATATGTCCCCACTAAGGATCAACTTGCCGATATCTTCATGAAGGCCCTTGATGAACCAAGATTTCGAGCTTTGAGGAATGAACTAAATGTCATCGATTCTTCCAACTTCACTTGAAACCTTGCATATGTACCTTCATTATGCATGCTATTAGGTTTAGATGTAGGCATGGAAATAGGGGGAGCGCTACTCAACTCATGAGTATGCACTCCTCTTATCATGCGAAAATCAATTAATCATTGCATATCTAGTCAATTTGTGACTTATTGTGCTTAATTGTGAGTAGTATTTTTGAACCCAAGATATATCTTCGCGGTGCCAAAGTACACACTCAAACATGGTGGCTTCGGCCACCAACCTTTCGTATGTTTTGGATCTTTCTCGCGTATCATATTTCTTCCTTGACAACTCGTACGGGTTCGGTTTTCCACCTCTTTGTGCTTCTTGCGAACCCCTCCGAGTAATGTCTCTCGTATATCAGTGACTATTTTCCAACCCAAGCCCCCTTTGCCCAAAACAATATTCCAATCGTAATGCTCTTGTTTTTACAAACTTGGTGTGCAAAACTAGGCTGGGCGAAGGCTCCGGTGAAACCACCGGAGGCTCCGCTGCCCCTGTTCACCGGAACTCCACCGGAGGCTCCGCTGGCGCACAATTGCTCAGCGGGCCAAATTTGGTTTGTTTTTTCGGACAAGGGGCGGAGGCTCCGATGAAACCACCGGAGGCTCCGCTGGGCGGGGAGTGGAGGCTCCGGTGAAACCACCGGAGGCTCCACCGTGGCAGTTTTTCGGGACAAGACCTAGGGCGAGCGGGGGTCAATGAGATCCAATCTCATTTTCCCCCCACTCGCCCTCCTTCTTCCTCCTCTCAAACGCCGCCGCCCCCAAGCCAACCGCCGCCGGATTTGGGTGCTCCACCGCCGGGATACCTCCTCCTTGCCTTGGACCACCCCGGGCTCTTCCTTCTCCTTCCTTTTCACCATGGATGATGCGGGTATGTGCTCTCTCTCTCTCTCTCTCTCATCTAGTTGATGGATGGGATGCATAGGAGTTCATGTTCTTGTTCTCTAGATGTGTGGATTTGGAGTTTTAGGAGTAGAAGTTCTCGAGTACAAACCCTAGCAACCTAGATAATGCGTTTTAGGCTTGAATCGTTACGGTTGTAGGGAAGATTCATATGCCCTAACCCTAGTTATTCAACCCTAACACCATGTGTATCTTTGTTTCTTGTATTAGTGCGTGTTTATCAACTTGAGCATTACCTTTTCTTCATGCTTTCCTCGCTATTTCTTTCTTAGATGCTTCCGGTTCGAAAGGAAAGGGGGTTCGTTACAAGAGTACGGGTCGTCGCAAGACTCCTCAAGTTGATGAGATCGAAGAAGAACTTGACAATGCTCAACCCAAGCGCAAGAGGTTCCCGGCTCCCGAGAAGAAATTGCCTCGCAAGAACATGGCAAAGACCGCTTCCAAGATGTCCGAGGCGGCATTTCTGAAGGAACGTCGCGAAAACCCCTATGTGATTGCACGTGAGCGTTTGATGCCACAATTCCGGGGTAAGGATGCCCGCTTCCACACTGTCTTCCAAGGGGAAATATATCATGAGATCTTGATGATGAAGCCAAAGGACAACGTTGCCCCTCAACATGCCATCAACTTTGGGCATCTGGAAAGGAACCCCCATTACTTTGGGGAGGCTCTTGAGCTCATTGAGAGGTTTGGAATTGGTCCCATTATTAGTCTCCAACAAGAATACGATGAAGACCTTGTCTGTCAGTTCTTGGCCACCGTTCATCTCTCCAATGAGACCGAGCGCAATCTTACTTGGATGACACAGGGGAGACAGCTTGACATCAATTGGTCTGACGTTGGCATTATTCTTGGAGGGCACCCCGGACTTTGGACCTTTTGCTGATAGTGAGGAGTTTGCCAATGGATGGTTCCGGGTTCACGTCATCAACACTCCATCCCTTCCCAAGGATCAACTCAACCCACTCTATCATTGGAAGAAGTTCGCCGTTGGGTTTGTCAAGCGTCTCTACCCCACCTATGATATCATGATGCGCATCTATAGAGAGACTATCAACCCAAAGGCGGGGAATGTGGATGAAATCCAGGGCTTCTTGAAGAACCTCATGCTTCTCACTCATCAACAGCGGCTTGTCGACACCCCTCGAAAGCTCGATGTGCTTGATTACATTTGGAATGAGCTCTGGCACGCCGTGATCAACCGCAAGAATGCTTGATTTGGGCCCTTCATCATGAAGATCATCTTACATGTGTGGAATGACAAGTTTCCGGATGAACCGTTTGAGGATGATAATTGGATCCCTCACATCGAAAGGAGACTCCTCATCAAGGATCACACCGAGCCCCCTGAACACCCCACTCCTGCTCCTCGCCGGCACAAAGCCAAGCCTCGTGTTATTGTTGATGAGGAAGAAGAAGAAGCCGGTCCATCTCGCCCTCCTCCTTCTAACAATGCTTTCAAATGGATGGCGAGGGCCCTCAAGAAGGTGTTGCGGTTGAACAAGAAGATCGAGCAACGTCAATAGGAAGCCCATTATGATAAGGAGCTCAAGAACTGCAACAAAGCACAAGCCGCTCGTCAGCTTCTTCGAGATAGTGGTGGATCCGTGGACTCCCCAGTTCTTCCTAGCATCACCGACTGGGATAAGTGGCAAGCAAAAGACTCCAAGGGAAAGTTGATTGAGTGGTCCGAGGAAGAAGGAGAAGAAGCTACTAGTTCTCATCGCCGTGCCCCCTCTCCGAACATGGACATCTCCTCCGAGTTATCTTCGGGGCGTTAGCATCGATTTCTCCCTCTTTTGGTATCTTGATGCCAAAGGGGGAGAGATATATATTAGGAGCGGGTATTTGCATGGTTTCTCCCTCAAGCAACTTCGATTTGCATCTTTCCTTTGCTTGAGGGAGTTTGGTGTTTCATTTGGTCATTTGGAAATTCGGTTTGTTTACATTATTTGTATGTGTTGTGAACCTCGTATTGTTATGCTTTTGTGAACCTCGTATCATATTATATTATGTGTTGTGTGATCTATCTTGTTCACATTGCTCATATATACATCATGCCTAAATTATCTCAACATGAAGGGAGCATACCTTTAGGGGGAGCTCCGCTCATGTTGTGATTTCTATTATGCAAATAGGGATGTTGTCATCAATTACCAAAAAGGGGGAGAATGAAAGATCATCGTCCGTTTTGATAATTATATGACAACATACCTATTTGATCTAATGTTTGTTTGATATATGAAAATGCCCAAGTTTATCAAGTTCACTAATCCTATGGGCTGCGTGTTCGGTCAAAATGAAAAGAGCTAGGAGAAAGAAATCTGGGAAGCAGTTTTTGCATGGAGCGGAGGCTCCGGTGAAACCACCGGAGGCTCCGCCCCAGGCTCCGGTGCGGGTCCGGTGCAGGGTCTGTCCAAACCTCCCTCTGGTGCATACGAGCGGAGGCCAGGGAGGAACCTTCGATGGAGCTCCGGTGGGCGGAGCCTCCGCCCTTTCCACCGGAGCCTCCGCTGCCTCCAACCTGACCCTTTGCATGATTGGCATCCGGTGGCCTCCAACCTGGCCCCTTGGGCGTTTGGCATCCGGTGTGCCTCCGGTGGGGGCTCCGCCAAAAGCTTGCTCTGTTGGATAAGAGCGGAGGCTCCACCGGAGGCTCCGGTGCAGCTCCGGTGGGCGGAGCCTCCGCCCTTTTCACCGGAGCCTCCGCCCCTTTGCCCTCCAAAGGATAAGATTGGTGTTGCGCAGCTGTGCAACTAAAAGAAGCCCACCGGAGCCTCCGGTGCATCCTGGACTGCAACTGCCACTTTGTGGGAAGGGGTATAAATACCCCTTCCCCTTCCTCATAAATGCTAAGCTTTTTCCACTCTCTCTCCTAGCCATTAATGAAAGCTTCACCCACCTAGATCTCCCTCTCCGTCCACCCAATCACTCCCATACTTGGTGGAGAGCTAGAGGAGGCCTAGATCCACACTTCCACCAACGGAATTTCAAATCCATCCACCACAACCTAGTAGATCTAGAATCCTACTTAAGGCCTAGAAACCTTAGTAGATCTTGTGCTTGTAGCTTCCACCTTGTTGCAAGAAGCTACGGATTGCTTGAGAGCCTCCATCCATCTTGTGGAGTGACCTCGAGCTCTTGTAAAGGTTTGGTCAACGCCTTCAAGTCGACCTCATAGTGGAAACGAGAATCTCCCTCACCGGAGAATCTCAAGGAGAACAAGGTGTGCACAACCGTGCTATTGAGGAGTGCCTAGGTGTCTCCCCACCTCTCCAACGTAGACGTACTTCTCTTTGAGAAGGAACTACAGGAATCATATCCTTGTGTCCTTGTTTACACTTGTGGTTTACTTTATTACCTTTCGCTTTACTTCCTTGCGCATATTATCTTGTCCACATAGGTTGCTCACCTGGATGCACATATAGAGAACCTTATCTTATCTTGTTTATCCCCACTAAAAGGAAAAGAAAAGAAAAATTGGTAGTCAACCTATTCACCCCCCCCTCTAGTTGACCATAGTGCACTTTCACCTTTTTCCGAACGCGATTCAGCACATTTCGTGTTTTATCGTGCTTTACGAGTGTTTTCTCGGGATCCATCCACACTGGGGGCTTTGGAAAGCCATCTTCAAAGTGCGGATCCTCCGGGAAAGGGCGCAGCCAGGCGAAAAGATGGGCGAGCCGTTGCGGACCGGAGGCTTCGGGATCCAGGAGAACAAGGACATCCCCTACATGGAGATGTACTTCGTCGACTCGGCCCAGGGCTGGCACCAAAAATGGTTCTAAGTCGTCGACGACAGCGTGGGTGGCGTCCCCGAGTTCCAGCCATTCGCCTTTTGAAGCGGCGGAAGTCTTGGTTGCACACGCTCTCAGCCGAAGAAGGCAAGATCGACACCCCTCTACTCACGAAGGTGGCGCACTTCCGCGAGAAGGAGCAGGGGGTCCCGCTGAACGGAATACACCTAGCGGGTTTGTTTCTGCGCCGGGGATCTAGCCCCTTCAGGAGAGGTCGACCACCATGTGGGAATACACGGGCGCCGATGACCAGAGCCGCGTATGCGATGACATTCTCTCGAATGTTGAGTTCGATAAGAAGATCGAGGCTATCACCAATCTGAAGAAGGGAGAGGGATACTCGGTGTGTCCTCTCAACCCATTCGAGCGGGGAATCCTCCCCCGACTGAGGTGAGTTCCTTGTTCCTTTCTTTCACCTCTTGTTCCTTCTAGTTTGGGTTTTTGTCGATTGAAAACTCCTCTTCGTTTTCTCTTTGCTTCTGTAGAGTCAGAGCGTGGCAACATGCTACCCGCCAGTTTCTATAGACGATGTCTCAGATCTTTTGGCGAGTAACGTTGAAGCCCCTCCCGAGACCAGCGTCGCGGATGCTGATTCGGGCTCCGAACGGGATGATGTGGAGGAGGAGGAAGAATCGGACAACGAGCAGCTTCGTCACTGCAAGCACCGCAAGCAAGAGGAGGAGAAGGAAGTCACCTCTAAGGGCAATTCCTTGGGTGACGACCCCATTGAGGAAACCGAGCCTCTTCGGATGACTCCTCTTAACGTGCTTCCTTCCGTGATTCGTCAATCGAAGATCTCCACTGCATGGAATCCCGATAACCTTGACGATGACGATGATGAGGATGAGTAAGTGCCGCAAATTCTATCGTTTGTCGCGAACTTTCTTACTTTTCTTTCGTCTTTTCCTTTCTGATTTTATCTTCTGCAGCAGTCTTGCGACCATCAGTGCGGGCCAGTTTACTTCCTCAATTCCATCCGTGAAGAGGAAGGAGGCCGCCACGGATCCCATCCCAGCTGCAGACCTCACTCGAAGACCTCCGATCCTAGCAAAGGCGACTGAAGTTCCGGAGTCAGCGAGCCGGGAGGTCTCGGGTATCTCGGCGGATCCTTTGTCTACAGCTCAGGGCAAGGTAAAGCATGTTTTTCCTTCTTGCGGCCTGCCTTTCTCTTTTTTCCTTTATCGGGTGCACGACAGTGCTCCTGATGGGAGTAGCCCCCGAGTCTATGGTCAATTGCTTGTAGTTGGCCATGGACTGAAGTCAAAGTTTTTCTTTTCTGGTATGTTTCTTGATTTTGGTTTTCATCGGGTGCATGGCAGTGCTCCCGATGGGAGTAGCCCCCGAGGCTATACTCGACTGTGTACACTCGTGTATAGGCTCAAGCGAAATCTCTCTAACCTTTGCCCAGGATTTTTGCAGGCCCTTCTTGATTCCCTCGCTGCTTTCGGGTGCCGAGTTCTTTCGGCCGAGGCGGATTGCGCTTCTCTTCGGGGTGAGCGTGACCAGCTCGTCTAGGATGGCCTCTCCCTTCAAAGTAAGCTGGCGCGCGCCTTACACCTTCACCATTTCTTGCTGGTTGCGATTGTTGTTTTAATCGCTTCTTTTGTACTACAGATGAGATCAGCCGTCTAATGTCTAAGAAGGCAGAGGCTTCCTCTCGGGTGAAAGCCCTTGAGATGGAGCTGGAGTCCACCCGAAAGGAGTTGGAGTCCACGCGCAAGCGCTCGACCGACAGTCTTGCGGAAGCCCAGGAAGATCTGAAGCAGCTGGAGGAGGCGAGCGTGAAGCACGACAATGATCTGGTCAGCGTGAAACTTGATGGTGGGTCACGTTCTAACTTCCTTCGACCGTGGCTTGTCCTGTTTTTGTTCTGATGTTTGTTTTGTCTCTGTTTTAGACGCCATTGGAGTTGGGTTGGAGCTGCCCGGAGAGATGCGATGCGATGCCCTCTCTGAATCGTGCACCCAGCTGCAGAGCATGCGAACAAGGCCTGCACCCTTATTCTCGACGCTACCCAAGTGCTAACACAGCTGCACGAACGTCTGCTTGTGGATGCGCTGGTCCCGCCTACCCTGAGTGGCCTCCTGCGAGTTTTTCAAAGCGAGGATGATCCCCTCCAGGAGTAATCCCTTGCGCAGACCGAGTGCGGGGCCAAGACGGCTATCTAGTTCGCCCTGGCGCATGGTGTCTCGGGTGACCTGGAGAAGGTGTTCTCGGAGCTTCCACGAGACTCGCTGAGCAAAAAGGTAGCGATCCGTCCTTTTGGCGATTGTGCAGGGGAGCTTGCGAAGATGCTTTCCGGGGTAGTCTCCCGCGCTGGGAGAAAAGGACAGCCTGCTGCGAGTGGAGCTACCTCTGTAGTTCTTTAGATTAATTCCTGTTTTTGTATGCTTTCATGTGTAATGAACCTTGGGATGTATTCCCGTATTTTGTTTTATCAATCGAAAGCCTTTTGAGAGTTTCAGTGTTGTTGTCGCGCCTTCCTCTGTATTCTCCCGATGGGAGTAGCCCCCGAGCACCCGAAGATCTTGTGTTGTACATTGTCGAGTGGGGTATGATTCTATCTGAAGCTTTGTTGTTGTTTCCAGGTTGTGAGCTCCGGCGGAAGTTCATCGGGTGGATCTGCTCCTTCGACTAAACCGATGGTTGCGGCTGCCAGTATGTTCGCTTCACTCTGTGACCGTGTCGTGGATGGCGATCGTAAGCTCAAGGCTCTGCGAGGCGTAGCAGATGTTGCTAAGTCGAAGCAGAAACTTGCTTCATATCGCGAGCAATTTGTGATGGAGGAGGTGGGAAGCGTTGCAAAGGGCATGCTCTATAAGTCATGTGAGCCCCAGGTGTGTTTTTGCATGTTGTTGCTTATGCTCTGGCATTTTCGCTATTTATGCAGTTGTTGAACCTGATGGGGAGTGCGAGTGCCACTGGGTAGACAATCGTGTTGTTCAGTTATCAAGCAGCTCCAACCCTCATGCGAGTAATTTCTGGTCTGATCGCAGCCGTGGTTTTATTTTGGCCACTCTTCAGTACCGGGCGAGTCAGGCGCATCTTTTGGTAGGATCCTGCCGGGAGGCGCTTGCTTCAGTCCATCGGGCTTTCTACCCCTTCGGCGTTGTTCCGGATAGCTTGAGTGGCCTGTTGAGGCTATTCCGTCGAGTGGGGATGTTCGCGAGTGTGTGCATCAACAGCTCATCTGTGGAGCTCAGGTGGCGCTCGCCTTCGTGCGTTTGCGGCATCCTAAGGTTAACTTCAACTCTGTGGCGCGACTCCCTGACACCCAAGGGCCACGTGTAGATTTTATCCCTCATTATGAGGTTGTGCATTCTTCTGCAGAGTGGATTATTCGACTGACTGCGGCGGAGACTGGGCGATTGCTTCAAGAGGCGGCTGCTCGGCGATAGCTGTAGATCCTTAAGGTGTATGTACCTTGTGTGTTATAGTTTTTAAGGTGTGTTAAGGTGTATACCCTGTGACCTTGTATGTTTTAAACGATTAAGGTGTTCATAAGGTGTGTACCTTGTTATCTTGTAAAGATTTTCATCGAGTGGAAGTACTCGAAGATTTTTTTGATGCCAGTTTGGTGTAGCCCCCGTGTGCTGGGGTGTGACCTTTAGCATGTAAAGAAAAAATAGAAAAAATGGAAAGTGCGAATGTAGTCATTGTAGCTATGGTTGAGGAACCATGTTTTTATTGCGAAGGCTGAAAACCTATGTATTTTCTCGGGTTACAAATGTGGCTGGTACAGCCTCATTTCCTGCGAGTAGGTGATGAAATCCTAGGGGTAGAACTTGCAGAGATGCACCATGTTCCACGGGTTGGAGTAGATGCCGCCTGTCTTCGGATTCTTCAATCTGTAAGCGCCTCCTGGGATGACTTCGTGTATGATGAAGGGCCCTTCCCATGGTGGCTCCAGCTTGTGTCCCTCTTTACGCTTGAGTCGCAATACCAGGTCGTCTACCACGAAAGATCTTTGGCGTATGCGGCGACTATGGTGATTGCGCAGCGATTGCTGATAAACTGCTGATCTGGCGAGTGCGATGTCCCTGATCTCATCCAGCACGTCCATGAATTCTGCGAATGCCGTGTTGGAGGGTTCTTCGCTGTATGCGACGACTCGTGGGGTGCTGAACTTAACATCCTCAGGTAGCACGGCCTCAGCTCCGTATACCATGAAGAATGGTGTGTAGTTGGTCGATCAATTGGGTGTCGTTCGCAAGCTCCACAACACCGATGGTAGTTCTTCATCCCAATGCCCTGCTGCTGGGTGTAGTCGAGTGATTAGCCACTTGTTTAGGCCAGCCGAAACTAATCCGTTGGATCGTTCGACTTGGCCGTTGTTTGCGGGTGAGCTACCGAGGCGAAACTGAGGGTTATACCATTTTTCTTGCAGAAGTCTTGTGTCTCTTTGGCTGTGAAATTTGTCCCGTTGTCCGTGATGATGTTGTGTGGGACACCAAACCTGCACACGATAGAGTTGAGGAATCTCACGGCGCACTCGGCGTGCTGCGACGTGATTGGCGTGGCCTCTATCCATTTGGTGAATTTATGGACTGCGACCAGCAAATGGGTGTATCCTCTAGGTGTTGATTTCCGCAATGGTCCCACCATGTCGAGCCCTCATGTAACAGCCCTACTTTTTGTGTAATAAAGAGAGGTGTTGTGTACATGGCATGCATGCATGAAAATTGGACAAAATTTCGCTTTTAAATTTTAATCGGAGAGTTTTCAGAAAGTCACTTAAACTGGTTTCAAACAAAGTTGTTCTACAAAGTTTTTCAAATAGAACCAACTTTATGCTAGAAAGGTAGCAAATTCGAAGAGCTTTCCAACGACTATTTTTTGTGTAATTTTTGGTTCACAAAAAGGCCCTCAAATCTCTGTTTTGGATCTGTTTTAAAAATTTCCAGGGGCTTCTTTGTGATTTCTTAATTTCTCTCAGGGGGGTTTTTCGAAAATTCCCCTGTCGTCTTCCTCCTGTCCGGTGACAGGAGGGCAGCCGCCGCCGCGCGCCACCTCCTGCTTGCTCCTGTCGACGTGGAGGAGGAGATGAGTACCCCTCGGTGCCGTCCGAATCGAGCTCAGCTCGCAGAACCTTCCCCCCCTCGCTGTCTCTCCTCCCCCTGTCTCTCCCTCCGCGCCCGAGAACGCCCGCCGCCGTTGATCCGTTGCCGCCGTCGATTAGACCTCTCCCGAGTCCCTCCGAGCAGACCGTTGGAAGCGCCGTTGCCCCCTCTTCGCCCTCGAGTAAGCTGAGCAGCCGGGATGGCTTAGCGCCCGCGGATCGACGCCTTCTTCCCCGCGGCCGGTCGCCGGAGATCTCCACCGCGCCGCCGTTCTAGCCCTCCTCCGGCCCCTCCGAGTTCCTCTACACGTCCGTTGTGAGCTCCCGCTCCTCCCCAGCCCCTCCTTTCGCCCTCTCTCGCTCGGAATCGATGAGTTCGCCGGAGCCGAGGCCGTCCGCCGCCGCTTCTCCACGCCGGCTCGCCGCCGGTGACCGTACCGGGGCGGCGCCACCACGGTTAGGTGCGCCCCGTTGCGCTGCATCGAACGAGCCCAGGCACGCTTCCGGGGCTCGCCGGAATCGTCGCCGGCGTTGGCAACTGCCACCGGCCGGCCACCACCGTGAGGTCACGGTGATGTCACCGTGACATCACCTGCCCACGTGGCATGCCAAGTGGCACTCCTTGTCCTTTTTGAACTGTGCAGTGGGCCCGCAGAGAAAAATAGAAAAAAACAGAAATAACTACAATTTTGGAAATTCAATAACTTTTATCTCACAGCTCCAAAAATTATGAAAAAAATATGTATGTGTTCATAAAAATGAGAGCTATTTATCCATACCATTTTCATACATGTTCAACCAAGTTTAAAATGAGGTCACTTTTGTAATCTACATTTAATTCAATTAAATATTGAAAATAAAGTTTTTATTCAATAAAAATAGAAAAATAAGTGTAATATACCATTTTGATCAGTAAAGCAAATGCAATCCAACTATGAGGTTTACAAAGCCTTTTGAGCATCTTAGCTTGGTCACATCTGCAGTTTAGGGTTTTCTCCCCCTCCGGTGCTCGTCGTTCACGACGCGAAACCCTAGCTTCCTGCTCTATCCCTTAAGCTTCATTTCAATTGCATTGTTCTACTCATGCATACATATTGTGCATTGCACGGTCGTCAAGTATTGATTGGTTACCTTCTTTCCGGTACTGCTCGTTATCGGTAGATCGAGATCCGGAGGTCGACCCGGCGTTCTACGACAACCCAAGCTCTACTTTCGACGAGCAAGGCAAGCACCACCTCATGGCTACCCCATGTTTTGAGTCTTTCAACCTCTTACTCATGCATTCGATTCAACTTGGTTTTGAGTCTGTTAGAGTTAACCTATCCACTGCATGACCCTCCCCCTCACATGTCACCTTCATACCTGTTTACCCTCCTAGTATGACTAGGGTTGTTTGAGTATCGTAGAGCCTTGTGTGTTATGCTTAGCCATGCTTAGTGTTCTGATCTACTACATCCGGTTGATGTTTTGGATCACTTCGATAATCTTGTATGTTGTTATATTTGTGAGTACTGAGCATATGAAACTGACTAAGGCTAGCACGGGAGGCCACTTGGGTAGTGGTTATTCGTTCCGTACTCGCCAACCCTAGGATTTAAGGTCTCGCCGCGGAAGCCAAGACTGAGCGTGCAACCACACGCGGGGCCTAACTGACCGCGCTCGGCTAACTAACTTGTTTGATCACTTCCATGGGTCACATAGTTTGAGTTTTCCATTTGCGGGTGTGTCATAAAAGGTTTTGGAGAAAACTAGGGCGTGACCGGGACCAGTGATGGACGTACACGGATCTTGTCCCGACTCACAGAACAGGTGCCGTCAGGAGGTGGCCAACTCTCTGTTGACGGGGTGGCCCTGTTTGGGTTGACTCATGGATAGGGTTGAGCAAGGTAAAGGCCGTGGTCGACCACACTCTGCCGCGCTCTTAGAGAGGAGCGTTACCGCGTGGCACCAAGAGTCGGTCGATACGTGTGGGTAAAGTGTACCACCCTGCAGGGATAAATCTTTCGGAAAGCCGTGTCCACGGTTATGGACAACTTGGTGAAAGTCACGGGGTCATAGATAACTCTAACGGAATGACTAAAACTTGCTGGCAATGAATGAAGGATGCCTCCTCGACTACGTCGAGAGGGGTGATTCTTGTAACATAAGGTAGTCTGGGGATGAGGAAGTACTTGGTGGACTAAAGAACATAATGATCTCAGTATTTGAGTAGATTCCTCCTCTGTGAACGGACAACGACGTCGCCTAGAGGGGGGTGAATAGGCGATTAAAACTTTTCCGGTTAATGCTTACTAAATGCGGAAATAAACTAGGTGTTTAAATTAACAAGCATACAACCTAAATATTCTAGGGTAAACTAGATGAACAAACAACTTATGCTAAGCAAGACAAGTAACAAGGTGATAGCAAGATATATAACTTCAAGCTCGAAGTCTATCACAATGTAAATTGCATAAGTAAAAAGCTCGGGTATAGAAATAACCGAGGCACACGGAGACGAAGATGTATTCCCGAGTTCCTCCCACAAAGGGGAGTACGTCTCGTTGGAGGGGTGTGAGCTCACCACGAAGGCCTACTCAACGCCACAAAGGCCTCACCCTATTCTCCGATGAACCCCGCCACAAAGGCCTAGTTCACCTTCCACTATTAGCAACCTTCAAACCCGAGGCACGCATCCACAACTCAATTGGAGGCTCTCGGTGTCACCACAATCTTGGGGCACGCATCCACAACTCAATTGGAGGCTCCCAAGAACACCACAAGTCGTCTAGGGTCCAAGACCCAAGAGTAACAAGCTCACAAACTTTCAACTTCCACGAATCCTCGTGGAGAGAGCAAACCGATGCAACCGATGCAAATGGCAAGAGCACAAGTGCTCAAATCCTTCACTCTCAAATTCCAACAAAGCAACAAATGCTTATGGGGGAATAAGAGAGGAAGAACAATGGAGGAGAAACACCAAGAACTCCAAGATCAAGATCTACTAAGTTTCCCTCACTAAGAAGGAAGATGGATTGGTGGAAATGTAGATCTAGATCTCCTCTACCTTCTCCCTCAAAGATATGCAAGAATCATAGGAGGGATTGGGAGAGGGGCAAGCTTTCCAAGGTCAACAATGGTGGAGGAGAGGGAGAAAAACTTGCTTGGAAGACTTGGGGACCAATGGGGAAGAAAGCCCCTTAAATAGGTCCCCACAAGAACTAGCCGTTGTGCAGGAATTTTGGGACCGGAATATCCGGTTCGAAGTGAATAATCCGGATCAAATAATCCGGTTCACTCTAGTGCGAAAACTGGTCTGAAATCCGTCGAAACCGGAATATCCGGTATGCCCCGAAAAATCCGGTTTCCAATAATCCGGTTCATGTCAGTACCGAAAAATGGCTCAACTAGAAACTTCATAACTTTTGCGACCGGACTCCGTTTTTGATGATCTTTGGCTCGTTGAGTTCGTAATGAAAAACTCTACAAGATCATGCAGAGAAACATCACTGCCCAACAATGGAAACTAAAACCAAATGTAGAAAGGTTTAACCTCTCTAAAAGAAACAACCGGTAAAACTTCCAACACGAAAACTCACATAACTTTTGCGAATGAATTCCGAATTAGGTGAGTCCAAATGCATTGGAAAGATAACAGCAAGGAGTATCCAAATAAAAGGTGAAAATATTGATACCTCAAAGTATGGAGAAGTTACCACACATGGAAGGTGTGGGAACATTCTCAAAGACAAACGGAATATTTTCACCACTGAAAACGCAACAAGTTTTTCTTACGAAATCCGTTTTCGAGAAACCAAGGCTTGTCATGAAGATCACGACAAGCACTAAAACCCAAAGGAGACAAAAGCCAAATAAGAACCAAGAAAGATGATATGCAAAGTATGCAAAGGTTTGAGCTCTCCATAACGATTCGATCGAGTTACTCACTTGAGAGCCCCTCTTGATAGTACGACTATCTATCCTATAACCCGGTCTCCCAAAGACACGAGACCGGTAAAATAGAAAACCTATCAAGATTATACCTTTGCCTTGAGCATTCCACTTGAGCTAGATGATGACGATCTTGACTCTCTCAAGTTGGATCTTCTTTCTTGATTGCGCTTGCTAGCACAAACTCCGCTTCATGAAGACTTGCAAGTTGCTCCCCCATACACCATTATGGGAGAGACCCTTCGGCAAATCTTCACAAGGCCACAATCTCCAAAAGGGTGGCAAGAATCAAGCATAGGATATCTTCTAGATGCTTCACTTGAGCTTCCACGTCAAGCTCGATGACAAACACCGCTTGACGACGACATAGTCCATGGGCTAAAGAAATCTTCCTTTAGGTTCATGCCCATGGAAAGATACCTAACCACACATAGAGATGCGACACACACATATCATGGGTTAGTTCACAAAGCTATATTGACAATTGCTTACCATACCATGAGATACACAATCCCACTTGGTACAACTTGTAGCTTTGTGTGTTGATCGCTTGCTTGATCAAACTTGTATCTTTGCTTCTCACTTCTAAAGATGATGTCTTGAAGATGATAATGAAAGATCACCTAATCCTTTTCTTCAACACACACTAGCAATAAGCTCAACTCAAATCATGACCATTCTTGATATAAATCCTTGAATGTAACAATGGCCATCAAGGAAGCTAATAGAGTTCAACACATGAACTCCATTATTTCCTATGGACAAGATCTACAAAGATAACTCAATGCAAACATTAGTCCATAAGGATTGTCATTAATTACCAAAACCACATATGGAGGAACCATGCGCTTTCAATCTCCCCCATTTTGGTAATTGATGACAATCCCTTTTTACGAGGGTTTATATGATGAATAAAGCAAACATGCTAAACAAGAGCAAGGATGCAATAGCATGGAAAGGAAAATGCTTAAGAACGAAACTAAAGCATAAACCAAATTCCCTTAAACCCTCTAAACTTCTCCCCCATTGGCATCCATTGCCGAAATGGGCAAAAAGATTAGAAGGCCAATATAGTAAGAGCTCCCCCATAGTGTATGCATTCCTCATGATATGAGTGAAATCAAGTGCATATCTCCAACTATGAATAGATGAAGGGAGATCAAACTATATTGAGGATCCAAAGGTTTACAAGCAAAGTCAAATTGAAGGAAACTTTCACAAAGAAGCAACCAACCAAAGGATCCGAAAAACCGATTGACCAACATCAATATTTTGATAAGATCAACCAAGTGTTCTAGAAAATCAAGAGGGAACTCCCCAAGGTACATGCACAATGTTAGATTTAAATTACTATATAGTGTGCACAACATGGAATCATCACTCCATTCTAGATAATTTTGAACACAAACAAGAGTAAGCGAATAGATTGGAAATGAAGCAAAGCAACTTGCAAACAAACAAAAGTTGAGCAAAGAAGATCAAGAAGTGACAAATAGAGACTTACTCAACCGAAATAGATGCGTGTGACAAGGAAAAACATTTTTAGGAGACTAATAGGATGATAGAATCATCAACATAGTCTTTCAATATAAGAGGCACATAGTGCATATCATGTCTTTCCTATACACACAAACCATCAAATGATAAAACACATAGGTCCACAAGCTTATTAAGATGCAAAAGGAATACCAAACAAAAACAAAGCTTGTGCCTTTTAGGAACCACCAAGGAATATAAAGCAATAAACGTGGTCATTAAAGAAAAAGAATATCAATTAAAAATGTAACTATTATCGTGTGTATAAGTTTCTAAGTGGACACCAATCACAAAGATATATATCCACAAAGAAATATGCACACACAAAATAGGTACAAAGGTGAAGAACATGATATCCAAGAGAGGTTCATAAATATACCAATAAGATTTTTGCTTGAAAGCAAAGCACTAAGCTTAGTTTAATCTTAAGGGGATATAGATGAACACACAAAACTCATCAAAGCATCACAAATATCACAAGGGAAAAGTGATAGTTGGAATGCTTCGAGAAAGGTAACGCATATCACAAAAAAGATTCAAATGGTTTTTGAGAATTCATCAATATTGCATATGAGAGACTTCAAGTAGAAGTTGCTAGATTAATATATTCGGGATTGGTGAATCATGAAGATGACTATAAATATCCCCTTAGTATGTAATCATCCCGGCTTACTCATAGTTGCAATAAAGATGCTTTTGATAAGACATTTGCAAGAACCAAATGAAATGCAACAAAGGAAAATCATGCCAAGAAGCAACCTACACAAGGTTGAAAGCTAGAAATGTATGCATGAGATAGATACTTGTTACCGAGACGACATTGGTGATGAAGAGGATGCGAGTTTGATAATCATCATAGCTTGACTCCAATAATACCATGGTGAGAACACCTTCCTTATGAATGGAGCAAGCAACCAATGTATCTCCATTGTACCTAAAAACAAAATTCAAGTACAAAATGGTCCCCAAACTCATTGGGTCCAAAGTAGTTAGAACAACTACAATACATAGGACAAACTCCACATAAATATGTGCATATTAATTGAGTTTGAATTTCATGCACATCTTAGCCACTTAGGATTTGATAGAGTTTATCCTATATATTGGATCAACGAAAGTAAGCATGCCAAAAGATATACATAGTAAAAATGCATGCACAAAACTTTCAAGAACCAAAACAAGATACAAATTGGACAAAGAATTAATTAAACCAAGAAGCCACTCACAAGAGTGAAAAGAAAGAGAATTGTCCAAAATATATCAAGACCCAAATCAACACATGATTGAGGAAACCAACATAGAGAGGATACCAAAAAAAACATAAAAGAGTGAACAAACCCTCTACACTTTTCATGATAGCACACAAAGTACCAAGACGAAAAGTGTTTGTCTTCCAAAGAGACAAGTCATTGGGATAACAAACAAATTTAAAGACAACAAGTGTTCAAACGCATATAGGATAGTTCTTCCAATAATAGTGCATTATTTATGATCTTGCATTTGAATACAAAATGCACACAATGGAATCATTACTCTCCATATATATTATTCAAACACTAGTCATGTTTAAATAAAATCAATTAGATGCAATACCAATATAAAAAATGGTGATCTACTCAATGTAGGATAGCTTCCCCAAGAATAGTGCAACCCAAAGAAGTATGACTTTGACCATAAGTGCACAAGTATGGGATCATTGCTTTTCCTAACTCAAGAAAGCATAAAACAAATTTTGAGTAGAGCAAGGAAGACACAACGGAGTTTGAACCAAACAAAATCCTTGGCAATAAACAAGGCAATATTAGAGCAAAGGCCAAAGTAAATATGATCAATAAATTTACCACATATTATTATAACTTGTCAAAGACAAGAGATGTATGGAGATATTTCTCGGTGGTAGAATTGTTCACAATCATATTCACAAAACATAAGCATGTGACAAAAGATAGGAATAACAAACATGCTTAGATAGAGATTCTTGAAGGCTTCAAATAAAATCGAAAAGCAAGGCAACAAGAAACTCTCGACAAACAAGATACCAAAGAAGAGAGACGCAAGATATTTTAAGAAAATATGGGACTTGTTTGAGCAACATGCCACATAGGAACAAGATAACTAATAATATCAACTCTAGGTGGCAAAACCTCACATGTTCACATTTTCTAGGCTTGTAATATGCACATAGCTTATTACTCCCCCATAATGTGATAATCCATTGAAATCAACAAGAGGCAAAAATAAATCCAACAAGAGAAAGTTAATGGACATTAGAATTTGAATTTCTCATGAGGAAGACATACCATATAGAGACAAGATAATATTGATATATCAACACTAAGTGGTATTCCTCATGTACACACATTTTAGGATAGTAAAGTGCAAAGCATATTACTCCCCCAAAATGGGATAGTCCATTAGTCTCCCAAAGAGCCAACTAAGATAAGAAACAATAGCAATGAAGGCTCAACACAAAGAACACAAGTACATGGAGTGCAAACCAATAAACATAACTAGATTACTCAAGATAGGTGAGTAGGAAGCACTACATATACAAACACATGATAGAAACAAAACTAACATATGCAAGGGAGCAAGCAACTTTCAATTGTATATAGATTTAAATACAAGTTACCGCTTGGAGGAACATTGGGTAAGAGATATATATAATCCAAGTGACTTGGCATGAGGAAATATAATTGATGAAGATCCCTTAATTCTTCATAAAAATAGCCAAGTCTCCAATGCCCTCCAACAACACCTATTGATCAAGTTTGAGCTTGTTGGTCCCCAACAAAGTTGGGTCCTAAGAGGTTAGTCACAATAGGTTTGGCAACCCAAATGGTTCTTTTCTTGACACCACTTGGAGTACCAACATACTTGGCAAACACATTGCCCACATTATCCTTCCTAATAGAATAAACATCATCAACAAGGATAGGGTTGGATAATGTACCATTAGTGCATGAAGAAGCAAAATGTCCCTTCTTGCGACAAAGGTAGCAACATCGACTCTTTTCTCTCTTCTCAATAGGCTTCTCAACAAGAGGAGCATTGGCTTGAGTCTTCTTAGGAGGTGGCCGTTGTTCAACTCGTGGTTGATCATGAGATTGAACAAGAGGCCGCTTCCCTAATTGCTTCTCACTAAGAGGCTTCTTCTTCAAAGGGCAAGATCTAACATGGTGCCCTTCAATCTTGCACTTGAAGCAAATAATCTTGGCCGAATCTTTTTCTTGTTCTTGGCCCTTCTTCTTGTCAATAATGGACTTGTTCTTGAGATTGGAGGTGAATCCAAGTCCACTCTTGTCATTGGGAAGTCTTCGCACTCTCAACATCTTGTCAAGTGTGGAACTCCCTTCATGACACTTTTCCAAGTCTTTCTTCAAAGAAGTGACTTGGGCCTTGAGCTCTTTAATTTCCTCTACATGGTTAAAATCAACACAAGAGCTAGAGGAAGTAGATGCTTCATTGTTAGAGCAACAAGGCAAGGAAAGCAATTCATCACAAGATGTAGAAACATTATGGGAGGATGAATTACTAATACGAGCACAAGTCAATATAGCATTATTAGAAGATATTGTGCTAGTAACCACATGAGGCTCACAAGATGTTACCTTTGTAGTGATAGCCTCAAGAGCTAATTTTAGCTTGGTATGGGATTCTAGAAGATCCTCATGAGACCTAGATAGCTTTTCATGACTTTCTTCCAATTTCCCATACTTGCTAGTCATTAGCTCAAGTTGAGCCCTTAGCTCAACATTCTCCTTCAAAATAGATGCTTCACAAGATGTGGAGTTAGTAGCACAAGCATCAATTGAAATAGAAGAAGATAACTTGGCAAGCTCATTATTTAACCTAGAGTTTTCTTCAATTAGATTAGCATTGCCAACAACAAATTCAACCTTTTCATTTTTAAGCACTTTATATTTAGCATGGGTATGGTCACGTGCTTTAGTGAGATAGGCTATTTGTTCATTATAGAGCTCCTCAATAGATTCAAGTTTCTCCTCAAGATTAACTCGGAGCTCATACTCTTCCTCAAGAGACATAGTGAGGGATGCCTTTTCATTGGCATCACTTCTTTCAATCTCACCTTTCTTTTCAATGATTTTAGCGCTATAAATAGCAAAAGCCAATATTTCACTAAAAGGAGTGATAGCTTTACTACCTTTAGGGAGATCAAGAAGAACCAACTCACCCTTCTCCATTAAAAAGTCTTCGTCCTCATACTCTCCATAAAATATATCCTCATCCTCATCATCACAAGATGTAGTGGGTTCCAAAGGTGGTGATACCTTTGAATCCCTAGCCATAAGGCACATATGAGAAATGGATGGCGATGATGAAGATATACTAGAAGAGCCATTAAGGTCCATGTCTTGTTCCACAAAAAAATGGGATTCCTCTACATTGTTAGCCACACAAGTACTAGAGGAAATGGAAGCATTATTTTCATGAAAACAAGACATAGGAAGCATATCATCATGAGATTTAGTTAAACAACTATTACATGATATGCAAGGTCTATCAACACTAGCATGTATGGAATTTTGAGTGCTAGAAGATATTAAGTCCAAAGAT
The DNA here is from genome assembly GCA_028641055.1 of Alopecurus myosuroides. Classification (NCBI taxonomy): domain Eukaryota; kingdom Viridiplantae; phylum Streptophyta; class Magnoliopsida; order Poales; family Poaceae; genus Alopecurus; species Alopecurus myosuroides. Next base: position 323,048,998 of record CM054057.1, on the reverse strand, counting down.
AGATCATTGCAATGGGATAGAGATGAAGTATAGTCAATAGCAAATTCACTATTCACAATGCAATTTCTATCACCACTCACCATATCATTACCTTGTGACAAATCACATGTTGGTGGAGTGGAGAAAGATGTGAACTCATCACGGCCGGAAGTGGATGGAGAACAATCATCCTCAATAATATTGGACACATCATATATATCTTGAAGTTTTGTCCATAGCTCATGAGCGTTCCGAAAAGGCATGATTGATTCAATAACGACATCGCTCAAAAAGGACAAGAGACCATTAGATACAAAAGTATCGAGATAAGAGTTTTCCTTATCCTCTAAAGATAAATCTTGAGAATCCTTAGGAGGAGGAAAATCCATATCTACAATTCTCTTAACATACTTTGGACCCATGTCCGTAAGAAATTTAAGAATGCGAATTTTCCAAACATCAAAGTTTCTACCATAGAATATAAAAGCGGAATCATGTTCTATTTCTCTAAACGACATCGTACTCTCTAGGATGTAAAGCCTAATAAAGAGAGACGAGGCTCTGATACCAATTGAACGGACAACGACGTCGCCTAGAGGGGGGGGTGAATAGGCGATTAAAACTTTTCCGGTTAATGCTTACTAAATGCGGAAATAAACTAGGTGTTTAAATTAACAAGCATACAAACTAAATATTCTAGGGTAAACTAGATGAACAAACAACTTATGCTAAGCAAGACAAGTAACAAGGTGATAGCAAGATATATAACTTCAAGCTCGAAGTCTATCACAATGTAAATTGCATAAGTAAAAAGCTCGGGTATAGAAATAACCGAGGCACACGGAGACGAAGATGTATTCCCGAGTTCCTCCCACAAAGGGGAGTACGTCTCGTTGGAGGGGTGTGAGCTCACCACGAAGGCCTACTCAACGCCACAAAGGCCTCACCCTATTCTCCGATGAACCCCGCCACAAAGGCCTAGTTCACCTTCCACTATTAGCAACCTTCAAACCCGAGGCACGCATCCACAACTCAATTGGAGGCTCTCGGTGTCACCACAATCTTGGGGCACGCATCCACAACTCAATTGGAGGCTCCCAAGAACACCACAAGTCGTCTAGGGTCCAAGACCCAAGAGTAACAAGCTCACAAACTTTCAACTTCCACGAATCCTCGTGGAGAGAGCAAACCGATGCAACCGATGCAAATGGCAAGAGCACAAGTGCTCAAATCCTTCACTCTCAAATTCCAACAAAGCAACAAATGCTTATGGGGGAATAAGAGAGGAAGAACAATGGAGGAGAAACACCAAGAACTCCAAGATCAAGATCTACTAAGTTTCCCTCACTAAGAAGGAAGATGGATTGGTGGAAATGTAGATCTAGATCTCCTCTACCTTCTCCCTCAAAGATATGCAAGAATCATAGGAGGGATTGGGAGAGGGGCAAGCTTTCCAAGGTCAACAATGGTGGAGGAGAGGGAGAAAAACTTGCTTGGAAGACTTGGGGACCAATGGGGAAGAAAGCCCCTTAAATAGGTCCCCACAAGAACTAGCCGTTGTGCAGGAATTTTGGGACCGGAATATCCGGTTCGAAGTGAATAATCCGGATCAAATAATCCGGTTCACTCCAGTGCGAAAACTGGTCTGAAATCCGTCGAAACCGGAATATCCGGTATGCCCCGAAAAATCCGGTTTCCAATAATCCGGTTCATGTCAGTACCGAAAAATGGCTCAACTAGAAACTTCATAACTTTTACGTCCGGACTCCGTTTTTGATGATCTTTGGCTCGTTGAGTTCGTAATGAAAAACTCTACAAGATCATGCAGAGAAACATCACTGCCCAACAATGGAAACTAAAACCAAATGTAGAAAGGTTTAACCTCTCTAAAAGGAACAACCGGTAAAACTTCCAACACGAAAACTCACATAACTTTTGCGAATGAATTCCGAATTAGGTGAGTCCAAATGCATTGGAAAGATAACAGCAAGGAGTATCCAAATAAAAGGTGAAAATATTGATACCTCAAAGTATGGAGAAGTTACCACACATGGAAGGTGTGGGAACATTCTCAAAGACAAACGGAATATTTTCACCACTGAAAACGCAACAAGTTTTTCTTACGAAATCCGTTTTCGAGAAACCAAGGCTTGTCATGAAGATCACGACAAGCACTAAAACCCAAAGGAGACAAAAGCCAAATAAGAACCAAGAAAGATGATATGCAAAGTATGCAAAGGTTTGAGCTCTCCATAACGATTCGATCGAGTTACTCACTTGAGAGCCCCTCTTGATAGTACGACTATCTATCCTATAACCCGGTCTCCCAAAGACACGAGACCGGTAAAATAGAAAACCTATCAAGATTATACCTTTGCCTTGAGCATTCCACTTGAGCTAGATGATGACGATCTTGACTCTCTCAAGTTGGATCTTCTTTCTTGATTGCGCTTGCTAGCACAAACTCCGCTTCATGAAGACTTGCAAGTTGCTCCCCCATACACCATTATGGGAGAGACCCTTCGGCAAATCTTCACAAGGCCACAATCTCCAAAAGGGTGGCAAGAATCAAGCATAGGATATCTTCTAGATGCTTCACTTGAGCTTCCATGTCAAGCTCGATGACAAACACCGCTTGACGACGACATAGTCCATGGGCTAAAGAAATCTTCCTTTAGGTTCATGCCCATGGAAAGATACCTAACCACACATAGAGATGCGACACACACATATCATGGGTTAGTTCACAAAGCTATATTGACAATTGCTTACCATACCATGAGATACACAATCCCACTTGGTACAACTTGTAGCTTTGTGTGTTGATCGCTTGCTTGATCAAACTTGTATCTTTGCTTCTCACTTCTAAAGATGATGTCTTGAAGATGATAATGAAAGATCACCTAATCCTTTTCTTCAAGACACACTAGCAATAAGCTCAACTCAAATCATGACCATTCTTGATATAAATCCTTGAATGTAACAATGGCCATCAAGGAAGCTAATAGAGTTCAACACATGAACTCCATTATTTCCTATGGACAAGATCTACAAAGATAACTCAATGCAAACATTAGTCCATAAGGATTGTCATTAATTACCAAAACCACATATGGAGGAACCATGCGCTTTCACTCTGTTTTAGAAATTCTCTGTTACACGTGATTTTCTTCCTCAACTTCGGAAAACAAAGTTGGCTTTATGCAAAGAACCTTAAAAGCCAAGTCTTGCTGAGTACCTTTTGTACTCAACCTTGCCTCGTTGTTGTTTTATTTCAGACTTCGGCGATGCAGCTGAAGAGGGGTTCTACCTCGACGTCGACGAGTAGTTAGGAGTTCCCAGGCAGCAGCTTGGTATCTGTAGTATGGGTTTGGCTACGTTGCTTATGTTTCGGACTCTTAGTCCTTTTGCTCTTGTTGTATAGCAACATCTTTGCTTTCGCTGCTTGTTGTAATGTTGGGTTGCTGGACCTATGTTGGTCTTGTAACCTCTGTGTGTAAGCTACTCTAGTATGCCTTGTTTAATACAACTTTCATGTCTAGAGTACTACTTTGATCGATTGTTGGTCTCGAGCCCGTTGTTATACCGTTTTGGCTATGCCTGCATAGTTGTCGCAGTCGAGGGGTTGTGGAGCCGATGATCCATTACCGAGCCCGCCTGCCGGAGATATCCGGCCTGGGGCGAGGTAACCCCAGTAACCCTCGATTGTTGTTGCACTTTCTGGACACATAGCATCTCTGTATAACTCTGGTCCCGTTCCTTCAGTTTCATCCGATTCGTGGATGCTTGGGTATACATATCTGGTTATGACTAGCATGGACACAAGGAGTAGTAGACCGGGGATCCGGACTACCTGCCGATGAATCCGGTCTGTCTGCCGTTGTTTGTTGCGGCTGGGGCTGGTAACCCTAAAGCCCTTGTGGGTCCACTGCTAGGAGCACATGACAGTTTGTATATCCCGGGGTCCGGGGTCCGACAGGTCTTGGTATCAGAGCAGGACTGCCTGTAGGAAACCCTTGCCGTTGGTCGATGTTGAGTCTAGAACTTGTGAAAACTATTTTTGAAAAGACAAAATGAGTTATGAAAACCCTCTTAGGATTCTTTTTGCTCCTTACCTGGTATCGCTCTAACTCTGAGTCACCGTATCTCATTTGTTTTTGTGTGTTGTTTTCTTGTTGTTGTCTCAAAAGTTAGGATAAAACCGTTGGGTGTTTTTCTTTTGAGTACTATGTCTCAGGTTGCTATAGTTCCAAATTCAACTCATTTCTTCATGTCTTTTGACATCTTGAAAATGTCTTTGTTTCAGATGCCTTCTGGTCAGGTTGTTCGACATACACTATGCCTTGGAGTTCCAGGTTTTCCTCATCTCTTAGCCTCAGCCTGTGCAAACATAGGAGCCCCTTGGTATCCTGTGTACACCGTGTATGAGGAGTACCGTGACTTCCACCAGACCCAGTACTTGTGTGGTGTCCGTCTTCCACAGCTAGATGGCACCATCTTTCCTGCTGAGCACTATGCTGAGGGTATTGGTTTCACCATTGAGATGGCTGTGCAGGATGCTGCACGGCACTGTCTTAATGAGCTTCGTTACCACTATCCAGATCACGAGCATAGCTCCTTCCGTTACTGCCCTGGTTCAGATGCTACTCTTGAGGGGTGTTATACTCACACCTTTGCTGATTCCTCCCAGGAGGAAGATCTTACACTTAGGTGCACCGCTGATCTCCTTGCTGCTTATGCTCGTCGCGAGCGTGAGCTTAGTGCACTAGTTAACACCCTTGCAGCTAGTCTCAGGATTGTGACAGCCAGAGTGAGGCCATTCGTCGAGAGTGGTATTGTTCAGGCCTCTGAGATAGAGCTTCCAGCTGTACTTGTGCCTTCCTCGGTTGCGTCTCCAGATGTTGGAGGTGATGTTCCCCCTCGTGGACACCTCAGGAGGCCTAGGATGGTGCGTGGTGTACCACAGTCTCCCCACGGACCGCAGGACGAGTCTGTTCGTCGCTACCCTGGTGCTCCGGTTCCACTTCCTTTCGACTTCGGAGGATACTGAGACCGTTGTCGGTTCCAGCTAGAGTAATGTTTGCTTTCATGTACTCGAAACCCGAAGTTGTAGAAAAATAATGTATAGGAGCAGAACTTCGGTGATGTGTATCTACCGTACTTTCTTTCAGTGTTGTATGTACTTAAGCTTGTGAGCTTGTACCGCCACTATGTATGGTTTGTACTTCGACTGGTTTCAATAAATGTTGTAATATGTTGTCTCCATGTTGATGAAATGATACACTTCATGTTCATTCATTTTGTTCTACTACATTTCGGCATGTTTCTTGATTTCCGTTGAAACTAATACATGTCGATCCATTGTATCCTTTCCATGGATGTGTTATTCATGATTCCTCTTCCTTTTACTCAGGATATCGGGTGGTACTCGTGGCCGTAACAACCCTCCCCCTAAGCCAACACCTCCGCCGCCACCCACAATGGCGCAGGTGCTGCAGAGCATCGAAACTAACCGTCTGAGGAACGAACAACTTCTGGAGCGTGTGGCCCAGAACACTGAACGCCGTGCTGCCGGCGTTACACTCGTGGACTTCCTCAAGGCTCAGCCACCATACTTTGCTGACTCCACTGAGCCTCTCGATGCCGATGACTGGCTTCGCACAATGGAGCGCAAGTTCATCGCCCTCCGTGTCCAGGAACGTGACCGTGTGAACTTCGCCACCTATAAGCTTGAAGGTGCTGCTGGTGCTTGGTGGGAAGGCTTTTGGCGTTGCAGGCGCCCGATCATGAGGTCACTTGGGCAGAGTTCCGCACTGCTTTCCGTGAGGCCTACATCCCGAAGGCAGTTATGGACGGCAAAAGAAAGGAGTTCCTTGATCTCACTCAGGGCAGTATGGGTATCGAGGCCTATGGTCGTGTGTTCACTCGTCTGGCCCGCTATGCTCCTCGTGATGTCACTAATGACGAGGACAAGCAGGATCTGTTCCGTAAGGGCCTGAACCCAACTGTTCGTTATGAGATGCTGCCCTTCAAGTTCCGGAGTTTCCAGGAACTTTACAATCAGGCCATCACTCTTGAACGTGGCAAAAAGGAGATGGATACTGCTATGAAGAAGAGTACTGGAGATTCCCGTGCTTCGCCCTCTGGTCAGAAGAGGAAGCGCCGTGTGTTCATTCCATACAGCGCTGTTCCCAGGGCTCCGTTCCAGCCAAGGCCATCTGGATATGCTCCTCGTCCACCTGCCCCACCTGCTACATCAACCTACGGTGGTGGACAAGGTTCTCGTCCTCCAGTTGCCGCTCCTCCCAGCAATGTGTGCTACCGCTGTGGCCAGTCTGGTCACTTCTCGAGGGAGTGCCCTCAGAATCATGCTGGACGTGCAGCTCCTCCTCCTAAGAAAATGGCAAAGCCTGCTGGTGCTGGACGTGGTCGTCTGAACTATGTGACTGCCGAGGATGCTCAGGACGATCCAAGCGTCTTACTGGGTATGATTCGTGTCAACTCAATTTCGGCTTTAGCCTTATTTGATTCTGGAGCATCGCATACATTCATGTCAGAAGGGTTTGCTAAAATGCATGGGATACCTTTCGAAAAGTTGCAAAAACCATTAATGGTAAACTCCCCTGGTTGCAGCTGGCAAACCACCATGGTTACGCCAGAGCTCATGGTTGAGGTGGGATCCTTACAATTCCCTGCAACCTTCATTGCCCTAAAATCCACTGACCTTGATGTCATACTGGGCATGGATTGGCTTGCTAAATATGGAGCTGTTTTGGATTGTGCAACAAAATGCCTCACCTTGAAACATCCTTCCGGTGCCATCATCGACTATTGGTCTGAGTTCACCATTCCTCCGTCAGCACGCACACGACTCTCTCCTGAACTGTAGCTTTACTTCATGCAAGGTGATTACCCTCCTGAAATTCATGAGTTACCTGTAGTCAGTGATTTCCCTGATGTGTTTCCTGAAGAGTTACCTGGCCTGCCACCTGATCGAAGTGTGGAATTTCTCATTGAGTTAGTCCCTGGTACCGCTCCTATGTCTAAAAGACCTTACCGTATGGCCCCAGAGGAGTTGGTTGAATTGAAACGCCAAATTGAGGAGTTAGAAGAAAAGGGTTTCATCCAACCTAGCACATCTTCATGGGGTTGTCCCACTATATTTGTCAAGAAGCGGGATACCAATGTTCCACGTCTGGTTGTTGACTATCGGCCGCTGAATGCAGTGACCATCAAAAACAAGTACCCTCTTCCAAGAATCAATGACCTCTTTGATCAGTTAGCTGGTGCAACTGTCTTTTCCAAGATGGACCTGCGATCAGGATACCATCAAATAAAGATCAGAAAGGAGGACATTCCTGAAACGGCGTTTACTACTCGTTATGGTCTTTACGAGTACACCGTCATGTCTTTCGGTCTTACCAACTCTCCAGCTACCTTCATGAGGCTTATGAACTCGGTATTCATGGAGTATCTTGATAAGTTCGTCGTGGTCTACATCGACGACATCTTGGTCTATTCCAAAACCGAAGATGATCATTCTGAACACCTGCGTTTGGTGTTGTCCAAACTCCGGGAGCACAAGCTATATGCCAAGTTCTCCAAGTGTGAGTTCTGGTTGAAAGAACTCATCTATCTCGGACACGTAGTGTCTGCCAAAGGTGTTGCCGTTATTCCAGACAAGATCCAAACTATTCTGGACTGGGAAACACCTAAATCAGTCAAGGATGTTCGGAGTTTTCTCGGACTGGCAGGTTATTACCGTCGTTTCATCGAGAACTTCTCCAAAATTGCAAAACCTATGACTGAACTTCTTAAGAAAGGCAAAAAGTTCGAGTGGTCAGAAAAAGCAGAGGAAAGTTTCCAAACTCTGAAAACCAAACTGACTACCGCTCCTGTGCTTGTTCTTCCTGATACGAGCAAGGACTTTGTCATCTTCTGTAACGCCTCTCAACAAGGACTCGGTTGTGTGTTAATGCAAGAAGGTCATGTAGTGGCTTATGGTTCTCGTCAACTGAAACCACATGAGCACAACTATCCAACCCATGATCTTGAGCTAGCAGCCGTGGTCCATGCTCTTAAGCAATGGCGTCATTATCTCCTTGGAAATCGATGTGAGTTATACTCAGATCATCAGAGTCTGAAATATCTGTTCACCCAACCGGATCTGAATCTCAGACAGAGAAGATGGTTGGAGGTAATCAAGGACTTTGACTTGGGTCTCAACTATCAACCCGGCAAAGCAAATGTCGTCGCTGACGCGCTAAGTCGGAAATCTTATTGCAATAATTTGATGATACAGCAAGCCCAGCCTTCTCTTCATGAGGAGTTCTCCAAGCTGAACCTCGAAGTTGTTCCTTCCGGATATCTGGCCAATTTGGAAATAAAACCTTTTCTCGAAGATCAAATAAAAGATGTTCAGAAGAACAACTTAGGCATTGCTAAGATCAAGAAGAACATTGCCAGTGGTGCTGCTAAGTGTTTTTCTGTCGATGATCAAGGCATGGTCTATTTCAAAAACCGTCTGGTTGTACCCAAGAACCGAAATCTGAGAAAATCAATACTCCAAGAGGCTCATGACACAGCTATTTCCATTCATCCTGGTAGCACCAAGATGTATCAGGATCTTCGTCCGAAATTCTGGTGGACCCGGATGAAGCGAGAAATCGCTCAATATGTTGCTGAATGCGACGTCTGTCGTCGTGTGAAGGCAGAACATCAAAGACCAGCCGGTGTTCTTCAACCCCTGCCTATTCCTGAATGGAAGTGGGATGAGATTGGTATGGATTTCATCACCGGCCTTCCCAATACCAAACAGGGGCACAATGCTATATGGGTAGTGATTGATCGTCTGTCAAAGGTTGCCCATTTCCTTCCTGTTCGTGAGACTATTCGAGTCTCCGATCTGGCAGATCTATATATCTCACGAATAGTCAGCCTTCATGGAGTCCCAAAAAGGATTGTCTCAGACAGAGGCAGTCTGTTTGTCTCCAGATTCTGGGAGAGTCTTCAAAAAGCTATGGGAACCCGTCTATCTTTCAGCACTGCTTTCCATCCACAAACCAGTGGCCAAACTGAGAGAGTTAATCAGATTCTCGAGGACATGCTCCGAGCTTGTGTTATATCGTTCGGTAACGATTGGGAGAAGTTTCTTCCATTTGCCGAGTTCACTTATAACAACAGTTATCAATCTAGCTTGGGCAAGGCTCCTTTCGAAGTTCTTTACGGCCGCAAATGCCGAACTCCGCTGAATTGGTCTGAAACCGGTGAAAGATCGTTCTTCAGTCCGGATGTAATCAAGGAAGCGGAAGAAATCGTTCGCGTCATTCGTGAACGACTGAAAACAGCTCAGTCTCGCCAGAAAAGCTATTATGATCGTCATCACCAAGATGTTCATTATGAGATTGGCGAGAAAGCTTATCTTCGAGTCCCACCTCTGAAAGGTGGAAAACGGTTCGGAATCAAAGGCAAACTGGCTCCTCGTTATATCGGTCCTTTCCCTATCATTGGAAAACGAGGTCAAGTTTCATATCAACTGCAGTTGCCTCCAGGATTTCCGGATGTCCATGATGTATTCCATGTCTCGCAACTCAAACGTTGCTTCAAAGATCCTGTTCGTGGTGTGGACCATGAAACCATCAAACTCAAGGATGATCTCTCTTACAAAGAGGTTCCTGTCCGTATTCTCGATGAGGCCGAACGAAGAACTCGTAGTCAGACTATCAAGTTCCTCAAAGTTCAGTGGTCGCATCATTCAGAGAACGAAGCAACCTGGGAACGAGAAGATCGTTTGCGATCTAAGTACCCCGACTTCTTTTCTAAAACCTAGGAATCTCGGGACGAGATTCTTGTAAGGGGGGTAGACTTGTAACAGCCCTACTTTTTGTGTAATAAAGAGAGGTGTTGTGTACATGGCATGCATGCATGAAAACTGGACAAAATTTCGCTTTTAAATTTTAATCGGAGAGTTTTCAGAAAGTCACTTAAACTGGTTTCAAACAAAGTTGTTATACAAAGTTTTTCAAATAGAACCAACTTTATGCTAGAAAGGTAGCAAATTCGAAGAGCTTTCCAACGACTATTTTTTGTGTAATTTTTGGTTCACAAAAAGGCCCTCAAATCTCTGTTTTGGATCTGTTTTAAAAATTTCCAGGGGCTTCTTTGTGATTTCTTAATTTCTCTCAGGGGGTTTTTCGAAAATTCCCCTGTCGTCTTCCTCCTGTCCGGTGACAGGAGGGCAGCCGCCGCCGCGCGCCACCTCCTGCTTGCTCCTGTCGACGTGGAGGAGGAGATGAGTACCCCTCGGTGCCGTCCGAATCGAGCTCAGCTCGCAGAACCTTCCCCCCCTCGCCGTCTCTCCTCCCCCTGTCTCTCCCTCCGCGCCCGAGAACGCCCGCCGCCGTTGATCCGTTGCCGCCGTCGATTAGACCTCTCCCGAGTCCCTCCGAGCAGACCGTTGGAAGCGCCGTTGCCCCCTCTTCGCCCTCGAGTAAGCTGAGCAGCCGGGATGGCTTAGCGCCCGCGGATCGACGCCTTCTTCCCCGCGGCCGGTCGCCGGAGATCTCCACCGCGCCGCCGTTCTAGCCCTCCTCCGGCCCCTCCGAGTTCCTCTACACGTCCGTGGTGAGCTCCCGCTCCTCCCTAGCCCCTCCTTTCGCCCTCTCTCGCTCGGAATCGATGAGTTCGCCGGAGCCGAGGCCGTCCGCCGCCGCTTCTCCACGCCGGCTCACCGCCGATGACCGTACCGGGGCGGCGCCACCACGGTTAGGTGCGCCCCGTTGCGCTGCATCGAACGAGCCCAGGCACGCTTCCGGGGCTCGCCGGAATCATCGCCGGCGTTGGCAACTGCCACCGGCCGGCCACCACCGTGAGGTCACGGTGATGTCACCGTGACATCACCTGCCCATGTGGCGTGCCAAGTGGCACTCCTTGTCCTTTTTGAACTGTGCAGTGGGCCCGCAGAGAAAAATAGAAAAAAACAGAAATAACTACAATTTTGGAAATTCAATAACTTTTATCTCACAGCTCCAAAAATTATGAAAAAAATATGTATGTGTTCAGAAAAATGAGAGCTATTTATCCATACCATTTTCATACATGTTCAACCAAGTTTAAAATGAGGTCACTTTTGTAATCTACATTTAATTCAATTAAATATTGAAAATAAAGTTTTTATTCAATAAAAATAGAAAAATAAGTGTAATATACCATTTTGATCAGTAAAGCAAATGCAATCCAACTATGAGGTTTACAAAGCCTTTTGAGCATCTTAGCTTGGTCACATCTGCAGTTTAGGGTTTTCTCCCCCTCCGGTGCTCGTCGTTCACGACGCGAAACCCTAGCTTCCTGCTCTATCCCTTAAGCTTCATTTCAATTGCATTGTTTTACTCATGCATACATATTGTGCATTGCACGGTCGTCAAGTATTGATTGGTTACCTTCTTTCCGGTACTGCTCGTTATCGGTAGATCGAGATCCGGAGGTCGACCCGGCGTTCTACGACAACCCAAGCTCTACTTTCGACGAGCAAGGCAAGCACCACCTCATGGCTACCCCATGTTTTGAGTCTTTCAACCTCTTACTCATGCATTCGATTCAACTTGGTTTTGAGTCTGTTAGAGTTAACCTATCCACTGCATGACCCTCCCCCTCACATGTCACCTTCATACCTGTTTACCCTCCTAGTATGACTAGGGTTGTTTGAGTATCGTAGAGCCTTGTGTGTTATGCTTAGCCATGCTTAGTGTTCTGATCTACTACATCCGGTTGATGTTTTGGATCACTTCGATAATCTTGTATGTTGTTATATTTGTGAGTACTGAGCATATGAAACTGACTAAGGCTAGCACGGGAGGCCACTTGGGTAGTGGTTATTCGTTCCGTACTCGCCAACCCTAGGATTTAAGGTCTCGCCGCGGAAGCCAAGACTGAGCGTGCAACCACACGCGGGGCCTAACTGACCGCGCTCGGCTAACTAACTTGTTTGATCACTTCCATGGGTCACATAGTTTGAGTTTTCCATTTGCGGGTGTGTCATAAAAGGTTTTGGAGAAAACTAGGGCGTGACCGGGACCAGTGATGGACGTACATGGATCTTGTCCCGACTCACAGAACAGGTGCCGTCAGGAGGTGGCCAACTCCCTGTTGACGGGGTGGCCCTGTTTGGGTTGACTCATGGATAGGGTTGAGCAAGGTAAAGGCCGTGGTCGACCACACTCTGCCGCGCTCTTAGAGAGGAGCGTTACCGCGTGGCACTAAGAGTCGGTCGATACGTGTGGGTAAAGTGTACCACCCTGCAGGGATAAATCTTTCGGAAAGCCGTGTCCACGGTTATGGACAACTTGGTGAAAGTCACGGGGTCATAGATAACTCTAACGGAATGACTAAAACATGCTGGCAATGAATGAAGGATGCCTCCTCGACTACGTCGAGAGGGGTGATTCTTGTAACATAAGGTAGTCTGGGGATGAGGAAGTACTTGGTGGACTAAAGAACATAATGATCTCAGTATTTGAGTAGATTCCTCCTCTGTTTTAGAAATTCTCTGTTGCACGTGCTTTTCTTCCTCAACTTCGGAAAACAAAGTTGGCTTTATGCAAAGAACCTTAAAAGCCAAGTCTTGCTGAGTACCTTTTGTACTCAACCTTGCCTCGTTGTTGTTTTATTTCAGACTTCGGCGATGCAGCTGAAGAGGGGTTCTACCTCGACGTCGACTAGTAGTTAGGAGTTCCCAGGCAGCAGCTTGGTATCTGTAGTATGGGTTTGGCTACGTTGCTTATGTTTCGGACTCTTAGTCCTTTTGCTCTTGTTGTATAGCAACATCTTTGCTTTCGCTGCTTGTTGTAATGTTGGGTTGCTGGACCTATGTTGGTCTTGTAACCTCTGTGTGTAAGCTACTCTAGTATGCCTTGTTTAATACAACTTTCATGTCTAGAGTACTGCTTTGATCGATTGTTGGTCTCGAGCCCGTTGTTATATCGTTTTGGCTATGCCTGCATAGTTGTCACAGTCGAGGGGTTGTGGAGCCGATGATCCATTACCGAGCCCGCCTGCCGGAGATATCCGGCCTGGGGCGAGGTAACCCCAGTAACCCTCGATTGTTGTTGCACTTTCTGGACACATAGCATCTCTGTATAACTCTGGTCCCGTTCCTTCAGTTTCATCCGACTCGTGGATGCTTGGGTATACATATCTGGTTATGACTAGCATGGACACAAGGAGTAGTAGACCGGGGATCCGGACTACGTGCCGATGAATCCGGTCTGCCTGCCGTTGTTTGTTGCGGCTGGGGCTGGTAACCCTAAAGCCCTTGTGGGTCCACTGCTAGGAGCACATGACAGTTTGTATATCCCGGGGTCCGGGGTCCGACACCCCATTGAGCGAAGGTCCAAGAGATGGGGATCATGTGGAGTTATGTGTCTGGTGCGTGTGGCTTAGGCGCGAATCTTTGTCAGGCGTTGCACTTCTCGACGAGATCTTTGGCATCTCTGGCTGCCATCAGCCAGTAGAATCCTGCTCGAAAAGCTTTTCCCAAGATTGCTCTCTAGCTTGCGTGGTGTCCGCAGTCGCCTTGGTGTATGTCGCGGAGCAGTTCTTTGCCGTCCTCGGGTGCGATGCACCGCTGGAGTATACCTGATATGCTTTGCTTGTATAGCTCTCCTTTGATCACCCGAAAGGTTTGCTGCGTCGAACTATTTGTCTGGCTTCGTAAACGTCTGTTGGGAACTGCCTGTTTGTTAGGTAATCGAGATATTTCTGCGTCCAGATTGGCTCGACCAAAAAGACTTGCCTTGAGATGTTATGGGTCAGCTCTATGAGGGCGATTAGCTGATTGGCCACCATTTCTGTTGCTGCGGGTGTCAACGCTAGCTTCTTGACCTTGACTGATTGCTTGCTAATTCTCTCGAAGTAGATTCCTGGTGGAACAGGGGCGTTTGTGGACCCTATGTTCGCCAGTTTGTCTGCTTCCTCGTTGCTTGATAATGCGATGTGCTTCAACTCGCACCCTTTGAAACTTCCTTCGAGTAGGTTGTACATGTCGCGATACGTGACCATGTTATCTGTAACAGCGTCGCACTCTTTCATCGTCTGTTGCACGATAATATTTGAATCCCCGTATATCATCAATCGAGTGGCTCCACAGGCAATCGCCATCTTCATGCCGTGTAGAAGGGCCTCATATTCTGCATTGTTGTTGGACGCTGGATCGTCAGGGGGTAGTTGAGTCGCAGGACGTACTATATCTTATCACCCCTTGGCGATATGGGGATTACTCCAGCTCCCTCGTTTCTTTTCGACCCGTCGAAGTACATGATCCAGCTGCTCGTGTATTATGGAGGTTCTGGGGTATGCAGCTCCGTCCACTCGCTCAAGAACTCCACGACAACCTGAGATTTTACAGCGTTGCGCCCTGTGTATATTATATCCCAGGCGCCTAGCTCAATGCTCCATTTTGCGATTCTTTCGGATGCAATGGGGTTGTTCATGATAGTACCGAGTGATGCGTCGTTTAGCGTCATGACGGTATGCTCCTCGAAGTAGTGTTTGAGCTTGCGGGTTGTAAGGACCACTCCATACGCGAGCTTTTGGTAGTGGGGGTATCGTTGTTTGCACGGCAAAAGCACCTCGCTGATGTAGTATATTGTCCTCTGAACGCCGTATGCTTTTTCGTCCTCTGGCCGCTCGACGACAATTACCGTGCTGACGACTTGGTTTGTTGCGGCTAGGTAAAGGTAGAGGGGTTTCCTTTCCTGCGGCGTTGCCAATATGCGTATGCTCTGCAGCACTCTTTTCAGGTCGACGAACGCCTTTTTTGCTTCTACCATCCACTCGAACTTATCTATTTTCTTCAGCAATTTATAGAGAGGGAGCGCCTGCTCGCCTAATCTTGCGATGAACCTGCTTAGAGCGGCCAATCGCCCTGCGAGCTGTTGCACACCGTGAAGATTCGTTGGTTCCTTCATCGTCAGATACGCCTAGATTTTCTCCGGGTTAGCCTCAATTCCTCGGGCGAAGACTAGATAGCCGAGGAGTCGTCCCGCAGGGACTCCAAATACGCATTTTGTCGGGTTGAGTTTGATTCTGTACGCATTGAGGGCAACGAATATCTTCCTGATATCCTCGAAGAGTGTGTCCTCCACTCGAGTCTTGATGACAATGTCGTTAACGTAAACTTATACGTTCTTGCCAATGAGCTGGGTAAGGCATTTTTGCATGCAGCGCTGATATGTTGTGCCTGCGTTTTTTAGCCCGAAGGGAATTGTCGTGTAGCAGTATACGCCGTGTGGCGTGATGAATGTTGTCTTCTCCTCGTCCTCTTTCTTCTTCCTGGTTTGATTATAGCCCGAGTAGGCGTCCAGGAAAAAGAGGTGCTGACAGCCTGCTGTAGATCCACGATCTGATCGGTTCGTGGTAATGGGAAGTTATCCTTGGGGCAGTGTTTGTTCAACGACGTGTAGTCGATGCACACGTGAAGGATGTCAGTATTTTTCTTCGGGACTAACACCGGGTTTGCTAACCAGGTGGAAATCTTGATTTCCCTGATGAACTTGGTGGCTAACAATTTGTTCACCTCTTCTCCGAGTGCTCTCTGTTTTGGCTCGGAAAAACGTCGGGTGGTTTGCTTGACTGGCTTTGCGTCTTTAAACACTTCAAGTGAGTGCTCGGCGAACTCTCTGGGTATTCCTGGCATATCTGAGGACTTCCAGGAAAAATCTCCCGGTACTCACATAGGAGTTCGACGAGCGCACTTTCCTATGCGGGTGATAAGGTGGTGGACACCATCGCCGTCTTCGCGGATTCTGTCGAGTGCACTTGATGTTTTCGAGTGTTGCTGTTTGGGCTGAACTCGAGTTCCGGGGCGTTCTTTTTTGTGAGTGGCATCACAGAGTGGTCCGTGGTTTTTGCCAGCTCTTCCAGCTCCTCCTGCATCCCGAAAGATTTCGCGATTTCGTTGAACTCACTGTCGCATTTGTCTCACTTCTAGAAGTCGCCTCTTATGGTGATCGTGCCGTATTTTCCAGGAAGTTTGAGCTTGAGGTAGGCGTAGTGGGGTACTGCCATGAGTCTCGCGAACGCTGTTCGGCCGAGAATGGCGTGGTACTGTAATGGCCAGTCGACTACCTCGAAGTCGAGGAATTCTCTCCTGTAATTCTTCGGGTCTCCTAGTATCACTTCCAGGTTGATTGTTCCGAGTGGCCGAATGACTTTCCCTGGTAATATCCCGTGGAAGGATGTTTCTGATTGTGCGAGTCCGTCCAGGTTCTTGTTCATCTTTCGGAGTGTGTCCGCGTATATAATGTTGATTCCGCTGCCGCCGTCCATGAACACCCGAGCAAGGTCGTAGTTTCCTATTTGCGCCTGAATAACGAGCGGGGCGTGCCCCGGTCGATATACTCGTAAAGGATGGTCCTCTCAGGAGAAAGTTATCGGCTGCTCTGACATCTTCAGGTATTCGATTGCGGACGGTGGTGCTTGTACTGCCATATTAACTTGGCGTGTGTTTGTCTTCTGGACTCTTCGGGACGGGCAGACCTTTTGTATCGTGCCTAGGAGCCCCTGTGGGTTTGGGTATCCGTTGGCTCCCTGGTTTGCGGCTGGTGGCACCGGTAGCGCGGCTAGCTCCACGTTCTGGTGTCCTGGTGGAGGCAGGGGTGGCGGTTGGTAGCCGGCAGCTCTTCCTGGGAGTTGCGGGTATCCCTGGTTAACGGCGGCCCTGTGCTTCTTCGTGTAAGCCTCGTGGATGTCCTAGAACTTTCGGCAGTCCTTGAGGAGATGAGTTGCCTTGGTTTTGCCCGTGCGCTTATCTGTGAATAGATGTAGCGAGCAGTATCCGTCAAAATCTTCCTCTGGACTTTTATCGGCTGGCTTTGGTTTCGAGTTGTGATTTCCACGGGACCCGTTGTCGCGATTTCTTGTGAACTCCGCTGCTACCGGTTCCTCTCGATCGTCATGATCGTAGTATTTTCTCTTCTTCTTTCGGCGGTCGCCGTTGCGACCCTCCTCGGGCGCGGGTGAAGATGCTTTTTCGTTACGCAGGGATTTTTCGCCATTAGCCCATATGTCGGCTATCGCCATTAGCTCTCCAATAGTTTTGGGCACAGCTCGTCCCAGTTCTTCTCGGAAGGCGGTGCGTCGTGCGCCTTATGTGAAAGCTTCGACTGCGACCTCTTATGACATATTTCCTGTTGTGTTCTTGAGTGTGGTCCATCTCTGGAT
The DNA here is from genome assembly GCA_028641055.1 of Alopecurus myosuroides. Classification (NCBI taxonomy): domain Eukaryota; kingdom Viridiplantae; phylum Streptophyta; class Magnoliopsida; order Poales; family Poaceae; genus Alopecurus; species Alopecurus myosuroides. The sequence continues at coordinate 323,031,802 of CM054057.1, read as the reverse complement.
ATACTCGCGGGTAGATTCGCCGCTCTTCTGCTTGCAAGCCCGCAATTCCTCGATAGATGCTGGCCGCTTGTATGTCGCCTGGAAGTTCTTCCAGAAGTTGCAGCTGAGATCGTCCCAAGATCCATAGTGCGCACGCGGTCTTCCTTCGAGCCAGTTGCGGGCAGCGCCTACCAGGTGTAGGTTTAGGTACTGCATGGCCCTTGTCTTATTCCCATGTTGGCATTTTACTGCGGTGAGGTAATTTGACAACCATGATTTGGGCTCTTGCGAGCCGTCGTACTTCGGGACCTGCGTTGTAAGCTTGAATCTCTTGGGCATCGGCACCTCGCGGATGCTGCGAGTGAAGCATAATGCGCCGCAGGCTTCCTCGTCGGAGGAAGTGGATAGTGATCGTGCGCGATTCTAGATCGTATTTCGCGATGTCTCCACGCGCGTCGTACTCGGGCCGGTCGCGGTTGTCCTCCTGCCGCGGTTCCCTACTGCGTTGTCGCGGTCGGCTTCTGTGGTGCCGTGGGTTGCGGTCGCGATCTCGCTGGCTATCGTTGTTGCTACACGGGCTGTCGCCGCGGCGGCGGGCTTCCGTTCCTCGGGGGCGGCGAGGTGATTCCTTGTCTCCCCTTCTAGGCCACGTGCTCCGGCGTCTGCGAGGTGTTCTGTCTGCCCGAGGGGTTTTGTCGGCTTCTGGAGTAGTCTCATTCCTGCGGTTCTGGGCGGCGAGTCTTGCGGTTGCCATGCCTAGCCCTCTCTGAACCTGTTGATGTTGTTTCGCGCGAGGGTCGTTCTCGGGCGGCTTGTTCGCCTACTAGTATGTGGCGGCTGCCAGAAGAGCCGCCGCGGGGGTTGTCCGGTGCGCGTTTCCCTCCTTGTCGACGTGCATGGGGGATGTGTCGAGTGATTTGCTGATCCCGCTAAGGGACTCGTGGTCCATGCGAGCAGTCTTCGAGATGTACATCTTCTTCCGAGGTTGGCTACGCGTCGATTGGGTCCTTGAGAGCGATGCGCGGAGCGCGCTTGAAGCATCCGCCACATCTTTCCGTGTGTCCATATCTTTGCGGGCTTCTACGATCAGTCGACCTGTTCGCACCAAGTGGTAGTGGTATGCGGCCAGATCATCTCGTGAAGCTCCGTCTTCTATTGGCTGGCCAGATTGTACCTCTGCCTTTGCTTTGAGCCAAGCGACTCGCGAGACTTTGATGCGCTCTCCCTCCTTTCGCCTTGTCTCCATTTATTCGGGTTGTTCAATTGATCCTGCCATGCAGACTTGGGCCAGATATGGCTCGTGAGTCCTAGGCGTGGGTCGACAACTTTCACCGAATCTGGAGGGTTCCTCACTTGCGATTGTGTGGAAATCGCGTGTGTTGTGGCGGATAGAGCCGCTGCTGGGCGCTAGGTCGCGAACAGCGTCATCAGGTGGCGAGTCGAGGTTCGCCGGGCTTGAGACGGATTCAGAGTCCGACTCGCCGATCTCGATCTGGTCGGGGAAGTGCAGGATTCCCGCCTTGCTGGCGCGGAAGTGGAAGCTGACGAACATTAGGCTGACTCTCTTCTCGAGTTCGCTGAATACCGGGCATGATTCTGGCGAGCGGGGAGCGTAGATGAGCGACCCGAAGCGGATCGGCTCCGATGGAGTCGATGATCGATGGCTCCAGCTGAAGTTGGGCGAAGATGAGGTTGTAGCCGCCATGGATCCAGCGTCCGCCGTTCCCACAGACGGCGCCAATTGTCAATTACTCATATCAAGAAGTCCCTCAGATGATCCGATAAGGTTTCGACTAAGAGAACGAGTAGGCGCTGGCGACAATCGTCGGCTAGCCGGGGCCACAGTTTTACCCAGGTTCGGGGCCCTCGTAGAGGTAAAACCCTTACTCCTGCTCTTGAGATCTGTATTATCAGTAGATCGATTACAAGGTGGGTGCGCAAGCCGGTATATTGGTCTCGAGCTTATGGCTATGGTGGCGAAAAGTAGATTGGATCCCCCTCCCGGTGGTTCTCCTAGCCTTATATAGGTGGCTAGGTCTCAAACCGTGTGCGGGGGGGGGGGGGTTACAAACCCTAGTTCTAGGTCAGTAGGAGCTTTCCTTCTTGGTTCGCAAGTCTTACGGGTGGGCTTCTATTGGGCCTTCTAGAACCGTGGGATAGCACCTCTCTTTGGGCCTAGGTCTTGGGCCGTAGACTGGGTAGGCTCACCCGATAGGTCCAGGAATCATCCCCACGTCAGTCTCCTTGATCCTGCTGTGAGTTTTTCCTATCCCGGTGGCTGATGGAGAGGGAGCTTGAGCCATATAATCGAGATAATTTATCGTGAACCGAACAATTGGTAGTTTTTATTTTTGACATAAATTGGTCACAAGCTTCTTTTTAAGGGAAATGGTCTCAAAACAGATGAGTGGACAGTTGAGTTTGCCGGACCTGAAGCTCCATATCCTAACTAGCTGGGGGCTCTTTGGACAAGGCCCATCCCAACATGAGCCCTTACAAACGCCAGGGACTAGTATTGAAATAGAGGCTCTTGTTGTAAAAAAAAAGAGGCTCATACTCTTCGATCATCATAGAACTCCTCGAGTCATGCCCCATCGACTGTGTGACCACCGAGCTCTCTCTACTCTAACCTATCATCCCGTTCTGGCCGGTGGATGCGGAGATCATTCTCGCTATTCCTGTTCGGAAGGATATGAAGGATTTATATGCTTGGCAGCCCAATAGCAAGGGCCTTTTCTTGGCCATATCTGCCTACAACGTCCATGTCCAACTGATGCGAGCGGCCAATGAGAGTACCGGGGATGCGAGTTTGACGGATCCGATTTGGGAAAGAATTTTGGGCCTGCCATGCCCTATGAAGATTAAACCATTTGTCTGGTGTCTCGCTCATGATAGCTGATACGTCCATTTTGCATCACTATTTTATATCATAATTTTCTGTTATTCATTGATATATTTCATGTTATGATGCATCCCTTATGTTATTTTATCTTATTTTGCATGTTTCATAATTTTTAGAGAATAAACACCGGGACCAGAAATCTGATGGAAAAAGCACCGTCGAGATACCATATTTCAGAAGATTTGAAGATGGGGGGACATCTGATGGGTCTTAGAAGTTCAGAGGAGGAGTCCAACCAGAAGGGGAGCCAGAGGGGGCCACCAGGGGCCCACACCATGAAGTGGCGCCCCTGGCCGCGCCACCAGGTGGTGTGACCACCCTGGCCCACCCCTGGTGGATATTTTTGGCGTACTTGGCCCCCAGGGAACCCTAAGCCTCGTACCATCGCCGAAGAATTATTCCGCCGCTGCCTCGGGTCGGAAAATACCCGATAGAGAAAAGCTCTCTGGCAGTGAGAAATCTGCCGGGGAAATTCCTCTCCGGAGAGGGGAAATCACCGCCATCGTCACCGTCATCACTCCGGGCATCATCAAGATCGCCATCATCATCATCACCACCACCAGTACCATCACTCTCATCATCCACCGTCATCCCGCTGTAATAATTAGGGGCCTCTATCGTTGTTTTACATTAGATCTCTCTCCCGGTGTTGATTACTTGTTAGTAGTTGATGCTTGTGAGATTTATTGGTGTTTGCACTTTATGACCAGATTGTTATCATCCATTATATCACCTCTAGTCATGATCCATATGATGACTTGTGGGTAGTTCGTGTTGTTCTTGAGGACATGGGAGAATTCAAGTTGTTAGTAGTGAACTAATGTTGAGTAGTATTTAATGTTTGATATTTAAGTTGTGGTGTTATTCTTCTAGTGGTGTCATGTGAACGTCGACTACACTTCACCATTTATGGGCCTAGGGGAATGCATCGTATATTTGTCTACTAATTATTGGGTTGCCGGAGTGACAGAAAAATAAACCCCCGTTAGGAAACCATTACACGAGGGAGCGTAGGATCCCGAAGTTTCAAGCTGTGGTTAGATTTATTTCTTAATTACTTACTTGTAGTTGCGGATGCTTGCAAGGGGTATAATCACAAGTATGTATTAGTCTTGGATGGGACGGTACATTAGCATAGGTTCACCCACACAACACTTATTACAACACCTAAGATTATTCAGCTGCATGGAACAAAAGCACTTGATAGAAACCTCTCGTGTGTCCTCGAGAACGTTTGTTAATCATAACTAAACCCACCGGCTTGTCCTTTGATGAAGAAAGGATTGGGCCACTTGCTGCAATTATTATTACTGCATTTTATTTACTCGCACTTTATTTATCTGCAATATCAAAAAACCCTACTAATCTACCTTTCAGTATTTACAGTTATTCCTTCATCGAAACTGCTTGTCAACACCTTCTGCTCCTCGTTGGGTTCAACACTCTTATTTATCGAAAGTACTACGATACACCCCCTATACTTGTGGGTCATCAAGACTATTTTCTGGCGCCGTTGCCGGGGAGTGAAGCGCTATTGGGAAGTGGAATTGATAAAGGAAACTTCTGCTGTAAGTGCTATTTTTATTACCGTGTACTGCTTTATTACACTATGTTTGGATCTCCTTTTGAGTCCTTATTTACGGGCACTGCTGCCACTTCTAGGGTAGTAGGTGACCCACCGCCTAATGATTTGGAACCTTATAAAATACCTATAAAGATTGTTAAACATGTTAGGAATAACGGCTATTCAGGTGATGGAACTGTCCATCCTGGTGATCATTTACTCTTTTTACATGAATTATGCGAGTTGTTCAAGTGTGCAGGTATTACAATGGGCCAAGTGAAGAGGAAATTATTCTCTATATCATTGACAGGCCAAGCCGCTGAATGGTTCAAACGGCTGAAAAATAGCCAGACTATTGGATGGGAGGAAATTGTGTCTCTCTTTTATTCTAAATTATATCCTCCCAGTGAAATTCATAGAGATCGGAATTATATATATAATTTTTGGCCTCATAACGGAGAGAGTATTTCCCAAGCATGGGGTAGATTGAAGTTATTAATGCTCAAATGCCCCATTCATGAGCTCCCTAGTAATATTGTTATTAATAATTTCTATACAGGGTTTTCTCTTCATGATAAGGATTTATTGGATGCTTCTTGTTCTGGATCATTTACACGTATGAAGGTTGAAGCTAAATGGAATCTTCTTGACCGTATTCAAGAAAACACTGAATGATGGGAGAATGACAAAGGTAGAAAGTCAGGTATAAATTATGATTATGAATGCATTAAAACCTTTATGCCATCCGATGATTTTCATAATGTTAGTATTGTTTATGGTCTTGATTCTCAAGTTGTTGCAAACTTATATAAGACTTTTGCTTCTTATATTGATATTCCTAAAAAGGAATGGGACAAGTACCATGCACCTTACAAATATACAGTTAATTGTGTTCCTACTAGAGATATAGAAGTTCATACTATTTATTCTATTGTGCCTGAAGCATATATTGAGAAAATGCCTTTCCCTACTAAGGTAAAAGAACATTATATGTTAGCTAGTGTGGTTAATAAAATTGCAAGGAAACCTGTAGAACCCGAGGAACAAATAACTGTAAAACCTACATTAGCAATAGTAAAGGACCTTGTTTCTGAAAATGTAGAAGAGGGACACATTATATTTTGTGAAGATGCTTCTAATATTGTCTCTCATCCTAGTAAATCTAGGAAACCTAGTGTTCCTGTGCTATCTGTGAGGATATGTGACCATTGCTATTATGGTTTGTGTGATATTGGTGCTAGTTCTAGTGCTATTCCTTATGAGATTTATAGAGAAATCATGCATTAAATTGGTTCTTGTGAACTTGAATACATTGATGTGATTATTCAACTTGCTAATAGGGAAACTATTTCTCCAATTGGTATTGTTAGAGATGTGGAGGTCTTATGTGGTAAAACTAAATATCGTGCTGGTTTTCTTGTACTAGGCACTTCTGCTAGTGATACTTGTCCTATTATATTTGTTAGACCTTTCTTAAGCACTTGTGGTGCTGTTATAGATTGTAAAAAGGAGAAAATCCTTACAAAGTTTGATGGAGAGTCTTATGAATTTAATTTCTCCAAATTTGTTAAAGCACTTTATGAAGCTGAATTACCTAATGAGAATTATAGAGTTGAACAATTGGCTGCTATTGCTCTTGCTCCTAACAATCCTTTGCAACAATACATGGAAGACCACGAAAGTGATGTCTTTATGGAAGAAAGGAATGAAATTGACGAGATTTTCCTACATCAGCCAGCAATGCTGAAACATAATTTACCGGTGGAAGACTTGGCTACCACATTACCACCCAAGGAGGATCCTGTTTTTGATTTAAAGACTTTGCCTGACAATCTTAAATATGCTCATATTGATGATAAGAAATTATATTTTGTTATTAGTAGTTCTAAACTTTCTGGTAAAGAAGAGGAGAGATTATTGGGAATATTAAAGAAACACAGAGGTGCTATTGGTTATACTCTTTATGATTTGAAGGGGATTTCTCCTGCTATATGTCAGCATGCTATTAATATTGAACCTAATGAAAAGCCAGTTGTTGAACATCAACGCCGTTTAAATCCTAAGATGAAGGATGTGGTAAGAAATGAGGTATTGAAACTCCTTGATGCTGGTATTATTTATCCTATTGCTGATAGTAGATGGGTTAGTCCAATGCATTGTGTCCCTAAGAAAGGAGGGATGACTGTTGTGCCAAATGAAAATAATGAACTTATTCCTCAAAGAGTAGTGGTTGGTTATAGGATGTGCATTGATTTTAGGAAAGTTAATAAAGTTACTAATAAAGATCATTATCCTTTGCCTTTTATTGACCAAATTTTAGAGAGGTTGTCTAAGAAAACTCATTTCTGCTTTCTTGATGGTTATTCTGGGTTCTCTCAAATTGTTGTTAGGAAGCCTGATCAAGAGAAAACAACTTTCACTTGTCCTTTTGGAACCTATGCTTATAGACGTATGTCTTTTGGTTTATGTAATGCTCCTGCTACTTTTCAAAGATGCATGTCTGCTATCTTTCATGGTTTTTGTGAAGAAATTGTGGAAGTCTTCATGGACGATTTCTCCGTCTATGTAACTTCTTTTGATAATTGTTTGCAGAATCTTGATAAAGTTTTGTAGAGATGTGAGGAGACAAATCTTGTTCTTAATTGGGAGAAATGCCACTTTATGGTTAATAGAAGGTTTATTAAAGATTTCTATAAAATATCAAAGCCTCTTACTAATCTTCTTCAAAAGGATGTACCTTTTGTTTTTTATGAAGATTGTAAAGAAGCTTTTGAAATTTTAAACAAGGCTTTAATAACTACTCCTATTGTTCAACCCCCTGATTGGAATTTACTGTTTGAAATTATGTGTGATGCTAGTGATTATGTTGTAGGTGTTGTTCTTGGACAACGGATAGATAAGAAGTTAAATGTTATTCATTATGCTAGTAAAACTATTGATGTTTCTCAAAAGAATTATGCTACCACTGAGAAAGATTCCTAGCTGTAGTTTTTGCTTTTGATAAATTTAGGCAGTATATTGTTGATTCTAAAGTTACTATTCATACTGATCATGCTGCTATTAAGTACCTTATGGAAAAGAAAGATGCTAAGCCTAGGCTTATTAGATGGGTGCTTCTCTTACAAGAGTTTGATTTACATATTGTGGATAGGAAAGGTGCTGAAAATCCTGTTGCTGATAATTTGTCTAGATTAGAAAATATCTCTGATGACCGTATTCCTGTTAATGATAGTTTTCCTAATGAACAGTTAGCTGCAATAAAAGTGAGCTCTCAAGAGAGTCCATGGTATTCTGATTATGCTAACTTTATTGTTTCCAAGTATTTGCCTCCTACCTTTACAACTCAGCAAGGAAGATAATTCTTCTATGCTTTGAGGCATTATTTTTGGGATTACCCACACTTATATAAAGAAGGTGTTGATGGTATTATGCGAAGATGTGTTCCTAAAAATGAACAACAAGAGATATTGACAAAATGTCATAGTAGTGCTTATGGAGGACATCACGCTGGAGATAGAACTACACATAAGGTTCTACAATTAGGTTTTTATTGGCCTACTCTCTTTAAAGATGATAGAAAGTTTGTTTTATCTTGTGATCAATGTCAAAGGGTTGGAAATATTTCTAGACGTAATGAAATGCCTATGAATTATTCTCTTGTTATTGAACCGTTTGATTGTTGGGCTTTTGACTTTATGGGTCCTTTCCCTCCTTCACAAGGCTACACTCATATTATTATTGTTGTTGATTATGTTACTAAATGGGTAGAAGCTATACCTACTAAAACTGTTGATGGTGAAACCTCATTAAAAAAATGCTTAAAAACATTATTTTCCCTCGGTTTGGTGTGCCCAGATATCTTATGACTTATGGGGGTTCTCATTTTATTCATGCAGGTTTTAGAAAGACTCTTGCTAAATATGATGTTAACCATAGAATTTCCTCACCTTATCATCCTCAAACTAGTGGGCAAGTAGAATTATCAAATAGAGAGATCAACTCTATCTTCCAAAAGACAGTTAACAAATCTAGAAAAAATTGGGCTAAGAAATTAAATGATGCTCTATGGGCCTATAGAACTGCTTATAAAAATCCCATGGGCAGGTCTCCTTATAAAATGGTTTATGCAAAAGCTTGTCACTTTCCCCTAGAATTAGAACACAAAGCTTATTGGGCAGTGAGAGACCTAAATAGAGATTTTAAACTTGCTGGTGAGAAAAGGTTGCTTGACTTAAGTTCTTTAGATGAATGGAGGAGTGGGGCATATGAAAATTCTAAGCTTTTCAAAGAGAAAGTTAAAAGGTGGCACGATGAATTTCATGTTGGTGAGGAAGTGCTATTGTATAGGTCTCGCCTCAGATTTTTTGAAAATTACTCTCGAGATGGGAAGGACCTTTTGTTATCGAAGAGGTATATCATTCGGGGGCAATTAAAATTGTTTCCCTTGAAGATAACTCTTCACAAGTGGTGAATGGCCAAAGACTCAAGTGTTATATTGCTGGAGATCCTTATAATGAAAATGTTGATTGTATTCGAGCCATGATCCCGGAGGAATTTGTTAAGAAGCATATTTCAGAAACTGCAGAGTCAGTTTTCAAATAGGTATCAGTTTTGGTAAGAAAACTTTCGCGAAACATCTTCCAACTTTTATTTTTACTGTTTTTTGAAAATATGAAAAATTATGAGCCGGAAACGAGGCGGAGACGGAGCCCAGAGGCTCCACACCATGGGGTGGGGTGGGCCCACCCCTGGCCGCGCCAGCCTATGGTGTGGGGGCCCCGGAGCCCCTCCCCGAATCGTTTTCGACCTGGACTTTCCTTATGTTATGAAAATTTTTGGTATATAATCCTCGGGACCCCCTGAGGTCCGTATATCGTTTTCTCGCCGTGTTTCTGTTTCGAGCTGTTTCTGCCAGATTACATCTTCAGATCTAGAGAAACAATGGCCTCTCCTGGATATCCCAAAGACAGATTCTTTGAGAACATTGTCAACCCGTAAATGAACGAGTTGAAGATGCATCCCCAGGAATTGCTGCTCAAGGACGGGAAGGTGAAGATTGAAGATGTTCAGGGCCCTAAAGGAGAAGGAAGTCTGGAAGCTAGGATGGAAGAACTAGAGCAAGAAGTTTTTAGGTACAAGAAGTTGAGATCATCCACAGGATAAAGACAGAACAGATCGCTGAATACAAGAGGGATAATTTGAAGCTTTGGGAAGAGATTTTCTCACTCACCAAGACCACCAATGATTTGCAAGCACAAATCTATGATGTGCAGAACTAGAATTGTGAGTATGAGAACAAGTTTAAATGTATAAGCTTTTCTTCTAGTTTCAGGATGTTGGAGACCAGGACATCATTTGTGGATGGAGAGCCTTTACCTTGGAAGACCGAGGATGAGAAGGATTCACCACCACCACCGAAGAATTGATTCTTCATTGGTATTGGCATCCCCTCGGCTTGTTCCAAGCTTGGGGGGAGTGTCGCGGTATCACATCACTATCTTTCATCTTTTTACTTTTCAGTAGAGTCATATCATGAGTAGAGAAGTTATCATATAGGATGGTTTGCAGTATGGAAGTGTCTCTCCTTAGTTGGTTATCGTTGTATCCATTGGTGTGAGTTGCTGGTTTGAAATATTAATGAGAAGTTTCATCATTTACTTTCTGCACACATTATTTTAGTTTTCAATTTCTGTCATATGGTTAAGCTTGTTGTTAGTATTTGGTATCACTCTGGAGATCATCAAGTTAATCTAGTTGGTTTTGGCAAACTTAGCTTGGGTCAGTAGAAATAATAATTTGACATGCTAGCATAAGAAAGAGGAGTTTTCCTATTAGCTCATAAACTTAGTATTCACAAGTTAAGATCGCTTGGGATTTCAATGAAGATTGCATGAATGGTTTCATCATATGTATATTTGTTGTTTTCCCTCAACTCTTATGCTTGCTACACAGCCTTGCTAGCAAAAAAACTTGTACTGAGTATGAGCTCTACTCGTGCATCCAAACCCTGAACCAAAACCTTGCCATTTGTGTCCACCATACCTTCCTACATGTGGTATTTCACCGCCACTCCAAGTTAATTGCTCATGTGCTACCTTTAAAAGTTTCAAATTATCCCTGTTTTGTGTTCCTGTTTTAGCTCATGAGAACGCAAATAGAGAATCTTTATCTCACTTGTTGATTGGACTCACACACCTGGACTAGTGGCTTCATCCGCTTATCCGAATGCTAGAAGAGCTGGCAACGGGGTTCCCAGCCCCATATAATAATACAAATTCTCTTTACTTTTTTTGCCCCTTATTTATCAGTCAAAGCATAATTGTGTAAACAAAAGAGAAACAGGGATGACCTTCTATACTAGTTGTGTCCTTCTATGGGAGCCGCTCTTGTGAGTCTAGTTGGCTTGTGACGTACTGTATTTTTTGTTTGCCATTCGTTGACATAACATACACCTCTCAAAATTTAGACACTCCTCCACGGTTTGTGATTGTTGCAAGACACTCGAGGATTCGGTTAGCCATGGTTTGTGTAAGATGGATGGGAGGAGTGTCATGCATTTTATACCTCTGTTTATTAAAATAAAAGCTCTAGCACATGAGTGGTCAATGCTTCCCTCTGCGAAGGGCCTATCTTTTACATTTATGTTGAGTCAGTAAACCTACTTCCTTCTGTCTCCAACAAGAATTTGAGTTGTTGTGATCTCACCATCTATATGTTGATTTATTCAATCATGTTTTCTATCCTTCTTTGTTTAGCACATGCTTTATTATCTGAATGAATATTACTTTGAAAGCTATGAATCACTGTAAAAGAATTGTTACAATTAAACATGTTAAGCTCTACAATAAAAGCCTTGTTATAAAGACTTCACCTAAGATAAGCATGATATCATTAAATGTTCTCTAACCAAGAACAAAGTTTGCCATCACCAATTTTGATTCTCTCTTTTGCATCTTTGTTTGTGACTCCTATTACTCGTTTCAAGTTAAGTTATATGAGAGGAAGTTGTTGTCTATAATGATGGGTGTATAGATAAATGTGATGCTTCTTATCCGTATTTTATTTATCGACTCTTCACTCCATAAACATGTGGTCATGTTTACTGAGTTCAGTTTCGCTTGGGGACAAGCGAGGTCTAAGCTTGGGGGAGTTGATATGTCCATTTTTCATCACTATTTTATATCATAATTTTCTGTTATTCATCGATATATTTCATGTTATGATGCATCCCTTATGTTATTTTATCTTATTTTGCATGTTTCATAATTTTTGGAGAATAAACACCGGGACCAGAAATCTGATGGAAAAAGCACCATCGAGATACCATATTTCAGAAGATCAGAAGAATAAGGGGGACATCCGGGGTGTCTTAGAAGTTCAGAGGAGGAGTCCAGCTAGAAGGGGAGCTAGATGGGGGCCATCACGGGCCCACACCATGAGGTGGCGCGCCCCCCGGCCGCGCCACCAGGTGGTGTGGCCACCCTGGCCCACCCCTGGTGGATATTTTTGGCGTACTTGCCCCCCAGGGAACCCTAAGCCTCATACCATCGTCGAAGAATTGTTCCGCCGCCGCCTCGGGGAGGAAAACACTTGGGAGAGAAAAGCTCTCTGGCAGGGAGAAATCTACCGGGGAAATTCCTCTCCGGAGAGGAGAAATCACCGCCATCGTCACCTTCATCACTCCGGGCATCATCAAGATCGTCATCTCATCACCACCAGCACCATCACCCTCATCATCCACCGTCATCCCGTTGTAACAATTAGGGGCCTCTACCGTTGTTTTACATAAGATCTCTCTCCCGGTGTGGATTACTTGTTAGTAGTTGGTGCTTGTGAGATTTATTGGTGTTTGCACTTTCTGACCAGATTGTTATCATCCATTATATCACCTCTGATCATGATCCATATGATCTCTTGTGAGTAGTTCGTGCTGTTCTTGAGGACATGGGAGAAGTCAAATTGTTAGTAGTGAAGTAATGTTGAGTAATATTTAATGTTTGATATTTAAGTTGTGGTGTTATTCTTATAGTGGTGTCATGTGAACGTTGACTACATGATACTTCACCATTTATGGTCCTAGGAGAATGCATCGTGTATTTGGCTACTAATTATGGGGTTTCCGGAGTGACAAAAACCTAAACCCCCGTTAGGAAACCATTACACGAGGGAGCGTAGAATCCCGAAGTTTAAAGCTGTGGTTAGATTTATTTCTTAATTACTTACTTGTAGTTGAGGATGCTTGCAAGGGGTATAATCACAAGTATGTATTATTATTGGATGGGATGGTACATTCCCACACAACACTTATCAAAACACCTAAGATTATTCAGCTGCATGGAACAAAAGCACTTGATAGAAACCTCCTGTGTGTCCTCGAGAACGTTTGTTAATCATAAGTAAAACCACCGGCTTTTCCTTTGCTGAAGAAAGGATTGGGCCACTTGCTGCAATTATTATTACTGCATTTTATTTACTCGCACTTTATTTATCTGCAATATCAAAAAACCCTACAAATCTACCTTTCAGTATTTACAGTTATTCCTTCATCGAAACTGCTTGTCAACACCTTCTGCTCCTCGTTGGGTTTGACACTCTTATTTATCGAAAGTACTACGCTACACCCCCTATACTTGTGGGTCATCAATAGCCTACCTATTCGTATGAACATCAAGAGGAGGGTATAGAGCTAGAGACTAGCTGCCCAGTGTGTAGTAGTCTTGATGAAGTTGGGGCTCACACCTTTCTCAAATGAAAGTTGATGAAGGCGTGTTGGAGAAACCTGGAGCTTGAGGATGTTCGGCTTCAGCTGTCTGGGTGTGCCATAGCTAGGGAGGTGGTATGGTCTATCCTCGATCTAAATGTCGAACAAAACTTGCGGGCTCTCATCCTTTGCTGGCAGTGGTGGAGTGTTAGAAACAAAGTGAGCGCGCGGGACAAAGCTAGAACGGCAAAAGACGTTACGTCGACTGTTATCCGATTGGTAAATGAATCAAAGGAATTCTACCTGAAGGGCTCAAGCACGAAGGTAAAGCAAGAGGTCAGGTGGATAAAACTGGAGGGGGGGCTAATCAAAATCAACACTGATGGTGCATATTTTCCTGGCACTAACCATGGAGGCTGAGGCTTCATTGCTAGGGACGCAGAGGGCTATGTGCGAGGGTCCGGTTTTGGCTACCTGAAGAACATCCTTGATCCTCTCCATGCCGAAGCGGAGGCCTGTCTAAATTCCCTCTTTGCTGCTGATGTGTGGGGGTGACTAGAAATCCACATCGAAACCGACTCGAGTATGTTGGCTGAAGCCCTCCAATCTAGCAAATACGACCGCATGACGGCAGGGGCCATCTACAAGGAGGCTCATTCCTTTATGCGAATGAATTTTTCTTCCTGCATTAGTAGCTACTGCCCTCCCGCGTGTAATTGGGATCGCGCGTAACCTCTTTGCGACCCACGTTAGCCATCGTCGGGCTCCCCTCCTTCCTCCTTGGTTCTTTTCCCACCTCCCTCCTCTTCCTTACCATTCCGTTAGTTCTTCTCTGGGTTCTCCTCCCTGGTAGCGAGCCACCAAGGCTCGGTGATGTCGCTCTGCTGGAGTGTCGTTCGGAGCCCACTGCTTCCTCTGCTTTGCCAGTTGACCAAGCCACCATCCCTCGTGCTACAAACAACATCATGGTGTCGATCCGCCGCGCTAGTGCGCCACTGCCCGACAAGCTTAAAAAACTCCAAGTTTGGCCTTTGTTCTCTCTATCTTTAGCTCTTATCACACCCTATGAGGATATGAACAAACAAGTGTTTCTAATCTTTTATCTAAGATTAGTTTGTGTTGTGTGAGATGATCACGTTTTCCTTACCATGGACATTGATAAGTCTAGAAACCATGAGGGTTTATTGTTAGGGTAACACTATTAATGAACCGACCCAACTATATGATCTTGCTAAGAGACAAAAAAATGTGTTATGACTTAGCAAAGTGAGTATGTAGTTTTCATTGGCTAAGATTCATATACTATGAGAATACCTAGTGACCGCACATCCGGCAGTTATGCTTTGAATGTCTTCAACCATCTACATTAAGAGTAGATTATAACATTGACATTTGGGTATGACCTATAATGTGTAATGGAACTGAGATTATTCAAGAATAGTACTTAACTCCTCAAGACGATGGAGAAATGCATTCTCCGGGCCCTCCCTGCTAGTCTACGTTGCATAATTTAATTTTTTTGCCCTACGTAGTCCGCCAAGATCACTATGCAGATAACAAAGCATGCCCCTACATGCGAGGATCCAAATCACGACTCACCGGACAACAGCTTCGATGTAGTCGTAGACGAGATATGAACAATCATAGATCCTAACAACTAGGCTTACTTGTAAGGATGTCGCTAAGTCTTCCATCATCAAGAATCACACGTGTAATCACTCTTATGGTGTGGAAGAGTATGCTCGTGTCAACCCGTCAACACTTCACCGTCCAGGACTCGGGGCCGACGAAGAGAGATAGCCTTCCGGCGTTGCTAATTGGTAGCTATAATCATCTGTGATTAGATATATTGTGAATCTGGAAGCTCTTAACACATGAGAGGAAATTAAAATTAGAGCTAGGTCTAATCGGGAGAGGACACCTCAAAACCCAATTAGAAGAGGCTCTAATTTACTTAGAGGGAGTCTAATTAGAAGGTCTAATTAGACCCTCTAATTCTACTAGAGAGAGAGAGAGAGAGGCTTGAGACCCAATTGTGTGTTTTTCTTTGAGCCTTGGGGTGCTTTATATAATGGGAGGGAGGAGGAGACTGATGGCTATATTTTTTGTGTTATTTTCTCTAGCCATTCCCCCTTGTTTTATTGGATTTTCATATGGTTTTCACTCCTACACTAAGCCAAACATTTCTATGTTTGTATATGTTTCATTTCTTCATGATATTTCAGAAATATTACTAAGAAGGAAGGAAATGATGCATATTAATGATAATTGGAGGAAAATATCTAGAAAAAGGAAAACCATAATTAATTCACAGAAGTCTTTAATGACCTCAGTACGATCACTCTCGACCGTACCACTCACCATACCGCTTGACACCACCTTCAGCACATCAAAAGGAACAACTTTCGTGAAGAGGTGGGTAACGAAAAACAGACGCCGCCGCCGCCAGAAGAGTCAAAAGGAAGAAGAAGGAGATCCGGAGAGCAGAAGCCATGTCTCATCCTGTCGGATATCGTTCTCTTCAATACCATCCACCACACCATACATTCCACCATCCAATAAAGAGATTGATATCATCAGTATAATAAGATTAGGGTTTTGAGAACTCTCACATAGATTGAACTCTAGTTTGGTGTTTTTGATCCGAGAACTATTGTGGCTTGCTACGGTAATCCAGAGATGAACTTTTCACTTTCAATTATTGGGTTCATTCTTACTAATTCTCCCATGTGGGTGTAAATTCCCATAGTCGTGAGAGATGAAGGGGATCGGTAATATGTGTTTGTGCTCACTTATTCCATCTTATGTGTGAGTCTTTTCAATATTGTCTATAGGATTATGTGTTTATGGTGTGCGTAATGTCTGCTATCCAGGGCCCACGTAACATGATGCTAGTAGAGACCTATGTAAGCATATACTTGTTGTTCAAAAATTCTACGACCTCCTAAGTGACAGGTGGAGATATCAATGAGGAATGAAGACATCAAGAGGGTCACGAGAAGCCATAAAACTTAACACATTGGTCTAACCTATTGATTTTAAATAACTGAACTGGCCATGTCAATGGAACAGGAAAGCAGGACAATAGTGATAAACAGAGCCAGACATGGGAACATTTAACTATTTTAGGGTGACTCGCCTACCGACCATTCAATAGAAGAGAATATGTATCACATATCCACTATATCCATCAAGCACATTCACAAGAACCGTGAACCAGAAATATCTCCGTGCCTATTCTATCCATAAGCAATACAACACAATTTTACAGTATTTATTTCTTTCAGTGATTTATTATTAGTAAGTTATTCTGTTTCTATTTCCACACAACTCACCCTCTGTTTTCCGTAGGTTTAAATAAATTAATATTTATGTGAGTCCATTCACATAAGTATGACACCTTGTGTGTGACAACGACAGCCTTAAAAATCTTCGTCTCGACAAAGGATTTCCACCCCCCAAAAGCTAAGTCTTACCTCACAAGTATGAGTGACACATAGAGACAAAGTACCAGCAAAAGGGTGTAGAATATTCCTTACAAACTCAAAGTTCAAGAGCATTCATGACAAATTTTATGTCCCTATTACATGCACCAGGTGCGCAGAACCACCCCTCAAGAAGCAAAATTGCTCTCCCCAAGCCTTCTTCATTACTTTGAGCTTTCCCTTCGTCATCCTCGCCACAGGCTTCAACTGGCGGCCTCATGTTGTCCACGATTTGCAGTGTAAAGGTCTTCACGAAGGCGTTCATGTCGTCCTTCACGTGGACCGCGAGAGGGTCAATAATCTCTGCACTGATGGGAGCCAGCACGTAGTCGAAGTTGAAGGCGGGGTGGAGATGGACTATGTGGGAGAAGGCGTGCGTCGTCGCTGCCGCCAGGAGTTGGTGGCACTCCTCATCAACCGTGTCATCCAGACACCGGGAGTCCTCCTTCAGGGAGTGGAAGAACTGAACGAAGAAGTGGAGGCACTTCACAGCATCATACTGAGTCGAGAAAGCCGGCGTTTCGACGTGCAACTGCTCTCCAACCTCGTGGACGCAGTTGACGGCTCGGAGGAACATCTCCTCAAACTGGCGCTTGAGCGCCAGTGCCTGTTCCGTCGATCCCTGATGCTCAGCACCCTCCTCGGCAATAGGGCAACGTGCGCCTGCAGAGAGAACAAGTCGGTTCGGATTTGTGCGGCCTGCTTGGCCGAGCACTCCTTAGCTCCCTTCTCCTCAAAGACAAAACAAACTTAAATTGGTACTGGACATCTTGTTAATAGATTAGTCCAATAAATGATTAAAAAACAAGGGAAAACGTGTAGAAAATGATCATGGAGCATAAAGAATTATAGATACGTTTGTGACGTATCATCGTCATGCTTTCAAGATAACACAAAATAAACTAACAACACAAATAAAAGACTAGAAACTATAGAACTATTTTTTGGGTTTTTGGTAAACAGAAAACAAGACTAAATAAAAGTAAACTAAGCAAGAACAAAATAAAAGAAAGAGAGTGGAAGTGTAAGACTTCCCTTGCAGCAAGCGAGAAGTCCTCGGCAACAGCGCCGGAAAAAAATACTTGATGCTGACGTGATCACACGCTCGTTGGGAGACTACTTGATGCTGATGTGATCACACGCTCGTTGGGAGACCCAACCGGAAGGTATGATGTAGTGCAGCGGAAATTTTCTCCCAATTAAGGAACCATGGTTTATAGAACCAGTAGGACTTCACAGTTTTGGAGGAGGTTGCTTGTTGTCGGGCGCGTCAACAAACGTGGAACCTGCACACAAATACAAACCCTCTCTTGCCCCAACTTTCCGGAAGGTTGTCAATCTTCCGGTCTTGCTGAAAACTACAGAATTAAAAGTATAGAGTCTTGAAAAGTAAATAAAGTAAAAAATGGAACATCAAGGAAATAATTTTGAAAGTGCTTAAAAGAAGATTGCAAATATGAGGAAAATAGGGTCAGGGTCCATAGGTTCACTAGTGGTGTCTCTCCAAAGAAAACAAAAATATTGGTACAGCTGGTCAATTGACAAATCATGAATGTATAACAATACTATTTGTACGAGATATAGTTCATGAGTTCTAACATAGTAGGCATTACGTCAAGGCATATAGACCGCTATCCAGCATGCGTCCACCTCAAGAAACCTATCCAGCAAATCTCTCAGGTATTAAGTTGCAGCAACGAAGTGATTGCTTTGTATGCAACAGACAAATGCATTAAGAACAATACGTAATGTAAGCTCATAGACTAGAGCATCGTTGTTTTCTCCCTAGTAGCAACAACACATCCCTCATCCGTCATGTTTCTATCACCCGAGCACAGATGTAAGGGAGGCATAAACCTGCCATCCAGCATATAAACCCTCTCTTGGAAGTGAAAACAACTACGTGGCCAAGGTAATCATGAACACCGGAAAGCATTGCAAGACAAGATTAAAACTCTCTACAAATATAAGTGAAGCATCTCAGATTGACATGGACAAAATCATCATAATCTCATGGTTCATCGGATCCCAGTAAACACAACATGCAAAATTACATAACAATGGTCTCGTTCATGTGAAGGAGCTCACAAGACTCTAAACATGGAGGCATAGGGGAGAGAACAACCATCTAGCTACTGCTATGGACCCGTAGTCCCGAGATATACTACTCACGCATCTGTTCGGAGGCGATCATGGCGATGTAGAGGCCTTCGATGACGATTCCCCTCTATGGCAGGGTGCCCGAATAGGGCTGCAGAAGCCCTAGATTGGACTTTCAAGGTGACGACGCATGTGTGTATGTTTTGTGGAAAATAACTATGTCCCTGATATTTTTAGGGTTAAAGGCAATTTATAGGCGAAGAGGCGACGAGAGGCGGTGGCCAGGGCGCCCAGGGGCGCACCAGACGCGGCCTAGGGTGGGGCCACGCCTAACACCCATGGCTCCCCCCCGGCTCTTCTTTGGACTCCCTCTATGTTCCGGGTAAAAAACGATCTCCGTGGATTTTTAACCCTTTCCAAGAATATTTCTTTAAAAAAATCTGAAATAAAAAACAATAGAAAACAACAACTGGCCTGGGGTATCTTGTTAGTAGGTTAGTAAATGAAAACATATGGAAAACAAAGGAAAACGATATAAAACATGTGGAAAACAAAAGGTATTGGGTAGACAGCAAGCATGAAGCATAAAAAATTATAGATACGTTTGCAACGTATCATTTCACCTGACCCAAAGGCCTCCCTCTCCAGCCTCGCCTCTACTCAACCGCCGAGTGTGAGTTCTGCTACATCGAGTTCATTGTTGATTCTGTTGATCTAGATTCACTCCCAGATGAGCGCTACATGACTCGGGGCCCCGAGTCTACTTTCTCCTCTCGCGCCATCTACCGCGCTCTTTCTACTAGCGGACAACTTGATGCCTCCACCATCGTCTCTTGGGGGATTCACTTGCCCACTAAATTTAAAATCTTTTGCTTCATCACCGACTCAAACCGCCTCAACTCTAGGGCTAACCTCCACTGTAAGTGTTGTGCCCCTTTCGACTCTTGTAAATGTTGCCATGCTACTAAAACATGCAAGCACATATTCTCCCTTTCCCTCGACTCGGCTGAGACTTGGCAAAGAATAGGTGATGTGCCTCTGATCGACAACTCTCTCTGGGATACTCCTTGCTCGCCCTCTCTTGTCTTTCACGCCAGTGTGTCACGCCTCGTAATGACGTCGCCTTCAACACGCCGGTTTTCTCGTCCCTGCAGCGCCGATGAGATCGACATCTCGGGGAACAACTACTCACAGAACAAGCGCGCTGAACCCCGATCTTATGTTTTCACCGGTCCCTGCAATTTCTTGGTGTAACTTCCTTGTAATTCATTTTTGGCATTGTTGGTCGGTTGCGTGTAATTCGTTCCCCCACCTTCGTGTAATATTCTCTGATAAAACATTGTGTGTGTTGCTTTGACCCTTGGGGGTCACTCGAGTAATGTAACAACCAGTGCGGAATCCCCCTCCCGCCATTCTCAAAAAATAATTCAATAGATTGCATACCTCTTTTGTTTATCCCCCTGTCTATATATTTTAGGTTTTCAAGATAGGCTGCCAGATTAAGTTGGCTATGCTAGTTCATGCATTCTCTCCCTAGCAAACACCACGCTTTACGACTCCTTCCTCCTAGCCCCATTGTCTCCTTTTTAGAAGGCATGCCATCTTCCTCTTCCACGCATACAAATGGCATCTTTAAGTTTTACAAATCATTGTCATTGTTTCCATAGTGCCTTGCGGCAATCATGGATAACAACGGCTAGGAAATGCTATTGTACAGTCTAAACAAAACGACACAAAACATGTCTACGTGGGCACTTCTTAAAGTCAAAACATAATACTGTATTAAGAGTTTCAAGAGGGTTTTGACGAGCCAAACAAAATGAAGCAACAAGTTCATTTTAAGTCAAACAACTACAAACTTTTGAATGTCGTTGAAATGGGGTTGCAGGTGATGAGAATTGAACTCGTTTTTCTAATCATTGTATGATTATCCACCTTTATTTTTCTTTCTCGAGTTATGCCTGACTCCAGGGGCGGAGACAAGGGGGGGCTAGACCCCCTAATGATCGGCCCCCCTCAACATTATGTGGCGCATACTACTAGTAGTTTACGTAGCCTATACGCTGATATGAGCGTACATAACTAGTGTTTAAGTTCTCTAAAAAAACTAGTGTTTAAGCCCCAAACTCATACTAATTTATATTGTTTATGCATCAAGCCCAGCCGGCAATAAAACCCAGCTCGTCTGCACATGCCTACCATCGGTCGTGGGAGGGGGAGGGGGTAGGAAGCCTTGATCGAAGCCGTAATTCCGGTTCCTTTTTCCCGCTAGATGAATGTAACGATCTACCTATGGCGCCTTACCCTAAAAAGACAGTTTTTCTAGGAAGGCGGCGCCGCTCGCAGTCTGATTGCTCCATCTCGCAAAGCTGCCGGTCGGTCGGCCCCTCGAAGACCACTCAGACAAGCGGACGGACGCGCTTCCATTATTCAAGCCGATCGGTTGATCTTGTATGGTATCTTATCAAGCCACGGACTATGTTCCACCGAGATTCATCTTGTCTGATCAAGCACTCAATTTTAAGGTAAACAATACACACGTGCTACCATTAGTATTTTGTAATAGATTATGGCCTCATAGCCCAGTTAATTAGTACAATGGACACATCTTGAATGGCAATCAATCAATCTCCAGGGTAATATCTTACAAGCGAATCACTTTATAATGTTGAAATCTGAATCTACATGGCTGTTAAACACATGCATATAATAATGCGATAAAACTACTTTGTCCTTCAAAACTTTAATTTGCAGAAGATTATAATTGATAGCTCAAAGTATGTGTTTATTTGTATTCCCTTATAGCTTTCTATGGGTATATATCATTAACATACTGACTTTGGCGTTTCTCTATCAATTAGTTTCAATATATAGAGAAATTGTCAAGTTTCACGTGAAACTACTGGAAATAAGTCAAGTAGCATAATTTATTATGTGCTAAAGGCTTTGTAAAAAAAAAAAATCAACCCACTTTGTGTCTAGTCTAATTGTAACTTCAATATCAGGATAATCTACTGTACTCCGCACGTAGCCTAGACTACACTGTCCTCTTATTCTTAATTCGATGCACGTAGGCTACCAACACATGATCTGGAACCATCCACAACACACCCCGAGTACGGGAAATATTCTTGGGCAGGAAGTGTTTTCAATCTTCTCGCAAGCAGCTTGCATTGCAGATTGTTTTATAATGATTTTTCAAAGACTGATGAGATGGAATGGTGTGACTGACTCAGTAGATGATTATCATTTGTACCACCTGCTTTTCTTTTTCAGTTTTTTTAGTGATGCTTTTCGTTTTTTAGGTTAACAGTGTGGAGTTTTCTGACCAGTTCTTGTGGGCCGAGCTGGCTGGGCTGAGCTTGAGACTGGATGTAACCATCCATTGCGCGCCCCAAGTCATTGACGGCTCGGATTCGTGGACCGTCGCGTGGCTGCCGCTTCCAGCCCAATCCATTCCGTTTTGTAGAAACCCTAAGGTTAGCGATCGGGAGCTATGGCGGGTGGCGCCGGGGAAGAAGTCGTGGTTAGGCACAAGCCGAATAGTCTGGAAGCCATTGAGGGGGTGGCTGACAAGGAGCGCAAGATCCTCGAGCTCAATTCTGAGGGTCAGGATTACATGGAGCCTGATGAGTCGATGACTGCCAGGGATCACACGCTTCTCGAGCAGGTGAATACGAATTTGGTCGAACTGAAATGGGATGAGGCTGTGGACTATGATGACTGGGGGGCTGTCATGGCTGCGGAGGAAAGGAAGAGGGAGATCTTGGCCAAATTGCCACTTATCCCTTTTCAGAAGTATACTTACCAGTACAAGTTCCACGAGGAGGAAGAGGAGGAGACAGAATCCACAAGAGCTGCCAAGGAGCAGATGGCTCAGGAGGAGAGGAAATTCGCTGTCTACCGTTCCAGCCTTGAGTCTCATTGCTACGGTTCCTTCGAAGACAGAAGTAAACACAAAACATGCAATTAGGATGTTTCATAGTTGGCTCAAATTTGTGTAATTTACTTTACTTCATGCTTCTCTTATTGTACTCATGTTTCTAGCAGATTCCTTCCTTGTAATGATAGAACGTTAATTTCTAACGCCTGACTTGATCATTTGCTGCTGTAGCCACATTGAGTCCCATGTACTTTACACACTGGTCACGCGGACGCATTCCGCTCGGTATTGGTACCATGGTGAGCAGCTTGCAGATATACACCTTCGAAATTCGAATGAAAGAAGAAAATTTGAACTGGCCACTCTATGTGTATGGCTTGGTCGCTGCCCGAGACAATGTGGACCGCAGCCGCAACCTTCTCTTCTGTCGGACAAGATTTGACTGCCAAATACTCACACAAGATGTACGTGCCGTATTCAATTCTCTCTTTGTTTCTTTTCAACCACCGTTTATTTCCGCTAATCCAATGGATAAAAACGTTGGAAAACGTTTCATACTAGTAGGCAAACTGTGAGTAGTACGTTTCATACTACTGCCACTTTCCGCTCCTCCCGTACATGGGCTTTGGCCCAAAATGGTGGAAGGTTGCTGGCCCCCCAAAAAAGTCCATCAATATTCAGCCTAAGCATGAAGATTTTTGCAGGACGGAAAAAACTGAATCGCCATCGATCGAAAATCTCCAATTTTGACGAAATAAAACATTAGCGATGTGTCAAAAATGTCGGTTCAAGATGTGTTATACACTGTTGATAGGACCCAACTATTTGAGCTACCTCTCTCAGCTTTAGCCTACCAGGAGTTTCAGAGTTGGGAGCATGCTTTACAAAATATTCAGTTGGATCAATCTACAAATGATCAATGGAGTACTATTTGGAAGGGAGGGTTGTACTCTTCAAAATGTTTCTATTATCACCACTTTCGGAATCAGAGAGCTCCTAAAATATTTGATTGGATTTGGCAGAGTAAGGTACTTCTTCGTATCAAAGTCTTTGCTTGGCTATTAGTAAGTGATAGATTAAATACCAGAGATATGTTGCGCCGTAGACACTGGAATGTGACTGATGTCTTTCACTGTGCCCTATGCCCCACACAACAAACGGAATTGGATGCATTTGTTCTTTAAATGCAATTTTAGTACTCGGATTTGGGCTTATCTTCAGATTGATTGGGAGGATGGTGACAGCTTTGATCAGATTTTTTATGATGCCAGGAAAAAGTTTGACAAACCATTCTTTGCAGAGGTAGTGATCATTGCTTTGTGGCACATCTGGAAAGTACGTAATGAGGCGATCTTTCAGCATATTTTGCCAACATTTAGGGCTTGGAAAAGGAACTTTGTACATGACATCACCATGCATACGCATAGGGTGAGAAATAAGCATTTACAGGTCATGGAACAGTGGATTAAGCAACTTGCTTGATCCTACGCAGGGTATCTACCCTTGTAAATTTGTAATACTTGTACAGTTCGAGGTTTCTTATTTTGTGGAATAAAATGCTATGGGGTTTTACCCCATAGTTTAGGTTTCAAAAAAAAAACATTAGCGATGAAGAAGCAGCTCTTCTCCCTTCCAGCTACGGTCAGCACCACCTAGCGCTGCCCATCCGTACTGGCTCGGTCCTCCACTGGCCGCTGTGCAAAGTTGGATTGAAGTTCCACCACGTCCGCGGCCACTCCTCTCGCCGCTCTGCAAAGTTGGATTGGAGTTCCACCACGTCCACGCCGTTGCCGCGGTGACTGCTGCTCATCCCCGCCGTCCTCTGGTCGACTTGGACGGGACCCACCTCTCACATCCCCTCGTTGGACGCGACACAGGAGTGGACGCGGAGCTCGTCGTCGGTCGCCAACGCACAGACGCCAGCATGCATGGTCGGCATCTGCGGAAGCAACTAGCCGTCTGCGCAAGCGCTAGAGCGGGCCTGTCGCACGTGGCTAGACAAACTGAAGGAAAAAACGAAGAACATAACTGGACGGGGTCGTGTCCCATTGATTGCCGACGAGTTCAAGAAGCAGGGCACAGGTGGCACTGGCGTCCACGACGGCGAATTTCCTGGTGCAATAGATAGATGGCGTCGACGTCGGCGGTGCATGCTCGATCTAACCCTCCAGGTGGGTGTCGTCATCGGTGCTTACCATGAGCACGCGATCCAGCTACGGGCAGAAGTGGACGTGGCGGCGGGGTACATTCGGAGGTGACGGCGGCGGCGCGAGAGCTCGAGGGTCGCAGCGGCGCGAGGGCACTTGGGGCTGGAGGAGACGGCAGCGGACTGGGATGTCACACGGAAGTTCAAGGAATCGACGGCGGCAGCAGCGCGAGCTCGAGGGTGGTAGCGGCGCGGGCGGACTTGGGCTGAAAGCGGCAAGTGCAGACTGGAATGTCACACAGACGTTCATCGTCAATTATTTTTTACCATATTATGTCTACCTGGGCTTGCTGGGCCAAATTTTTCTGAGCCGTCGGATGAAACCATACTACTCTTATTTAACCAGTAGTAAAAGGTACCATAGTACTCGCTTCTTTGATGGACCCTGTTGACTTTGAAGTCCAACTAAAACTTAAGGGCAGAACAAAGTCTCAGGACACACCATTGATGAACCAACGCTACCAATACTCGGGCGGTTATACTACAGCTGGTTCCACTATTAAATTTGAGAACTGCAAATGTGGAGCGCAGTTATGCCTGGACAACTATCCAAAAACTGTCCAGGCCACTATCTTGGGTGTCCGCATTGTTGAAGGTCCTCTATTCCCTTTCAAATATGGAGGCCGAGTTGTGTGCTACTCACCACCTGAGGAGCGTTTGCTCATGGGTAAAGAAGGCACCATTGACGATGTTGTGGATCTGTCCAAGGAAATTGTGCTACTTGATTCTCGTGATTTTGACAGTGACGAGATGCCAATGGGCTCAGATGACTACATTGATCTGTCAAGGTGTGTTATTTCTGTACAACTACAAAATGTGAGCAACTATTCTGTAGAATGGGAAGAAAGCCTGAAAGTTGTCATACAAGCCTTCTCAGAGTCACTTGCAAAAAACAAAAGGGAAAAAGCTGCCTGGAACCTAAGGATATTGCTGCACAGTGTCATGTGAAGTTCAGGCCCAAATATTGCAACATAACCCAAGGTATGTGTGACCTTGGAGACTCTAAGCTGGAGGTTACTATTGCTTGGTCAGCCATTGCTACGAGCAAGAGACTTCTCAATTTCTATGGATAAGTGTTATGGACTATCTATTAATACCCTTGGCCCAGTTATATCTATTTATGTTTTGCCAGTGTTTTGTTTGTTCAAGCATTTGTGTATCGACCAGCTATGTAAAATGTCTTAACTATTTGTGAGTCCGTCAGTTATGTAAGCTGTCCAACTATTTGTCTTAACGATCTGGTATGTAAGATTTCTAGCCATTTTTCTATTGACTATAATTTGTAAGTTATGTGCGTAGTATTTCTGTTATCGTTTCTACTATAACCTGTAAGTTATGCTGTGTGAAGTATTTCTGTTCTGATTCTTCAACAACCGTATTATTCTTCAAAATATATTGTTATTATGTCATGTTATTATTTCTAGCATAATAGTGGACTTGTCTGTCAGAAGAGTACGTTCGTTGTTTTACAACTAAGATCTGATAGGTATGGTCTGCTGGGAACCTGAGATGCAGCAAAATGCTCTCTGTTCCCTTATTGGCAACTTCCCGGCCACAAGATAAGTTTGTCTTCGTTCTTTTCCCATAGCTTTGAAAATTCGCAGTACACCGTAAGCTTGTCCGCAAATAGAACCGGAGGTACTTCTTTGGCTGGTCAATATGAACTTCATTTAAGAAACTGGGGCATATATATTATCTGCTTCATCAGGAGCAAGACCAGTTAGAATCTGGGGCATATATGCTACCAAGACCATCCGTACATTGTCTTTCTTTATGCTCACCACTTGCTCCCAAGTCACATCGAAGGGAAGAGAGGAATGCCCCAGTTTAGTTCATAATATCAAAAATGTTAATGTAAATGCCTGAATATATTTATTTCTTGGCGATGCGTGTCTCTTCTTGACTTACTCTTTATTAGAGTAGGTCAATATATATATAGTTCAGCTCATTCAGTTACAGTTCTTGTGATCTCAAAGTACACACACTCCCATGAGCAACTGTTTCAAGAATGTGAAGCTGAGAAACTTGCTTCGTCTAGATGTTTTCATTGGGAGACTTGGCATTGTATTGGGTCGAATGTCCAATACTCAGGATACTGATATTGAGAATGAATAACAATGGGGCCTCTCGCATCGCCTCCTCCCTAGGCGGCGGTAGGGGCGAAACCCTAGCCCCCTGACGCCACCCCCTCTACCCTGTCTCTCTCCCTTGCCGTCCCCGGAGGCAGCCGCCTAGACAAGCCCTCGTGGCGCCGGTGAAGAGGGCGGCGGGGATCTACCACTCGCGGTTCCTTGCTGCATCGGAGGAGGCAGCTGCGCTGGGATCTCCGCCTCTCCCCCGCGTCCTCGTCCTCAGCTCCCCGCGCCCTCCGACCCGACAGTTCTCCGCGGCTCGTCCCGGCGTGCTTTGCACGGCTGTGCGTCCGTGCTCCGCTCCCCTCCGGCACCGGATTCCCTGCGGAGCGCGGTGGCCATGGTGCCTCAGGCCCGATCTGGGCCCGGTTGGGCTGAGCGGGCGCATGTTCCTGCTCCCTCTCGTGGTTGCGTCGCTGCTGTCCCGCCAGTCCGGCCGTCGCTCCCGGCCTCGGGGGTGCAGTCGGTAGTTCGATGGTCCTCGCCGTGTGCGGTGGCGCCGGTGCACCTTCTTCCCTATGGGCCCTTGATGACGCACAAGTATAGGGGATCACAACAGTCTTCGAGGGAAATAATATCCAAATTTATTGATTCGACACAAGGGGGCCAAAGAATATTTATAAGCCTTAACAACTTAGTTGTCAATTCAGCTGCACCTGAAAGTAGACTTGCTCACAACAATTTATCAGTGGTAACGGTTTTATAGCAGCAGTAGAAATAAAATAACAGCCGTAGTAAAATAATAAAGGGAATAGATGAACGGGTGTTGCATGGATAACATAGGTCATGTAATAATCTAACATGGGCATTGCAGATAATAATAATAATAATAATAAAGCATTAAACATTTAGGCAAACCATAGGCATGTGTTCCAATATAGTCATACGTGCTCGCAATGAGAAATTTGCACAACATCTTTTTCCTACCAGCCCGTGGCAGCGGGGCCTCTAGGGAAACTACTGGTAATTAAGGTGCTCCTTTTAATAAAGCACCGGAGCAAAGCATTAACACTCCATGAACACACGTGATCCTCACATCACAACCATCCCCTCCGGTTGTCCCAATTTCTGTCACTTTGGGCCTCGGATTCCGGACAATGACATGTGTAAACAACTTGCGGATATGATCAAGAAACATAATTATACTCATGAAACAATAACATGTTCATATCTGAAAATCATGGCAATCGGGCCCTGGTGACAAGCATTAAGCATAACAAGTTGCAACAACGGTAGAAAACACTAACAATGGATACTAGGCACTATGCCCTAACAATATGGCATTATTACATGATCGATCTCATCCAATCCCTTCCATTCCTCTCAGCCTACAGCGGTGTCTACTCACACATGGACGGGGGAATCATGGATGGTTGATGGAGAAGAGGTGGCGGTGTCGATGGCGATGATCTCCTTCGAAGCCCCGTCCCGGCAGGGCACCATATAAGGAACTTATGATCCCCGAATCGAGTTTCAAGGTGGCAGCGGCGCTTTGTTGTGTTTCTGTGGAATATGACGAACCCCCTCGATTTTTAGGTTATGGGGCATAAGTAGTCGAAAGGGGGGTCCGAGGGGGTGTCGTGGTGGCCCACACCACCTGGCGGCCGGCCAAGGGGGGCGCCAGGGGGTGGTGTGGCCCCCTCCTGGCTGCTCTCCTGGCCCCCTTCTGGCTCCCGGGGTCTTCTGATGTTTTAGGACCAATGCGATTTTTTCTGGGGAATTTCCCGAAAGTTGATTTTTCTGCACAAAAACGAGACACCAAGGTAATTCTGCTGAAAACAACGTTAGTCCGTGTAAGTGGTATCCAAAACTCACAAGTTTAGAGGAAAACAATAAGAAAAGTGTTCAGAAAAGGAGATACGTTTTGGACGTATCAACTTCCCCCAAGCTTAGCTTATTGCTTGTCCTCAAGCAATTCAGTGACAACTGAGTGCGATAAAAGACTTTTATGAACACATTTGTTTCATATGATGTAAATATATTCACTACATGATCAAGTGCTGAGGCAATTCATAATAAGATGTATGGAAAATAAAAGTCACCCATCAGTTATACAAACCATGAAGAGATGCCAACAAACTAATAATAGACAACATGAAGTATATCAATCTGCTGGATTGTGATGCTCATAATAGGGTATGATAAAGTGTACTCGTTTTCCCTTAATAATGGAGCAAAACATAAATGCTAGGGCACCTCTGAAGTTCAAATGAAGACTAGAAATAAAGATATCAAAGATACAAGCATCAAAGTTATACCACTATCAACCGTGTTTTGGGACAAGCACATTACACTAAGAATAACAGTCATCCTCTCAAGAAGGTGCATAAAGCGAGAAGGTGAAGACTCAACATAAAAATAAAAGAAAGGCCCTTCGGAGAGGGAATCAAGGATTAACTCATGTGCTAGAGCTTTTATTTCATTAAACAGAGGTATTGAAAACATTTTTAAGAGAGGTGTATGTTTATGTCAACGAATGGTAAACAGACAACACAGTACGTCACAAGCACCCTAGACTTCACAAGAGCGGCTCCCATAGAAGGACGCATCTGGGTAGAAGGTCATACCTCTTTCTCTTTTGTTTACACAATTATGCTTTGACTGATAAATCAGGGGCAAAAGGAGTGAAGAGAATTGTTGTATTAATTTGGGGCTGGGCACCTGATATGTCCATTTTGCATCACTATTTTATATCATAATTTTCTGTTATTCATCGATATATTTCATGTTATGATGCATCCCTTATGTTATTTTATCTTATTTTGCATGTTTCATAATTTTTGGAGAATAAACACCGGGACCAGAAATTTGATGGAAAAAGCACCGCTGAGATACCATATTTCAGAAGATCAGAAGAAGAAGGGGGACACCAGGGGTGTCTTAGAAGTTCAGAGGGGGAGTCCAGCCAGAAGGGGAGCTAGAGGGGGCCACCAGGGGTCCATACCATGAGGTGGCGCGCCTCCCTCCTGGCCGCGCCACCAGGAAGTGTGGCCACCCTGGCCCACGTCTGGGGATATCTTTCGCGTACTTGGCCCCCAAGGAACCCTAAGCCCCATACCATCATCGAAGAATTATTCCGCCACTGCCTCAGGGCAAAAAACACCCGAGAGAGAAAATGTCTCTGGACGGGAGAAATCTGCCGGGGAAATTCCTCTCCGGAGAGGGGAAATCATCGCCATCGTCACCGTCATCACTCCGGGCATCATCAAGATCATCATCATCATCATCATCACCACCAGCACCATCACTCTCATCATCCACCGTCATCCTGCTATTAAAATTAGAGGCCTCTATCGTTGTTTTACATTAGATCTCTCTCCCAGTGTGGATTACTTGTTAGTAGTTGATGCTTGTGAGATTTATCGGTGTTAGCACTTTATGACCAGATTGTTATCATCCATTATATCACCTCTGATTATGATCCATATGATGTCTTACGAGTAGTTCGTGTTGTTCTTGAGGACATGGGAGAAGTCAAGTTTTAAGTAGTGAAGTAATGTTGAGTAATATTTAATGGTTTGATATTTAAGTTGTGGTGTTATTCTTCTAGTGGTGTCATGTGAACATCGACTACATGATACTTCACTATTTATGGGCCTAGGGGAATGCATCGTGTATTTGGCTACTAATTGTGGGGTTGTCGGAGTGACAGAAACCTAAACCCCCGTTAGGAAACCATTACATGAGGGAGCGTAGGATCCTGGAGTTTAAAGTTGTGGTTAGATTTATTTGTTAATTACTTTCTTGTAGTTGCGGATGCCTGCAAGGGATATAGTCACAATTATGTATTAGTCTTGGATGGGACGGTACATTAGCATAGGTTCACCCACACAACACTTATCAAAACACCAAAGATTATTCAGCGGCATGAAACAAAAGCACTTGACAGAAACCTCTCGTGTGTCCTCGAGAACGTTTGTTAATCATAAGTAAACCCACCGGCTTGTCCTTTGCTGAAGAAAGGATTGGGCCACTTTCTGCAATTATTATTACTGCATTTTATTTACTTACACTTTATTTATCTGCAATATCAAAAAAAAACCTACAAATTTATCTTTCAGTATTTACAGTTATTCCTACATCGAAACTGCTTGTCAACACCTTCTGCTCCTCGTTGGGTTCGACACTCTTATTTATCGAAAGTACTACGATACACCCCCTATATTTGTGGGCCATCAAGACTATTTTCTAGCATCGTTGCCGAGGAGCTAAGCGCTATTGGAAAGTGGAATTGATAAAGGAAGCTTCTGTTGTAAGTGTTGTTTTTATTATTGTCTACTGCTTTATTACACTATGTTTGGATCTCCTTTTGAGTCCTTATTTGCGGGCACTGCTTCCACTGCTAGGGTAGTAAGTGACCCACCGCCTGATGATTTGGATCCTTATAAAATACCTATAAAGATTGTTAAACATGTTGTGTATAACTGCTATTCAGGTGATGGAACTGTCCATCATGGTGATCATTTGTTCTTTTTACACGAATTATGCGAGTTGTTCAAGTGTGCAGGTATTACAATGGTCCAAGTGAAGAGAAAATTATTCTCTATATCATTGACAGGCCGAGCCGCTGAATGATTCAAACTGCTGAAAAATAGCCAGGCTATTGGATGGGAGGAAATTGTGGCTCTCTTTTATTCTAAATTCTATCCTCCCAGTGATATTCATAGAGATCGGAATTATATATATATATATAATTTTTGGTTTCATGACGGAGAAAGTATTGCCCAAGCATGGGGGAGATTGAAGTTAATAATGCTCAAATGCCTCATTCATGAGCTCCCCCGGTAATATTGTTATTAATAATTTCTATGCAAGGCTTTCTCTTCGTGATAAGGATTTATTGGATGCTTTCTTGTTCTGGATCATTTACACGTATGAAGGATGAAGCTAAATGGGATCTTCTTGACCGTATTCAAGAAAATACTGAAGGATGGGAGAATGACAAAGGTAGAAAGTCAGGTGTAAATTATGATTATGAATGCATTAAAACTTTTATGTCATCCGATGATTTTCATAATGTTAGTATTGTTTATGGTCTTGATTCTCAAGTTGCTGCAAACTTATATAAGGCTTTTGCTTCTTATATTGATATTCCCAAAAAGGAATGGGATAAGTACCATGCACCTTATAAAGACATTGTTAATTGTGTTCCTGCTAGAGATATAGAAGTTCATAACGTTGATTCTATTGTGCCTGAACCTTATATTGAGAAAATGCCTTTCCCTGCTAAGGTAAAAGAACATTCTATGTTAGCTAGTGTGGTTAATAAAAGTGCAAGGAAACCTGTAGAACCCGAGGAACAAATAACTGTAGAACCTATAGTAGCAATAGTACAGGACCTTGTTTCTGAAAATGTAGAAGAGTGACACATTATATTTTGTGAAGATGCTTCTAATATTGTCTCTCATCCTAGTAAATCTAGGAAACCTAGTGTTCCTGTGCTATTTGTTAGGATAGGTGATCATTTCTATTATGGTTTGTGTGATATTGGTGCTAGTTCTAGTGCCATTCCTTATGAGCTTTATAAAAAAATCATGCATGAAATTGGTTCTTGTGAACTTGAAGACATTGATGTGATTATTCAACTTGCTAATAGGGAAACTATTTCTCCGATTGGTATTGTTAGAGACGTGGAGGTCTTATGTGGTAAAACTAAATATCCTGCTGAATTTCTAGTACTAGGCACTTCTGCTAGTGATACTTGTCCTATTATATTTGGTAGACCTTTCTTAAACACTTGTGTGCTGTTATAGATTGTAAAAAGGAGAAAATCCTTACAAAGTTTGATGGAGGGTCTTATGAATTTAATTTCTCCAAATTTGATAAAGCACCTTATGAAGCTGAATTACCTAATGAGAATTATAGAGTTGAACAATTGGCTGCTATTTCTCTTGCTCCTAACAATCCTTTGCAGCAATACATGGAAGACCACGAAAGTGATGTCTTTATGGAAGAAAGAAATTAAATTGACGATATTTTCCTACATCAGCCAGCAATGCTGAAACATAATTTACCGGTGGAAGACTTGGGTACCACATTACCACCCAAGGAGGATCCTGCTTTTGATTCAAAGCCTTTGCCTGACAATCTTAAATATGCTCATATTGATGATAAGAAACTATATTATGTTATTATTAGTTCTAAACTTTATGGTAAAGAAGAGGAGAGATTATTGGGAATAATGAGGAAACACAGAGGTGTTATTGGTTATACTCTTGATGATTTGAAGGAGATTTCTCCTGCTATATGTCAGCATGCTATTAATATTGAACCTGATGCAAAGCCAGTTGTTGAACATCAACGTCGTTTAAATCCTAAGATGAAGGATGTGGTAAGAAATGAGGTATTAGAACTCCTAGATGCTTGTATTATTTATCCTATTGCTGATAGTAGATGGGTTAGTCCTGTGCATTGTGTCCCCAAGAAAAGGAGGGATGACTGTTGTGCCAAATGAAAATAATGAACTTATTCCTCAAAGAGTAGTGGTTGGTTATAGGATGTGTATTGATTTTAGGAAAGTTAATAAGGTTACTAAGAAAGATCATTATCATTTGCCTTTAATTGGTCAAATGTTAGAGAGGTTGTCTAAGAAAACTCATTTCTGCTTTCTTGATGGTTATTCTGGGTTCTCTCAAATTGATGTTAGAAAGCCTGATCAAGAGAAAACAACTTTCACTTGTCCTTATGGAACCTATGCTTATAGATGTATGCGTTTTGGTTTATGTAATGCTCCTGCCACTTTTCAAATATGCATGTCTGCTATCTTTCATGGTTTAATTTTGTGAAGAAATTGTGGAAGTCTTCATGGATGATTTCTCCGTCTATGGAACTTCTTTTGACAATTGTTTGCAAAATATTGATAAAGTTTTGCAGAGATGTGAGGAGACTAATCTTATTCTTAATTGGTAGAAATGCCATTTTATGGTCAATGAAGGAATTGTTCTTGGACATAAAATTTATGAAAGAGGTATTGAAGTTGATAGAGCTAAAGTTGAAGCCATTGAGAAAATTCCCTGTCCTAGGGATGTCAAAGGTATTTGTAGTATTCTTGGTCATGTTGGTTTCTATAGAAGGTTTATTAAATATTTCTCTAAAATATCAAAGCCTCTTACTAATCTTCTTCAAAAGGATGTACCTTTTGGTTTTTGATGAACATTGTAAAGAAGCTTTTGAAATTTTAAAGAAGGCTTTAATACCTGCCCCTATTGTTCAACCACCTGATTGGAATTTACCATTTGAAATTATGTGTGATGCTAGTGATTATGTTGTAGGTGTTGTTCTTGGATGGCGGGTAGATAAGAAGTTAAATGTTATTCATTATGCTAGCAAAACTCTTGATGCTGCTCAAAAGAATTATGCTACCACTGAGAAAGAGTTCCTAGATGTAGTTTTTGCTTGTGATAAATTTAGGCAGCATATTGTTGATTCTAAAGTTACTATTCATACTGATCATGCTGCTATTAAGTACCTTATGGAAAAGAAAGATGTTAAGCCTAGGCTTATTAGATGGGTGCTTCTCTTACAAGAGTTTGATTTACATATTGTGGATAGGAAGGGAGTTGAATATCCTGTTGCTGATAATTTGTCTAGATTAGAAAATATCTCTGATGATCCTATTCATGTTAATGATAGTTTTCCTAATGAACAGTTGGTTGCAATAAAAGTGAGCTCTCAAGAGAGTCCATGGTATGCTGATTATGCTAACTTTATTGTTTCCAAGTATTTTCCTCCTACCTTTACAGCTCAGCAAAGAAGAAAATTCTTCTATGATTTGAGGCATTATTTTTGGGACGACCCAAACTTATATAAAGAAGGTGTTGATGGTATTATGTGAAGATGTGTTCCTGAAAATGAACAACAAGAGATATTGATAAAATGTCATAGTAGTGCTTATGGAGGACATCACGCTCGAGATAGAAGTGCACATAAGGTTCTACAATGAGGTTTTTATTGGCCTACTCTTTTTAAAGATGCTAGAAAATTTATTTTATCTTGTGATCAATGTCAAAGGGTTGGAAATATTTCTAGACGTAATGAAATGCCTATGAATTATTCTCTCGTTATTGAACCGTTTGATTGTTGGGGTTTTGACTTTATGGGTCCTTTCCCTCCTTCACAATGCTACACTCATATTCTTGTTGTTGTTGATTATGTTACTAAATGGGTAGAAGCTATACCTACTAAAAGTGATGATGGTGAAACCTCATTAAAAATGTTTTAAGACATTATTTTCCCTAGGTTTGGTGTGTCTAGATATCTTATGACTGATGGGGGTTCTCATTTTATTCATGGTCGTTATAGAAAGACTCTTGCTAAATATGATGTTAATCATAGAATTGCCTCACCCTATCATCCTCAAGCTAGTGAACAAGTAGAATTATCAAATAGAGAAATCAAATCTATCTTGCAAAAGACTATTAACAAATCTAGAAAAAATTGGGCTAAGAAATTAAATGATGCTATGTGGGCTTATAGAACTGCTTATAAAAATCCCATGGGCATGTCTCCTTATAAAATCGTTTATGGAAAAGCTTGTCACTTGCCCCTATAATTAGAACACAAAGCTTATTGGGAAGTGAGATACCTAAATAGAGATTTTAAACTTGCTAGTGAGAAAAGGTTGCTTGACTTAACTTCTTTAGATGAATGGAGGAGTGAAGCATATGAAAATGCTAAGCTCTTTAAATAGAAAGTTAAAAAGTGGCACGATAAGAGAATTATTAAAAGAGAATTTCATGTTGGTGAGAAAGTGCTATTGTATAGGTCTCGTCTCAGATATTTTGCAGGAAAATTAATCTCGAGATGGGAAGGACCTTTTGTTATCGAAGAGGTATATCATTCGGGGGAAATTAAAATTGTTTCCCTTGAAGACAACATGTCACAAGTGGTGAATGGCCAAAGACTCAAGCATTATATATTTCTGGAGATCCTTATAATGAAAATGTTGATTGTATTCGAGCCATGATCCCGGAGGAATTTATTAAGAAGCATATTTCAGAAACCGCAGAGTCAGTTTTCGAATAGGTATCAGTTTTGGTAAGAAAACATTCGCGAAACATCTTCCAACTTTTATTTTTACTGTTTTTTGAAAATATGAAAAATACCGAGACGAAGAGGAGTTGGAGAAGGTGCCCGGAGGCACCACACCATGAGGTGCCACGGGCCCACCCTTGGTCGCGCCATCCTATGGTGTGGGCGCCCCGAAGCCCCTCTGCGACTCGTTTTCGACCTGGACCTTCCTTTCGTTGTAAACTTTTTGCTATATAATCCCCCGGACCCCCCGAGGTACGTATATCGTTTTCTCGGCGTGTTTTTGTTTCGAGCTGTTTTCCTGTCAGGAGTTCAGTGTTTCTAGGTCAAGATGTCCTCCTTCGGCTCTAGCATTGAGGATTACGCTGCACGTCATCTTCAACAAATCCAGCAAGACATCAACAAGGTTGCTTTCGCCGTATGGGCGTCGGAAGAAGAGATAGATGCAAGGAAGGAAGACATGGTTAACAACTTGAGGGAAGAGATCCGGAGGGATGCACCAGCGCCAACGAGCAACCCCACCTTTGTGGGATCCATTAACCCTCAGCGTCGCTACTCTCATAATGTGCAGGGGACCGTGTCTCGGATCAAGACCCCAACATATTTCCTATGATAGCTGAAGCACACCGGGTCGTCGATCAATTCTACGAATAATATCGTATTCTCAAGGCCGAGGTAGCAATTCTGGAGGCGGAAAACATTGAGCTTTGTTGTATCATCAAAGTCTTTCTGACTCCTCTCCGAATGATTCCACCTTCATCACCGCCGAAGAAATGAATCATCATTGGTTTTGGCATCCCCTCAGTTTGTTCCAAGCTTGGGGGGAGTGTCGCGGTATCACATCACTATCTTTCATCTTTTTTCTTTTTCAGTAGAGTCATATCATGAGTAGAGAACTTATCATATAGGATGGTTTGCAGTATGGAAGTATCTCTCCTTAGTTGGTTGTCGTTGTATCCGTTGGTGTGAGTAGCCGGTTTGAAATATTAATGAGAAGTTTCATCATTTTCTTTATGCACACCTTATTTTAGTTTTCAATTTCTATTATATGGTTGAGCTTCTCGTTAGTATTTGGTGTCACTCTGGAGATCATCAAGTTAATCTAGTTGGTTTTGTTAAACTTAGCTTGGGTCAGTAGAAATAATATTCTGAGATACTAGTATAAGAAAGAGGAATTTGCCTATTAGCTCATAAACTTAGTATTCACAAGTTAAGATCGCTTGGGCTTTCAATGAAGATTGCATGATTGGTTTCATCATATGTATATTTGTTTGTTTTCCCTCAACTCTTATGCTTGCTACCCATCCTTGCTAGCCAAAAACCCTGTACTGAGAGGGAATGCTTCTCGTGCATCCAAACCTTGAGCCCCAAAACCTTGCCATTTGTGTCCACCATACCTTCCTACATGTGGTATTTCACCGCCACTCCAAGTAAATTGCTCATGTGTTACCTTTAAACCTTCAAAATTATCCCTGTTTTATGTTCCTGTTTTAGCTCATGAGGACGCAAATAGAGAATCTTTATCTCACTTGTTGATTGGATTCACACACCTGTACTAGTGGCTTCATCCGCTTATCCAAATGCTAGAAGAGCTGGCAGCGGGGTTCCCAGCCCCAAATAATAATACAAATTCTCTTCACTCTTTGCTGACACCGGTGAGGCGCCATCACCACCGTCAGTGGCATCAACTTTTTTGAAGATCCTCTTTCTCCTAATGGATTGATAACCTTGGTTCTTAACTGAGGGAAATTCTTACCGTTGTACTCATCACACCCTCCTCTTGGGGTTCCCAACACGCCATCCATAGCAACAAGAATTTCTGGCATCATTGCCGGGCACTTAAAATTTAACATCATCACGAAGTCTCCGCGTCAAGGTACCATCAAGGCGTAGAACTAACCTCTTCCCTTGGAGAGTTGGTTCTTATTTGGTTGTTATTTGGATCTTATTGTTTTTCTTTTTTAGTTGATTGGGTTTTCATGGAAAACACACTCAATCTTGGATTTTCAATCATTTGGATCTTGCAAGTTTTGAGTGTGAAGTACCATTCCAGGTTGTGTTTCTTATCCCAAGCCAAAATTCTCAAAAAGCTAATGTTTCATATCCACATGCATGTCCTAAACACATTTCTAGGATTTTTGAAGATTTGGGGCTGGAGACTCCGGTGTGCAACACCGGAGACTCCGGTCTTGCCAAAGTCTCCGCCCTAAGCACGGATATTCTGGTACACAGGAGACCTCGGGGCTTAGGCCGGAGACTCCGTCCTGGCGGTTCCCGCGGGTTCAAAAAGGGGATCGGGTGGGGGTTTCTCACAATCCCCTTTCCACCCTGACCCTCAAGACCTCCTGCGCCGCCGCCGCCTCTCCAAGGCCTCCTCCGGCCGCTCCTCGCTGCCGGAATCGGCCTCTGCCAAGCATCCTCCACTCCTCCTCGAGGGGGAACCTTCTCCCCCCACCTAGAACTCAACCATGTCAGACAAGGGTACTCCAGTCTCCTCATCTCTCTCTCCCTCTAGGGTTTGATCTAGATGTGATGTTTTTTTAGATGTAGTACTTGTCCCATGTGGTCGAAATTCTTTAGGACAAAATGTCATCTTAGAAACCATCCCTAGACAGTGGATAGCAAGTTTGTGAATCTGCATCTGAAGCCCCAACAGCAGGGCGGGAGATTCCGCCCCCTGAGGCCGGAGACTTCGGTGCAGAATCACAAATTTGATACTCAATATTTCTTTCTGGTTTCTTAAGTTTTTTGTTGTATTTCTTGTTGTTTTGCTGTTTTCAGGGAAAAGGACCAACACTTTCTCCTCAAACCCCATCCATGCACTGAGAAAGCAACATCCCTACCGTGCTCGTGCATGTAACTATCTTGTCATCGATCCAGAGATAGGGACTCAAATTTAGCGAAGAACTTTGAGGCAAGAACAGGCTAGGCAAGAGGCTCCTAATGAAAGGCAAAGGCAAGAAGTGGCGAAGAAGGCCTGTTTTGATAGGTTCACCACTTTGAAGGGCATGGGCAAGAGCGATTTTATGGCAATGAGGGTGCAGTTGTTCTTCTCTATGGCTTGCACGTCTCAAAACCCTTTCTATTGGAGGAGGAAACATGAGCTCATTCAAACAGAGTACTATGACGCGCTTCGTCAGCCCATGTGTGAGCAAAAGATTCTCAACTTAGAGGCTCTGGGCAAGAAGTCCTATTTCAGTGATGTTGTGTGGGTGGCAAAGAAGCTCGGTCTCGATAAGCTTGTTGGCATTCAGCAGAATTTCAATGCCAAGGCTGTCTAGCAGTTCTTTGCTACCGTCACTTTTGGGGACGATGAAGACATTTCCTTGACTTGGATGACTGGTGGGCTCAAGTGTGAGTCCTCTATCTTGAAGCTGTCAGAACTTCTCGGTTATTGTCTCCATGGTGACAACTTGGGAAAGAAGATGCATATTCATGGTGTTGCCTATGACAAAAGGAGGTTGGCTCCTCTCTATACCAAGTTGGAAAGTGTAGGCACTAACAAGAATCTCAAGCGTGTCTACAACGTTCTCCTCCGCCTGTTCAAGAACAACATTTCCCCTCAAGTCGGTAATTGGATGCTATTCGTGGTGGTTTGGAGAATCTCCTTCACCATGCCTTCAAATGCCACCAAGCTGGTGAAAATTGTGAGGGTTTTAAGTTTGATGTCATGGATTTCATCAATGAAGAAATCTATCATGCCATGACCGAGCAAAAGAAGTTGCATGTGTATATTCCATATGTGATGAAGCTAATTCTTGATCAAGTCCCTGGATTGGATACTGAGACTGACACTCTTCAGGTTCTTTCAGTTCACCTTCGTGATCCTGACATTGAGGAAGAGGAGAACCTCTCTATGTTTTATGATGTCCCAAGGAGGTATAGAAGGAAGAATGCAGACCCTCCTACCCGTCTTCATGGAAAGGAAGAGGTTCAAGCTGAGCACAAGAAACTCACATGGTTCCAGCGCAACATCCTTTTCATGACTATTGCTGTCAACAAGGAGAACCATGAGGCGTATAAGGAAAGGAGGGAAATAAAGAAGATGATCAAGGATCTTCAGGACCATGCTGGCATAGTGAAGACCCCTCCTCTTGAGCCTATTACTGAGTCTCAAACCGTTTCCTATCATGAGTGGAACACCTCCTCGTTTACTTGGGGTGATTTTGATGAGGTCACTTCAGATCTTTCCTCGTCTAACAACCGTGGCAAGACTCCTATCAAAGAAGAAGAGGAAGATAATGCGTAAGATGAAGAGGAGTATCAGTCTGTTGATAATGATGAGGATGCTCAAGATGATGATGAGGATGAGGACGAGGAGGAGGAGGAAGATTGATACTTGGGGATGCGTGTAGTTGCTCTTTTCTCCTTTTTGGTGTCTCGATGCTAAAGGGGGAGAAGTGTCTATCTAGACTTCTCGGGGATTTACAAGGGTTGCTAGGAGCACAAGATTTTGAACTTGATTTGCTTTTTATAGCTTGTGTCCCCCTTTATCTTATTCAGATTTGAATTTCTCTCTTACTGAACTTTTATTCATGTGTGGTGAGACTATGTGTGTGAAGCTATCTATGGTTGTGCTAATACTTTCATGCTTTACTTGTCTTACCTTTTATATATGCTATTGTATTGTTCATTATATTTTTGCCTATGATGTAAGTTTGTAAACATAGGGGGAGCGTAGAACCTTGTTGATTTTGTTCCGTTGGTGCACACATCAATGGGGAGCCCGTCTATATTTTACAAAACTGTATCTAAGCAACGGTTATCATTGCAAATACTTATGTTGTCATGAAACACCAAAAGGGGGTGGAATTTAAAGCGCAAATCCGTATAAATCTTTTTTTTGTGTGTTTGTTAACAACACTAGTATTATTTTAATGTGTGTTGATGTTTTAGGGTCAAATGATAAATTTATTATTGGTGGTGAGTGATACGTCATAAACGTATCCTTAATTTCTGATGTTCCATGTTGTTTCCCACATGTTTGCTATAAACTTTATGTCATTTTTATCGATTTTCCGGGCAAACCTATTGACAAGATGCCACAGAGCTAGTTCCATGTTTTCTGTTGTTTTTAGTTTCAGAATAGTTGTTCTGGAAATATTCTCAGAATTGGAAAATTCGAAGTCCGGAATTCTTAGAATTCCCGAAGGTTCCACGGAGTCCCGAAGAGACCCAGAGGGGGGCCACACCGTAGGACGGCGCACCCCCTGGCCACGCCATGGGGTGGTGTGGGCCCCCCAGGCCTCCACCGCCTTTGCCCTTTTTCCTATTTATACCCCCGAGACGTAAACCCTAGAGATATACCACCTCTTCCCGAAAAACACTCGAGGCCGCCGTCATCGTCATCCCGAGATCGGGAGGGTTCTGGAGCTCTCTCCGGCACCCTGCCGGGAGGGGAATTCATCACCGGAGGGGTCTACACCGACATGCCCTCCTCCGAAGTGATGCGTGAGTAGTTCATCCCTAGACTACGGGTCCATAGCAGCAGCTAGATGGTTGTTCTCTCCACTTTGAACCTCATGTTTAGATCTCGTGAGCTGCCTTACATGATCGAGATCATCTTTATGTAATACTACATGTTGTGTTTGCTGGGATCTGATGAATGTTGAATGCTATGTCTTCTGATTATCAATCTATCATGTTATCTTCATGCATATGTTATTTATGATCTTGCATGCTCTCCGTTATTAGTAGATGCTCTGGCCAAGTAGATGCTAGTAACTCCATGAGGGAGTATTTATGCTCGATAGTGGGTTCATGCCTCCTTTGCATCTGTGCTCGAGTGACAGAAACGTGATAAATGGAGGATGTGTTGTTGCCATTAGGGAGAAAACAACGGTGTTTATCTAGTTTACATTACACACTTTGCTTACGGCGACAATCTGTTGCTTGCAACTTAATACCCAACGTTTGTTCGGATGATATTCGGAGGGTGGATTATTAGACATAGATGCAGTTGGATGACGATCTATGTATTTTGTTGTAATACCCGCACTAATCACATAGTAATCTTTATGTCTTGCATATGCACTACGGTGCAGCCTTCATTTCTGTCAATTGCCCAGATGTAATTTGTTCACTACACATGTTATTTATCTTTCACGGAGAGACACCACTAGTGAACCGTGGACCCCGGTCCTTTTTCCTCATACTGATAAAACACCTACTGCTTTCATACTACTGCTACTGCTTTCCTACTGTTTTCCACACCATACGTTTAACCTCTTTCTGTTCAGCAAAACCGGTGAGATTGACAACAACACTGCTTCGTTGGGGCAAAGTTATTTGATTGTGTTGTGTAGGTTCCATGTTGCTTCTGGGCCGGTAGTGCGCCCTGCCATCTCAGCCGCTTCAAACTTCTGAAGTTACTCCTTCATCCTACTGGTCGATTAAACCTTGGTTTATTTCTGAGGGAAACTGCTTCTATGCTCATCATACCTTCCTCTTGAGGTTTCCCAACGAGTGCAAGACCTGCACCATCAGTGAGTTCTCCAAAAAGATCAAAGATAACTACAAGAGGTGGAGTTGCTGGAATATATTTCTAGGCCGGAGTCTCCGGGGTCCCAGACCGGAGTCTCCGGGGTTAGGAATTTCCAGCGAAGAACATGCTGGTGTCACCCTGTGGATCCCCTCCGGAAAGTGTGCGGAGAGTTGCCGAAGTCTCCTGCCAAGGCGGAGTCTCCGGACTCTTGGCATCTTCCCTGCCCTCAAAGCACCCCAGACAGCCTCTGCGCTTGATACGTTGATGTCTACGCACGCTTCTATTCTTGTAGACAGTGTAGGACCTCCAAGTGCAGAGGTTTGTAGAACAGCAGCAAGTTTCCCTTAAGTGGATCACCCAAGGATTATCGCACTCATGGAGGT
Organism: Alopecurus myosuroides; assembly: GCA_028641055.1. Taxonomy (NCBI): domain Eukaryota; kingdom Viridiplantae; phylum Streptophyta; class Magnoliopsida; order Poales; family Poaceae; genus Alopecurus; species Alopecurus myosuroides. Next base: position 322,988,953 of record CM054057.1, on the reverse strand, counting down.
AGAGGTCAAAGATATCCCTCTCAAGCAACCCTGCAATTAAGATACAAGAAGTCTCTTGTGTCCCCAACACACCCAATATCCTTGTCAGGTATATAGGTGCACTATTTCGGCGAAGAGATAGTGAAATGCGAGTAATATGGATGGCTATAAGTAATAATAGCAATCTGAAATAAATATGGCAGCAAGCAAACATCTAGCAGAACACGCGGAAAATGGTGTTTCAATGCTTGGAAATAAGGCCTAGGGCTCCTACTTTCACTAGAGGACACTCTCAACAATGATCACATAAATGAATAACTAGATATCTTCTCTCACTATGCTACTCTTTAACCACTCCCCAGTCGAATAACAATACCAATCCATGCGTAGGGCTTTAACAGCACTCCTCAGAGTAAGCACTTTCCCAACTAAGTAACCCCCATGCTATCACCATGGGACCCAGATGGTTCCACACAAACACCACAATTTCATAGGGTTATCCAACACAAAATATAAATATAATGCTAAACCACATGGTGCACACACTGTCACCTTTACACCGTGATCAAAGCATTTCCGGAGATCTCACAACAAATAATGAACACTAATCATTGCGTAGGACTGCAAAAAGCATTCCTTAAAGTAAGCATCCCCATGTCTAGTTAACCCCACGCTGTCACTATGAGCGCCCTAGAAGGTACTAGACAAACACCACAATTCATAGAGGAGACAAACATGATGTGCACACTGTCACCTTCACACCATGATCAAAGTGACTCCAAAGTTCATATTAATAAAGCACTTGAGTAGCAAAAGATGAAGAGTAACATCTACGAATTCAAATAGATTACAAAGCTCATGATCACATATAAATCACACCATGGGAGAGAGAGATGAACCACATAGCTACTGGTAGAGCCCTCAGCCTCGGGGGAGAACTACTCCCTCCTCATCATAGGAGACATCAACGGCGATGGAGATGGCGGTGGAGTCGATGGAGATGGGTTCCGAGGGCACTTCCCCGTCTCGGCAGGGTGCCAGAACAGAGATCTGTCCCCCGAAACTTGGCGGCGGAGCTACAAATGTATTTTGTGGAAAAGGTCGATTCCTCTAGGGTTTATGCATCGGGGAGTATAAATAGGCGAAAGGGCGATGCCAGGGGTGGCCAAGGGGCCCATACCACCTGGTGGCGCGGCCAGGAGGGGTGGTGGCGCTACCCTATGGTGTGGACACCCTGTGGCCCCCCTCCGGGGCTCTTCGGGACTTCTGGATGCTTCCGGGACTTCTAAGACTTCTGGTTTTCGAATCGTCCAATTCCTAGAATATTTCCAGAACAACTTTTCTGAAACTAAAAATAGTAGAAAACAGGAACTGGCTCTGTGGCATCTTGTCAATAGGTTAGTCCCGGGAAATCGATAAAAATGACATAAAGTGTAAGGAAAACATGTGGTAAACAACATGAAAACAACATGGAACATCAGAAATTAAGGATACATTTATGACGTATCAAGCATCCCCAAGCTTAGTTCCTACTCGTTCTCGAGTAGGTAAACGATAAAACAATAATTTCTGAGGTGACATGCTACTAACATAATCTTGATCATAAAAATGCAATGGCATATGCAAGCTGAGATCATAGAACTTCAAACACAAAAATGATAAGTAGAACTTTAATAATAAAGCAAAGAAATCACTTTTCATCATGAATAGTATCTCAAACAAAGGATCATGAGTAATAATGCAAAGAAATATAAATGTTTGTTTCAGGTATAGAGACAACATGGCAAAGTGACATTTCTCTAGTCCTTAAGAGTGGGGCAAAACATAAATGCTAGGACACCTTCAAAGTTCATGAGGAAGAGTAGAGCAAATAATTTTAGAACAAACAATATCACATCATGAAGTAATTATTGATGTTTATGGGACTATGCACGTAGAACTAAGAATGGCAAAAATGCTCTCTCAACTGTGCATAAAGTTAGAAGATGGAGACTCAACATAAAAGTGAAAGAAAGGACCTTCGCAGAGGGAAGCATGGATCAATCATATGCTAGAGCTTTTTATTTTATTAAACGGAGGTATTAAAAGTTAGACACTCTTCCCATCCATCTTTCACAAACCAAGGCTAACCGAATCCTCGGGTGCCTGCCAACAATCACATACCATGGAGGAGTGTCTATATTTTGGGAGATGTATGCTAATGTCAACGAATGGTAAACAGAAAATACAGTACGTCACAAGCCAATTTGATTCACAAGAGAGGCTCTCATATGAAGGACGCATCTGGGTAGAAGGTCATCCCTCTTTCTCTTTTGTTTACACAATTACGATTTCACTGATAAATCAGGGGGGAAATAGTGAAGAGATTTTGTGTGTATTAATTTGGGGCTGGGCACCCCGCTGTCAGCTCTTCTATCATTTGGATAAGCGGATGAAGCCACTAGTCCAGGGTGTGAGATCCAATCAACAAGTGAGATAAAGATTCTCTATTGACGTCCTCATGAGCAAAAACAGGAACATAAAGTAAGAGTAATTTTGAAAGTTTTAAAGGTAACTCATGATCAATTTTCTTGGAGTGGCAGTTAAATACGACATGTAGGTAGGTATGGTGGACACAATGGGAAAAACTTGGGGTTAAGGGAATTGGATGCACGAGTAGAGCTCATACTCAATACAGGTGGAGGCTAGCAAAAGACTGGGAGCGACAAATCAAGAGAGCATAAGAGCCATAATCATGCATAGCGACATAAACATCATTAATTAAAGCATAAGCGGTATCATAGTTCAAAAACTAAGTGGTCATGGAGGCTATTAGTGACTGGTTCATAGTCATAAACATGGTGTGAGCATGCTCTAAGTCAACCAAATAAAACATTCGAAAGAGAATACCATAAATGTATGCTTCAGTATGACAAGAACAACTCATGAATCTTTCAATGACATATTAAAATATCTCATATATTTGAGGATATTCATGCTAATCAACATCACAAGGCTTTAGAACTAAAATAACATTTAGCATGGCATGAAAAAGTTCTAGCAACAGTCTATACGAGCTTCTACTTGCACTGTTAAAAATTCTACTTTAAACAGCAGTTTCTTCTCCCAACAAGCACCATACAAGTTATGTTTTAACAAAAATAATATTTATGATACAACAAGAAAAAATGAGAGCACTCACATAACACTACTAAAACTAACAGCTCTGGATAAGAGATGCATTAAAACAAAGGCTAAACGCAGTACTAGCAAAAAGTGAACACTCACAGAACAATAAGAATGAAAAGTAGAGTGTTCTAAGCAATGAAAACGGAGCGTGTCTCTCTCCCACACAGGTATGATAAGATCCAACATTTATTACATCAAATAAAACCAAACAAACTGAAAACAAAAATAAAAGACGCTCCAAGTAAAGCACATAAGATGTGACTGAATAAAAATATAATTTCACTAGAAGTGACCTAATAATTTGTCGATGAAGAAGGGGATGACTTGGGCATCCCCAAGCTTAGACGCTTGAGTCTTCTTGGTATTTACTGGGATGTACCACCGGTGCATCCCCAATCTTAGGCTTTTCACTCTTGTTGATCACATCATATCATCCTCTTCTCTTGACCATTGAAAACTTCCTTCACACCAAACTTCTCACAATCTTCATTAGCAACGTTAGTGCAATCGAAATAATAAATTCACATGGTTCAGTTTAAACACAAGACTAACACTCATAAACACACTAGCTACTGTCACAACTCTTTTACTCTTTCTCAAAAGAAAACCAAAATAAAGAGATTAAGAGGCAAATGCAGTTATTGGCAGAAATTTGTCAAAACAAAACAACACGTAAAGATTGATTTTTTAGAAACTCTTATATTGCTCAAATAAAAAAGTGGTCATCTAAGAAAAGTTGCGTATATAGCCCAGGATTATGCACAAAAAACTCAGGTCATTTTTTATTTTCTGTGATTTTATACGGAATAAACAGTGAACAGCCGAAATCTGCTTCCTGCGCAGAAATTCGAAATATAGCCTCAACTTTCCACTAGAGGCTTTACTTGGATCAACAAAGACAAAAAAAAAGATATAGCGGGGTTTCTAAGGAAATAGAAAACACCCAGGTGCAAATAAAACAAAAATAAATGACAGAAAACGGGTTGAAAACAGAGAAATAAAACGGGTTGTCTCCCGCAAGCGCTTTTTTTAATGCCTTTCAGCTAAGCACAATGATTTTTAACAGATGCTCACATAAGAATAAGAGTTGAAGCACAATAATATAGCATCAAGAAGCAAATATAAAACACATTTAAGTCTAACCCACTTCCTATGGAACAGAATCTTGTAAAAAAACAAGTCAACGAAGCACAAAGTGACTAGCATAGGAAGACAAAATAAGTGCAACATCAAAAAATTCAACATAAAGAGGGAAAACTTAATATTGTTGAGATGCATAAAACCATGTTTCCCTCTCTCATAATAACTTTCAGTAGCATCATGAATAAAATTAACAATATATCTATCACATAAAACATTCTTATCACGAGTCACATGCATAAAAGAATTAATACTCTCCACATAAACATAGTCATTCTTATTAATAGCAGTGGGAGCAAATTCAACAAAATAGCTATCATTATTATTCTCATCACCATAATCATTAAATATAGGAGGCATATTGTAATCATAATTAATTTTTTCCTCAATAGTAGGTGGACTGAAAATATCATATTCATCATTGTAAACAGGTGGAACTAGAATACCACAATCATTATAATCATCATATATTGGAGGCAAGGTATCATCAAAGAAAATTTCCTCCACAAAACTTGGGGGACTAAAAATATCATATTCATCAAAACTAGCTTCCTCGAGCTTAGAATTTTCCATAGCATTAGCAATAATGGTGTTCAAAGAATTCATACCAATAATATTGCTACTAGCATGCAAATAAAGCTCCATAGGTTTTTTAATTTTCTCTTCAAACACTTCATGTACTAACTCAAGATAAATAATATAAAGCACTCTCATTTTTTTTGTTTTCCATTAAGAATACTAGTAAAAAATAAAAACAAGAAGCAAGTAAAAAATAAGCCTAACTAGTGAAAACAAGAAAAAAAAGATATAATTGCAGAATCTAAAGGAAATAACTTCGAGCACTCACACCCGAGGATGTGAGAACCTTTTACCTTACCTCCTAGGCAACGGTGCCAGAAAAGAGCTTGATCTCTACGCACGTTTCTATTCTTGTAGACAATGTTGGGCCTCCAAGTGCAGAGGTTTGTAGAACATCAGCAAGTTTCCCTTAAGTGGATCACCTAAGGTTTATCGAACTCAGGGAGGTAGAGGTTAAAGATATCCCTCTCAAGCAACTCTACAATTAAGATACAAGAAGTCTCTTGTGTCCCCAACACACCCAATATATTTGTCAGGTATATAGGTGCACTAGTTCGGCGAAGAGATAGTGAAATGCGAGTAATATGGATGGTTATAAGTAATAATAGAAATCTAAAATAAATATGGCAGGAAGCAAACATGTAGCACAACAGGGGAAAACGGTGTTTCAATGCTTGGAAATAAGGCCTAGGGCTCCTACTTTCACTAGAGGACACTCTCAACAATGATCACATAAATGAATAACTAGATATCTTCTCTCACTATGGTACTCTTAACCACTCTCCAGTCGAATAACAACACCAATCCATGCGTAGGGCTTTAACAGCACTCCTCAGAGTAAGAACTTTCCCAACTAAGTAACCCCCATGCTCTCACCATGGGACCCAGATGGTTCCACGCAAACACCACAATTTCATAGGGATATCCAACACAAAAGATAAATATAATGCTAAACCACACAGTGCACACACTCTCACCTTTACACCGTGATCAAAGCGTTTACGGAGATCTCATAACAAATAATGAACACTAATCATTGCGTAGGGCTGCAAAAAGCATTCCTCAAAGTAAGCATTCCCATGTCTAGTTAACCCCACACTGTCACTATGAGCGCCCTAGAAGGTACTAGACAAACACCACAATTCATAGAGGAGACACACACGATGTGCACACTGTCAGCTTCACACCATGATCAAAGTGACTCCAAAGTTCATATTAATAAAGCACTTGAGTAGCAAGAGATGAAGAGTAACATCAACAAATTCAAATAGATTACAAAGCTCATGATCACATATATATCCCACCATGGGAGAGAGAGACAAACCACATAGCTACCGGTAGAGCCCTCAACCTCGGGGGAGAACTACTCCCTCCTCATCATAGGAGACAGCAACGGCGATGGAGATGGCGGTGGAGTCGATGGAGATGGGTTCCGGGGGTACTTCCCCGTCCCGGCAGGGTGCCAGAACAGAGATATGTCCCCCAAAACTTGTCGGCGGCGGTTTGTAGTCATAAACATGGTGTGAGCATGCGCCAAGTCAACCAAATAAATCATTCGAAAGAGAATACCATATATTGATGCTTTACTATGACAAGAACAACTCATGAATCTTTCAATACGTATTAAACACTCTCAGCTATTTGAGGCTAATCATGCTACTCAATAACCACAAGGCTTTAAAACTAAAATAACATTTAGCATGGCATGAAAAATTCCTAGCCACAGTCTATACAAGCTTCTACTAGTATTGTTATAAATTCTACTTCAAGCAGCAATTTTCTTTCTCCCAACAAGCACCATACAAAACATGCTCTAAAAAAATACTCTTTATGATACAGCAATAAAACATGAGAGTAATCAAAATAATACTACTAAAACTAACAGCTCTAATAAGAGATGCATGCAAAACAAGAGCTGAATAAATGCAGCAGCCAAACAGAGACTAAGAAAACAATGTATTCTCATGAAAAAGCGGAGCGTGTCACTCTCCAATAAAAGAATGCCGGGGTCCAACCAAGCTTATTATAAAAGTTAAAAAAAACTGAAAGCAAAATCAAAAGAAAACTGAAAATAAAAATAAAAGACGCTCCAAGTAAAGCACATAAGATGCGACCGAATAAAAATATAGTTTTACTAGAAGTGACCTGATAATTTGTTGATGAAGAAGGGGATGCCTTGGGCATCCCCAAGCATAGACGCTTGAGTCTTCTTGGAATTTGCTTGTATGTACCACCGGGGCATCCCAAAGCTTAGGCTTTTCACTCTTCTTGATCACATCATATCATCCTCTTCTCTTGACCCTTGAAAACTTCCTTCACATCAAAATTATCACAATCTTCATTAGCAACTTTAGTGCATTTGATATAATAAATTCACATGGTTCAGTTTCAAAACAAGTATAATACTCAAAAACATGTTAGCTACTGTCACAACTTCTTTCAAAACTTTTTTCTCAAAAGAACACCAAAAGAAAGAGATTAAGATGCAAATGCGATAAATGGCAAAAATCTGTCAAAACAGAACAACAGCTAAAGATCGATTTTTCAAAAATCTTCTCTTGCTCAAATAAAAAAGTGGTCTTCTAAGAAATGTTGCGTATATAACTCAGGATTAAGCACAGAAAATCTCAGGTAATTTTGAACTTTCTGTGGTTTTTAACGGAAATAACAGTGGACAGCAGAAATTCGAAATATAGGCTCAACTTTCCACTAGAGGCTTTACTTGGCTAAAAAAAACTCAAAAGAAAATATACAGCGGGGTTGCTAAGGAAATAGACAACACCCAGGTGAAAATCACACCAAAGAAAACGGGTTGAAAACAGCAAAATAAAACGGGTTGTCTCCCGGTAGCGCTTTTCTTTAACGCCTTTCAGCTAGGCATAAAAGGCAAAGATGATCACATAAGAAATATGAATTAAGAAAAAGAGAGCATCAAGAAGAAAGTATAAAAAAAAAATTAAGTCTAACCCACTTCCTATGCATAGGAATATTGTAAATAAATAAACTAAAGAAGCTCAAACTAGAAATAATGGGAAGGTAGAACAAGAGCAACTTCAAAACTTTCAACAAAAAGAGAGGTGTTTTAGTAACATAAAAATTCCTACAACCATATTTTACTCTCTCATAATAATTTTCAGTATCATCATGAACAAACTAAACAACATAATTATCACATAAAGCATGTTTTTCATGACCTAAAAGCACACAATTCATATCAAGCTCAAAAATAGTGGGATCAATATTAAAAACCAGCTCCTCTTTTTTTTCACTTTTAGCAATAGCAAAGCAAGATGATTGATCACTCATAAAAGTTATAGGAAACATTATAGCAATCCTATTTCCAGTAGTATTATAATTCATAACATCAAGTAACATAGGACTATCATCAAGAGCATTATCATAAGATCTATCGAAGTAGCAAGGACTATCATAAATAACAGTAGCAATATCATTCTCACAAGTTTCATTCATAGTAGTATCAAGGTCACAAGTATAGAAAGTATCAATTTCGTCAAATAATGTATGAGTTAAAAAGTTACTATCATTGGTAGGTAGACATGGGTAGCTCCATTCTTCCTCCTCTTGATCATCACTCTCCTCCTCTTTTTCATCCAATGAGCTTCCAGATTCAGCAATTTCTTCTTCCATAGGCTCCTGCAAGGCATCAGTTACTTCCTTAGGTCGAGAAAATTGATTAAGATATTCCATTATGTAGTAATTATGATCCTTGTAATTATCAAAGCAATATTCAAGTATAGCATAAATCTCATATTTATAAGGTGCGTCATCAATACTTTCAAGCAAATAGGCAATTTCGAATGCACCCTCCCAAGCAATAAATTCTTCAATTTGTTCCACATCATATAATTCATAATTTCCCTTAACATAAGAAAATATGGTAACATTATCATTATACTCACATTGAAAAGGGAGGTGTTTGTACCTCCTACAGCAACAAGATTTATCAAAGCAATTTATAAGTAGAGCACAAGTTTTTAGCATAGTCATGCAATTTATTAATTTGCTCCCATAAGTGTATCCCTTTTTGTGACAAGCGGTGTTCCTTATAATGTTTTTGTTGTTCATCCGTGAACCCACCTTGCCTAAAATATCTAGTTTCAAAGACATCAAACATTGATAGCAAGCATGATAAAGCAAAAAATAACAACTAGAATAAGAACTAATTTTTTTGTGTTTTTAATAAAGAGAAGCAAAATAAGACAAAAATAAAAACAAGAAAATAAACAAAATAAAGAGGTTGAGAGTGAGAGACTCCCCTTGCCAGAAGACTTCCTTCTTCCCGGCAACGGTGCCAGAAAAAGTCCTTGATGGTCCAGATCTTGCACTCGTTGGGATACCCCAAGAGGAGGGTGTGATGAGCACATCGGCAGGAGTTTTCCCCTTAGTTAAGAACCAAGGTTATCAATCCAGTAGGAGAAGGAGGACCTTCAGAAGGTTGATGCCACTGACGGTGGTGCTGGCGCTTCACCGGTGTCAGCAACAACATGGAACCTGCACACAACACAACCAAAATACTTTGCCCCAACGGTATAGTGAGGTTGTTAATCTCACCGGTCTTGCTTAAAAAAAGATTAGACGTATAGTATGGAAAAACAGTGTATGCTTGCAGTAAGTAAAAAGAAAGAAAAAATTGTTGTGGTTTGTTTAACAGTGTGGAAAATGGACCGGGGTTCATAGTTTCACTAGTGGTGTCTCTCCATAAAAGATAGCATGCTGGGTGACAAATAGAGTTTGCACCGTAGTGCACAATATGACATGAAGATTACTATGATATTTAGTGTGGGCATTACAACAAGATACATAGACCGACATCCATCTGCATCTATGACTAATAATCCACCCTCAGGTTATCATCCGAACCCCCTTAGGTATTAATTTTCAAGCAACAGATAATTGCATTAAACAAAATGTGTAATGTAAGCGATGATTATGCTCGCGGGCACTCTCACCGTTGTTTTCTCCCTAATGGCAACAACCCATCCTCCCCCTTCACGTTTCTGTCACTCGAGCAAGAAAACAAGGAGGCATGAACCCACTATCGAGCATAAATACTCCCTCTTGGAGTCACTAGCAATTACTTGGCTAGAGTAACCACTAGCAACGGAAAGCATGCAAGATCACAAATATCATATGCAATAAAGACTATAATCAACTTGTCATAAGGTCAATATCCATCGGATCCCAGCAAACACAACATATAGAATTACATAAGATCAATCTCGATCATGATAGGCAGCTCACGAGATCTAAACATGGAGGCATATGAGGAGAAGACAACCATCTAGCTACAGCTAGGAACCCGTAGTCCAAGGATGAACTACTCACACATCACTCCGGAGGTAGACATGGTGATGTAGAATCCTCCGGTGATGATCTCCTCTCCGGCAGGGTGCCGGAAACAGCTCCAGAACCCCCTTATCTGGGGTTGACGGTGACGGCGGCTGCGGAACTTTTTCGGGGATTTTGATCAGGTGCTTAGGGTTTTCCATCTGGAGGGCTTAAATAGGCGAAAGGGCAAAGGCGGTGGAGGCCAGGGGCCCCACACCCATAGCTGGCGCGGCCTGGGGGGCCGCGCCACCCTATGGTGTGCCCCCTGTTGCCCGTCTTCGACTCCTCTTCGGTGTTCTGGATGCCTCCTAGGAAAATAGGAACTTCGGACTTTGTGGGGTCCAATTCCGAGAATGTTTGCAGAACAACTTTTCTGAAACCAAAAACAGCAGAAAACAGGGAACTGACACTTGGCATCTTGTTAATAGGTTAGTCTCGGAAAACGTATAAAAATGACATAAAGAAGGGAGAAAACATGTAGAAATTGGCATAATATCATCATGGAGCATCATAAATTAGGGATACGTTTATTACGTATCAACTATTTTGTTGAATTTGCTCCCACTACTATTAATAAGAATGACTATGCTTATGTGGATAGTATTAATTCTTTTATGCATGTGGCTCATGATAAGAATGTTGCTTGTGATAGTTATATTGTTAATTTTATTCATGATGCTACTGAAAGTTATTATGCGAGAGGGAAACATGGTTTTATGCATCTCAACAATATTAATTTTCCCTTCTTTACGTTGAAAATTTTGAAGTTGCACTTGTTTTGCTTTCCTATGCTAGCCACTTTGTGCTTTATTGACTTGTTCTTTTACAAGATTATTTTTCATAGGAAGTGGGTTAGACTTAAATTTGTTTTACATTTTCTTCTTGATTCTCTCTTAGTGTGCTTAAACTCTTATTCTTATGTGAGCATCTTTTAAAAATCATTGTGCCTAGCTGAAAGGCATTAAAAGAAAAGCGCTTCCCGGAGACAACCCGTTTTATTTCTCCGTTTTCAACCCATTTTCCGTCGTTTATTTTTGTTTTATTTGCACCTGTGTGTTTTCTATTTCCTTAGCAACCCCGATGTATCTTTTCTTTTGTGTCTTTGTTGAGCCAAGTAAAGACTCTAGCGGAAAGTTGAGACTATGTTTCGGATTTCTGCGTAGGAAACAGATTTCTGCCGTCCACTGTTAAATTCGTATAAAATCACAGAAAATTCAAAATGACCTGATTTTTTGTGTGCGTCATCCTGGGATATATACGCAACTTTTCTTAGTTTACCACTTTTTGATTTGAGCAACACAAGATTTTCTAAAAAAAATCATCTTTACCTACTGTCCTGTTTTGACAGATTTCTGCCAATAATTGCATTTGCATCTTAATATCTTTCTTTTGGAGTTATTTTGAGAAAAATAGTTTTGAAAGAAGTTGTGACAGTATATAATGTGTTTATGAGTGTTAGGATTGTGTTGAAACTGAACCATGTGAATTTATTATTTCGATTTGCGCTAACGTTGCTAATGAAGATTGTGAGAAGTTTGGTGTGAAGGAAGTTTTCAAGGGTCAAGAGAAGAGGACGATATGACGTGATCAAGAAGAGTGAAGAGTCTAAGATTGGGGATGCCCCGGAGGTACATCCCAGCAAATTCCAAGAAGACTCAAGCGTCTAAGCTTGGGATACCCAAGGCATCCTCTTCTTCATCGACAAATTATCAGGTCACTTCTAGTGAAACTATATTTTTATTCGGTCATATATTATGTGCTTTACTTGGAGCGCCTTTTATTTTTGCTTTCAGTTTGTTTAGTTTTATTTGCTGTAGTTTATGGTTGCATCTTATCATACTTGTGTGGGAGAGAGACACGCTCCGTTTTCATTGCTTAGAACACTCTAGTTTTCATTCTTATTGTTTTGCGGGTGTTCAGTTTTTGCTAGTACTGCGTTTAGCCTTTGTTTTCATGCAACCTTTGTTCAGAGCTGTTAGCTTTTGTAGTTAGGCGGTTCTCATATGTGTGTTTGCTTGGAAATAGGAATGCTATTTTGATAGTTGGTATAGTGGAAAAGATTGCATGGTCTTGTAGATCACTAAACGGCTTCACTTAAATCATTGCTGTTGTTTTGAGATATTAATTTGCTTAATGGATAAACGGGAAGGACTAGTAAGTATAAACTTTTAATGGTTGGTCTAAGAAACTTGAAACTGTGCCACACTTAAAATTACCAGCTGATAGAAACAATGGTATATGATTGCTACGAGTGATACATTTCTGATCGGCCTTTTGTTACGCGCTACGGTCGGGGTAGCTAATAGTTACTTGTCGCTACCACAGACCATCTTGGAGTGATTTGCACTTTTCCTTGTAAGATGATTTTCTTGCTGCAATCTTTTAACTTGTGAGTCTATGTTGCAGTTCCTAGCACTTCCACCATCCATATTTGCTAGCCTCTTCGGTACTGTGCATTGCCCTTTCTCACATTGAGAGTTGGTGCATACTTCGCCAGTGCATCCAAATCCCGTGGGAGGACTTTGTTCTCTGTCGGATATATACTGAATAGGGGTATAGAAGATGGTAGACAAAAGAGCCGGACTACCAGGGTGGCCTACGTGGTAATGGGCTTAGGTCCATTGGGCGGCCCAGTAGTCCGACGCGCAGAAGCCGGATTCTAGAAGAACCCGGATCACGGCCCGCGTGATCTGGCTTGGAGGAGAAGACGGATTCCTTACTTTCCAAGTTACAAGTTAAACGTAGTCTTCTAGGTTTCTGGTTCTGTAAGCCCTAATCCGGCTATTATATAAAGCCGGACGGGAAATAGATTTCATAAGTTCCTTTAGTTCCAAGGTTCTAGGTTCAAGCTCAAGCCTTACGCAACTCGCCGGGAAGTTCATCCTCGACGAGTAGCTGGATCTATTCCCTTACATTGTAACCTTATTATACGGGCTTTAGTCCCACATAGTGAGAAGTGCAGGAGTAGGTACGCCGTACTGTCGCGACGTACCGAACCTGGGTAAAATCCCGTGTTCTGTATTACTACGCTATCCCGTTACCCCACGTCTCTACCGTAGTCTCATGGCACCCCAGTCTATGAAAACTACTACGATGTCTCGACAGTTGGCGCCCACCGTGGGGCAAACGACGTCAGGCGTGAAGTTCCGATCTGGGATACTTGGCGGAATCGGAAGATCGATCACTGTCGGAAGCTTGGAATTCGACGACGACGTCGGGCGCTTCCTCGACAACGGATCCTACATACCGGCGCAAAACCACCTGGTAAGTGCCTGCGTTTTACCGATTGGATCTGCTAACATCTTTATCGGATTAACCGCGGAAGCAATGGGGTTTTGCGGTGAAAGCAATTATTTCCCACCCGCCCTATACCCAGTCGAAGACGACTATGATGCCGGATTTTGCTCAGATCGCCGACAAAACAGTGATACGCACTTTATCGGCATGGTGCAATCCGAGATCGCCGAAAACACGGATGACGGAAATCCCGTGCAAGAGGCAGACAACAATACACCCGTCACAGAGACGGAAGAACCAATACCCGTCACAGAGACGGAAGATCCGACATCCGTCAACCAGACGATGAACTCGGAAACAGAGTCCGTGCTTGCCGCCATTGAGGCGAGATTGGAGTCGGAAACCGGATCGGATAACTTCGAATCCGAAGACGAAGATGATGATGCCTTCGTAAGAAAAGTTAAGTCCTTTCAAGAGGGATTCCATGAAGTGCTAATGGCAAAACCAGCTGATACAACGGGTGCCGACAGCCAGGAAAGCCCTAAAACCCCTCCGCCAGTGGAAGAGAGGGAAGACGGAGAAACTTCTCCGATATTCCCTAATGTCAAGGAGATAACAGAGGATGAACCTGTCAAAAAACCTCCGTCTTCCAAGAAAAAGCACCGTGCTTCTAAAAAACTCCAGTACAAACTCCGGAAGAAAAAGTCAGCTGATATCGCTGATGAAAACCTGGAAGTTGGAGATATTAGTGGCACAAAGCCTACGGAAAAGAAATCTAAGGAAATCACTGCTCCGCCAATGACAGAACTGGAAGAGCAAGAACTATTACAAACTCCAGTGGGACCCAATGAACCCCCTGAGATGCTGGAAGCCAGGAGACAAGCTTTCCAACGGCAACAGCAACATCTGCTTAGATCTCGGCAACATCTCCAACAAACCCATAATGACATCAAAATCATGAAGGAAGAAATTGAGGAGTACGAGAGAAAGCATAGATCTGCCTTAAAACCTACTAGGTTACCCGGAATTGCAAAACCGGAAGAACTGCCGCCGAAAGAAAGGTTCTATAACCCATCTTGGCAAAAGCAGTTAAACGACAAAGATGCCAAGGGCGAACCAATATACAAAACCGCAGCTGAAAACGCGGAAGCAGCGTTCGCCATCCTGAACAATGATCTGTACTCCAACGGGGAAAAACTCCAAGGGGTGTATGCTTTCCTAGGAAAAGCATTACAGCAGCAACAGCGAGGACAAGAGCGATCAGGGAGGCTGCATGATAATTCCGCCCTCTGCAAAACCGTTACTTGCGCTGCTGGAGCACCTGGACCGGAAGAACCCGGAGATTCGGATAAAAAAGAGGATCCGAGAAAAGACAAGAAAAACCCCGACAACCGGGACGCAGCGTCTAGAACCGGACCTCATCTCCCGAAAGATGGATATAAACCACACGATCGGGAAGACAAACACCGGAATGACGGCAAAATAATGCCACCTCCGAGAAACCCAGCTGAAAAAGCTGGAAGATACGATACACCTCACAGACGTGAAAGATCTCGGACACCGCCCAAAGATAAGGAAAGGTACAGGAGCAGGACTCCACCTAATCCCAGAGGGCGTGACAACGGAAGAGATAGAGATAACCTCGGAAAAACGCGTCCGCGCAACAATGGAAAAGAAAGGAGCAGATCCCCTTCTGTCCATTCAGCCGGGAGATATTCTGCACATATTGATAGAGCAGAAAAGGATGATCTATACTTTGGTCCTAAGTGTTTTACAGACAGGATCCGAAGGATAACCCTGCATTCTGGCTTCGCCAAAGTTGGTCCAACCTACCAAAAATATACCGGCAGTACAAACCCGGATACCTGGCTTTCAGATTATTACACAGCCGTCCAGATCAACAACGGGACAGACCTGGAAGCTGTCAAGTTTCTTCCCCTAATGTTGCTAGACGGAGCCAGGGATTGGATTAATGGTTTACCATCAAGAACTGTCGACAGTTGGGATGATATGGCGAGAGTATTTACCCAGCATTTTAGGGGAACATACAAACGCCCAAATAGCATCAACCAGCTGAATCGTTGCACCCAATTTGAAGACGAACCATACGTGGATTTCATCTCCAGATGGACTGCAATGAAGAACAGTTGCTCTGGAGTAATTGACGTACAAGCAATGCATGCTTTCGTCAATGGCCTAAAACCCGGACTTGTACCGTTCATGGTTGGTTCTAAAAAGCACAAAGATCTCGGATCTATGCTTACAACCGCTAATGAGCATGCTGCAGCCGAAGATGATATTAGAGCAAGAGGAGGCAATATTGAGTCACTAATACTGGCCAAGAAAACACCTCGTTCTGATAAAAAAGGAACTCCGGAGTCAACAACAAAGCCCAAGGAGGTTAACTTAGCCTTTGGAGGAGAAAAAGGGAACAAGTGGAAAGGCCGCAGTCCGGATCCCATCAATTACACTCCTGAAGAATGGGAGAGAATTAAGTCGGAACCCTGCGTCCACCACTCTCAGTTTGGCAAACCTACCCATACAAATGCGCAATGCCGGCTAAACAAGCATATGAAAGGCAATGCAGGATCCGGAAATAAAGGGAAGGGTTCCAAGAGGAAACCTGCCAAACAAAAGCCAGAAGCTGAAAAAGAAGACAGTGAATCGGACACTGATGACAAAATCCAGGAACAGCAGCGAAAAGGCGAACCCAAATTTCCGAGAGTTGATGGAGAAGCAATGTTAACTTTCCTAGCAACCCCGTCAGCAAAGGTGGCCAAAAGGACACTTCGAGAAATAAACGCGGTTGTTCCTGCAACTCCAAAATTCTTGAAGTACTCCAACACACCGATAATCTGGGATCAGTCAGATCATCCCGGAAATATCCCTGAACCCGGCACGCAAGCTCTTGTTGTAAGCCCTATTGTTCAAAACACTAGGCTAAGAAGAGTGCTGATGGACGGAGGATCCAGCATCAATATAATGTACCTGGATACACTGAAGCACTTGAAGATATCCGAGTCCCAGCTCAATTACAGCAATATACGCTTCCATGGCATCGTTCCTGGCAGGCAAGCAAGATCCCTAGGAGAAATTTCCCTAGATGTCACCTTCGGAGATAAAGATCACTTCCGGCAGGAAAAAGTATCCTTCGAAGTTGTGCCGTTCGAGAGCGTGTATCACGCAATACTCGGACGTCCGGCTTTCGCTAAGTTTATGGCAAGATCTTGCTATATCTACAACAAGCTGAAGATGCCAGGACCCAAAGGAGGAGTAATCACCATTGCCGGTGATTTCAAGCTGGCAAACGAGTTGGAGAAGCAAAACGCCCTTTGCGCTCAAAGAGTTATAGCTCAGGAAGAACTGAAGGAGTTAGCTAAGGAGGTATCGCCGAAAGAAATGCCGGCAGGAAAAGAAACTCGGAAGCCAACAGATAGCTTCAAGGCATCCGAGAATACAAGACAGGTAATCCTAGATCCCAAAGATCCGACAAAATTCGTCGTTGTAGGGACTGGGATGACCGACAATTAGGAAGGCGAGCTCATCAAGTTCCTCCGTGAGAACTGGGATATTTTTGCCTGGTGTCCAGCTGACATGCCAGGCGTACCCAGGGAACTTGCTGAGCACCAACTCAAGGTTATTCCCGGATCAAAACCCGTCAAACAAGGTCTCCGTCGATTTGACGGAAGAAGACGAAAGGCTATTGGCAAGGAAATTATCCGGCTTTTAGCAGCGGATTTCATCAAGGAGGTAATCCATACTGACTGGTCCGCAAATCCGGTGTTAGTACCGAAGAAAGACACAACTGCCCTCAGAATGTGTATAGATTACACAGGATTGAACAAGTTATGTCCGAAAGATAGGTTTGCGCTGCCGCGAATCGATCAAATAATAGACGCCACTGCAGGCTCTGAGCTTTTATGCTTTTTGGATGCATACTCCGGGTACCACCAAATACGCATGAAAAAGGAAGATCAAATCAAGACTTCTTTTATAACCCCGTACGGGACGTATTACTACGTAACCATGCCTTTTGGCCTGAAGAACGCAGGTGCAACCTACCAGCGTTGCATGCAACATTGTTTGCATAGTCAGATTGGAAAAAATGTTCATGTTTACGTGGACGATATTGCTGTCGTAACCAAGGAAAAAGATACACTCCTTGAGGATTTGCGAGAAACCTTCGAGAACTTGCGCACTTACAAGATGAAGTTGAATCCATCTAAGTGCGTATTCGGGGTTCCCTCAGGAAAACTTCTGGGTTTCATCGTTTCTCACAGAGGAATAGAAGTTAACCCGGAAAAGTTTAAGGCAATCTCGAACATCTCAGAACTTACGTGTGAAGAAGATGTCCCAGAATTGCCGGGTTTCGCCACAGCCATAAAAAGATTTCTTTGTTGGCTGGGGGCTAAAACCTTACCATTTCACAAACTGCTGGAGAAGTTCGACAAGGTCAAGTGGATTGCGGAAGCCTGGGAACGTCCAGCAAGTTATGTCCCCTTCTATACTTAGTTCAAATCTATGTAAACATCTTTTGAGATCATGAAATAAAGTTGTCGGAATACTGTCATCCATATTTCTTATAAGTGCAAAGTGTTTCCGCCTCATCTATTTCCCAATGATCTTACAAATTTCTCAACGTTAACCCGAATTGTGCTTGCGTACTCGGCGTTACATAACTGAATGATTTTTCAGCCTTTTAAACGGCTAAAGGAAACTTGAATTGCCTGCGTGCCCAAGTTTCACTTAAAACTTTCCTTGTTTCTCTAAGTCTTATCTGATCGTGCGTATGCTGGGTTACTGGAACTAGTTAGTAAAAATGCCTTTAGCATGATTCATGTTTTCGAGTTTCAAAACTGCTTGGTTCGTCCCCAGTTACTCGGCATAACGATTCACAATGCTATTTGAGCCATTTCAAACACTAAGGACAGTTAAAGCATATACACCAGAGAACTTAGAAGATAAAGGAATGGTAAAATACAAACAACTTGCAAAGTAATTTCATAGTTTAAACTGCAAAAGGCGGAATTTTCATTAATACATAAGAAGCATTACATTTTGGATTACAAATGAAAGAACAGTAATGCTCCTATTGTCTAATTTTTCTATCCAGGTTCCAGGTAACCCTTCAAGAATCCGACTCCTCCTCGCTGCTTTCTTCATCGGGGATTGGAGGAGCTTCTTCTTCTGGATAGTTGACGGCGACATTTACCATGGCGGCAATCTGGGTGGCGTGGCCCTTAACTTCGCCGAAGATGGTGGATCGTTGCGCATCCGTGTATCCCTGAGGGACACCGGTGGCCACACGCCAGGATTTGGCACTAGGGTAGTGCATGCGCATAAGGCCTAAGGCCATGCGCGCACCACCCCGTGCAGCGGAGCGGAGAATAGACTCCTTGGACTCCGCCACCTCCATGATGATACCCGGAAGTTTTTCAACCTCCGAGCATTCCCCAGATTTTTCGGGAAGAAACTTTCCTACTAGCTGCGTTGCAGCAGCCTTCACCAAATTCCATGTCTCCCCGAAAGCTCGGATGCCTGCAGCCCGAGTGCCATCTGGGGTGTCTCCTGGTTGATCCAATAAAACATACAAAAGGGTTAAGGAGACAAACAGAGAAAGCAAAACATGGAAAGGTGAGGACAAGGGTAAGAAATTTACCGATGAGTTTGTCGATCTCGGAAACTTCCTCCAGGCGAAGGTTCAGAGCTTCAGTCAAATCCTGAATGGTGGATTTGTCTTTCTCCGCCTGTTCGGAAGCCTTGGAATTAGCCATTCCAAGGGCCAGGTTGCTGGCTTCCAGGTCTTGCTGAGCCTTCACAAGATTCTTGTGAAGCTCAATGTTCTCATTGCGGAGAATTTCGGCGTTGCCAGAATCTTCCGCTGCTTGTTTAGCCTCAGCTAAGGCAGCTGAAAAGCAAGGGAAAATCCGAGTTGATTAATTTCCTCGGGAAAAAACTTAGACAAAGTCTTAAATCGGAAATTTCAAAGCGAAAAAGCTTACCTTTCGTTTCCGTCAAAGCGAGCTGAGATGATTTCAGCTCCGCCTCTCTCTCCTCAAGAATAGAAAGAAGACTTCGAACTTCTTTATTCTTGATAGTGAGCTTCCTGAAAACTTCCAGGTTTATGGCCTCGGAGGTTTGCTGAAACAAAGCAAGGAAAAGTATGGTTAACAAAAAACATCAAAGCAAAAAAGCATGCATTTTGTTTAATGCTTGGGGGCTAGAGTTACATACCTGGCTCATGCGCTGCAAACCTGCTAAGTTTTCTTGGAATTCTTTCGCGTATTCCGCGAAGTGATTTCCGGCTGCGTCCAAGCCGTCATTTATAGCCTTAAAATCCTTGTCAAAGGTGGGGATCTCCTCGTCGAAAGTCCGAGAAGATTTCCCCACCTCTGGAGCCGCCCTTTCCCTCGTGTCCGACTCGGACACAACGGGCTGGCTGGGCTCTGGGGGCTTGGTGGTGGTGGCTGCAGTAGGTTCTTCCGCCATTGTCTGCGACGTGTCCGGGGCGACGGCGGGAGATGGTTGGCTGCCTCGGTTGGAAGAAGCTCTGAGTTTCTTCAACTTTCTCGGCTTCAAGTTGGAGGGGGGTAAGCTAAAAACCAAAAACCCGGAAAAGGTTAAAACACCGAAGATGGACGAAAAAGATCCCATAAAAGAAAAAACCCAGAAGAAAATAACCTGGAAGTGGCGACGGGGATTCCGTCAAGGTCGATAATTTCATCCGAAGAAATTATCTTCTTGCGTTTGCGCCCACCCGTAGCGGCGGTGCGCAGCGCATCCAGCTCGGCCTCGGAGGCTAACTCCGAGTCTGGAAGATCCACAAGCTGTTGGAAAAACCAATCAGATTCAAAAGGTAGATTATCCAGGAAGTGAGATTATACCCAAATAACGGAAAAATTACCTTAGGAGCGGGGTTGTCGGCCGTGTACATTGGCCGACTCTCCGTGTATTGGTCGCGCGAAGCGACCAACTGATTGATGCGCCGCCTAAGCTCTTTTGCGGGCCAATCCTTATCGGTTGTCCGCATTGGATCCTTGGCTCCCGTGTATTCACACAGGAGACGGCCTCCGTGGTTTGCTAATGGCTGAATCCGCCTATCCAGCCAGCAAAAGACCGTGTCCATACCGGTCAAAGGAGGTTTGGAGGAGGTGAGCTTGGCGATGCGCCTCTTGATCCTTAGCAGATCTGGAGGCAGAACCTGGACGGCCTCTGTCACCCAGTTATCCTGGGGAACAGCGGCGGAGTTCACAAAAGGTGGAACCCCGACGGCCTTTTTAGGAAAAGGCACGTCGGGATGATAGAAAAAAGAACCCGTCCAAAATTTGACGGATTCTGAGGTTTTGATTTTGGGGAACCAATCCTCTCGGAATCTCCGAAGAGTAAAGGAAATGGTCCCGCAATTTGGGAGTGCGCCCTCCGAAGAGTTACGCTTCACCCCAAAGCAATACAGCCAAAAATCTAACCAAGGCTCTATCCCTAGGTAACCTTCGAACAAGGCCTGGAAGCCGGCCATGTACAGAATAGAGTTGGGAGGAAGGTTATGGGGTTGGATGCTGTAGTGTGACAGAACCTGGAGGAAGAAAGAGGAAGGTGGCAGTCCCATACCTCGTAGAAGGTGGGAGGCAAGGAGCACCCTTTCGCCCTCTTGTGGCGTGGGTTCAGTCTCCTCTTCCGGGAGCCGCCATTTCTTTTTCAGCACCAAACCCTCCTTCTCCAAGTTGGGAAGGAGAGCCGGGGGAATACTGCAGGCACTCCAGTTGCCTGCAGTTTCCTCTTCCTCTTCTGCTCCGGCGGCGGCGGCGGCGGCGGCCTTCGCGGCGGCAAGTTTCTCGCCAAGGAGCTCGATTTTCTCCTCCGCCGTTTCCGGTGCGAACGGCGGGGTTGTCGTGGTGCTTGGGCCCGCTATGTCCGCGGCGGCGGAAGCATTTCCTCCGCCCGCCGCGGATGCCGTGGTTTTTTCCGGCCCGCCGCCGGCATGCTTGGGCGACCCCAGCTGTGGATCTAGGTCGCCCAAAAGCTCGTCGATGGAGGCGCGAGCCGGTGAGGACGACGGAGAGGCCATCTTTTTCGGTGGCGAGTGAGCGCTCCGGCGTGCAAAGGGCTCGTCGGGGCAAGGTCTCGTTCTTGCTCTCGTGCTCGCGTTTGCGTCAATGGCGTGGGCAGTGTGGAGTGAGGAAAGATTTCCGATGACGACGAGGACGGCTATTTATAGCCTGAAAACCTCTAGATACGCGCCAACGGCTCTTTTGACCGTTGGATGTTCGACGCGTGTCGCTCGCCGGAAAATCCGGGAAACGGAACGACAGAGGAATGATGGCTATCTCCTCGTTTCTCGTGAGAATCTGTCAGAGATACGTTGCAGGGTTTCCCGCGTGAAACCAAGCGGCGCTTGCGTCAGCATGATTAAAGCGCTGATGTCACGAGTTCCTTTTCCGCGAAGTATCGCGAGAAGAAAAGCCGGATTTTCATAGTTCCGAGTTTTATGTTACCATCTCCTTCAAAAGGAAAGAAGAAAGAATCAAGACTGCTGAATTAAGTTTTTCCGGACGAAATGTATTTGACGAAAGGCGGAGTTTCAGAGTTTTGATCCTTCCTGGGGGCTACTGTCGGATATATACTGAATAGGGGTATAGAAGATGGTAGACAAAAGAGCCGGACTACCAGGGTGGCCTACGTGGTAATGGGCTTAGGTCCATTGGGCGGCCCAGTAGTCCGACGCGCAGAAGCCGGATTCTAGAAGAACCCGGATCACGGCCCGCGTGATCTGGCTTGGAGGAGAAGACGGATTCCTTACTTTCCAAGTTACAAGTTAAACGTAGTCTTCTAGGTTTCTGGTTCTGTAAGCCCTAATCCGGCTATTATATAAAGCCGGACGGGAAATAGATTTCATAAGTTCCTTTAGTTCCAAGGTTCTAGGTTCAAGCTCAAGCCTTACGCAACTCGCCGGGAAGTTCATCCTCGACGAGTAGCTGGATCTATTCCCTTACATTGTAACCTTATTATACGGGCTTTAGTCCCACATAGTGAGAAGTGCAGGAGTAGGTACGCCGTACTGTCGCGACGTACCGAACCTGGGTAAAATCCCGTGTTCTGTATTACTACGCTATCCCGTTACCCCACGTCTCTACCGTAGTCTCATGGCACCCCAGTCTATGAAAACTACTACGATGTCTCGACATTCTCCTACACATAATCCCATATATTCTTCCTCAAAACAGACACCATACCTACCTATCATGGCATTTCCATGGCCATTCTGAGATATATTGCTGAACAACATCCACCTCCATTATGTTACTTGATGATGAGCTTCATGGTTATTTATGCATACTACTACACTGGCATGAGCATGTAGTTGGATACATCAGAGATATTCCATTATGAGTTATGAGTACTAAAAGTGTGATTATTCATTGTAATATAGGATGTTGCCCCTACCGGTGAGGATATATATATAAAAAAATGAAACAACCCAAAAAGAAAAAAGAAAAAGAAAGGGCCAAAGAGAGAGGGGGCGCATCACTATCCTTTATATACCACACTTGTGCTTAATGGTTAGCACCAATGCTTCAGTTTGGAGAAAGTTTTCATATTATCATTCATTCATAACTATGTGGGGAACTTTACATTATAGAACTTGGCTTGTATATTCCAATGATGAGCCTCCTCAAATGAGCTCTAGGTCTTCATGAGCAAGCAAGTTGGATGCACCCACACTAGTTCCATCGGAGAGCTTTCATACACTTATAGATCTATGTGCATCCGTTGTGTGGCAATCCCTACTCCTTGTGTAGCTTCGGTTGTAAGACTTTCTCTTGTCTAATGACCACTTTCAGCTTTGTGAGCCTTTCTTCCATTGACCTTCCAAACCCCCCATAATGTTCTCTTGGCCATAACATCCCGGTGCCAGGGGCCAACGCAGAACACTTGCTTGTTTTTAGTGCGCAAATAGTTTAAGATTCAAGCATTGCATCGTGTGGAAAGCTTGACTTGATCCTAACATGGGTTGTGAAGATCGTTTGACGTGCATGATATTGTTGTTCTTGAAAGCTTAAACCATTTGTAATAAACTTTGCACGATTTATAGTCTTTTAGTGTTGATTCATTAAAAGTTTTGCTTCTTTCTTCTTATTTGTTTATGCATTACTTGTTGATAGCAAATATAGATCACAACTTTAGTTCATTTGATCCTAGTTTACATGCTCTACTTTACATAGTATGATCAAGATTGTGTGGTAGCATGTCACCTCAGAAATTATTTTATTTTATCGTTTACCTACTCGAGGATGAGTAGGAACTAAGCTTGGGGATGCTTGATACGTCTCCAACGTATCTATAATTTCTAATGTTCCATGTTGATATTATGCCAATTGCTACATGTTTTCCATATGTTTTCCTACGTTTTCTTACATGTTCCGGGACTAACCTATTGACAAGATGCCAAGTGCCAGTTCCCCGTTTTCTGTTGTTTCTTATTTCAGAAAAGCTGTTCTAGAAATATTCTCAGAATTGGACCCCACGAATCTCGAAGTTCCTATTTCCCCCGGAAGCATCCAGAAGTTCCGAAGAGCCCCAGAGGGGGGCCACAGGGTGGCCACACCATAGGGTGGCACGGGTCCCCCTGGCCGCGCCACCTGGTGGTGTGGCCCCCCTGGCCACCCCCCGGCATCGCCCTTTCGCCTATTTATACTCCCCCGAGGGAAAACCCTAAAAGAATCGACCTTTTCCACAAAATACGTCTGTAGCTCCGCCACCGACATGTTTCGGGGGATAGATCTCTGTTCTGGCACCCTGCCGGGACGGGGAAGTGCCCCTGGAACCATCTCCATCGACTCCACCGCCATCTCCACCGCCGTTGTTGTCTCCTATGATGAGGAGGGAGTAGTTCTCCCCCGAGGCTGAGGGCTCTATCGGTAGCTATGTGGTTCATCTCTCTCTCCCATGGTGTGATCTATATGTGATCGTGAGCTTTGTAATTTGGTTGAATAAGTAGATTTTACTCTTCGTCTTGTGCTACTCAAGTGTTTTATTAATATGAACTTTGGAGTCACCTTGTCCCGCTGTGTGAAGGTGACAGTGTGCACATCGTGTGTGTCTCCTCTATGAATTGTGGTGTTTGTCTAGTACCTTCTAGGGCGCTCATAGTGACAACGTGGGGTTAACTAGACATGGGAATTCTTACTTTAAGGAATGCTTTTTGCAGCTCTACGCAATGATAAGTGTTCGTTATCCAGCCGAAGAGGGTTAAGAGTAGCATAGTGAAGAGAAGATATTTAGTTATTCAATTATGTGATCATTGTTGAGAGTGTCCACTAGTGAAAGTAGGATCCCTAGGCCTTGTTTCCAAGCATTGAAACACCGTTTCCCCTGTTCTGCTACATGTTTGCTTGCTGCCATATTTATTTCAGATTGCTATTATTACTTATAACCATCCATATTACTCGCATTTCACTATCTCTTCGCCGAACTAGTGCACCTATATACCTGACAAGTATATTGGGTGTGTTGGGGACACAAGAGACCTCTTGTATCTTAATTGCAGGGTTGCTTGAGAGGGATATATTTGACCTCTACCTCCCCGAGTTCGATAAACCTTGGGTGATCCACTTAAGGGAAACTTGCTGCTGTTCTACAAACCTCTGCACTTGGAGGCCCAACACTGTCTACAAGAATAGAAGCGTGCGTAGACATTAGCGCTCTGGAAAGAAAATTCCCCTGAATCTTTGCGGAGTCTCAGGTGAGACCGGAGTCTCCGGCATGTGAAGACCAGAGTCTCCGCCCTTGAAGATTTTTCAGAGCCAAATCGAGGTGGTGTCATCCACTGGAAGCTGTCCGAAATGTGTCCGGAGTCTCCGGTATGTTCCAAAGTCTCTGACCCTCCGAGATGTTGCCAGAGTCTTTGGCATGCCGGAGTTTCCGGTGTAACTTTTCAAGAAGAGAGTCAAACGGCTAGATTTTAGGGTTGGTGTACTAATCCCCCTTCCCCTTCTTCTTACTCCAGCTAGCTCGTCCAGAATTGAATGCTCCATTAATTGAGCTCACCCACCTTGCTAGATCTCCCAATCCCTCCACCCAAACTTGCTGACCTTTAGAGGATTGAAGGAGAAGACCCGACCTACGTCTTCACCAACCGGTTTTCCATTTCCCTCTCATTTGCTTGAGGGATTCGAGTCTAGGGTTTCTCTGTGGAAAACCTAGACTCCATTGATACTCTCTTGGTGTTTCTTGGTGATTTTTGGAAGCCCCTAATTTGGTTGTGGGTGTGTGCCCTAAGCTCATTGTAAAGGACTCGATTTCCGCCTCAAAGGGAATCAATAGTGGAAGGTGAACTAGTCCTTTGTGGCGAGGTTCATCGGAGAATAGGGTGAGGCCTGTTGGGAATATGCCCTAGAGGCAATCATGGATGATGTAATTCCCAATGTATTCATAAAGTTATTAAGTTGTCCTTGTTTTGAACATCTGATATATGTCATTGAATATGTGATTCGATTGTGGAACTATATATTCATGTTGTTCATACTAGATTGTCCTTGGTTATTAAGGTTGTGCTGGACACACACCCTAGACTAATGTGAGTGTTGGATGATGACACGGTTCCACTTGTCATGGGCATGGTGATGCCATTCCAACGTTCACAGACTTGGCTAAAGAGTTTAGCAAGTCGGACTGACCCATATTGAGATGCAACAAGCAAGTCGTCATTTGCATGTCTCAATCAATGTAATCCTTAGACCTGAGGTTGTTGCACAATTCGAGTTGTGAATCACCGACTTAGGTTCTGTCAAACGCTGTTCCGTGACAAGGCAGTTATAAAGGCAGAGTTCGGGTCGAATGAGAAGCAAGCTGCGTGATGTGGATAATCAAGATGGGATTTTGCCCCTCCGAATGGAGAGATATTCTCTGGGCCCTCTCGAGTGATATGATTCAGGAAGCATGGCCATGCGCGACTCAGTTAAGTGTTAACTGTATCTGTTGACTAAGAGTTAGTCAGATGAATCACATATCACGGATCGAGAAGAGAGTCGAACTATTTAAGGGATGACGATAAATCGCCTATAGTTCGACAAGGTATATCGTGAGGCAAAAGGGACTCAGTCCAACCGTCGCACCGGACCTAACAGTCCGCCGTCGGAGCTCCTCCTCGTACGTGTGGATACCGGCAGAGGTGCTGTACGTTCAGGACTTCGACGTTCGCGGGATCGGATCGGCTGGATCGGATCGTGGACTGCACTGCCCCGACGCGCTTCATCGATAATCCGCAACCGCGCGTCTAGTGGTAATCATCGTGGCCTTCTACCTCGACTAGATCTTGGAAGTACCGTGTAGGAATTTTTTTTGTTTATCTCTACGCATTCCAACAAGGCCTTTGTGGCGTTGAGTAGGCCTTTGTGGCGAAACTCACACCCCTCCAACGAGACGTACTCCCCTCAGAAGGAGGAACTCGGGATTTGATCTTTGTCTCCGCGTGCTTCCGTTATCGGTTACCTCGTTCCCTCTCCTTTACTTTGTGTTTGTATCTTGTTTATTGTTGTGCTTGTCATATAGGTAAATTCAATGTAGTTGCTTATCTAGAGAATTTACCTTTGTGTCAAGTCTTAATTTAAACAAAAATTAAAATTGGTCGTAGCACCTATTCACCCCTCCCTCTAGGTGCTTATACTATCCGTTCATAGTGGCACAAACAAGGAGAATTGGAAGGTTTTAAAGTTCCATATGAAAATTTACCTCAAATGACGGTGAAATATCATGTATAGAAATGTAGGGTGAACACTCATGGAAGGATTTGGCTCAAGATTTTGTTGCACGAGCAGTATTACCGCTCAGTACAAGGCTTATGCTAGCAAAGACTTTATATAAAACATGTAGTGTTGAGAGATACTAGTCAATATAACTTATATGTTATTGGATCAAGTATGAAAAATGTCATTGTCTCCCTTATCAACCAAACACTTTTGACTCATGTCAAAATATACAAATATTAAACTTAGGAGCTCACAAACATGAAAGAAGTCAGAAAGGTACAATTCAAGATTTAGGCTTAGTTTGGCAGTGAAGTATTTATAAAAGTAAAGTATTCAAAAACTAAAGTATTCTTATGCCGAGCAAACCAATACTTCAGTTTTGGAAAAAGAGGCTCAACCCTCTTTTTCACATACTTCAAAAATAGTGTAGTTTTTCTTAAAACTGAAGTATATAAAACTTAGTTTTTGCTAGAACCAAACATCTCAAAGTATTCAATACTTTAGTATTTCTGGAAAGTGAAGTATTCCTGGAATACTTCAAAAATATTGAGCTCCCAAACGGGGCCTTAATAACACTTCATGTATCACTTCTTGATCTTTTTAAGTGCTGGAGCTTTTTGCCTTTATGTCGTATTGACCGTTGGATGTGGATTGGATGGAGGATGAGAGCTGCAACGTTACTTCACTCACTGGATCTCAGTCCCTTCGAGACCTCCCATCCCATCTCCCATGGCGACGGGCCCTCCAGCCGCACACCCGGATCGCTAACCCTAGACTAGATCCAACCGCAAATTCGCGCGCACAGAAACGGAGGCGACCCCTCTCCCCTCAGCCCCGCTGAGGCGCTGACTCCCGTGTCTCTGTACTACCATACCCATGGATGCGGGGAGCAGCAGCGCGCGGACGGTGGCGGCGTGCGTGATCGGTGGCATCGTGCTGGGCGCCTCGGTGGTCGCGCTCCATCTCGGAGGTGGCCCCGCGGCCCCTACCCTGCCGCCGGTCGAGGCCCTCCGCCGGCGGTTCCGCCGCCGCCGCCGCCCTGTGCGGGTCTACATGGACGGCTGCTTTGACATGATGCACTACGGCCACTGCAACGCGCTGCGCCAGGCGCGGGCGCTCGGGGACGAGCTCGTCGTCGGCGTCGTCAGCGACGACGAGATCACCGCCAACAAGGGGCCCCCGGTCACGCCGCTCCACGAGAGGTCATCCCCGATCTCTTCCTAATTCTAGCGTTTGATGTATTATAAGAATGCTGCTACCTTTTGTGCTCTAACCAACATTTTGTTCCAATGAGAATAGAATCAATGTAGTAACTAGATAATACCCCGCTTGTTGTGGCGGAATTTGTAGCAGAAATATGGAAACTCTGAAAAGAAATCTTACTGAGTTAGAAACAAAATATTGTGCATACACGACTAAAATATGCCAACGTTGCAAATGTAACACGATTCTTCAGTACCACTTTTGTGTTCAGATTTAGTTTTGGATCGGTACCTAGAATCCGACTAACCCAACTGATATTCAAAATTTAATGTGCAAAGATACTGATCCCGGGATAATTTATAATTTGCCACACTTTTCTCAAATCCTTTATAATTTGCCACACTGACCACCACATGTCAGTGACACATGCTGTGGCAAATTATAAAAGTGAAAAGAAAAGTGTGGCAAATAATAAAATCTCCCCCCCCCCCCCCTATGCTTATAGGGGACAAAACCAAGTGCAAGATCAATCTTGTGAAAATTGAGCAAATAGAAAATGTATGTTGGAAGCTAGAAGGAGTGACACACTCGTTATCATCTTAAAAAAGATGCCTTTGTCATTGAGCGTTTGGTAGCTGATGTAACAACAACAATATCGTGATATATACTTTCCATAAGAATTCAGAAATACTTTCCTTCTGTTGAAATCTGAAAGTACCCATGAGAACATAGGAATCAGTAATATGAGGAAAAGAAGTGGATTTTTATATTCGAAAAAAAGTCAAGGTTAAGATAAAATTACTGCGAACAATGGGATTCATACCTTATTTTTCAGAAACATAGATGAGTTTTGGCCACGTTCATCTTTTAACTTACCATACCAAGAAATAACCGTTGTCTATGTACCAAAGCTTATTCTATCAATTGAGAGCATGCATATAATATTCATGTTATGCTAAGGAGTCCACAGAATGCCCTTTTGCTACATATATACATTCCTGAATAACCAGACGGAGAAAATTAAAAGGATCTTGCTGAAAAGATCAGGGGCTTCAGTTACTTGTTTGAAGCTCTACTGCGGAAGAGGACACAAAATATGTTCTTGGCAGATAAACAATCTACATGGGAAGAATAGGTACACTGAGAAAGGAGTTCAAGTGACATACCAGGAAAATGAAATAACGTGCAATATTGCTATGTTGGGAATAAGCATAGCATCGATTAGCTAGTACACTCCATATGCATAGCAACCAGGGAGTGCAGGGATAAGATAACCCGTGCAATGTATAGGGATAAGAAGATATGATGTCTTGGTTGCGGATAATGAGCTTTAGCTATTAAGTACTAACCAGAACCGTTAGATGCAGATGAACTACACCGGCAGCTGCAACATAGTTGGTCAAATAGATGTCCAGGAACAGTCATTAAGGATAGCGCAAATAAACATGATAGAAATATAAACATCCAAAGTGAAGTCTCCAACACCGTCAGACGAAAACCAACAAAGCGCATGGGGAGCACATCGATGTTGGTACGCTGTGTGCCTCACCGTCGCCGAAGATGTTGTCGGCTCGCCGGCGAGCATTCTCATGTTCCTGCAACAGAGGGCTGCAAGGTTGAAGAGAAAGCAGCTAGGAGGGGAAGCGATCAGGTGTGGTCGGCAAGTTAAAAAAATATGGCGAGGGCAGGTTGTAGTCAATAAAGAAGATATATATAATAAACGTTTAGCTACAGCATTACAAGGCTAGGAAGTAGATGCTTCGGCAGGTGGATGGGCGTGCATGGCAGATTTCCTCAGGAATCAAGACTAAGAATAGTGGGAATTAATTACTTGGAGAAACGAAGCGAGCTGCAAGGTTGAAGAGAAGACAGCTAGAAGGAGTATGGAAAAAATTAATGATGTGCAGCCTGGACAGAAATAGATTAATTATTGTTAAAAAAAATTGGGAAATCAAATGATGAGGTGGCACTTGCTGAGGTGGATAGGCTGGATGTTGAGAGAAATAGATAGTGGGGATGATCTACTTAGTTATATAGGATATCCCCCCCCCCCCCCCTCTCTCTAACCAACATTTTGTTCCAATGAGAATAGAATCAATGTAGTAATAATTTCCTTCTTAGGTTGATGCTTGTTGTGGGACACCCTCTAACTAAAATCCTTATAATGTAAATTGCTGTGAACACTTGTGGTTGTTGCCCATTGTCAGAACTCAGAACCAACTATTGGTGTCATTCTGTAATTGAATGTCTTTGTTGAGGTGCTACTGTAGAGCAGTTGCATATTTGCATCTAAGTTTCTTTAGCTTGAATTCTGGATAGACCTCTTTGGTGTTCTGGGACTTGTATGGATTTAAAACAGAGCAGCATTTTGGAGTGTTAGCATTTCTTCATTTGGTGATTAGTATCTCGAAAGCAGTACTGCAGTAGGGCTCTAAGTTATGGTTACTGGAACTACTATCGGTACTGTCTTGTGCAAGAATGGTATTTTTTCGAGTTGTACAATCCGTATTACAGTTCTGTAGTTAAGCGTGTCTTGGCCAGTTGATAGGCTGGCTGGATCTGGGATTGGTTAATTAGGTTAAGTATTAGGTAGCTCTAGAAATGCTCACTTGTGCCGGAGCCATTAACCACCTGGTGATCTTGTGCGTTTAATTTGTAAGGTCTATGTGGTATTCGTGCATTGTTCCGCTGATTCGTAGTAATAAAACCGAATTTACTCAAATTGCATGAATGTAGTTTTGGAAAATCGGTGTCGAGCCAACTTTGCACAAACAGCATGAATGTATTTTTGAAAACCGGTGTAGTAAAGCAAGATTTACTGCCAGCCTTCCAGGAGTCACCGTGCCTACTCTTGTTTCTAGTGTGCTCACTTCACGCCTTAATGTTTCTCTTCTTAGCAATCTGTAGCATTGGGGGAACTATTCATGTGTTTTTTATATGCTATGCTATGATTTTAGTTAGTTTGCAAGACCATTTTTTGCAACTAATGTAGTTTAGGCCAGGCTGGATGGGATTTTCGGCGCCGTACTTTTGGTTATTTGGATGCATTATGCCATTATGGTATCAATACCTAAATTTCTATTGTGTTTAGCATAAGTTTCTTTTTCCTAATGTTTCCCTTTTTCTGGGTAATACAGGATGACAATGGTCCGTGCTGTCAAATGGGTGGATGATGTCATTCCAGATGCACCATATGCCATAACTGAAGATTTCATGAACAAGCTCTTCAATGAGTATAATATTGATTACATTATCCATGGTGATGATCCTTGCCTGCTCCCTGATGGTACTGACGCATATGCCCTTGCCAAAAAGGCTGGCCGATATAAGCAGATTAAAAGAACCGAAGGAGTGTCAACAACAGACATTGTTGGTACTGATTCTGCTTTTTTTGTGTGTGTTAGATACTAAAAGTTACAATTTCCGTACTGAAATTGAAGTTTGAAACTTTTACCACAATGGAATATCTGATTTCAGTTCTTGGTTGCAAGACTTCTCTGATGCGTAAATCTCATGGTATTCTTCACTATTGCAGTTGGGTCTAGGTCAAGTAAAAACTATTTGTTGACAGGCTCTCTGCTCACCAGATTTTACCTGAGTTTTCCTGATACTCCACTTTAAGAAAGAACACTCTATTTTCTTGTTTCCACCATCACGTGCACTGTAAAATTGTTGCTATATCCATTTTCGAGCCAGGACAGTATTGAGTACAATTTACACTGGGAACCAACAAGTCGGTCATTTCTACTAAGAAACTGTTTATGGTAATCAAAAGATTTTACTGTCATCTTGAGCATGTTTTTTGTTCATTGCAGGAAGAATGCTGCTTTGTGTTAGAGAGAGACCAGCTTCTGATAATCAGAACCACTCTTCACTGCAAAGACAGTTCAGTCACGGGCATGGTCAGAATATCGATCATAGTGGATCTGGAAATGGAACAAAAATAGCTCATTTTCTTCCTACATCTCGGCGAATAGTGCAGTTCTCAAATAGCCGGGTATAACTTCTGCAGGTTCAGAGTTTCTAATGCATAATACATCATTTCTTTTGGGCAATGAATATCCCACTAGCCTTTACAGTGTGGTTGGCACCTAATCCTGATATCAGAAACTAGTTTAAGGTGGACACTTTGATAATCTATATCATGGTTTTTAAAGCGTCCCCTAAGCGTCACTTTGTGGACGCCTAGTCGTCGAAGCGCCCGGAGGCAGCGAGTCGTCCCCAGCGCCTTAGGCCATGGGAGAAAGCGTCCCAAGGCGTCCACTGAGGCGTCCTGGTCGTCGCTTAGGCGGGGAAGGCGTCGCCCAGGGCGATTTCGGACGCCTTCCACGTCTCCGGCGCAGGTCGAGCGGGAAACGGTGGCAGCGGCGCGGGAAATAGAAATTGGGCGGGATTAGGAAGAAATTGGAGGGCAAAGTGAGGGGGAACAGGTGGGAGAGAGAGAGGGGAACCCACCCGTGACAGGAATCGATCTAATTGAGAGAGAGGAGCTCTCTCCTCTCAGGCAGCCGGCTCCTCTTCCGCCAGATCTCGTCCTCCTCCGCCGGCCTCCTCTTCTCCGGCCAGGGTAGCAAGCTTCTGGGCCTCTCCTTCAGGCGAGGGCGCCTCGTTGAGGTCGATGTCGAGATGCAGCGGGCGATCCATGGAGGGATGGGGATCGTGCTCGCGCTCGCGCTGAAGCTCAGGCTGGGGTTCGAATTCCAGGCATGGCGATGGGGAGGGAGGAGGAGGAGCTGAGCAAGGGAAAGCAGGGAGCTCTCACGAGCAAAGAGAGGCTGGGGTTAAGGGGGGAGAGAGGAGAGGCGATGGGGAGGGAGGAGGAGCTGAGCAAGGAAAAGCAGGGAGCTCTCACGCACACAGACACAGAAGGAGAAACTTGACTAAGGCGTCGCCTCGCTTCGTGCTTTGAGCGCCTAAGCGTTGAAGCGCCCCCCCTCCCTAAAGCGTCAAAGCGTCGCCTTAAAAACCATGATCTCTATGCAAAAACACAGTTCGTTTCTACAGGTTTTACCTAGGCTGAGGTTTGTCTGTGCATCATTGATAGAAACTTGCACTGATAAATATTTCCTCTTCATAAAATCTGAAGCTTTTCATGTTCGTGGACTTACTAGCCATGAATCAGGACTTGAGAGAGGGAGTTACTCATGCAGTGTGCTTCATTAATTTGTCATTTGATTGCCGGTAGAGGTGTTGAGTGTCTCTGAGTGGAGAGGTGGTAGTCACAAATAATAAAAGCTCACATATCCTTGACTTACTATGCTTGCAAGCTTTAATATTCACTCTGTAAGTGTAAAATCTAGCTGAATATAGTTCAAATTTCTTGTAAGCTAGTGATAGCTTCTGTATTCTACTTGATAAAACTAGATGTTATTCTTTTCTCAACTTATTTCCTTTTTCAGTTGACTAATATTTACCAATGCAGGGCCCAGGACCAGATTCTCGGATAGTTTACATAGACGGTGCATTTGATCTGTTCCATGCTGGACACGTCGAGGTAAATGCCAACCCCTCTGAACACAAAAGGAAACAGAGAAAAAACATGGCATATTTCTCCACATTTGAATGCTCTTTCATATATATATATATCTGGGTTTTATGTTTTCTCAGTTTAACTCTTTAAAACATACTCCCTCCGTATCGAAATGTAAAATGTTTTACCGTTTACTAGACAGCATGTATCTAGACATGTTTTAGTGCAAGATGCAAATGAATCTACACACTAAAACATGTGTAGATACATTTTGTCTAGAAAAAGGGTAAAACATCTTATATTTTGATATGGAGGGAGTATTAATTACATTGTGTACTAGACAAATTCATACTTTTGTGTATTCATAGTTTCTTCTGTATAGATATTGCGACTTGCTCGAGGGCTTGGTGATTTTTTACTTGTGGGTATCCACACAGATCAGACCATAAGGTAAATATGATGGTTTCATCTCCTTTTGTCCTGTAATAACAACGGTTATACAGTTCATTCGGTTTTTCAACAGTCTTAGTTTATAGTCAGAGACTCAGAATGACACTGTTGTGAAGCATGATTTCTCTATATAATTGTCTTAACATAACTTTTCTTTATTTTGATGTTCATGCTTCAGTTCAACTCGAGGACCACATCGCCCAATCATGAATCTCCACGAAAGAAGTTTGAGTGTTTTGGCTTGCCGTTATGTTGATGAAGTGATCATTGGTGCTCCATGGGACATTTCAAAAGACATGGTGTGCTTTCTATTAGACTCGTAACCATGACATTACATAATAGTAGTTCAAAATGCTTGATGATAAGGCAGTTGTGGTGTACCAGTAAAAGCCTAATTCCAAATTCAGTATTAAATTGGTAAAATTATTGGCAGACTTGCACTTCTCACGGATTTATGCACATAGGAAATATTCTATCTTCGAGGCCATGCAGGAGTGCATAAATCTTGTTTTTATACCACCACTAAAATCACTAAATTTATGCCCAGACTTAGTTCTTGATTATAGTTTAGAGTAAAGCTAGGTCTGAGCTTAGGTAACTAGGCCAGTTAGATATGTAGGCCCATTAGCTTTCCTAAGTCCACTATGCATTTAACTATTCAAGTGATGATTCACTTGCTATTAATGTTGGATATAAAGGCCTTGACCTATCTTTGGTGGAAGCTTGAATTAAGGTACTTAAGTCACAGTATCACTGAAGGAGCAGTCAAAAGTTCAAAACAAAATAAAAGATCTAGGTATCAATACACACTTACAAGGCACTCATAGTCGACATCAGTCAAAACTTCAAAACATCTATTGTGTAAAACAGCGGTACCTCCACATAGTATATAAAGAAAAATATTGGCAAGTATGGAAGTTAGTTCACTACAAAATAAAAGATGCAATGAAATCGGCAGAGAGAAGATAACAAGGAAATCAACAAAGCAGGTTTCCATACCCTACCATTTTTATTGACACAGATCGATAGCCTTCGATAACCTCTAGCTTTTCGAGTATCCTTTGTCTCGTCTCTAGCTTGCTCTTCATTTCTGCAAGGAAATTGTGTTTTCTGGTTGCTCGCGCATTGCCCATGCTAAGGTGTGATGCCAACCACGATTAGCCACTAGGTTCTGCGAAGCTGTTAACTCCGGAATTCTATTCCAGTCTAATGCATTCCGAAAAGAGTCATAGAACAGTAGTACACTGACATAATTTGGTCATTGTGCTCAGTGATGACTTGATCAGTTGTACGGAAAACAATCAAAGCCTTTTATCACTAAATAAAATCTATATGATGTCACCTGTATAACATATTGTCTAACCTTATGCATTAATATCCAGGATCATTTGGAACCAGCTGCACTTTTTTTTGTCAATTAGCTCATGTGTATGTGGTGTGTGTCGGTAGTTTCTCTGACTTTTCCTTTTTGCACAGATTACCACTTTTAATATTTCATTGGTTGTTCATGGAACTATAGCTGAGAACATGGACTATACAGAGGTAATTAAGCTGTCCTTTTCTTGGAATGTGCAAGTGTTGAACCTTGATAATTTATCATTGTCACCTGTGCACTTATCAGGATGATTCAAATCCATATGCTGTTCCAATTGCTCTGGGCATTTATCATAAGCTGGAGAGCCCTTTGGACATCACCACTAGTACTATTATAAGGAGGATAGTGTCTAACCATGAAGCCTACCAGGTAACCACCCTGATATTGGATTAGATTGTCTGGTGGAGTTTTGGCCCTCCATGTGCTGTATGCAGTTTTATGCTACATGTTCTGGTCTGTGCAAATATGATTTTCCTTTTGGCCTCTTCATATCAATGTTGCGCATACAGGAGTCATTTTCTACTGATGTTTATGGTGCCCGAGTAAATACTTTTGGACATGTAGCATTTAATATTTGTCTGTCTCCCTGGGACCAATATTTCCTGCAATAACTATGCTCAACAACATGTTCTTTGGTGTGGGGATTGATCTGGTCTGCATTTATTCTGGTCCACTTATTTGGTGTGGTTTTATTCATATTTGGTTTGTGGTGTTGCTTTGTGCAGAAGCGGAATGAGAAAAAGGAAGCCAGCGAGAAGAAGTACTACGACAGTAAAAGCTTTGTCAATGGGGAGTAACTCATTCTTCTTAAAGATTTTTTTCTGGATCTTTGAGGCTCTAACACAGGTCCCAGATGAAACCGTTAGGTGATCCTCAATTTTACAGCTCCATTGTCAATTTTGCTATATAGCTTAGTAGCTACAGATGCATAACTTGCTGCGTGAAAGGCAATGGAGCTGAATTGGGCACAGAGTCTAGAGGCATTTCCCCCTCCCACTTGCAGTGTCCCTACCCTATCCCCCACCATGTATACCGGCCTTCATAGCTGCCGTTACCGGCTGAGTTCTTTTTGAGATCTGTAGTTCCAGAATTGTGGTACAGCATGAACGCTAGGTCGATTAATTGTTTGTTTCCCTGATGTTCTTGTTTGGTGTGCATCCAATGCGAGTCGTTTTCTCATATATTTGGTGGAGCTGTGTTACGATCTTAAACTGAAACTGATGTGGTATGTCAGTCGCGGGTCGGTGAAAGCAACTGGATACGATGGCACACCTCGACGGTTGGTTTCGTCGCGGTCTGCCGACACACGTCAAGATCTACCAGTGATCTTGTCAAAAGGGGTGCTAGCTAATAACACTAGAAAGGAGCCAGATGGCCGTGCCTTGCTGGTTCGGTCCATGGGTCCGCTACACTTATGGCCATGGAAAAGGATGTGCTACCTGTGAGATCTCCAAATAGTGCATTTTTTGCAGCAGCTGGGGCTGGCTGTGTTTGCTCTCCTGTGAGCAACCTTCCACAATGTGCTGGCCATCGTTTTGCATTTTGCTACTTCCCAACACTGGCCTGGCCTTGATTTGGACTGTGACATGTGTCAGCTAATTCTTGGGTGGTTTATCTGACATGATAAGGGACCTGCAGCTGTGGTAAAACAGTTGTCATTTTGGACACGCGTGATCTCATGAACTCGAGTGTTCGCTCTGTTTGGGAAATCATTTTTGCTTCTTTCTGGGAGGAGATATGAAGGCCCCTGAATTAATGGACCTCTGCTGCCTAGATGTGGTCTGCATCCTTCCTTCGTGGTTAAGACAGGTTACACTGTAACCATGTCTCGGTGTTTGGAAACAAAAGCAAAACATCAGAGAAAAATGGTAAAAGAAATGTCAACACTGAAGCATTATTCATCTGTCATTTGCAAATTGAAACATATATGGAGAAAAAATATATTGTACTTCTGAAGGGGAAGTGCAAAAAAGGAAGAGGCTAATATAAAGTTACCCCCTACCCTTCTAGTTTCACATTCAAAGTCCATTCAAATTCCAATTAACATAACATCCTATCTGACTATGTGGTTCCAAGATTTTCCATTACCATTTACATGGGAGCTCTTAAAAAAATCGCACGAGTCAACCTATGGTTTGAATGCTGCACTGAAAAGTTTTCTTCTCGCGACCACCCTTCGCCTTTCGGTGCCTTTTTCTGTGTGTCCAAAATGCATAATGAATTGGGATTTGTCTTGTGAATAATGGAGTGGGGGCTGCATAAAGAAGAAACTAACAGCATCTAAAAGTGGGAGAAATAAAAGGTGGTGTCGCTCTCACTATGGATGGTGTGGGACAAGCTGAAGATCCACCTGCTGCACATCCCAGCGACCACCTCCGACACACTCCCCCATGTCAGATGGTCACTTACCCATGCATGTCAGCTCATCATATTTCTTCCCACCGGGCCCCTGATAAGCACGGGATCGTCGATCAATACTATTTCCATGTTTTTTCCGTCCTTCAACCAAAACAAAATGGAGGCGATATTCGGCTTCCATCTTCGTCTAATATCACCAGACCACCCGCAATCGAGCTGAATATGGGATATGGCACCAGAAGTAAGCAAGAAGAAACAAAGAGCAACCACCACCATGCTTTGCCACCGCAAAAACCATTGCCATGGACCTACTACGTATATCGACCGGCCGTGCTTTAGCCGAGATGACAAACTCCCAGAAGAGATATCAATGGCTCTAGGATGACGCCTTCAAGGGGTAACACCACCTAAGACATTGTCGTCGTTAAATGATACACGAACTCAGCCTGAAGAGCACTTGAGGAAACCATAGACCGCGTCCGCGCGACGGCTCGGGGGCGCCGCCGCCGCCCCACCCCAGCCTTCCCCCGCCGTCCCTTCTCCTCGTCGCCGCCTGAGGGTCGCCGGTCGCGCGCGTATCCCGTGATGGCGGCGGCGGGGCGCCCTCCGCGCTGGACCTGGGCGCGCGGCGCCGGGCGGCTGCGACGCCGGCCGCCGGGTTGTCTTCTGCACCGCATCCGGGGGCAGTGGAGACGAGTCGCTTCAGCAGAGGACGCCGGGTCCCCGCGCAACCGCGGCGTCGGGGCGGCTAGATCGCTGGCCGTCGGCTTCCTGCGCTGTGGAGGCGGACTACGGCCGGGGACGCATCCCCGCGCAAAGGAGCTGCGCGTGGAACCTTCCGGTGCGGTCCTGCTGCGGCGAGGCCGCCGGCGCCATGGTGCCCATGCGTGGGTGGCCTTCGCGTCGGTCTCCGACGAGCATCGGGCCAGTGTGCCCCCTACGGCGGTGGCTCCGGTGGTCAACGTTGTGGAGGTGTGGTGGTGGCGAGGAGGCTTCCGATGGCGTCCCTCCGTGGGTCGCCTTCGACGTCTTCAGCCGCGCAGATGCTCGTGCTTGGCGGATCTCTATGGTGGTCGACCTGGCGCACTCGACGTGGATGGAGTGCGACGGTTTCCGGGTGAAAACCTCGTCTCCGGCCTTGCTCGGAGCCGGTGATGGCGACATCTTGAGTGTCGTCCCCTTCCTGAAGGCATCATCGAGGAAACCCTGCGATTCTTCCCGTCAACCATGGGGGAAACCCTAGATCCTCGATCGGATGATGGCAGCGCTTCTACGTCGTTACCTCCTTGGGGGCATCATTCTTGGAGGGAGGAGTGCGCCGGTCGAAGGGATCAGAGGATGAGTATGGTGGTGGATGCCGGTTCTTAGATGGTCTACGCGGCTACGGCAATGTCGACATGCTACCTTACTTTGGCCTGCTCCGGGGGAAACCCTAAATCTGGGATTCCCGGATTGTATGATGGTGACGCCACCGGTGTTACTATCCCTCTTGAGGGCATCGTTTTGGAGTTGTGCCGAAGGGTCCTAGAGAGGAAGCGGTGTTTCTTCTACCGCGTTCACGACGGCGGTTCTTGACAGCTTGGTGCTGTGGGGTCTCAGCGTTGTTTGCGGGACGGCGGACTCGCGCAGGGAGGCGGTGTTGTCTGGTGCCATGGTGGTATCGACGGCAGGTCTGACATGGTGGATGCTTTGATAGCTGTCCTGAAGACGGGTGTGCGGATGACGGCGGCAGTTACTTTCCGAGCGTGTATAGCGGTATGCGCTGCGGAGTGCTGGACCGATTATGCCCCTTGTCCGCTATCGGGCGGCATGGTGAGGCCTTCGGCTTTTGGATGAGGTGCGTTGGTGGGTTCTCAGAGTATCGGCTCTGCGATGTCCATCCCCTTCATCATTACTGGTAGTGAGCTTTGTTTGGTGGATTCAGGTCTAGTTGTTTGTTGTATCCACTTGTAAGACATGATGTTTTATGTTCTATCTTTTAATAAAAACCGGCTGTGTGCATCATTTTGATGCAGAGGCTGGGGACAGACCTCCATTTCTAAAAAAAAAAGCCTGAAGAGCACTTAGAGCTCGTTTGCCACTCATCATTTCATTTCATTTGGCACAAATGAAATGATTTCATTTAGAAAGTGAAATGACAGGGCTAGGGATAGGAATTGACATAACATCCAGTTGTCATTTGCTGAAATTTCAAATGAAATGACATGCCCAATTCCGTGACAGCCAAACAGGTCTACCATGGAATTGTCAGATGAATTCAACATATTTCGTCCCCAAATGATGGGAGCCAAACGAGCCCTTAGGGCTGGAAGATATGTGGAATCCGTGATAACACCTCCAAGGAGGGAAGCGACGCCCGTCGCTGCCGGTGCCCACAAAAGCCAGCACAGTGCTTCCGCCTATGGCATCACGCCTCACCTCCTCCATTGAATCATGTATGTTGCCTGCTGAGCCCATCGACCACCTAAACGCATGACATTTTGGACATGCGTGATCTCATGGAGGCCTGCTCGCCTACCAGACACATCTTGAGGCCAACTAAAGTCGCAACCACACACCACCAACAAACGAACACGTACACGCTTAGACCATGATATGTCCAGCCCGTCGGAGCGAGCCAGATCTAAGCTGTACTAGCTTTTTTTTTGTTTCAAAAAAGGAACATAGCCCCGGTCTCTGTATCAATCGATGCACAAAGAATTTTATTGCATAGTTTTATCATTCAGAGATGGCATCTCATGGATCACATATGGTGTACACATAAATCAACCAACGAAACAACAATAACATAACACACATATGCATAATGTAATGTATTAATATACCACATGAAGATCCATTATGCTTAGCGAGGTTATCTTTCGTTAATATAGCATTTTTTATATATAGGAACCACATGAAGATCTCAATCTTCAAATGTACCTTTAGCTTCAAAATATATTTTTGAAAAATCTAGTATGAGCATTCATTAGGCCTGCATATATAGATTTCGCTGTAAATTATCCAGAAGTTGTGAGTTTCCAAGAAAAAGTATTTGATTCATTACATCATCATCAACCATTGAACTAAATGTAGCCTTGCATTCCACTTGTTTCCAGTTAAGCTTCATCTAAAATATATATTTAGTGGAGCCTCAAATTGAACAACGACAACCGAAATTTCTTTCTATAACACAATATTGTATAAGGATGAGTAGTGTTGTGTTAAAGGCATATCCCTAACCACGTGTCCTGAAAAAAAAAGCAAGCGGCACAAGCTGGACGCAGACACTCACCGTTATCCTGATGTGAGGCTGAACTCCGCCACATGCTAGATCCGAGGCACGGGACATGCTGCCAACAAACCACCCGCCACGTTGCGAACTCCTGCCACATACGGCTGCAGGCCCACCGTCACCACGGCAGTGGACTGCCAAGATGGTGATAGGGGTAGGGGAGGAGGCCTAAAGGAAGCCTCCTAGGTCACCCTTGGTTAGGAGACACTTATGTCTGTTCCGCATGGCATCCAAAACGCAATGATCAATATTTCTCTATTTGTCCCTAGACAATTACCGAGAAGAGGAATAGAAGGGGTTGTTTGATTCTTAGCCATGGTTTATCACGCCTAAGGTTAGCCATGTCCACATATTTCCATTTGTGTGTTTCGATTTCACCATATTTTCTTTTATGTGGTCGGTGTGTTCCGTGCTCAGTTTTTTTTTTCAAATCTCGCCATACTTACGATCAACCTTTTATTAGCCACTCTTTTCCAGCAAGCTACACATGGCCAAGGTTAGTTGTGGTAAAGTTAGGTACGGACCAAACATGCTCTATGTTATTTCTTTTATAGTAAAGATGAACAATCGTTTAGGCTCTTTTCGATTCACAAGATTCTCAAAACGAGGGAATAGAAAAAAAAATAGGGTTGGAGTCTCATGTCCAATTGAATCATACAGAAATTTTCGTCAAAGAGTGTTTGAATCACAGGAAAAACAAACGAATTGTTACATAAGGTTTGACTGGATGAAAAAAAATCCTCTAGAAGATAGTGCAATGCAAATTTCCTAAGGTCGTCTTTGGTTCGTAGGATTCTCATAACGCAGGATTAAAGTGTCATGTCAAAGCCTATGGGCTCCTTTGATTCATAGGATAGGAAAACTATATGAATAGGAAACTTGTAGGATCGGTATGACATGGCTAAATGAATCATATGAGAAGAGCAATTTCCTTTGATTGTGTGAAGAAATTTTTCCATGAGGTTGGACTTCATGTTCTTTTCCTATAGCATTTGTACTACATGATTCATATGTGAATATTTCCTATAGGATATGATCCTATGAATCAAATAAGAGATATTTCCTATAAGATCTAATTCTACAAAAATACTATGTCATTCCTATGAATCAAAGAAGCCGTATGTGAATTTTCTTATGTCAAGCCTATGTGAATTTTTGTCAAGAATTGTTTAAATCACGGGAAAAACAAATGAACCGTAAAACATGAGGTTTGAGTGGAAGGATTTTTTCCTTAAAAACTCCAAAGGATTCAATCTAGAATCAAGCAACACACAGAGGGGAGATTCCTAAGTATCAAAATACTTCACAATTCCTGTGAGATTTCTTGAATAAAAGGAGCCCTAAGAATTTTAATCCTACGGATCAAACCACACACATAAGAAAATTTGTAAGGACCAAATCCTCCAAAATTGCTACTATGAGATTTGTTTAAATCAAAGGAGACCCATGGAGACATAGTAGATTTGGGACGTGTCGTTTTAGTCTCAGTTTATGCTTGTCGTCTGATAGAAATTATACGTGGGTGTAATTTCTTTTAATTTTTTGGTTAACTAAGACTTGCTATAGGGTTAGATAGAGGATGAGAGCATAAGTAGTTATACGAAGGCACAATATGTTCTTCCCCCCAATTTTCATCCTTCACTGTTAACAAATTCACGTGCATTATCCATTAATTAAAAAGGAGGTGTCCGATTTATTTGAGAGAAACCGGGCAAAAACCATACGACCAACACCAACAACAAAGAGACCACCTAATTGTTTCAAAAAATAAATAAGTCATTGTGCCTAATTGTTTTGAAATTCCCATTTTCTCTAAAGCTGGCCACAATGGAGTAACTAAGGTAGTAACATCACACATTTCAAAACAATTTTGCTTATGTGGCACATATTTAATGAAAAGAGAAGTGTTTGTGGTAACTAGCTATGTTACTAGTAACATCACACATACCAAGAGAAAATATGTCTATAAACCTAATAAATGAATTCATGCATGACACCACAAATATGTTAGTACTACCTACTATAGAGGTAGTAACTTAGACTAGCCATAGTGGTGGTATCATAGCTAGTATCATGCAACTTGGACCCACTAAAAAGCTGATGTGGCAGGTAATTAATGATGAGAGAGATGGTTAAAGTAACCAACGTAGATATCGTATCATGACACGTAAAACTAGAAAATTAAGTTGCATGTAAATCTTATACACATATTTGCATTGAGATTTTACAAAATAATAAATAGAATGATATTATGATACTACTATAAGATACTATGCATTATAGAGGTAGTATCATATATAGTACTTGTGTATGATAATCCCCACTATGACTAGTCTTAGAGTAGTAACATCATCATGTTACCACTCTTAGTTACTCTCCATTATGACCAGCCTAACCACAAGGCGAGTTAATCTCTAACAAGCTCTGCTCCAGCGAACAGGAGACCACCATGCTGGTGACGAGGAGTTTCAAGTTAGAGCAAGTTCAATAGTAGAGCTAGCAGCTGGCTATAAAAAATTGTCACGTCACCTATAGCCAACTATAGAGCCAACAGGTACAATAGTGAGCCACAAAAATG
Organism: Alopecurus myosuroides; assembly: GCA_028641055.1. Taxonomy (NCBI): domain Eukaryota; kingdom Viridiplantae; phylum Streptophyta; class Magnoliopsida; order Poales; family Poaceae; genus Alopecurus; species Alopecurus myosuroides. The sequence continues at coordinate 322,945,048 of CM054057.1, read as the reverse complement.
GGTTACTTTATTGATACATGGCCCACCTCTCACTCTCACAAGGTGTCTAGGAGCATGTGCTACAGCTAGCTCTTGCATGAGAGTACACTCCCTTCTCTCTCTCCCTTCCATGTCACCACAAAAATATTATTCTAATCCTTATAGCCCGCTTACATGGCCTTATTGTACTTGCTCATAGGCACTTTGTGAGAGTATAAAGTGGACCATGTGGTGACAAAATAGTGCATGCATATAATATACTATTGTACATGTTGGCTATAAGCTGGCTATAAAATGACATGGCAATGGCTTATAGCCAGCAGCCGACTCTATTATTAACCATGCTCTTGGCTATAAGAAAACGTCATGTCATCTATAGCCTACTTACAGCCGACTTGTACAACAGTTAGCTCTAAGAATGTGCTACTTTATCAATGCATGGCCCACATGACAGTCTCACATAGTGCCTAGGAGCACGCGCTGCAGCTGACTCTTGCATGAGAGCCCGCTTCCATTCTCTCTCCTCTCATCTCTCCTCCACCTAAGCACAAATATATTAATTAAATGCTTGTAGTCAGCTGACTGTACCTTATTGTACTTGCTCTTATGTATTCTCGGGTTGGGCATGCTTGCAGATAAGGAGCTGCCTGGTCATTGTGCTGTGCAGGCTACTAGATTCAGCAGGGGGCGCCTTTAATTACCAACACCATCATCGTGCTAGCTGCATGCATTGGCCGCGTCGGAACTTGGATCCATGGGGTGTTTTCGTGTCATGCATGATGGCCACGTATGTCCTTACCGGCCGGCGCGCGAGCTCTTTGTAAACTGTAATGACCCCGAGTGGCGATCATGGTTAGCACGTGTACCGTTTGCTGTCAAGTTCACAACTGTAGGGAGCAAGAAAAATAACGGCAGGGTCAGCTTTAGTTTGTCCTTTAGCTGAGCGTGCACATGAGAACTGGCCAAGGAACATAATTACACGAGTCTGGTGATTAGTTTACTAAGATATCGCCAGTCAGTCCAGTGATTATACTAGTACACTTGATCAGCATATCCCAAGGGTGATCCCAACTACTCTTGATGATGGAAACTCGCAGCCATGTGCACGCGGGCACGCACTTTCACTCGCAGCCGCATGTAATTTAGTTTGGCTCTTCATTAACCCGGCAGCATAATCTGTTGCGTGAATGGTGCGGTGGGTGATGGAGGACGCGCGGCCCCTAAATTGTGCCCACTTTTATGTTCAACGTATGATGCGGACTGTCCGTCCGGTGCACCAAAGGGCACCCCCTCCAATCGAGAGATTTGAACATGTCCAGTTTAAGCCATTTTTTTAAAATAAATTTAATTTTAACAAACTTAAACTAGGGCGTATAAAAATAGACATAAACTTAAACTTACTTTAAAAATGGTACAAATATTTAATATCATAAATAAAACTTAACTAAAAAGGTAAACTAAACTAAACCTAAATTTTGGTTGTCGCCGGAATCGGAATCGATGATGATAACCGGCAGAGTTGATGTCGGCGGCGATGCCACCTCCATCGTGGAAACGTGAAGCATGTCCTCCAAACCAGGCCACTCCTCCATCGCCGAGATGTCCACCTCGCCCGAAAGCCCACATAGAACTCGTCGTCGTTAACTTCAAAAAAAAATACTCGTCGTTGTTCTTGCGACATCAGAGTCGTCGTAGTCCGAGAGCGTGACGTAATCCTCCCATAGCCAGGTAGTCAGCAGCTCGACGAGGAAGGAGTGGAACAGCTCGATAACCCCACCATGAAGAATGAAGGGGAACAGAACCCCTCCAATCCCCTCCTCCATCACCTTGACGTCTGAAGCAGATCCATCGCCATCTTCACTGGCAACAACTTCCATATATCAGGCATGAGATCGAACCTATTCATCGGGTAAGCCACAATCCCTTCTTCCCTTATTTCCAACCTCCAGAGCGCCATGAAGAGGCGAACCTCCATCATCGGCCACCAGATGTCGCTCGCATACACTGGCGACCATCTCCCCTTTAGCATCACACCCCATCCCTCTAGAGGAAAGTAAACACAACCTAACCTATTGTTTGCACATTAACATATCACGTGTATCCTAGACGTCGAGCGCGATATGCAGGACGCATCGCCAAGGGAGGCTCGCCGTAAGTGCGATACACAAAACAATCCGGCGAGCCTCCCTCGGCGACGTGTCCTGCGTATCGCACTTGACGCCGAGGGTACACGTGACGTGTTTGTGTGCGAACACACCTTTTGACGACTCCGCTGGGGACAATCATCATGTCGATTCCTCAGCCCTCTAAAATCAGCGCTGATAACATCATCAAGCCTAGCTTTGATTAAATTTTGGGGAGCCAGGGGCCCTCCAGGCGACCCCAGGCGTGGCCCCCCCTTGGCCGCGCCTGGCGCCCCTCTGGTGCCCCGCCTCCGGCTTCCCTTTTGCGTACTTACCCCCTTGACCTAAAAACATCGGAGAGCCACTTCATAGAATTTTTCGCCGCCTCTTCGCGATGGAAACGAGACTGAGAAGGTTGGAAATAAGGGATGCATTTACCTTTATGGGTCTAGAGGAATGCATTGTGTGTTGGATTGTTTATTGGAGGGTTGTCAGAGTGAGAGAAAGCTAAACCTCAGTTCGCAAGACTTTATATAACGGGGTGGTAGATACCATGAGTTTATTGCTACAGTTAGATTTATTTCTTAATTACTATCTTGTAGTTGCGGATGTTTGCAAGTAATGTAATCGTAAGTGTGCTTTTGTCTTGGATGGGACTGTGCACTAGCATAGGGCTACCCACATAACACTTACAAAACGATAAAGATTAATCAACGGCGTCCGATAAAAATAACTTGACGAATCCTCCTCAGGGACGTTTTAGTCATTATAAGAGACACCACCGGTTTGTCCTTTGTGATAAAAAGGATTGAGCCACTTGCAACAACTATTTACTTTTATTGTTATCTACTTATTATTGCTTTATTTACCATTACAAAAATCTTTAAACATTTGCTCTCTAGTGTTTACAGTGAAACCTTGCTCAAGACTATTTATCAATACATTTTTATCCTTGTTAGGTTTGACACTATTACTTATCAAAAAAATTACGATAGATCCCCTATACTATTTTTTGGCGCCGTTGCCGGGGAGTGTAGCGCTATTGGTAAGAAAACGTTTTAATGTAAGTGCTGTTTTATTTTTGTCTGTTATTTTACTTCATTATGGAATCCCCTCACTGTTGGTTGGATGTTTGGGAATGGCTCCTCAACCACTCTGTGGTAGAGAGAAATTCCTCACCTACTGAAATTGTCTCTTTTGAAATATCTATTGGAATTGTTGATCGTGTTATGGATAACCGTTATGCTGGAGATAGAATTTTCTATTGTTCACCTACTTTATATTAAGGAATTATTTGAGATGTTTAAGATTGCAGGTGTACCAAGATAATTAATCATGAGGTAATTATTTTCTATATCACTGAAGGATATAGCATAGGAATGGTATAGGCTATTTAATGATTCACATTTGCTGGATTGGACGAAGGTTATGTCTCTCTTTTACTTAAAATTTTATCCTCTTCATGAAATACATCAAGATAGGAATTATATCTATAATTTTTTGCCTCGTGACGGAAAAAGTATCTCTCAAATTTGGGGGAGATTGAAGATATTAATGCTTAAATTCCCCTAATCATAAGCTTACCAAGCATATTATTAATAATATTTTTTATACAAGGCTTTCACATTATGACTAGGATCTTCTTGACGTCTCTTATCAAACCCCTAATGCCTTTTCCATACCTTCTTGGACCTGGCGCCCTCAAGTCGTCTGTCAAGCTAAAATGGGTGGTTGGTGGTGTTTGCACTAGGATACCCTTTGCGTCAACGAGAAGAATTTCATCGATCAGAAAGGGAGACTATAGATACCGGTTTCGTTTCAAAAGAAAGGAATGGCAGTTGCCATCCGCATCCATCGCGCATTATGTTTCTTCTATGGCTGGTTTATCGGCTGCTCCAACTATCCAATCTGTCTCAGCAGAGTTAGGCATTCCTTCTAAGCTAGCTAGGGAGTCAGTAGCAAGACCGGGTACAACAAGCCTATTAGAGAATAAAGTAGCTCGAGTTCGGTGGATTTCCGAGCAAGCAAGGCTGCGAAGAGGGCTATCGAGTGCATCGGATATGGGGAATTGCATCGATAAATAAAGTTCCCGTCTGTAGTGACCTAGACATGAGATTAGGGTGGCATAAATAGAATGACTAGTTTCAACAAGGCGAGCAACCCCTGCTATCTCTATGTATCCAAGACTATGATGTATCCAGCTCATTTGGAAAGCACTAGTTTACTTCCTTGCTATCGATCCAGCTACATTCTTCTTTGGACATGCACGACCCTAGCTTATTGGAAAGTTGCAACGAAACGAGTAGGTGTATCGACCAGGACTACTAGTTTTACTAGGTAGTTGGTCAGGTAAAGGCTGACCAACCCAACGATGCTTAGCTGGTCTTTTCGGATGATCAGCCACACTGAAACTGAGACACGGCCCTGGACTCCCATGGGGGGGGGCAGCAGTGGGGAATCTTGGACAATGGGCGAAAGTTCGATCTAGCAATATCGCGTGAGTGAAGAAGGGCAATGCCGCTTGTAAAGCTCTTTCGTCGAGTGCGCGATCATGACAGGACTCGAGGAAGAAGCCCCGGCTAACTCTATGCCAGCAGCCGGGGTAAGACGGGGGGGGGGGGGGCAAGTGTTCTTCGGAATGACTGGGCATAAATGGCACGTAGGCGGTGAATCGGCCCGAACACGTCAAAAATTCTTGACATCGAGAGAAAGACGATATTCGATAAGTAATTCGGCGAGTGATTTCCATTATGAGAAGAGCGTCGGCTTGGAAGAAGAAAATGAAATACGAACAACTGCGCTGGCCGAGGGACGCCTCACGAGCCGAGCATTGGAGATGAGGCCTTTTGGCGATGCCAAGTCAATTTCGGGCCACCAAACCCTACAACTGAGGAAAAGGCCCTATGGAGTAAAGGGAAGCGTGTGCGTTGTCACACTCCCCGCCCTCCAATCTCCAATTGGAGTAGCTACTAAAAGACTTACATGGAGCGGCGAACCCTATTGTTCTTTGGTACAAATAACGGGGATACAAAAGAGTGAGTGGAACCAGCCAGGGTCTACGAGTATGCTAGCAGATTTACCAGAAATTCGAATTGTGCAATGAATGAACGAACCTGTGGCTTGTGCACTAGTAGGGAACTGGTACTACCACCTCCTCCAGCTCTAGGAGAGCTCTCCAGTTCTTCTCCATCAGTGAGTTGAAATGGGAGCATCTCAACGTCCTCTTTTCGGACAAGACATACAAAGAGACCCGCCAACTGTCTTTTTAGTGAATCTTTGAAAGATAGATTTGGAAAGATAGATATTGTGATAAGTTCCATCTTGACCGAATGTGTTATCTGTTGTCTCTATTCCTATTAACCCTTGGCCGAAAACAGTAGCACGTAAAGCCATCCTTTGGTGCCTCATTTCTATATGTCCAAACTCAAACTAATACGGGTTTGGTGCCAGGTTAAGGGAACTACGTGGATCAAACGACAACCTTTTTTGGTTGAGAAGACTCACACGATATATTTATGTATTACCTATGCCACGTAAAGATAACAAACAGGGAGGGACTCATCCTTTAGTGCTCAACGTCAATCTGCCAAGTAACCAATTCATCCCCTTGTTTCTAATTCTATTTCCTCTCTATTCATTTTCGAACTAAGCTTTACTTTCTTTGCGTGCCTTCACAAGGTTATCCTGCACTATCCTTTTCATTGTTTTTATTTCCCCTCTTCCTTGTCTCTACTTACTTGTTCATTGCTCGACTCGAGGGAGGGGCTCTAGGGAGACCTCCCCCTTTTCCGTCCGACTCTTTAATCTTAAACTTAAGATTGTTGGTTTTAATAACGAGTGATTGCCCTTCTCTGATCCTTATTTCCCAACCGTAGAGCGGACGGCTCGTAGTATGATTGGTTGCTCAACCGCCCCTGAAACTTAAAGGAAGAGAAGGGCGAAGCACATACCTGTGTTTTGCCAACGGCACGAAGCAAATCTTGCAAGTGTGCCTAGCCCTATGCCTAGATTGATATTCACAAGAACTACTACTTACTATCGGTATTCACAAGAATGATAAATTGAGAGGAGGCGGAATAAAACTGGACAAAAGCAGTAGGAAGAATGCCCGGGCGATGGTCCGATGGGTACACGAAAGTGACGAAGTCGCTTTGACTACTGAACCATGCTTGGATCGTGGGAGAAAATTGGATGATCGGGCCGGTCCGTCCTTCCTACTTGTAAGTCCCGATATGGCGATTAAGCATATTTAGTTAGAATCTAAATAAAGGCGCATATGTGTGCGGGCAGGCGGCGTCATAAATGTATCCTTAATTTCTGATGTTCCATGTTGTTTTCTTGTTGTTTCCCACATGTTTGCTATACACTTTATGTCATTTTTATCGATTTTCCGAACTAACCTATTGACAATATGCCACAGAGACAGTTCCCTGTTTTCTGCCATTTTTAGTTTCAGAAAAGTTGTTCTGGGAATATTCTCGGAATTAGAAAATTCGAAGTCCGGAGGTCCTAGAATTCCATAAGGTTCCACGGAGTCTCGAAGAGACCCGGAGGGGGTCCACAGGGGGCCCACACCATAGGGCGGCGTGCCCCTGGCTGCGCCATAGGCTGGTGTGGGGCCCCAGGCCTCCACCGCTTTTGCCCTTTCGCCTATTTATACCCCACGAGATGTAAACCCTAAATATATATCACTTCGTCCCGAAAAAAACCCGAGGCCACCATCATCGTCATCCGGAGATCAGGAGGGTTCTGGAGCTCTCCCCGACACCCTGCCGGAAGGGGAATTCATCACCGGAGGGGTCTACACCACCATGCCCTCCTCCGAAGTGATGCGTGAGTAGTTCATCCCTAGACTATGGGTCCATAGCAGTAGCTAGATGGTTGTTCTCTCCACTTTGTACCTCATGTTTAGATCTCGTGAGCTGCCTCACATGATCGAGATCATCTTTATGTAATGCTACATGTTGTGTTTGCTGGGATCTGATGAATGTTGAATGTTATGTATTCTGATTATCAATTTATCATGTTATCTTCATGCTTATGTTATTTATGATCTTGCATGCTCTCCGTTACTAGTAGATGCTCTGGCCAAGTAGATGCTAGTAACTCCAAGAGGGAGTATTTATGCTCGATAGTGGGTTCATGCCTCCTTTGCATTTGTGCTCGAGTGACAGAAACGTGACGGATGGAGGATGTGTTGTTGCCATTAGGGAGAAAACAACGGTGTTTACTTAGTTTATATTGTTTACATTACACACTTTGCTTACTGCGATAATCTGTTGCTTGCAACTTAATACCCAACGTTTGTTCGGATGATATTCGGAGGGTGGATTATTAGTCATAGATGCAGTTGGATGAAGGTCTATGTATTTTGTTGTAATACCCGCATGAATCACATAGTAATCTTCATGTCTTTCATATGCACTACGGTGCAGCCTTCATTTCTGTCATTTGCCCAACTGTAATTTGTTCACCACACATGTTATTTATCTTTCACGGAGAGACACCACTAGTGAATTGTGGACCCCGGTCCTTTTTCCTCATACTGATAAAACACCTATTGTTTTCATATTGTTACTACTACTTTCATACCGTTTTCCTACTCTTTTCCACACCATACATTTAACCTCTTTGTGTTCAACAAAACCGGTGAGATTGACAACCTAACTGCTTCGTTGGGGCAAAGTGATTTGATTCTGTTGTGTAGGTTCCATGTTGTTGCTGAACCGGTAGTGCACCCTGCCACCTCAGCTGCATCAACCTTCAGAGATTGCTTGTCCTCCTACTGGTCGATTCAACATTGGTTTCTTTTCTGAGGGGAAACTTGCCGCTGCACTCTTCACAACCTTTCTCTTGGGGTTTACCAAAGAGAGCAAGAAGTCTCCCATCAAGTTTTCTGGCGCCGTTGCCGGGGAGGAAGAGAATTTCTGCAAGGGGAGTCTCTCGCTTCCAATCTCTTTACTTTTTTTTGCTTAGTTTATTTTATTTTGTTTTGTTTGCTTCTCTTTATCAAAAACACAAAAAATTAGTTCTTATTCTAGCTGCAGTTTTTTTTCCTGTTTTTAGTCTTGTTAAAATGAGTACTCCTGTTCCTGTTACCATGTCACATGAGAAAATGATCTTCACTTTCAAACAAGGGACCGATGAGAGTTTTAAAGAAGCTTGGTCTAGAGTTTTTTATTCCTATTGCAAAATTGAACCTAAAATGACTCTAAGCCTGTTTCTTCATAACTTTTACTTTGGTCTTGTTCTTTGCTATTGATATGCTTTGGATACTATGGTAGGAGGAGATTTCCTTCATTGTGATGGAAAGCAAGCTTTTAGTGCTATAAAAAAATTAATTGCGACCTACAGTTTACCTAGTAATTCTGATAAAGCCTTTGCTAGTATTTATGCTAGATTGAATACTCTTGAGTCACATATTTCTTATTTAAAAGAAGGTTATGACCAGATTTGTGAACATCTTGATAATGTCCCAATAAACTCTGAAGCCTCAAATATGATCCCTTTGGTGAAGGTTGCTATAAATGGTGAAACGTTTCATGCTCGTTGTGATATTATGTCTGAATTTTTTCTTATGGCTAAAGAGATTTATGAATCTTCGAACCTTTGGGGACTTGCTGAGGGAGGAGAAGAAATTCCTCTCGTTAACAACACCACTATATTTCCCATTGGCATAGCTGAGGGAGTGTTTACAAAACTCCTAGGAAAAACAGTCTCCACTGATTATCTTGTCATTGAATGTGTAGGAGGAGGACAAATTGCCCTTGGAAGATCTCTGCTGAAGCTCTTAGGAGTAACTATTGATATGGGGAAAGGTACCATGACTTTCACTTCCAAACCATGCTTGTACCATCAGTTCCGTAAAAGTAAAAATAAGGGTAAGAAAGGTAAGCGTAAACCTCGTTGTGATTTGGATGCTTCTTCACTTGAAAACACTTGATTCCACTTTTCTGAGCCTAGCTAAAAGACGTTAAAGAAAAGCACTTCTTGGGGGAACTTATGGTTTTAATTTTTTCTTTGTTTTTCTCTGTTTTCTTTGAGTCAAGTGGTTGTATACTTCTGTAGCAACCCCTTTGTATCTTTATTTTCATGTTTTAGTAGTGCCAAGTATCTGACGAGAGTTGGAGTTGGTTTTCGGATTTCTGCGCAGGAAACATATTTCTGCTGTCCACCATAAAAAATCGTATAAATCACAGAAAAATCAGAATAACCTGAACTTTCTTGTGCTTATTGCTCGGCTAATTCCGCAACTTTTCCGGTCTTTAAGTTTTTCTATCCGAGCAACGTAAGTGCCTCGAAAATATTCGTCTTTACAGACTGTTCTAGTTTTGACAGATTCTGTCATTTTTCTTGCATTTGCTCTTTTGCGATGTCAAGTGGATTTATTTTCTTCACGAAACATCAGTGGATGTAGCTAATGTTTAAAAGTATCAATAGAACTTGTGCCATACAGAACCCTCGATTTTTGATTGTTGCACTAACCCTCTAATGCGAATTACTCTGGTGTGAAGGAAGTTTTCAAGGGTCAAGAGAAGAGGGTGATATATGTGATCAAGAAGAATGCAAGGACAAAGCTTGGGGATGCCCCTGTGGTGCATCCAAGCATATTTTTATAAGACTCAAGCATCTAAGATTGGGGATTCCCAATGCATCCCCTTCTTCATCAACAATCTATCAGGTCACTTCTAGCGAAACTATATTTTTATTCGGTCACATCATATGAAGTTTACTTGGAGCGTCTGTTTATTTTTCTTTTGTTTTCCTTTATTTTCTTTTGTTTTCCTTGCTGAAATAATATAGTTGGACCCTAGCATTCCTTTTTTGGGAGAGAGACATGCTCCGCTTTTTTCGTTTGAATACTCGCTATACTAGTATTCTTACTTTTTCTTCTAGTTGCTGCAAAAATTCCTGTTTAGCTCTTGTTTTGATTGCATCTCTTATTTAGAGTTGTTAGTTTTAGTAGTGTTATGTGAGTACTCTCATGTTTGCTTGCTGTAGCATTTAGAGAGTTTTTTTTAAAGCATGTTTTGTATGGTGCTTGTTGGGAAAAGAAACTGCTGCTTGAGGTAGAATTTATAACGGTGCAAATAGAAGCTTGTATAGAATGTGGCTAGAATTTTTTCATATCATGCTAGATGTTATTCTAATTCTAAAGCCTTATGGTTATTTAGTATCATGATTAGCCTCAAATATCTGAGAGTGTTTAATGTGCAATTGAAAGAATCATGAGTTGTTCTTGTCATATTGAAGCATAAATTTGTGGTGTTCTCCTTTGAATGTTTTATTTGGTTGACTTGGCGCGTGCTCACACAATGTTTATGACTACAAACCAGTCACTAATAGCCTCCATGATCATTTAGTTTTTAAACTTGTGGTACCACTTATGCTTTGATTAATGATGTTTATGTCGCTATGCATGATTATGGCTCTTATGCTCTCTTGATTTGTCGCTCCCAGTCTTTTGCTAGTCTCCACCTGTACCGAGTATGAGCTATACTCGTGCATCCAACTCCCAAAAACCAAAGTTTTCCCATTGTGTCCACCATACCTACCTACATGTGGTATTTAACCGCCAAAATTTTAAAATTACTCCAGTTTTGTGCTCCTGTTTTAGCTCATGAGGACGTAAATAGAGAATCTTTTACCTCACTTGTTAATTGGAATTTCACACCCTTGACTAGTGGCTTTATCTACTTATCCAATGATAGAAGAGCTGGCAGCAGGGTGCCCAGCCCCAAATTAATAAAAACAAATTCTCTTCACTACTTTTGCCCCTGATTTATCAGTCAAGGCATAATTGTGTAAGAAAAAGAGAAAGAGGGATAACCTTCTACCCAGATGCGTCCTTCTATGGGAGCCGCTCTTGTGAAGTCTAGTTGTCTTGTGACGTACTGTATTTTCTGTTTACCATTCATTGAGATAAGCATACACCTCTCTTAAAATATAGATACTCATCTACGGTATGTGATTGTTGGCAGACACCCGAAGATTCGGTTAGCTATGGTTTGTGTAAGATGGATGGGAGGAGTGTCAAACATTTTATACTTCTGTTTAATAAAATAAAAGCTCTAGCACACGAGTTGATCCCTGCTTCCCTCTGCAAAGGGCCTTTCTTTTAATTTTATATTGAGTCTCCATCTTCTAACTTTATGCACGGTTGAGAGAGCATAGTTGTGATTCTAAGTTTTATGTGCATTTTTCCCAGAAACATTATTAATTGATTCCTGATATGTTATTGCTTGTTCTCTAATTATTTGTTCTAGTCTTCCTCATGAACTTTGAAGGTGTCCTGGCATTTATGTTTTGCCCCACTCTTAAGGACTAGCGAAATATCACTTTGACATGTTTTCTCTATACTTGAAACAAACGTATATCTTTCGTTGCATTGTTATTCATGATCTTTTATTTGTGTTAATTCTCATGATGCAAGGTGATTGCTATGCTTTATTATTAAAACTAGAAGGATACCCCGCGCATTGCTGCGGGGACTGCTTTAGAAACTACAGTTTATTGTGAACAAATGTTTATAAGAGATTTGATACATTATCTTTCCTAAGTAAATATGTAAAATTCAATTGATCATAGTATATATATTTTAAATTATTAATATAGGTAATTGGATGGTTTCAAAAATGGATGATGTGTAGCTTGCATGTAGTGATTAATAAATATTAGTGGAGATGACATGGATAATTGATTGGCTAAAAGAATGGATGATGTGGATAGCTTGCATGTTGAGATAGAAAAATCATAAATGCATGTTAGTGGGGTTTTGCTTTATAAGAAGTATAGATTCTATTTATCATGCTTGTGTTTAAGTTCTATGATCTCAACTTACTTATTATTTTACATTATTGATGATCAAGTTTGTGTTGGTAGCATGTCACCTCAGAAATTATGTGTTTTTATCGTTTGCCTACTGGAGGACGAGTAGGAACTAAGCTTTGGGATGTTGATACGTCATAAATGTATCCTTAATTTCTAATGTTCCATGTTGTTTTCTTGTTGTTTCCCACATGTTTGCTATACACTTTGTGTCATTTTTATCGATTTTGCGGACTAACCTATTGACAAGATGCCACATACCCAGTTCCCTGTTTTCTGCTGTTTTTAGTTTCAGAAAAGTTGTTATGGAAATATTCAAGGAATTGGAAAATTCGAAGTCCGGAAGTCCTAGAATTCCCGAAGGTTCCATGGAGTCCCGAAGAGACCCGAAGGGGGCCACAGGGGCCCACACCATAGGGCGGCACGCCCCTGGCCGCGCCTGGGGTGGTGTGGGCCCCCAGGCCTCCACCGCCATTGCCCTTTCGCCTATTTATACCCTCGAGACGTAAACCCTAAAGATATACCACTTCGTCCGGAAAAACACCTGAGGCCGCTGTGTTGGGAATATGCCCTAGAGGCAATCATAGATGATGTAATTCCCAATGTATTCATAAAGTTATTAAGTTGTCCTTTGGTTTGAACATCTGATATATGTCATTGAATATGTGATTCGATTGTGGAACTATGTATTCATGTTGTTCATACTAATTGTCCTTGGTCGTTAAGGTTGTGATGGACACACACCCTAGACTAATGTGAGTGTTGGCTGATGACACGGTTCCACTTGTCATGGGCATGGTGATGCCATTCCAACGTTCACGGACTTGGCTAAAGAGTTTAGCAAGTCGGACTGACCCACATTGAGATGCAACGATCAAGTCGTCATTTGCATGTCTCAATCAATGTAATCCTTAGACCTGAGGTTGTCGCACAATCCGAGTTGTGGATCACCGACTTAGGTTCTGTCAAACGTTGTTCTGTGACAAGGCAACTATAAAGGCAGAGTTCGGGTCGAATGAGAAGCAAGTTGCGTGATGTGGATAATCAAGATGGGATTTTGCCTCTCCTAATGGAGAGATATTCTCTGGGCCCTCTCGAGTGATATGATTCAGGAAGCATGGCCATGCGCGACTTAGTTAAGTGTTAACTGTGTCGGTTGACTAAGAGTTAGTCAGATGAATCGCATATCACGGATCGAGTAGAGAGTTGAACTATTTAAGGGATGGCGATAAATCGCCTATAGTTTGACAAGGTATATCGTGAGGCAAAAGGGACTAAGATGAATATCACATTGAAAGGTATGTCGTCATGACTCAATGGTACTTGGGAGTCGGCACGTTCTGCTAGGAGCCGCTACCGATTGATCGATTGGGAGTTGGACTCCAATCGTGTCCAAGTCGCCATGAGCCTAGAGGGTCGCACACTTAAGAGCGGGAGCAAGTATTGGTCGGGTTGGACCCGAACCGGAAATGGACTGGTTTTGTGAGTCGGACTCACAGAGGGAATGGGCCACAAGTGTTGTGAAGCCCATTACCATACGCTATATAAAGAGGGGCGCAGGTTGCCCAGCGGGCACGTTAGTCCACTCTCCCATGCGTTGGGAACCCTAGCCCCACTCAGTCCAGCCGCCGCACCGGACCTAGCAGTCCGCCGTCGGAGCTCCTCCTCGTACGTGTGGATACCGGCAGAGGTGCTGTACGTTCAGCACTTCGACGTTCGAGGGATTGGATCGGCCGGACCGGATCGTGGGACTGCACTGCCCCGACGCGCTGCATCGATAATCCGCACATGCGCGTCTAGTGGTAATACTCGTGGCCTTCTACCTCGGCTAGATCTTGGAAGCATCGCGTAGGAAAAGTTTTGTTTATCTCTACACGTTCCAACACGCTGTCACCGTCATCCCGAGATCCGGAGGGTTCTGGAGCTCTCCCTGGCACCCTGCCGGGAGGGGAATTCATCACCGGAGGGGTCTACACCACCATGCCCTCTTCCAAAGTGATGCATGGGTAGTTCATCCCTCGACTACGGGTCCATAGCAGTAGCTAAATGGTTGTTGAAAGTGCATTTTGCATCTTTGATCTCTCTTAGGTTTTGGACTTGATAACAACACTACTAAGCATCTAACAGTGCGTCAAGTATTTCAGGAAATATCAACTACGCAAAAAGGTGAAGAGAATTCCAAGACAAAGCCACCAAGATCAATTTGACCCAGCGATAGTACCGCGCTTGAGAGCGGTAGTACCGCTCTGCACAGGCTGCGGTAGTACCGCCCCCAGTACCACCAGAAGTACCACCAGTATAAACATGCGTACTGTCTTCAGCGGTACTGCAGCGGTACTCGCTCGGTAGTACCGTTGTGGTCATATTGTTCTTGAGAAAAACCTTGCTCAACGGTAGTACCGCTACTGTGTGGTGGTAGTATCGCTGCCTCCAGGAAGCGGTAGTACCGCCCTCAGTACCGGCTCTTGTACCGCTGGCTAGGATTTTCTCACAGTAACGTTTACGGTACTAGGGCGGTAGTGCCCTAGTACTACCGCCAGCCACTTCGATTTAATTCGAAGTTGTGGCCAGCGGTAGTACCGGTGTGCACTCGCGGTAGTACCGCTGCTGGAGTACCACGATACTTTGGCGGTGGTACCGCCCGCGCCTTGTGACTAGGACTCCCAAGTACCCCTCATGTTACCAGGTAGCGGTAGTACCGCCAGGCACGAAAAAGGGTCAAACGGCTAGTTTGGGGAGGGGGCTATAAATACCCCATCCCCTTCTTCCCCAAGAGGTTGCTCGCTCCAGCATTAAAGTCAAGCATTTATTGAGCCTTCAAAGTTAGATTTCTCCCAATCCCTCCACCCAAACTTGTTGGTACTTGGAGGATTGAAGGAGAATGCCCCGATCTACATCTTCACCGAGCCGTTCTTCATTTCCCCCTCTCCAGCTTGAGGGATCTAGCCTAGGGTTTCCTCTTGTGGAGAACCTAGGCATCTTGCTACTTGTTGGTGATTTGAGATTGTTGGGAGCCCCCAATTTGGTTGTGGGTGTGTTCCCCAAGTTGTTTGTAAAGGACTCGATTCCCGCCTCAAAGGGATCAATAGTGGAAGGTGAACTAGGCCTTTGTGGCGGGGTTCATCGGATAATAGGGTGAGGCCTTTGTGGTGTTGAGTAGGCCTTTGTGGCGAGCTCACACCCCTCCAACGAGACGTACTCCCTTAACAAGGAGGAACTCGGGAATACATCTTGTCTTCGTGTGCTTCTTATCGGTTACCTCGTTCCATTCCTCCTTTACTCTTGCTTGTATTATTATTGTGCTTTCCTTGTCATATAGGTAAATTCACCCTAGTTGCATCTTATAGAGAATTTACCTTTGTGTCAAGCCTAATTGTTAAAGAAACATTAAAATTTGTCGTAGGACCTATTCACCCCCCTCTAGGTGCCTATACTTTACTTTCAATTGGTATCAGAGCCTCGGCTCTTTTATCGGGCTTAACCGCCTAAGAGTTTAAGTATGGGTGAAGATTCGGATACCGAAGCTTCCGTGGCGATTGTGTCCATGAATGATCTTAATGAGTTGAAAAATTCATTGACCTCATCCATAGACACCAAAATCAATGAGTTACGTCAAGTCTTGATGGAACTCTTGAAAGCCAAGGGACCGAAGGTCACCGACTCTTCTACTACGGATGAACATCCGGAGGGCGCCAAGAAAGGGGTAGATGGTGAACCACATAAAAATGCTAGGGTACGGAAGGAGATGGAGAATTTCACTCCGTTCCTGGAAGTTATTCTCCCGATCCTCCCGTCCCACATACTCATATAATCCCTAGGGGAGATCCACCTAAAATTGATGCATATTCTTTTCGTGAATGGAAATATTACATGGAGACTCACTTGAACTATTCTTGTATAGAGCTTTGGAGGGTCACTCGTGATGGATACAAGCCTCATGACCCCAAGAACCTCACAAGAAGATAAGTTGTAGATTGTCAACTCAACTACACCGCCTTGTCAATTCTTCAACAAGTTGTGGGTCCGAACCACATGGCACATCTTCAACAATATTCCATCGCCAAGGAAACATGGGACGCTCTTGTCGTCATGTTTGTGGGCAATGAGAGCATGCAACGGAATAGATATGATGCCTTGACAAATGAGGCCGAAGGGTTCTATATGCTTGATGGATAGAATCATGAAGACATGTACCGAAGGCTCAAGACACTTGCCACTGCATTCACTAATGTTGGTGCCAAGTATATTGATGATGCTTGGATCAAAAGGAAGTACATGATTTCCCTCATGCCATTTGATCCCGCGGACTTGAAGAGCGTTCAAGGAAGACATTATTTCCCTTCCATGACCTCTACTCAAGTTATGCAAGAAATGTGCTCCTATCAAGTGCAAACAAAGAATGCTCTTGACAACCGTGCTAGGGCCATAGGAATGCACAAAGGGGCATCAGTTGCTTTGAAGGCCAAGGTTGTGTCTCAAGAAGTTGAGTATGAAGAATAAGGCAATGAGGTGTTGGCTCCATTGAAGGATCAAGAGTATGATCTTCTCAAGGATATCATTGCTCTTAGCGTGCAAAAGTTTTGGAGGAATCACTAAGGAACGTGATCTTGCAATTGATAAATATAAAAAGGATAAGGTTGAGTTTGGGGTTGGTCATGGTAAACTAACCGAGGAGTTTTAAAAACTAACCGAGGCTCACAAAGCTTTGGAGAGTCAACATTCTTCCCTCAAAGAGTTGCATGAACAACTTCAAACTCAACTTAATCAACTTAACAACCCTAGCACCTCTACTTCTTCTTGTGATCATGCAAATATTATTGAGGAAAATGCTAGGTTGAAAGATGACCTTGCTAGGCTCAAGGGAAAAGGCCCTCAAGTTGAGAAGGTTGTGGCCTCTACCCCACAAGTGGTGGCCCCTAGTCCTCATGTGGTTGTTCCTAGACCACAATTGAGTGCTCCAAGGCCACAAGTGGGCAAGCAAGGACTTGGCTATGTTGCCAAGAAGAAGAACAAGAAGAAGAACACCAAGAAGAAGGCCAACAATGGTGCCTCGGGTAGTATTGTCATTAGGGACAACACTACTCATAGCACTCCGGCACAAGCAAGCAATGTTGCTTCGAGTAGTAGTGTCATGAGGGACGACACTACTCATAGCATCTCCACGGGAACTAACAATCCACACCATTTATTATATGTTGATTATTATGGTGTTGTGAGAGCTAAATATGTTGGTCCTATTGAGGGTTACATTGACTATACTATTTGGGTTCCAAAGACCCTTGTTGCTAACATGAAGGGACCCTCCTCGGGTCCTAACTCTAGTCAATGATCTCCCGCAGGACTATGCTTCCGGTGGGTCTAAATGGATAATTGATAGTGGATGCACTAGTCATATGACCAGAAGCAAAGAACTTGTGAAGGAGTTATGCCCAAATGATATTCAAGAAACCTTCACTTGTGGAGACTCGTCCTCGTCTAAGGTATCGTGGTTCGGCAAGGTTGTGATTGCTCCCGATATCACTAGCGTGAACGTCATGCTTGTTGAATCCCTTGGTTTCAATTTACTTTCCGTCCACTCTCTTGGAAAGATGGGTTTCTCCGTCTTTTTTGATGAAGATATTGTGGTCCTTTTGAGGAGCAAGACTCTTGACGTCGCATACGTGGGACATGTTGAAAATGAGTTGTTCGTGGTGGACTTCTCAAAGTCTACCAACTCTCAATCAATGTGTCTTTTCGGAAAGGAGGACGTGGGATGGTTGTGGCATCGCCGCTTATCCCATGTCAACATGAGAACTTTGCAAAGTCTTCACAAAGGTGGCCTTATTGTCGGACTAAAAGAAAATGTTTCCTTTTCCAAAGATCGCGTTTGTAGGTCGTGTGTTGAAGGAAAGATGCATGATATCTCGCACAAGGCCAAGACTATTATTTCATCAAAGAGGATCTTGGAGCTTCTCCATGTTGATCTCTTTGGTGTCATGCCCGAGGCAAGTCTTGGTGGCAAGAAGTATTGCTTGGTGATTGTCGATGATTATTCAAGATACACTTGGGTTTATTTCTTCAAGTGAAAGAGTAAAACTCAACAAACCATCATCGACTTCTCCAACAAAGTGCAACGTCAACACAATGTGAAAATCATGGCTATTAGGAGTGATAATGGTTCGGAGTTCAAGAACTACACTTTGAATGAATTCCTTAGTGAAGAAGGCATTCGTCATCAATACTCCGCCACTTACACTCCTCAACAAAATGGTGTTGCTGAAAGGAAGAATCACACTCTCTTGGATATGGAAAGGACCATGTTGGCGGAGTATTTTTCTCCCAATATTTATGGGCCGAGGCCATATCCACCACATTCCACTCCTCCAACCGCCTCTACATCCGCAAGGGCTTGGACAAGACTCTATATGAGATCCTCACCGGCAACAAGCCCAACGTCTCCTACTTCGTATATTCGGTTGTAAGTGTTTTTATTTGATCAAGGGTGTTAGGTTGTCTAAATTTCAATCCAAAACTATTGAGGGTATATTTGTTGGTTACGGTGCAGAATCCCACACTTATAGAGTCTTTGGCAAAGCCCCACGAATTGTCATAGAATCTTGTAGTGTGGTTTTCGAGGAAAATGATGGCTCCCAAGTGGCGCAATTTCAAGTTTCTAATGTAAATGTTGAAATGCCTTAAGAAGCCATAGGAAGTATAGGTGTGGGATTTTTCCGCCCCATCGAGGGACACCTTGTGGCGACTCGAGAAGGACTATGCTCTACTCAAGTGGAGCCCTCCTCTACAATAGAAGAACAAGCCAAGGAGCCAAGTGATGCACCTAACCCAAGAACATGTTGAAGACCCTCCTCTTATTGACCAAGCCACTTCGCAAGATGTTACCACTCCTATCATTCATGCTAGTCAAGGTCAAGGCCAAGATTAACCATCCTCTTCATCCTCTCCTCAAGTTGAAGCTAGTGATGATATGATGATCAAGGCCAAGTTGGTCAAGACGGGGACCCAAATGATCAAGTGATCCCTCCTCACAATAATGAGGAGATCGAAGCCTGTCGTGCTAGAAGGATAAAAAGAGCTTTGAAGCAAATTGATTCCCAAGGCAACAAGGTCTTGGAGGATATTCAAGCTAGAAGATCCACAAGAAGGCAATTGGCACATTTTAGTGAGCATCAAGCTCACATATCTATGGTGGAACCAAAGAAAGTGTTTGAAGCTCTTGAGGACTCCGATTGGGTTGAAGCTATGCATGACGAGCTCAATAACTTTGAGCGTAACAAGGTTTGGAGATTGGTTGAGAATCCCAAAGATTTCCACAATGTTATTGGCACTAAGTGGATATTCAAGAACAAGCAAGATGAGCATGGTATTGTTATAAGGAACAAGGCAATATTGGTAGCTCAAGGTTACACTCAAGTTGAAGGCATTGAGTTTGATGAAACCTATGCTCCCGTGGCTCGCCTTGAGTCCATCTGTATCCTTCTTTCTTATGCATCTTCGCATAATTTCAAATTCCAACAAATGGATGTTAAAAGTGATTTCTTGAATGGTACACTAAAAGAGGAGGTATATGTTAAGCAACCTCTGGGATTTGAGAATCTCAACTTTCCTAACCATGTCTACAAACTCGACAAGGATCTGTATGGTCTCAAACAAGCACCACGTGCTTGGTATGAGCACCTTAGAGAGTTGTTGGATGACCGTGGTTTTTAATTTGGGAAGATCAATCCCACTCTCTTCACCAAGAGAGTAAAGGGAGAGCTTTTCATATGCCAACTATATGTGGACGATATCATCTTTGGCTCAACTAACCAAGCTTTCAATAATGAGTTCTCAAAGCTTATGACTGACAGGTTCGATATGTCTATGATGGGAGAGCTTAAATTCTATCTTGGCTTCGAGATCAAGCAATTGGATAGAGGGACTTTCATTTCTCAAGCCAAGTATACCCAAGACATGATCAAGAGGTTTAATTTCCAAAATTCAAAGATCAAGCCATCTCCTATGCAAGTCAAGTGCCATCTATCTCGTAACCCGAAGGGTAAAGATGTGGACCAAAAGTTGTATTGTTCTATGATTGGTTCTTTGCTTTATCTTTGTGCATCTAGGCCCGATATCGTTTTGAGTGTAGGTGTGTGTGCAAGGTATCAAGCGCCCCCTAAGGAAAGCCATTTAATGGCGGTGCATAGGATCTTTCGATATTTGGTTCATACCCCAAGGTTTGGTTTGTGGTACCCAAAGGGGGCACAATTTTCTCTCAAGGGCTACACGGATTTCGATTGGGCGGGTGATCAAGATGATAGGAAGTCTACTTCCGGGGCTTGCCAATTTCTTGGTAGGTCCTTGGTGAGTTGGTCTTCCCAGAAGCAAAATTGCATATATCTCTCCACCGCCGAAGCCGAGTATGTAGCCGGCGCAAGTGCTTGCACTCAATTGCTATGGATGAGGCAAACTCTCAAGGAATATGACGTTTATTTGGATAAGGTGCCTCTTTTGTGTGACAATGAAAGTGCCATCAAGATCGCCTACAACCCCGTGCAACATACAAGAACGAAGCATATTGAGATTCGCCATCATTTCATCCGAGATCATGTGGCAAGAGGGGATATTGCTCTATCTTATGTTCCCACCAAGGATAATCTTGTGGATATCTTCACGAAGCCACTTTACGATGCAAGATTCATGTTCTTGAGGAATGAACTAAATGTCATTGATTCTAGGAGTTTGACTTGAGGATCTTGCACACACCCCTATAGATGATACATGTTTGGGTTTAGATGTAGGCATGGACATAGGGGGAGTGTTATCCTAACACATTGGGTTCTCCCTCTCCCCATTATGCCAAAAGCAAATATTCATTGTGATCTCTCTTTTTCTAATGTTGAATTGTGAGCTTCAATGTCGAGAATTGGCAATGTACTCAAGATATATCTTCGCGGTAACATACCATAATATCTTACATGGTGGCTTAGGCCACCAACCTCTTCCTTTGAAGAGTTTGGTTTTTGATTTGGTGTTTTCGTTGTGTTTGTGTTTCTCTCTCTCTCTTTTGTGTTTTTTGTGTTGGTGTTGGTTTGGGAATCACACTCCCTCTTTTCCTTATTTGATTTTTTGTGCTTCTTGCAAAAGTTGGAGTGTGTAGTACCATCTCAGTTTGTGTTCTAATCCCAAGCCCATACACTTCCTCCCTTAGACTTTTTCTCTCTGAAAATTTCAATCTCTTTGATCCCTTGGTGGAATGAAGACCAGGCTAGTGGTACTACCGCCAGTTACGAGCGGTACTACCGCTATAACTGACAGTAGTACCCAGCGCACGGTACTACCGTTGGCTCCGGCGGTACTACCGTTGCAGGAGTTCGTGCCCAGCACTGACCGTGCAGCGGTACTACCTCTTGGCCCAGGTAGTACCAGGTGAGCGGTACTACGACTGGGAGCAGCGGTACTACCGCTGCGACAAAAATCCGTGGGGATTAAAACGGATCTAGGAGTAGGGGGTTACCCTCATAATCCTTCTCTCTCCCTCATATCCTCCCCACTTTGGATCCAGTCGCCGCCAAGTCTTCCGTCCACCGGGGAGGGCCCTCTCCGGTGATTGAACGCTCCTTTCTCGCCGGAGAACGCCCGGGGACCACTCCCAACTCCTCCTCCATGACGATGAGCTCCGGTAACCCTTCCTATCTCTCTCCCTCGAGAAATCTTGAGAGATGATGATGCCTAGGGTTCTAGAGATCTCCTAGTCTAGGAGTAGTTAGTTGTGCTCCCTAGTAGATGAAATCTTATTAGGACTATTGGTGTTTTAGCCTCATGTTGGATTCGGTAGTCTCCTTGGGTGCCATGGTCGAATCCGCCAGCAGCGGTACTACCGCTGGCACCAGCGGTGCTACCGCTATGGATGGAACCGCTGGTAACAGCGGTACTACCGTGGCCCCCAAGCGGTACTACCGCTTCCTGGAGTCTGAACACTTCTAGTTCTAATCTGATTTCTTCTCGAAGATATTTTTGATTGAAGTTTTGCTTATCTTTTGCTAACCCCCTATTGCTTTCTTAGGAGCAGGTGCTAGTGGCTCGAAGGGTGGGGGTCGCAAGCGTGCAGCAAAGAGAGGCCGAAAGAACCCCGAGGAAGATGAAGCCCCTGAGGTTAGGCCACAAGGGAACTTGACAAGGAGGCAGAGATCAATCAACATGAAATCAAAAGCAGCTCGTGACAAGTCTATTGCAAATATGTTAGATGATCAATTCCGCAGGGAAAGGAGGACCAATCCTTATAACCATCCGAGGGAAGCTAGAGCAAACGAGTGTTTCTGGACTCGTTTTCAGGAAAGGATATTCTATGAGGAGTACCCTCTCAACAAGAATAAGGTAGTCACTCAGTTTTCCATCAATGTTGCCTTCATGAGATCCAAGATGGACTATTTTGGTGAAGCTCTGGATATATGTGATGAATTTGGGCTTCTGGACTTCATTGAGATCAATGAGGGTTATGATGAACATCTAGTGGGACAGTTCTATGCCACTATGTATTTCCACACCGATGAGAGGAAGATCACCTGGATGACAAAGAATCAGAAGTTTTCCGCTTCTTGGAGTCAGTTTGCTATTGTTCTTGGTCTGCAGGACTATGGGGAGATTCCAGATGTTGCATTTCATCACACCTTCTTCCGGGTTCCTTATCCGGAGAAGTCCATGGCTCCCACTGAGTTCTATGATCTCTACATACCTGGACGTGTTGTGGTTGGTCAGTCCAAGAACTTGCTACCTGTTTATGACATTTTCCACAGGATTTTCAGGAACACCTTGGCTCCTCGGGTTGGTAACTTTGATCAAATCCATGGATCACTCATTGACTTGATGGTGTACACTCATAGGCGTCGTGGTGATGGCCTAAGGCTAGATGTGATGGACATTCTCTGGAACAAGATGTACAACCGCGTGATGAGGAGGAGAGTGCCCGTGTTTGCTGCTTTGGTTTTCAAGCTTATATCCACCACTTGGCGCAATGCCCAGTTTTCTGATGCTCTCTTGGATAATGACCAAGAACTGACTACTCATGCCATCAAGGATCTTCGTGTCAAGAAGCATGCCACTCCTTTGCTAGGTACGGAAGATCTTGGTCCGGACACTGATGGCTCGAGTGACTCGGATTTCGAGATGGAGGGGAGAGCCCAGAAGAACAACTTTCGCAGGTGGATGTCCTCAACCTTGAAGAAGGTTTTCTGTTGCCAGCTTGATATGGAGGACAAGGCATATCGTGCTCATGTCTATAGCAAGATGGAGAGGCCGCTCACTCGTGACAGGTTTGCCCATATGGGAGTGCATGTTATTCCAGGGTCTGAGGACAGGATCACTACTTCCAGGGAGTGGAAGTCAAAGCAAGGCAATGCATGGATTGACCCATATCTTCTAGATGATGCTACTACTTCTCACGAATCTTGGACTCGTGGTGAGACTGACGATGAGGTCGAAGATGTGGACACTGAGGATGAGCGTGGTCTCGGCAGCCCTGCTAGTGCCTCTAGCCCCGGGGAGTGACCTCCAGGGACGTTAGCATCGCCTCTTCCCTTTTTGGTGCATTGATGCCAAAGGGGGGAGAGAGTTCTATTTAGGAGAGATTCATTTGGTTGAGTTGTGTTCGTTTGTCAAACTTTGAGTGGTGTGTGCTTGTGAGTTGAACTATTTGGTGTTAAGTTTGTGTGGTTGAACCATTTGATGTTATGGATTTGGATTTTATGGTTATTATCGTTTTTCGTTTAGCAAGCATTCATATTATCATATCTTTTGTATCCTTGCTAGGTCTCAAAGAGTTAGGGGGAGCACACATTCTAAAAGAGAACAAAGTTTGCCTCATTAAGCAAATTTTCTTGATGCCTCACTCTCTCTCGATGTGCTCGTCCAAAATTCTTTGTACCTCTCTTAGTGGTGTTGTCATCAATCTCCAAAAAGGGGGAGACTGAAAGTGCATTTTGCATCTTTGATCTCTCTTAGGTTTTGGAGTTGATAACAACACTACTAAGCATCTAACAGTGCGTCAAGTATTTCAAGAAATATCAACTACGCAAAAAAGGTGAAGAGAATTCCAATACAAAGCCACCAAGATCAATTTGACCCAACGGTAGTATCGGGCTTGAGATCGGTAGTACCGCTCTGCACAGGCTGCGGTAGTACCGCCCCCAGTACCGCCAGAAGTACCGCCAGTATAAAAATGTGTACCGTCTTCAGCGGTACTGGCTCGGTAGTACCGCTGTGGTCATATTGTTCTTGACCAAAACCTTGCTACGTTAGTACCGCTACTGTGTGGCGGTAGTACTGCTGCCTCCAGGAAGCGGTAGTACCGCCCTCAGTACCGGCTCTTGTACAGCTGGCTAGGATTTTCTCACGGTAACGTTTATGGTACTAGGGAGGTAGTGCCCTAGTACTACCGCGAGCCACTTTGATTTAATTCGAAGTTGTGGCCAGCGGTAGTACCGGTGGTCACTCGCGGTAGTACCGCTGCTGGAGTACCACGGTACTTTGGCGGTGGTACCGCCCGCGCCCTGTGACTAGGACTCCCAAGTACCGCTCATGTTACCAGGTAGCGGTAGTACCTCCAGGCACGAAAAGGGTCAAACAACTAGTTTAGGGAGGGGGCTACAAATACCCCATCCCCTTCTTCCCCAAGAGGTTGCTCGCTCCAGCATCAAAGTCAAGCATTTATTGAGCCTCCAAAGTTAGATTTATCCCAATCCCTCCACCCAAACTTGTTGATACTTGGAGGATTGAAGAAGAAGGCCCCGATCTACATCTTCACCGAGCCGTTCTTCATTTTCCCCTCTCTAGCTTGAGGGATCTAGCCTAGGGTTTCCTCTTGTGGAGAACCTAGGCATCTTGCTACTTGTTGGTGATTTGAGATTGTTGGGAGCCCCCAATTGGTTGTGGGTGTGTGCCCCAAGTTGTTTGTAAAGGACTCGATTCCCGCCTCAAAGGGGATCAATAGTGGAAGGTGAACTAGGCCTTTGTGGCGGGGTTCATCGGAGAATAGGGTGAGGACTTTGTGGCGTTGAGTAGGCCTTTGTGGAGAGCTCACACCCCTCCAACGAGACGTACTCCCTTAACAAGGAGGAACTCAGGAATACATAGTGTCTTCGTGTTCTTCTTATCGGTTACCTCGTTCCATTCCTCCTTTACTCTTGCTTGTATTATTATTGTGCTTGCCTTGTCATATAGGTAAATTCACCCTAGTTGCATCTTATAGATAATTTACCTTTGTGTTAAGCCTAATTGTTAAAGAAAAATTAAAATTAGTCATAGCACCTATTCACCCCCCTCTAGGTGCCTATACTTTACTTTCAGTTGTTCTCTACACTGTGTACCTCATGTTTAGATCTCGTGAGCTGCCTCACATGATCGAAATCATCTTATGTAATGCTACATGTTGTGTTTGTTGGGATCTGATGAATGTTGAATGCTATGTCTTCTGATTATCAATCTATCATGTTATCTTCGTGCTTATGTTATTTATGATCTTGCATGCTCTCTGTTATTAGTAGATGCTCTGGCCAAGTAGATGCTAGTAACTTCAAGAGGGAGTATTTATGCTCGATAGTGGGTTCATGCCTCCTTTGCATCTGTGCTCGAGTAACAGAAACGTGACGGATGGAGGATGTGTTGTTGCCATTAGGGAGAAAACAACGGTATTTACTTAGTTTACATTTTTTACATTACACACTTTGCTTACTGTGATAATCTGTTGCTTGCAACTTAATACCCAAATTTTGTTCGGATGATATTCAGAGGGTGGATTAGTCATAGATGAAGTTGGATGACGGTCTATGTATTTTGTTGTAATGCCCGCACGAATCACATAGTAATGTTTATCTCTTGCATATGCACTAGGTGTAGCCTTTCATTTCTATCAATTGTCCAACTGTAATTTTTTCACCACACATGTTATTTATCTTTCACATAGAGACACCACTAGTGAACTGTGGACTCCGGTCCTTTTTCCTCATACTGATAAAACACCTACTGCTTTCATATTGCTTTCATACTGTTACTACTGCTTTTATACTGTTTTTCCACTGTTTTCCACACCATACGTTTAACCTCTTTGTGTTCAGCAAAACCGGTGAGATTGACAACCTCACTGATTCGTTGGGGCAAAGTGTTTTGATTGTGTTGTGTAGGTTCCACGTTGCTGCTGAACCGGTAGTGCGCCCTGCCACC
The DNA here is from genome assembly GCA_028641055.1 of Alopecurus myosuroides. Classification (NCBI taxonomy): domain Eukaryota; kingdom Viridiplantae; phylum Streptophyta; class Magnoliopsida; order Poales; family Poaceae; genus Alopecurus; species Alopecurus myosuroides. The sequence goes on along the minus strand of CM054057.1, from coordinate 322,918,925 downwards.
TCAGCTGCATCAACCTTCAGAGATTGCTTGTCCTCCTACTGGTCGATTCAACCTTGGTTTCTTTTCTGAGGGAAAACTTGCCGCTGCACTCTTCACAATCTTTCTCTTGGGGTTTACCAACGAGATCAAGAAGTCTCCCATCAGGCCCCAGTACTGCTTTATTCAGGGGAGGCTAGCCTCATGACTTCGCACTGGGCGAGGGGTGCACCTAACCCACCTACTCACTCATCAATTACGGTGTTCGACTGACTTGCACAGAAAGACCCCTATTGTTTAGTAATTTGGCGCCCCATCTTTTGATTGACTGTTGTCAACTGATCTTTTCAATGTGCAATTCTACTCTATGTTAGAACATGTTAGCTTTTTGAATCACCGATTCCATCGATCGAGAAAGTAAGCAGCAGGCACGAGTAGACCGAATGATAGCAACTGCGAATCAACGCCCGACCCGACTCTTTTGTTCTTTTGTTCGCATAAGGGAAATCATGTGCGCTAGCTATATCTGTTATGGATGGGAAGTACTCAAGATGTAGAAGAGGACTCAAGCAGGTTTGGTCCTCTTTCTCTGATGTGTTCTTAGAACCCACTACCCTCCCTCCTAAAAGATATGAGCCAATTCCGGAAAGTGAATAATTCACTATTGAAAGTGCAAGTCAACGTTCCTGATATGAAAGTGAAAGTAGAGTGAAATCTGCATAGAAATGCTATTTGCTTCTTAAGAAGAATCACTTTTATGAAATGAAAGAGTTTCCACATAATTTAGATGGATATAGTAAGTCTCGCTTGAGCTGTTTTAATGGTAGTCTTTACATTCTCTCTTTCCGCTCAGATAGCGGCCAATCCTCCTAACTTCGCGCGGGCCGGGCTGAAAACGCTCCTAACCCCTTCGTAGGGCCGTGTATAGTAAGTGATCCAAACCTGTCCGGAGCGAGCCCCCCTTAGAGGCAAGTGAATCAGAAAGAGATCCGCCCACAGATTGGCAAAACCACACTCCCCCGTTTCCAACTTAGTTAGGAGATTCCTTTAATGCTTTCCCTTCAAGGGAAAACCTCTAAAAGCCGGTGATCTTGTGATCTTTGTAGTAGTTTTTTCGTCCAATTTTATGGTAAATTCCATCTTACACAACTGTCCCCAAGGATGCTTCAGAAAAATCTATCTATTCTGGTGTGGATGGCAAGCAGACCTATATTTCTTTCTATCATCCATCTAAGACGTGCTATATAAAAAGGTCTTTTTTGAATTGGTTTGATGTACTTATTTTTAGAATCTATATTTTTTTAACATTTATTCCAGGATGGCTTGCATTTCACCAGTCAAATGTTCATTTGATTCCTCTTTCTTCTATATGATATTGACAAGGATGGTATACGGGAGATAGTTTTGGCTACTTACAATGGTGTAGTGAATATCTTTAGGTAAGGAACTCAACATAGGACATTCTTATGTTTTCTTTAAATATGGGAGTCTTTATTTGTTTGTTATGTAGGATATCAGAATATATGGTGGTGGACAAGCTAGAGGTACCTCGTAGGAAAGTACGTCAAAATTGGTACGTCGGGCTCCTCCAGGGGTGTGTTGTGCGGAACGGGAAGGACTTTCAAGCCTCCTGTGCCCATGGTCGCACATCGCTCCTGCCCCCTCCAGGACGCTACCATTTCTTCTCTAAGTGCGACTGTATACATAGACCCACATTATAAAAGTGAAAGAATCACTCCGGCCCTGCACTGAAAGGAGAGAAGCTTATGACTATAGCGGACAGGCTATCGAAGGAGCCCTCAGACACACTTCTTTCTATTTCCATTTCAAAGCAGCTGGTTTGGTGTGTAGATACCAAACTTGAACTACGTCTTTAACTGATTGTATTAGAAGCTGTCCTATCAAGACTCAAAAGGGTATAAAAATGTTGGGCGGGTGGAGTGAGTTTTTGGACAAAGACCCGTCCCGTGCAGCGAAGTCCTATTAGTAAGACCCCGTGCAAAGGCCCTTTCTATGTATTATAAATAGGATCAATTCTAACAAGTCACACACTCATATTCCAAAGATACCGAAACAAAAAAAAATCCGCGGTCGAACTACCATAACATCTAGAAATGTAGATCTTAAACTAGAAAGGCCGTTTTAGATGGAAAAACAATGACTTCCTTCTCTAGAGTGTCCCAGATCTTTTTTCTATCTTCCATACGCCAATCCTAACATAATTTAGGAGGAGCCGGACGATGAAGCCTCAAAAGATAAAGATGTATCCTACGGTAATCCCTTTACTTAATATGATATGGGATCTCTTGCTACCAGAAAGGAACTGAAATGACTTGCCGCATAAAGAATGGATTGCTATCCCACCAACTAAAAAAATACCTTCTAGGAGGGGCCCTTGTCTTGAATTAAAAAGAAGCATATATTGCTTCTTTTGTGATACCCTCTGTGTCGCCTTCTCCTGGATGGTCAGCCTAGTGTCCTGAGGCGCAGTAAGAATTAAGACAGAGTTCTTCAGATAGGCTGCATTACTTGCATCGGCCTTCATCAAAATGAGGCTAAGAAGGTGTGGGTACGTTTTTGCCAGCATACATACTCCCAACTACTTCCCTTATCTCTAATACCGGTACTACATCCTTGCCAAGAACTACCATAGATCGGTCTTTCTTTGAAATAGTTCTCTCACGCATATTCCTTTACTACCAAAGTAATGCATATTCGGGGTGACTGACCTTTTCAACTTACTTCTTTTCCTTGCTATCTATCAAAAAACCAATACCGACGCTCGCTTATCAGCTTACCAGTTCAACAAACCTCCTTGTCTGAATCAAACTGTTTTTTTGCCATAATGTGTCGTTTCTATTATTACCAAGTATATGGTTCTAATACTAGATGGACAAATAAATAGAAAAAGAAATCTAAGAAGGCGGAGGTCTTCACTTCAAGCAATTCCATTAGTCCAAGTCTGATGCGGTAATAGGAGATAAACAATTGGTGGTCGTAGGCCCACTCACCTCGAGCTCTTTTTCTTTGCGATGCCCCCTTCCTTGTTGAACATTCGTCCTGTTTCTGAGTGGGGTAAAAGAACTTGGAATCGTCGATCTCTTCCTTCAAGATTGAGATGAATCGATGTCGGTTGATGGTGTGAAAACATCTCAGTCAAACCAAGCAGTGAACAAAGTTAGTGCAAATGTGGCCATGTAGGTGCTGCGAAAGGATCTCTTAGAGTCAAAGGAAGGGAGTGAAATCACTAAGCAAACCATGCCTCGCCTATTCCAACAAATCGAACTCCAAAGCTCAGCTTAACTGTGACCATGAGACCGATCCGTACTAACTAGTTTGCTGCTTCCGAGGACCCTTTTTAAGGGAATCTCGTAGTAGATGTTGTTTATAAAAGATCAAGACGAATGGGCCAGGCTGAGCTGTGGAAATGCCACCAAGGAAATAATTTATGGACCATATCTCTTACGAACAGTTTGGTTTTCAGTGAGCCTGCTTCTTAGTGATAGGTTTCTAAAGTATCTATCGCTATGTGCCCTTCCCCAGACAAGATTTTCCTCTTGGCTTATGTCGAGATATTGATTCCTCCACACAACAATTTTCTTGCTGAACACCGACACAATCTCGATTTGACAGAGATAGACTCGCATCGCCATATGTTTGGACATGCACGTGGGAAACAAATGGACTGAACTGAATCCACCTGTGAGATACACACGAAATACATGCAGGATCATCATTAGAAGTTTAGAACCATCATACTTGCTGACCATCGATGAACTGATCGGATTAACCAACCAAAGTTGGCCTCGGTCATTATGTATTGAACCGAGGAAAAAGCCTCTGTCAAAGCCCACAACAAATAGGAATGCAGATGGAAATAAAGTATCTTTGGGAAAACAGGATCCACATTCTAGGAACGGTGGAGGATCAATATTATCCGGGGGATCCATATATTTTGAGGGAGTATAGAGAGGGGGTCTAGAGATAGTACAGTCTGTAGTGAACCTATTCATTAAATGGACCAAATTTAACTCTGAACCTTTCGTTGGTTCAAGCGGGGCATGCTGGCTGGCATAGAGCAGACTTCAGCATTCAACCTCCCAGGTCGCTCAGTCGAATCACCATCCTTCTCGGACCGGGCCTTCTTTTGAGAATCGACTCGGTTTATCAGCCAGGTCAAGGGCTCCTGCCTAGCTACTCTCACACTCGGTTCCGTTTTGTCGAGAGGAAAGGTTCGAAGAACTGAGTCAAAAAAGTTAGACTAAGTGATCAATCAAGATCTTGATCTGATGCATCTGTTTCACTCTCGGACCCGTGAAGAAGTTGTCGTTGGTGAATCTATTATTGTTACAGTTTTTCTGTTAGTTTCACTCTCAGATTTATATGTCGGTCGTACCCACTGTGAACAATCGATGTGAGACTAAACACTCAATTTTTCTATTGACAACCTTCTAAAAAAATAAAATTAAGTCACTAAATTTATTTTATTCACAATCGTATATAAGAATAAAATAAAGTCTCAGGCTTAGACTCCCCTGATGGGAGTTGAGTCTTGGACATTAATTCTTGCTTCATTTTCGGTCTTATAAATCGGTCGTACGCACTTCAAACTAGCGAGGTGAGACTAAACATTCACCTCGCATGACTAATTCAGCAGAGGCAGAAACAACCGTCAGGTCCCACTCGGTCCGTCACGCCACAACTTATTCTATTTTTAACTAGGTCATTTTTAACTTATATAAGCGTACGGAAACAATCATCGAATTTATAAAAAATACAAAAAACTACTCCACGCGTGTAGCCGCTCGGTTATCTCTAGCCGAACGGCTTATACGGGGGTAGCTGACAGTCACTCCACTTTTCAGTTTATAAACTGGTCGTACTCACCTCAAACTAGCGATGTGAGACTAATGCCCTCCACCTCGTGTGACTATTTTAGCAGAGACAGAGAGAGAAATCAACCCAAGACCAATTTGTCCCGCCACTTCCGGGCGCGGCCTGACAAAGAGGGAATCGACATCTCTGCCCCAATCCCCACTCAATCCCCAACAATATTTCGCCGCCGGAGACAAAATCGATGGAGCGCAAGGCGATGTGCTACGAGCAGTCCTGCAACCACGGTCTTCAGTCACGCCCCGTGACTGGAAGCCGTACCCATGATGGCGAGGCCGGCGGGTCTCGCGGCGTAGTCCGTGCATGGTCGCCACCATTGCTGCCGGATCTAGAGGAGGAAGAAATCGACAGACAGTCGTCGGGCAATGGCTTGTCCGGCGTTAAGAACCAGGATGATCTTCTCGCGATTGTAAGAGCAAAGTCCATCCGCTCCGAGGAGCGTCTGGCCAAGAAACAACGCATCGACAGTCCGGCTGTGGAGGCATTCAACGCCGATCAGCTAGAGCGCGGCCTCCGCGCGGAGAAGGCGTGAGAGGCCAAGAAGAGGGAGTGGAAGCTGGAGGCTCGCCTCATCCATGAGCTTCACCAGGCAGCATGGCCTGATTGGATCATCCGCAAGGACAAGTAATATTGATCACATCGGCGCCGCCGACAATGAAAGCCCGGAGAAGCCCATGTCTCTAGAGCCCTTTTGCGTAGATCTAGGGTTGGGCTAGGTAGGGTTTGTATGATCAACTCTCTGTATGCTCCATTGATGTATGATCAACTGTCTCAAGAATTATGAACGAGTTTGCTTCTCCGAACTTTGTCGCCCCTAAACTTTTGGGCGAAGCAAAATTTCACGTTTTAGAGGTTCATCTGCTTGTGTATCTTTCTTCAATCCCCTTCAGTTACATCTTCCCGTCGTCTGAACGGCTCTGTCCCACAACAGAGATAACTCTCACACGCCGGCAATGCGGAGCTTCACCGCCGGAATCGAGAAAGAAGAAGACAATGATGAGAACGGGCACAGGCTCCATCTTTTAATGGAAAACGCTGAGCTGGATAAGTTGTTGGTCCCGTGCTACGAGAATAGTGTGTGGATCCTGCGCTGGAATATGGATGAGTGGTGGGTCCAGCACTTGGGCGGACAAGTTGTGGGTCCCGTTCAGATAACGGACGACCTCAACTTACATAATCAAAAACTCTAACAACCAATGTTGACATGTGTCTTGGGTTTAAGCGCTAAAAAGGGGCAGATCATGCCTTAACTATTTGTACCGAGAGAAACGTCACACGAGAGATATTCGGGACAATTCCGTCGCTCTCCTTCCAATTCCCATGAAAAATGTGGCATAGGAGCTATTGACCCGGCTATGGTAGAATGTGTACCGATTGCTGTCAAGCTGAGAACTGTAGCGAACAAGAAAAATAACGACATGGTCAACTTTAGTTTGCCCTTTAGCTGAGCATGCATATGAAAACTTGCAAGGAACATAATTACACGAGTTTGGTACTCTCTCATTTTAATTTTAGCCACATACATTTTAATATGAGTGAATCTAGACTCATTTTATACATAGATTTATATATTTGACTATGAATCTGATTAAAATTAAAATGGTAAGTAGTATGTCTTATAAAAGCGAAGGGAGGGAGTAATTAGTTAACTAAGATATCGACGGTGAGTTAGAGAATCTCTAACGGAAGCTCTAAATACGGCAGCCACGTAGGGTGTTTTAGGCCTGCCATATTGTTGTTTTAGGGCAGCACAACGGCTGTTGCTTTTCCAGCAGACTAAGATAGAAAGTGCAGTGCTCCAACGGCTGCCCTATAAACAGAGATGACACAAAAAAATTGAACGAAATTTAACTAAATTCAAATGGTTCAAACAACATTCGACGATTTGACATTGAAAAATAGAAATTGACAACTAAATTCGATGAGTTGACCTAAATCTAAATCTAATCCCAGTCCAAATCGTCGAGATCGTCATCGTTGGTGTCCCAGAAGCTGGAGCTGAGTTTCGACGATGATTCGTCAATGGCGATGGTGGGCGGGGCAGTGGAGGGCCCCGCCTCGTCGCTGCACCACATATTCTTCTTCTACGCGTAGAAGGCTAGCTCAGCGTGCAGCAGCTCGGGGTGGTCGCGGCGGAGGAGAGACATTCGGAGGCTGTCGACCTGCACCGCGCGCCTGCTGGTGTGTGGCGCGGTTGACGAACTATAGCGGCGGCGCCAGGAACTCCGTCGTCTCGCGCGTCTCCGCCGGGAAGTTTATCTCCGCGCGGGGGATGGCCGAACTGCCACGCCGCCACGTCATACGAGCGCGGCCAGCTCCGCGGTGTCGAACGTGCTGATCCACCAGCGGACGCCGTCCGCGGAGTTATCCGCAACATAGCGGCCGGAGGTGCGCAACCGCATGCCGACGAAGCCGGCGGAGCTCTTCGCTGCACGGTGCGGCGCCATCTCTGTGGCGGAGGTCGATCGGGGCCAGGGGAGGCCAATTAGCGGGTGGCGACAGCGACAGGCAGTCGCTCGGGGACGGTGGATTGGGGCTTGGGGCGGCGGATTCGGTTGTACGGCTACGGCGGTGGAGTGGGGATTAAAAGGACGGCGCGGCTGCAGGCGGCGGGAAGTTTCTAAATGGCCGTTGGGTGTTGGCGCGCACGGATTGGGATTTTCTGACAGCCCCTTGGCTGCCACCAAAAATACATCACTTTGCTAGTTTTTAGGTCATTGGTCTATTTTTTTTTGCTAACTTACGTATTTAGGGTAACAGTTGGAGGTCGTCTTTTGCTGTTTCCTGCCCTATATGACATGTTTTTTACATCTCTGCCCTATTTAGGACTGCTCTTAGAGATGCTCTTAGGGATTATAGTACACTTGATCAGCATATCCCAAGTGAAACCCGTAGCCATGTGCAGCATGCGTAATTAGAGCAACTCTAGCTGCGCACAACTGAAAAAGACGTTTTCAGTTCGCGTTTCAACGGTTTTTTCAGTTTGCGGAGGTGCGAATCATAGCAGAGCATGTAAACACGAGCTGGAAACTAAAATTTCATTGATTTTGTCGGGAGTACAGACGGACGAACACTCATTGTTCCTTGCCCAAAATGCAAAAGAAACTAACTAAACATAAACGGTGATGAACTATGGTTCATCGCCGCACCCTAAACTATGCAGATGCCCCAAATGCCCGGCACCAACTTTGCCGGGGCTTCAACTTCCTCGGCGCGACGCCGTCTTCAGTCGCTGGAGTCGAAGGAGGAGCGGCTGGAGGAGAAGCCGACGTGGTCGAACTAAGACGCGGAAATGGCGTCCCACTCGCGCTTCTTCGCTTGCACCTCCGCGTACGCGCGAAGGCCACGCTCCAGCTGTCTGGCGTTGAACGTCTCCTGGTGCTGCTCGTAGCGGCTACGTCTCTTTCCCTGCCACCGCTCGCTTCGAAGGCTCTTCTCGATGGCAAGCTAGACGAGGTCGTCGTCGGTCTCGAGGAAGAAGAACGTGTCGCCGCCGATGTCCTTCTTGTCGAAGATGTCCTCCTCTTGGACCCGCATCACCGTCACCGCCGACCGCGGGGGGATATTATTGGAAGGGCCCTCATGACCATCGAAGTAGCCCGGTGACACGCCGTGGATGCCGCCGTGCTCGTCGACGCGAGGCACGGCGTTCCCGGCGACCTCCATGGCCGGCGGTGGAGTGGGGCGTGGAGGCGAGCTAATCCCCGACCTCAAGGCGCCCACGTGGTTGCATCGCGGCCACATCGCGCTATTCCGGCGGCGGCGATCTACCGGAATCGCTGGACGGAGCTGGCTACTGTCTACGGTGTCGGTGAGAAATTGCGGCGGAGGGGTTAGGGTTCGACTCGGGTTGCCCTGTGAACGGCTCGGGAATCCATTCATATAGCGGCTAGTGGGTGGATTCTCGAGCACCCGAAACGCGTTTTCAGTCCGAGCGGGAACTTCCGCGTTTCGGCCCTTCTATGGTAGTGCTAGAGTTGCTCTTAGAGCATCTCCACCGGCACCCATCAAAAACGTGTCCGACACCCTCCAATTGTCCCCCTTTGGCGGGTGACCCGACCTGTGTCCGCCGATTCGATGGGCGTGCTCCACAGCGGCGCCCCCAAACGGCGACCCCCCAAACGGCGACCCGATCAAACACTTGGCGAAATTCAGTTTTACCCAAAATAACGGCGATCAAATGAAAGTCTCGACCAACACAGGGCCGTTCATACATCGCCTCGGCCAACACACGGCCGTTCAAAAGGACACCAGCGTCGGTGCATGGGCGCTCAGTCTTCTTGGGTCTCGGCGTCCGCTATAGCTGCCGCCTCGGCCTCGGCAGCGCGAGCAGCCGCTTTGTCCTCGGCAGCTAGAGCAGCCGCTTCGGCTTGCAGCCTCGCCGCTCTTGCCGGCATGATGCGCCGCCTTTCCTCCCTGAAGTACGCCTTCTAATCAGGGCTCATGTCAGCTGTATTGGTCGCCATGATCGCGCGCTCATCGGCCTTCTCGTGGGCTTTGGCTTTCTTGTCGGCGATGGCAAGAAAAATGTTCCACCTTTCCTTGATGTCGTCCTGCAGCTTCTGTTTCTTCGCCGCCGATGCGGTCACTTCTTGCACGTACGCGTCCATCGTCTCTTGCATGCCGCTTGCCGACGCCGCATGCCTTGCCTTTGCCTTCTTGTTCCCAGTCGGCCGTTCAGAACTCCTGCCCGGCAACTTGGTTTCATCGATGTCGGCCCCCTCCTCCCCTTTGCCGGCCGCACTGAGACGCCAAGCCTTCCACTTCGGCGTGCTTTGAATCTTGGTCCAAACATCCATGAATTTGAACGGCTTCTTATTATCCATGTTCAGCGCCACGTACATCTTCTGGGCGTCCTTCATCTTGAGGGCGTCGGTCTTGCCACTCTCGTTCCTCATCCACACTTGATCACGACAACCATGAAATTTGTTGCAAAGCCCTTGAATCATGGCCCACCGGTTCTCACATCCTTTGGAATTGCGTTCCGGGAGGTCGACGCATTGGTGGAATGCCTTCCTTTCGTTGAAGTCATCTGTAATGCGCTTCCAGTACGCATCACGTGTTTGTTATGAGCCTTTGCGTTCGTCCAACGAAACAAACATCCATGACCCGACCAACAATAGATCCTCATCTCCGCACCATGTCTTGCCTCGGCTACCCGCCTTCTTGACGATCTCGTTGGTCTCCAGGTCGTGCACGTCCTCGTCTTGGCCAAATTGATCGGCCTCGACCTCGGCGTCGGCGTGAGCTTGACCAAATCGATCGGCCTCGGCCTCGGCTTCGGCGTCGGCGTCAGCGTGCACAAAGTTGACGGTGGAGGCGCGGATAATTTCCTGCATTGCCTCCTACATCGGCGTGCACAAGATTGGCGGTCACTACACAATTCACCTGACAGATCGGCACAATAAATTGTAACGGCCGATTAAATGAACGGCAGCAATGAAATACCTACGACTGCTGCATGTTGGCACCTACTTGGGCGAAGAGGTCGCACCGGGATGCCGTCTGGTCGCCGCTTGGGAACCCTGCCCGACGCAGCGCCGGCGAGGACTCGAAATTGGCCTCCTTGTTCAGGTCGATGCCGGTGGACTGAGCCGGGTCGTCGGGCGAGATGGAGAAGCGAGATTCCTGCGAGGCATATACCTGACTAGGCTCGGCGAAGTAGCGCGGGGAAGACGGCGACGAGCTGCACAGGGGGCGGCAGATGTGTCAGTTTAGCTCAGCGCCACGAGCATATCGGCGGTCTGATTTTCCTACAACATCGCCGCAGTTCTCGCCCGTTCGCGCCGCCCTTGTCGGAGGTTAGAAGCGATTGTACGCTTCTGCTTCGTCGAAAGCTCCGCCGCCACATCTGTCGGCTCCGGCTTCATCTGCAGCCTCTTCGGCGCCAAACCCGTCGCCGCCGCACGTTGTGGGACGCCGAGTTTCTTTGATCCTTTTGGCGGCATGGTGCAAGAATGTGAGAAGGAGGCGGCGATGACGGGGAAGGTGGGGAAAATGGAGGGAAGAATGGTCGTTTCGGTGTTCTGCGCGCCAAAGTAGAGGAATTGGGCGGGTTTGTCTATATGACGGGCGGGGCCCGCCTGTCGGGAGGGGTGAGCGGACGATGTCCGGCGCCTCCAGCCAGGCCCCCAAGTATGGCGGGTGGGCTGGGGGCCCGAACACAAAATTGGCGTGGACACTTTTAAGGGTGCGGCTGCGGCGTTTTTTTTTGTCTGAACCTCTATTGGGTCTTTGGGGGGCCATTTGGACGGTGCCGTCGAGCCGGTTTATCTGTATTTTCACCAGGGTAGCGGTATTGTTTGGTCCAGTCCAGGGCCAAAGTTGGGTTTGTTTGTTTGGTTGGAGCGTGATCCCCCGTGCAGGCTGCATGCCTGGTACGTGTAAAAAAGGCGAGCGGTGGACGCGGTATGAGCTTTCGCAAATTCCAAGGCAGAAAGAAGGGAAGATCTTCTCCCTTTGCCCCGTCACATGCGTGCTTTTGCTTGCCTGCCCATCGATTCAGTGGCGAAAAGATCTGGCTCACACCACGCGGCTGCGAGGGCGTCGCCACTTGGCTCCATGATATGATCAGTCAGCCCCAGCTGCACCGGTAGGCAGGCAGGCACCCGTGTGGCGTGGTGTGTGCATGGATGCATCATGGATCAGTGGCCAAATTGTTGCCCATGCCCACCACATCTTATCCTTCTCTGTCCCTGGTCCTACGAGGAGATCGCCACAGATCCAGCATGTGTTTCCATAGGTTTCGTGTGCACCTCCTCTTGCGTGGATTCAAAAGGAGAAATACTCCTCCATCAAGATTCAAATCTTTGCGATTAATTTTCTATATATCGGACGGAGCAATTGACGATCCAATAGTATTAATATTAAGGAAAAAAGAAATCCGGGACCTTTACCAAGGCAGGCACTGTGATTCGTGATTCGTGAAGTGGAAGGGAGTGCTACGTCGCCTTTTAAGGAGACCTACGCCTTTGTCACGAGTCACCGATCACGACACACCTCACCTCACTCATTTCCCACACGACGACCCCAGCCCCAGCCAGAGAACAACGAGTCTTTCCTCACTCCCCCGTCAGAAAGTCGCTCCTCACTCGCTCACTCCTCGCCGTCTCCATCTCGCCCTCGCCGTTGCGCTGCCGGCTTCCCTGCCTCGCGCCTTCCTCTCCTCGCGCGCACACCTCACTACCTCGGCGACAAGGAGGCGGCGGCGCGTGGCATGAGGCCAGTTGTCGGCGCCCGCCAAGAATGAGAGGCTGGGCCACCAGCGCACCCACCCGCACCGCAAGCAACACGACGAGGAGGCGATGGGCAACTGCGGCACGCGGGAGGAGAATGCCGTCGTCGCCGCGCATGCGCAAGGTATCCGTCCGCCGCTGCTTCCCCGGCTCACCCTCTATGTTTCTTGGAGATTTCTGTCCATATTGGGGTCGGTGGTTGTCGGGATCTTGGGCGGGGGGCTTCCAATTGCCTGAAAATTGATCCCGGGGAGGCGTTTCTCGAGTTCATGGGAGGATCTCTTGTCGGTGCGGAATCGCAACAACTTCGCACAAACTTTTTTTTCGAGGGTCAAGTAATCAAGTTCCGTCCTGTTTGCTGGAAGCCTTCATCTCCACCGGCTCTTAACTTCAAATGTATTTCTAGGCCCCTGATCCGCGATTTCTAGTCTGCTGCATTTTCTGCCTGACTTTCCCTTCTCCTGTGCTCCCCTTCTCTTTATTTTTTGCATCATCAATTCTGCTTGATTACCTTCCTTCGGATATCTTCGGAGCAGTCACTTGCCCCCAGCAGCAGGGGGCTGTGTGCTCCCTTCTCCACTGTTGACTCTCTTCGGTTTACAGATAATTAAATCAGCATGCTGCAACTTGAATAAACATAATCTCTTCTACTACTACTGTAGTGGCTACTTGCAGAGCAATTTGAAGTTTATTTTATTTATTGCACGCAACCTTGCAGTAGATCTGGTCCCCTGGTCTGGCCTGTTTAACCCTTGCTCGTGTAAATCTACACTTTTACCATTTTAGTGGGATTTTTTCTTGTAATTTTTTTTCTTACACTATATAACAACAACTTGTTCTGTTTTCTCATTCTTGTTCTTGCTATGTCATTTCCTCAGTTCAGCAGCTGCACTTGCTGCAACATTCTGCCAAGAATGCTCTTGCAGATAGGAAGCACAACCGGACCTTTTCAGATATAAGTGATCCTTCAACCCCTGGTAAAATTGAAGATACCAAGGACATTTCCATATACAACAATGTCATTGCCTTCACACTGTTTGAGCTTGAAACAATCACAAAGAGCTTTCGAGCCGATTATGTTCTTGGTGAAGGAGGCTTCGGAACTGTTTACAAGGGTTACATAGACGAGAATGTCAGGGTTGGCCTGAAATCGCTGCCTGTTGCTGTCAAGGTGCTCAACAAAGATGGACATCAAGGACACAGAGAGTGGCTTGTGAGTCACCAACTTGTTCAGTAGATCCATACTGTTTATTGTGTACATTGACATCCGTATACAAGAACTCTGATATATCTATGATACATGCATGGTATTACCTCGCACATACAATCATGTTCATGCTTCTAATAAGCATCTTTGCAAGAAAACGCACATCTAGGACTACATGCAAAATTTGCTTCCTTACTGTCATGCAGAATTTTAGTTGCCTGATCTGAGTAAATTCTTGATAAGCATTTATAGTGGAAAGTTGATAAGCTGATGAATGCTAAGATGATGCTATTAAACTGGTTCCAGAAATTTTGGGCTTACAATTACCCTGTTAAAACATTACTTCATTGATGTTTTCTTTTTGCTAACAAGGTGTCAATATGTTTAGTTGTTCACTCATCATTTGTTTCATGGACAGACTGAGGTTAATTTCCTGGGGCAGATAAGGCATCCAAATCTAGTAAAATTGATTGGATATTGTTGTGAAGATGACCACAGGCTGCTCGTCTATGAGTTCATGTTTCGAGGAAGTCTGGAGAATCATTTATTTCGAAGTAATACTTCTAATGTTAACAACTTCTGTCACACAATTTCTTTGCACATTTTGTCGGATCCCTTTTCTTTTTTCGCGAAAACACAAAAAGCTTTGCGTTTCGACGCATTGATAGAAAAAGGAGAGTATTTGTACAAGCCCAAAGAAGGGTCACCCCACACCATACAACTCAACACACTAGGGGAGAAGTTGACGTAGACCTATGGCTCCCGCGGTCGCCCAGTCGCGCGCCTCGGCCTTGATCATGTCGAGGAGGGAGGGAACCGATGGTTGGGCGTTGTCGAAGATCACGGAGTTGCGGTGTTTCCAGATACACCACGCCGATAGCATGACGATCGACGAGGTGCCCCTGCGCAAAGCGCCTGGGGTGGCGGCAAGCGCCCTAGTCCACCAGTCAATGAAAACACCTTCCTCCGCGGGAGGAGCCGCCGTGGATCGGATCCAAGACAGGACCTCGTGCCATATCGTCCGTGAGAATGGACACCCGGTGAGGAGGTGGTCCATTGTCTCCACCGCTTGGTCGCACAACGGGCAGTGCGCCGCATGGGGGAGGCCTCTACGCGCTAGCCTCTCCCCTGTCCAACATCTATCCTGGCATGCCAGCCAGATGAAGAACTTCACCCTCGGTGGCGCCCATGTCTTCCAGTTGAGCTTCCAGGAGCCCGAGACCACAGAACCCTCAAAGAGTGCTCTGTAGCAGGACCGCGCAGAGTATTGCGCGTCCGTCGTCCAGCGCCAGATGAGCCTATCGGGCTCCCCTGAGAGCTGCAAGCCTTGTAGCCGTGTCCATAGTTGAACGTACTGCCATAGGGCCAGCGGAATGCAATTTTCACTGATATGAAACCCTTCAGCTGATCATATTATGCAATGTGCTTTTCACTAAGATTTGTCGGTGTGACCCAACCTTTGTGTCCACCATATAGCTAGACATGCTTTTTCTATCTGCCAGGATCTATAATAGGTTGCAGTTGGCATCTTGTATCAACTTCGTACTTCTTTGCAAATGATTAGTACTAGGATTAATCAGGGCATGATTTTATTTTAACCTGAAGTTTGTAGGGCTCGAACCCAAGATATTATCCAGAAAACAGGGTTTTCCATGTGTAACTGCTACTGCTGCAACCAGAAGTGGAATTTGGGCTGTTATTTGAATATTCTGTTGTTTGGGAATTTTATTTATGAAATATATAGAATATTATCAAAACTGACATGTAAACCATCAAAACTTTTTTTAACTAGCCTGTAGCTTAGCAACTTGCACTTGGTAAACTTCCTGGTCTGCTTGGTTATGGGCGGTAGCTAGATGGTTGGCACCAACTTTCTGATTCCCAATTCGACAGCCTGTCTTAGTTTCTACTCTTAAGAGAAAATCCAAATCGTGTAAATACTATCTTTAGGAGATAAAAGCATAATATTATTTTGCCCACACATTTCTGTTCGTTCTTCTGCATGCTATTGTGGAAGTTTGTCAGACATGATCATCCAATCACCTTATTAGCTGCTACAGTTCATTGATTCTTTATGAAGAACATGCAACTTTCAATACTAAAATTTGAACTGAATGCTCGGTAATTGTGACGTGTGATACAGAATGGCAGTACTCACTCAGTACACGATTTCTTTTAGTGCATTTGTAAATGAAACTGTATGTCTATATTGATTGGTTTTAAACTGGAGAGTAAGGTTTTACTGATCATATTTCTTGGTTTTCTATCTAACAGAGACAGCTTCCCCGTTGCCCTGGGCTACTAGGATGTCTATAGCTTTGGGAGCTGCAAAAGGGTTGGCTTGCCTTCACAATGCCGAAAGGCCTGTTATCTACAGAGATTTCAAGACCTCAAATATTCTGCTAGACTCTGTTGAGTGATTAATTCCCCATGCCTCGTTTGTCTTTTTCAGTTGTACGCATATCCATTGGGAATAATTATATGGCTCTTATAATGACATTTATCCTTTATTTGCGTTGCCACAGGATTATACTGCTAAGCTGTCCGACTTTGGCCTGGCAAAAGCTGGACCAGAAGGTGATGAGACCCATGTATCAACAAGGGTGATGGGAACATATGGTTATGCTGCCCCTGAATATGTGATGACCGGTACTGTCCTGACTCTGTAAAATTTCTATTATTGATGTCATTCTATCCAGCCACAAAAGTATTATTTCTATTGCATGAGCTGAAATCACACATATATCATTTCCTTCGCATAAGAATATTATTTTCTAGCAGAGTCTGACAAAACAATGTGCTGTCTCGTTGCGAATTGTTCTTTTGGACGAAAGGCAACCAGCATTGCTTTCATTGATAATAGGATTGTTCTCATGTATATACCTAATGAGCAGGGCACTTGACTGCTAGAAGTGATGTCTACAGCTTCGGTGTCGTCCTTCTGGAGCTCCTGACAGGGCGCAAGTCCATTGACAAGTCACGGTCCAGTCGTGAGCACAGCTTGGTCGACTGGGCCTGCCCCAAGCTGAATGACAAGAGGAGGCTTCTCCAAATCATCGACCCAAGACTGGAGGGGCAGTACTCAGTTAGAGCCGCTCACAAGGCTTGCAGCCTCGCATACTACTGCTTGAGCCAGAACCCCAAGGCGAGGCCTCTCATGAGCGATGTCGTCGAGACCCTTGAGCCGTTGCAGTTGCAGAGCAGCAGCGGCGGAAGTGATGGAACTTTTCGGCCTATCCATGTCGGCGGCGTTCCTGACTACAGAATGCACCGTAGGCTAACGGGGAACAGCGTCCACTACAGGGCCATTCCAAACCCCAAATGCACCCCCGCCGTCCCGGCATGCAGGGTGCGGTGAGAGCCTGATGCTTCGGTTGCTGCCTGGAAAGGGGATAGGTTCGGTTGTAAATTGCAAGCCCTAGACAACCGTGGATGGCGTGTTCGTGCGTGTGCGCGCTTGTGTCGCGCGTGTTAATTTCTTCTTCTTCTTCTTCTTTTACCTGGTTTTTCAATTTGTAAATTTGATCCGCGTGCTGCTGCTGCTGCTTGTAAGGCCCTCTAATTTTCTCACTGTGGTCTTATGTGGTACTTAGACGGAGTGAGCCCTTGCCGAAATCCAGCAGGGTTTAACCCTAGAGATGAGCTGCTGGACTCTAATGTTGATATGCTGAAATGGAGGTGTTGTTTACTTGCTGAAGTGAAGGGAATGGTCAGCTCGGAATCGCTTCATAAGTTCTCCTGTTGCTTCATGCATCTTGATTGTTCAGGCCATACTTTCCGGGGAACTTTTTTATGCTACTGGAATGAGACTTGACTCTTGAGAGAGAGCTCACCATTGTACCCATCCCACCTACTACCATGAGTGTAGTCTTAACCTCTCTTAGGAACTTCAAACGCAACAAGGTTATATCTTCCTTACTCCTTGGCGTCACATAACTCCAATAAAGCATGACCGAAGCCGATATAAAACATGTCGAAGAGGAAGAAATTCAGAATAGCGGAATAACAAATGAAAAAATAAGAAAAAGGGAACCTAATAACACCTCCTTTGTACCGTAAAGAAAAGAACATGAGATTTTTACCCACTCTTCTCTAAAAAGAAGTGTCCATATTTAGAGATTTCTCTACTTAGACGAATAAATCGTAGTCCATCTATATATAAACCCCTCAAGTCGGTGGATGACTCATTCACTCTCCACTCAATATAATAAGGGGAGAGAGCTCGTTCACTTCTCATTCAATACAAGAAGGGGAGAGGGTTAGATAAGGATGACGGTTTTATCCACGAATCCAGTATCCATGGATATCCGGGGTAAGAGTATGAAGGGTTAGTTACGCCCATGGATTACATGGGACGGATATCCGCTAACTCATGGGGTGGGCATGGTCAAAGGTTTTGACCCATGGATATCCAATGGATATCCGACTGACATTGTTTCTTTGACATCCAATGCACTTCCCATATAATTATATAAAATACCTATTTTTAAAATCACGAAATATTTTTGATATTGCTCCTAAAATGTTTTTTTAGTTTGATGTCTTGCTGAAATGTCGGTGTAGTGCTGTTGTTTTGCCGATATTGTTGTTGAAATGTCGTTGGCGTGCTGAACTATTATTTATTTATGCACTCATGGATATCCAAGTATCTGTATGGTTTGGATATGAAGTGACATGAGAAGTAGCCTCCTAAGAGGGATAAAGACGAGGCTTAGCTCTCAAATCAAGTCTCAAATCTCATTCTACCCTAATCGGGACAGAGGGGTACCTATTTATAGGCCAAGGGTCAAAGGGAGCGGTTACATGGTCATCTGGACCCTCTCCTACTCGCAGCAGTCACTTACCCTGGAGACTCCGGTCTGGAGGGGCCAGAGACTCTTGTCTGGGATGGGGCGGAAACTCCGGTCTGGAACGGGTGGAGACTCCGTCCTGGGGTGCGCGGGGCGGAGACTTGGATGTTTCCGGTCTTACTCCGTGCATACTCCGGACCCCTATCCAGAGGCTCACGCTAGTTGACAACGCAACGAGCTCGAGGATGGGCCGGAGACTCCGGTCTTGGCAGTGCTAGTGCGTGAGTGGGCCGGAGCTCCGGTGTCAGCAGGCCGGAGACTCCGGTCTTGACAGCTTCGACCAGCTTCTTCTCTTGGTCATCTTGTCCATTCTTCTTGGGTTGTCTTGGGCACCGTCCAACACATCATTGGGGCCATCTTGGAGGTCACACCTGAGTTTGCAAAGTAGATCCATATGAGATAGCGAACCGTTCACCAAGTCATTGAGATCATAGAGAGCTAAGAGAGAGTTCACCTTGTCTTGCATAGCTTTGGCTCATGCTCTCGTCATTGGTCCATTGGGTATTGTGGAAATGCTTGGTGGAATGGCTTGAGCTGCATCATCTCCCCCCTTTGAAAATAGTCGTCCACGACTTGTGACCATTGTAATCACTTGGACTTCCATGGAAGGGAGATAGGCCTCGTACATCCCATAAGTTGTGTACAAGGTACTTGGATGGTGGCAAGTCTAGCTTGTAGGCGTTGTCGTTGATGCGCTTTATAATATTGAAGGGGTCGTCACCTCTTGGCTTGAGCTTGGAGTTTAACTCTTGCGGAAAGTAATCCTTCCGGATGTGTAGCCAAACAAGGTATCCTTCTTTGAACACCATGGGCTTCTTGTACTTTTCCATCTTGTTAGCATGGTGCTCGTAGTGTTTCTCAAGTGCAACTCTCGTGGACTCACGAAGTTTCTTGATGTAGTTGATGCAGTTGTTGAAGTTCATGTTGACTTGCTCGCGGAGAGGCAATGATAGGATGTCAACAGCGGTGTTGGGGTTGAATCCGTAGACAATCTTGAAAGGGATCCGCTTTGTACCTTGATGAAGGGCTCGATTGTAGGCGAACTCAGCGTGAGGAATGCTCCTCTTCCCAATTCTTGAGGTTCGACTTGATCAATGCTCGAAGGAGTGTAGATACTGTTCAGTTGACCACTTCGGTTTGGCCATCGGTTTGAGGGTAATAGGCGGTGGAGAATAGGAGCTTAATGCCGAGCTTGGCCATCAATGTCTTCCAAAAGTAGGAGGTGAACTTCACATCGCGATCCGACACAATTGTCTTGGGAACACCATGTAGATGAACAATTTCCCTCGAAAACAAGTTGGCAACATGTGAAGCATCGTCCGTTCTATTGCATGGAATGAATTGAGACATCTTAGAAAAGCGATCAACAACTACAAATATAGAGTCCTTGTGTGTTTTGGTGCCTGGGAGTCCTAACACAAAATCCATGGTAATGTCACTCCAAGGAAGGTGTGGTGTAGGAAATGGCATATAAAGACCATGAGAGTTTGAAGTAGACTTAGCTCGGAAGCATGATGGACATCTCTGGACAAGTCGTTCCACGTGGTGCCTCATCTTAGGCCAGTAGTAGTTGGTGGAGAGCATGGTGTAGGTCTTGTCTGTTCCAAAGTGTCCCATGAGACCCCCTTCATGTGATTCTTTCAATAACAGCAAGCGAAGAGAGGAATCGGTGAAAGTGCAAGTATGGTCACTAGAGAGGGGGGTAGGTGACTACCAATTTTTCGTTCGTTTCTTTTATATTTGGCTAAACAAGATGAATCACAAGGTTGATTAGCTATGCAACTAGATGAGAAACTTATGTGATACTATACAAGGTACACAACGGAAGCAATATGTAAAGCAAAAAGTAAAAAACAAGTGTAAACAAGGATACAACGATATGTTTCCCGTAGTTCCTTCCCAATAACACGGAGAGGCGAGGAGCCACCTAGGCACTCCAATAGCACGGGTGTGCACACCTTATTCTCCGTGAGCTTCTCCGTTGAAGGAGATGCTCGTTTCCACTATGAGGTTGACTTGAAGGCATAGACCAAACGTTTACAGAAGGTTGAGCCTACTCAACAACTTAATTGGAGGCTCTCAACAATCCGAAGCTTCTTGAATCGAGGTGGAAGCTACAAACACTAGGTTTTACTCTAGGGTTAAAAGGTACCCAAGATATGCTAGGATTTGATGGGTGGATGTGCAATTCCTTTGGTGGAATAACAGATCTAGACCTCCTCAAGCACTCCACAAAGTTTTGACATATTTGGGTGGTTGGAGTGGAAGATCTAGTAGAATGAAGCTTGCATTAATGACTTGAAGAGAGAGAGAGAGAGAGTGTGTGAATCTTGACTTGAATGTGGAAGAGAAGGGCAATAAATACTCCCCCTTCAAACATTCGTTGGGAAATCTTTCCCGCATCTGCGGTACTACCACTAAAAACGACAGTACTACCACTAGGGTTAGATCTTAGAGCACAACGGCTCTGCAGAGCCACTCGCAGTCTCGCACTACCGGTACCTATAGTGGTTTTAGCGGTACTACCACACATTGATACTACTGCCAGCTACCGCTGGAGGTTCCGGCACAACCCACCCAAAGGAGTTTTCGGTGGTACCCGCAGCGGTACTTCCGCTACCTGGACCAGCGCCCTGCCCTGGACACCCCTGCACCGGTACTACCTCTAGGTACCACCGGTTGTACCGGCAGGACCTAACAGAAGGTCATTTTGGCGGTACCACCGCTGGCATTTTCACATGCAGAGGGAACAGGGCTAGGTGTAGTCCTGGCAGCATGAAACTCCAGGCAGCGGTACTACGACTGGCTAGATGTCAGCTTGGCTGGTTCTTCCCTTGAAGCTCTCTGCCAACAATATAACTAGCATGGTACCTTCATGGATGAATCTTAGACGTATGGCACCGTAGCATAGGGAGCTGCAACAGGAACCTGGGTAGTATTTTATAAACATGATTAGTCCCTTAATTATGTTCTCATTAATCACCAAAACACAAGGTGATCGTTCACTCAGAAATGCATAGTTTGTTAGCCTTAAACAAGAAACCTTTTTGCAAGTAGAAATATTTATATCCTTTATTTGGCAAACACTTTTGAAAGATAGGACCAAAGAAACCATCGGAAGAGTACACGTTTTTTATCTCATCCAAACCAATCACATTTATTTCAAGACGAGTAAGAAGGCATTCCTTGCAGGATAATACATTCGCAACAACATTTTACTTTACCCTTTTTGTATTTGATGATGTAAGGGAAAGATTCAATAAATTCTACCGACTTAGCATGTCGTTTGTTTAAATTAGCTTGACTCTTCAAATATTTCAATGATTCATGATCAGAACGAATTACAAATTCTTTAGTCCAAAGATAGTGTTGCCAAACTTCCGAAACTCGAACCAATGCGAAAATCTCTTTGTCATAAATGAGATAGTTAAGTCTAGCACCATCTAGTTTCTTACTATGATATGCTACGGGGTGTCCACTGTGAACGCCACCAATTCTTATGCCACTAGCATCACACTCAATCTCAAATGTCTTTTCAAAATCCGGTAAAACAAGCAAAGGAGCTTCAGTTAAGAATTTCTTGAGTGTGTCAAAAGATTTTTGTTGAGCATTGCCCTAAACAAACGATACACTCTTCTTTGTAAACTCTAATATCCCAGCGTTTAGGAACTATCGGAGGGTAGAAATAGCAATTTGTGCATCTGGATTCATGTGTTTGCAAAACCGGAATACATTTTTGCAAACTAAAAACCTGGAGTAATCGAAGTTTCGACATCTTCCCGACTTAGAGTTTAGGGTCGAAGAGGGAAGATGGAAGGAATTTCGACATGACCTTTGGGTGTAGTTTGATTTGAGGGATTCAGTTCAAAATTTAAAACAAAATAATATTTGTATTTGGAATTTGAATTCAAATTGGTTGATATGATAATTGGAACAATTAGTTATTAATCAAGTTTGAAACATATAATAAATTAAATCTTTATTCAATTCAATTTAATTAAGAGAATTTACAAAAGAAAACAATAAGATTTATTGATAATAAAATAATATTACAAAGAATTTACATTATCCAATAAATAGAAATTTATAAGCTTTGTTATAAATGAACAATTACAAGAATCAATCCTTAACTATTTCCTGCAAGTCTTCTAGTCTCCAATTTATCTTCTGTTCCTGCAAAATAAAACAAACAAAAGAAAGGGTGGAGGTGGAGGGGATTAGTACCCTCGGTCTGGCAGTGTGATGCACTGCTAATTACATCATTGGGTTTAAGTTGATCTTATGTAATATCTGTTCAAATCAGTTAAGATGTCTCAGACCAGCATCATTGGCAAAGAAGCAGGTAATACAAGTGGCAGGTCAAAAATAATTACAGCACCAGGATAAGACCAACACAGTCTTATAGGAAAATATCTCAGGCGTAGCTAGCAATCACACAACACACAAAGGTGCATGCCCCTGTGTTGTCACAGCTACAAGGAGCAGATAAAAGGGCCATCAGCCGTAGAGCTGCAGGAGACCAAGTCCAATTCACCTCCTGTTCACAGCTCGAGCTTCCCCGCTCAACAACAGGACGGGAAACAATCACCACAAATTAATCACCGCAAATGAAGCAACCACCAGAAATCTGTGAAACCACAAATCCAGAAGAATCATCACAAGGACAAGCTAGAAGATTGGAGGAGCAGTCCTAGAGACAAGAAGATCAAGCAAGCAGTCCACAAGCACACAAAGCAGCACATCATCAACTATCAGGTTGATTCCCTACACACCATCTAGTAGAACTGGCTAGATTATGCACAAAGTTTAGGGCTGGGGATATTTCCCTCAGTTTGGCATAGAGTTGCTATGCTAATATACATCCTAGGGAAATTTTCATACAACTATAGCATCTATTCTTAGGATACTTTGGGCCTCAGACTTTGCATCACAGGAAGTAGTATCATGTTCTTATCAGTTATGTTGGCTAATAGGGGCACAAATCACAAGTAGATAGCCAATAAAAAAATCCAACTCACAAGCAGGCAACAAGTTGTTCTTGGGCACTAAACCTATTGGAATAGCACCTCAAACACAACATCTACAAGCAAGAATTACTAAACTTCGGTAAAGTTCCGTTCGAGGGGAAAACATGGTAACTTTCGGTTAATAGCAACACAAAGGGGAGGAGTGGCACATCCTCTGCATAAATTTCCAGAGTAGCACACACTATGTTTTGTGACAAGAACATAACAGTGAAAATTCCCTAGCCGATGTTCATCAGAGCAACACCATCATAGTGTCTAGCTAGATTTTGTTCATAGCTTATTCCTGAAGCTAGGTTATGGCAGCAATTAAGCAACAGACCAGGTATAGAACTAGTAATCCTATCTATTCAGCACCTCGGGTAGTTCTCTGGTCCCAAGAGGAAACAAGCAATAAGTACACTAGCAGATTTATCCACAAATTCATAGGACATACCATAACGAGTACACTGGACCAGGGGACAGTTTTTCAGTTCATCAGGCATGAGCACAGGCTCGAAGGCCTGGCTTCAGAGCAGGGAGAGAGGGGCAGCGAAGAGAGATATAGAGGAAGGGGCATAGGAGGCACTCATTGGTGACCACCGTCGTGGTCACGGCCCAGGCGGCGTGGCAGCGACAATTGCGAGGTCGCGGCGCTGTGGTTGCTCTGCGAGAGGCTGTCCCAACGGCGCTCGTAGCACCACCGCTGCGGAAGCAGCACATCACGATCACCAGGGGCGCTGAGGTCGCATCGTCACACCAGAACTCGGGGAGACACGCTGGAGCAGCGCGGGGAAGCGATGGCCGGGATTTCCACCGAAACCCTAATTTGATTTGGATCGCGCACGGTCACTCCTGAGGGTAATTCCCAAATCGGAGTGGAGTATGGAGAGAGTTAGGTGGCACGTCGTTTGCAATCGAGGGCGGCGGCAGAGGTCACCGGAGCTGGCCAGTGTAATTCGGCAACGACGGCGGTTCTCGGTCGCCAGCGCGAGGAAGAGAGAAGACGGGGGAGGAGAGCGGGTCGATGCGGCCTGGCTCGGGTTCTCTCCCGAGCGGGTCTGACATAACCCACTGGTGGGGTGGCTCACCAATCAGGTTAGGGGCTAATTGGTCTTTTGACCAAATTTAATTAAAAAGAAATGGATAAAATTCAAATAAATGGACAAAATGAATATTTAACAACTAAAATTCATAAAAAAATAACAAACTCAAATGTTCCAATTACTTAAAATTATAATTACCCTAAATTTATTAATTACAACTTAACTCATCATTTCAAATAATTTTTGATGATTCAAACAAAATTAGTAAAAGAAGAAAAATAATTTTATTCTTTTAAATCATCAATAAAGACTTATATAATTTTAACACTTAATTTTCTTATTCCAAAATAAAAGTTTATTAATTAAATATTCATTGTTTTATCAAAACAAGTTAAGATAAATCAAATCAAATAGAGTTTAATATTCTAAAAATATTAAAATTCCACATTTTCTTAATTATTATAATTGATTCAAAGAAAATGCATGCATATCATTATTATGCATAATAGCATCATTTGCTTCTTTAAACATTGTCCTTACCATACAATGATGGTATTTTGTAGAACAAGGAAGTCGGGAGTTGCACCAAGCATCAGACTCCATTATCTATCTGTCTTAAGGAAAGTTCATCACTTGTTCATGTCCTCTGAATTATTTCCTACGAACTATTTTTTTAAACCTATCATATGACCACCTTATTCTCAAAAGAATGCATGATCCTATTTTTATAATAATATGACTAAGTGAATGACTACCCAAGTGGTAGTGTTCTGTTTGGTGGGCGGATGGTACCATGGAAAGATGAATCGGTCATTGACAGGTTCCATCGGCATGAGAAAATATTACCTAGGAGATAACAACCAATGCCGTCAGAGTTCTTGTGCCGTAAATATCGCGTTGACCATATGTCTTGTATGGGGCGAGTAAGCCAGCTGTGATATTTCCCCGTTCACATATCAACGGACTGCCAGAGACGTACGTTGTAAG
This sequence comes from Alopecurus myosuroides, assembly GCA_028641055.1. Lineage (NCBI taxonomy): Eukaryota > Viridiplantae > Streptophyta > Magnoliopsida > Poales > Poaceae > Alopecurus > Alopecurus myosuroides. The sequence goes on along the minus strand of CM054057.1, from coordinate 322,893,728 downwards.
TCTCGCGGGACTACATGTACATGGATGCGATCCCTTAATTCCCACGGACTCTGTGGTGTATGATGGTCTGCCCGGGGAGTCTAGATATGTATCGTGAGGGGTAGAATCAGGATAGACCTGCGTGGCATGAAATGGGTGGGCATGTGTTGTGCAGAGAAGCATGGTTTGGTTTTAGATCAACAATCGGGTCTCACACCTGAGTGGGGTGAATAGGAACGATCGCTTGGTTGTGCAACATGGTCTTGATTTCCTATGGATAAAGTAACGCACCTCTGCAAAGTGTAAAAGGTGTGACAAGTTACCCTTTGTTACGGGAAGGAGCTGTGAATGCTGCAGGAAAGGATCTCCATGAAGTTCTAGCTCCTGTGAAGATTTGACGGACATAGCTTTCCAAAGAAAAGAAATCTCTTGAAGAAACGTTTTCACTCAAAACCTGCATAGTCTATACTCAGTCAAGGACTGTAGATAGTGCATCAAACGGCCCACCTTACTTAATGAACTTGTTGAGTAACGTTGGTTACTCATTCGTTCCCGTTTGACCCCCTGCGTAGGCTACGAGAACCTAGAGGAGGCATCCTTCAACATCATCGAAGGCCAAGACAACATCTACTACGAGGAGCCAGATCTCTCTAGCAGAGTTGAAGGGGTGGACTACACCATTCAGTATGGAGCCAGTCCAGATGAGGCAGAGTCTAACTAGGTTTAGACTGGTCTAGTAACCAATACTTAAGCACGGTCGAATCGAGCAGCCTTGAACTTCTATATTGGGATGTTGAGTTCCCGTGTATGCACTTATTTACTTTTCAGTTGTTGTTGTAAACTTCAATAATGAGGTGACCTCATCCTGAGATCATCCTCTTGTCTGCACGCTATGTTTTGTAATATAAGTTTGTATGAAAATCAAGTCCCGCAATGTTTTGTAATATTTGCGGATCGGTGTTATGTGAGTGTTATGTCAACGAGTTGCGTACTACAACATGCAGTGGTATGCTGGATCACCGCATAAACTCATTTAAAGGGCAAGAAATCATAGAAAATCTTTCACAAAACGGCGATAGAAACTGACAAGGCCATAAAAACACCTTATTTCACCCACGAAAGTTAGGTTAGGCCAATTTCTTATTGCCACAATTTTTTGTTATCAACTTCAATTCCATTTAAAGAACAAAAAAACCCAACAAAACAAGTTTGTTGGTACAAAAATTGCATTTGGATATGTTTGCAAAAAGTTTTGCTTTGCGAAGAGCCAACAAGAGTTGAGAAATATGTTCAAGGTGATTCTCCAAAGATTTGTTATAGGTAAGGATGTTGTCAAAGTAAACCCAGACAAATTTGCCAATAAAAACACAGAAAACTTCATTCATAAGTCTCATAAATGTTGAAAAATTGTTTGGAAGTTTAAAGGGCACGCCAAGCCATTCATAGAGACCAAGTTTTGTTTGAAAACTGTTTACCATTCATCACCTATACTCGTACGAATTTGATGGTATCCACTTTTAAGGTCAATTTTGTAAAAGATAGGGGAACCACTTAGTTCATATAGCATGTCATCTAGTCTAGGAATGGGGTGTCGATATTGTCAACACCGCCACCATGGGGGTGTTGGAGATTGATGAATAAGCCAGCCCAGCGAACAGGGAGAGTGACCAACGGGCCAGGCGGCCCCGACTGAAGAAAAGCGACGTCCCGGGGAACAGGGGAAGGGGACATCCACGAGGAACCCGCTTGGTCCACTGCTGTTGGGGCCCACAAATTCCCGCGTGGGAGTTGAGTGGGTAGGCAGCAGAACAGCACGACGGTGTGGCAAGAGGGCAGGAGAGCCCGGGGGGAGCTGTCATCCCATGACAGGACGTTAGTGCCACTTGTTGTCCACATGCGGCGCATGTCCATACACGTGGAGTGCATGCAGCCGGACACGTGTGGTGTCCCTTGGATATAAAAGGAGGTATCGTCCGAGTGGAAAGAGAGGGGATAAAAAAGGAGGAAATAGAGAGATAGAGGAGAAGATAAGTTATCTAGAACAGAGAGCCATCCTGGGAGACGGCCCACGTCCTCGGTCAGCTAAAAATCTCAACCCCCATTGTAACCATTTCTACCACCCTATAATTGCAGATCAGACATGCAGGACGTAGGGATCCATCTCACGATGGACTAAACCTAGGTAAAAATCTCATGTCCATGTGCTTCGTATCACCACCATTCATCACTTAGGAGAGAAGAAGATCCATCCCGCACCCCACTGCCGAACAAATCTGGAAGGTGGACGCCGGTCACTCCCGATGTCCGTGTTTCGACATGCGAATCTGGCGCGCCAGGTAGGAGGGTGCGTGAGGCCTGCTTTCCTGCAACACGGGGAGGATCTTCTCATGCCTCCGTGGTGGCGGGGGAGGTAGGATCTGAAGAAAAATCCTTGAAAGCGGAGGCTCCGCCCGGTGTGCATGGTCCTCTGAGGCCTTGGCAATCTCCAACACTTTAATGGATTTTTCGTCCCCAGATGGAACCTTGACCTACACAATATGGCACCGAAATATGGTCTCCCTGCTGGAGGCTGCAAGATCTCCAACACCGGGGACGCCCGATCTACGTGCCCAAGGAGCGGGGTCCGCCGGCTACGACAATACGGGCCCTGTGACCACGGACCAAGATGCGGGGTGCCTGGTGGCTCCGCCATCAGACCCAAACCTTGCACTCTCGGGAGGAGGCAGGCGGCCTCCCCCACCCTTCGTGACTTTTCCCTTGGACCAGGATCTCGATTCCGGACTCGGGGCGAGGACGCGGTAGCGCAAATTCCAGGAGGAACCACAACTCACAAAGCAAGTCTCCCTTGGAGACGGTGTTCACCGCACCATGGCATTTGGGGCCCACCTCTCCTTCGGATAGGAGAGGGCTCTCGTGGGGTTCCTTTGCAAAAAAGACGACATATTCGCGTGGGAGCCGACGAACCTACCGGGCATACCACGTGACGTCATAGAACATCGCCTGGCCGTGCGACCGGATGCGCAACCCGTCAAGCAGAAAGCGCGCCGGCAGGCGTAGGACCACCAAGATTTTATCGTGGAGAAACTCCACAAGCTGAAGGAGGCGCGAGCTATACGAGAAGTTCTTCACCCCACGTGGATCGCAAACTCGGTCGTCATCCCAAAGCAGAATGGATCCAAACGGTTGTGCATGGATTTCACGGATTTGAACCGTGCCTGCCCAAAGGATCCATTCCCGCTTACAAGGATTGACCAGATTGTGGATTCTATGGCAGGGTGCGATCTCCTCTGTTTCTTGGACGCCTTCTCCGGGTATCACTAGATCAAGATGGCCAAGGAGGACGAGGAGAATACGGCCTTCCTCATGCCCGAAGGATGCTTATGCTTCACCAGCATGCCCTTCAGACTAAAAAACGCCAGAACGACTTTTAGCGGGCCATGAGGGTCTGCCTGGGATCCCAGATGTGGCCGAACGTTGACTCCTACATCAGCGACATCGTTGTGAAGACTCTAAAGGGGAAATATCTTGTTCGAGATCTACAAGAAGCCTTCTATAATCTGCGCAAGATCATCCTGAAGCTCAACCCGTCCGAGTGCACCTTTGGAGAACCACCGGGAAAGCTGCTCGGTTACCTGGTATCCCATCGGAGAATCGAGGCCAAACCTGACAAAATCAAAGCCATTGAAGCCATACAAGTCCTTCGGCGGATTAAAGATGTCTAGCGGCTCAACAGGTGCCTTTCCGCGCTCAGGCGTTTCATCTCTCGGCTAGGCGAATGGGCCTTGCCTCTCTTCAAGCCGCTCAAGAAAGCGGATCCATTTTTAGTGGACCCCAGAAGCCCAAGTTGCGCTGGAGGAATTGAAGCGACACCTATCGACACACCTATATTGGTGGCTCCTCGAGAAGCGAAACCCTTGTTCCTCTACATAGCCGCCACAAACCAGATGGTGAGTGGTGTTCTGGTGGCGGAGCAGGACTAGGCTTCCCCTGACGACAAGAGGGCGGGGTCAGTCGTAGGAAGCGGCAAAACCCGCCGGGTGCAGCTCCGGGTGTATTATGTGAGCTCGGTGCTCCGTGATGCCCGGGAACGGTACCCCGAGATACAGAAGATCCTTCTCGGAGTAGTCCTGGCGGCGAGGAAGCTACGCCATTACTTTGAGGCTCATCCGACTACGGTGCGATCCTCCTACCCGCTGTGGCGCGTGCTGACGCACACGCTCCCAGCCAGGTTGTCAAGTGGTCGGTGGAGTTATCTCACTATGACATCCACTTCGACAATGACAAGACTATCAAGATCAAAGCTTTGGCTAAATTCCTCGTCGAATGGACGGAGTAGACCCCCACCCCAATGGAGGAGCCGGAGTCCCACTCTGATCTCCCGGGAAGGGAAGAGCCCGACCGTTGGGTGATGTACTTTGATGGAGCCTTCTCTTATGAAGGCGTCGGGGCCGGCATACTGATCGTTTGTCCATCCGGGGAACACCTTAAGTATGTCGTGCAGCTAGACTTCGGCCAAGGAAAGACCTCCAACAACATGGCAGAGTACGAGGGCCTGCTGGCCGGCCTAAGGGCAGCGTCGGCCTTACGTATTCAACAGCTGCTGGTGCGAGGCGACTCTCAACTCGTCATCAACCAAGTTCTCAAGGAGTACGGCTGTCCTCGCATGAGGGAATAGATGGAGGAAGTATGGAAGATGGAGCTCAAGTTCAAAGGAATACAGATGGAGCACATCCCCCAAGCGGACAACTCCGTCGCCGACGAGTTTTCCAAGATAGCGGCCCCGTGGGAACCGATCCTACTTGGGGCGTTCAACGAGCGGTTGACGCAACCAACAATCGACCAAGACCTCAGGGGAAATCCCATGGGAGTGGTCTCTCCAGAGAGGTCCGCCAAGACCGCCCACCCCAGGAGGGAGGTCTTGGCCTCCTCCCCGAGGGTACCATCCTAGGCGGATGACATCATGAAGTTTCTACAAGGCCAAGAGCCGTCGGACGATGACAGGCGTGCTGAGCACATCACCCGATAGGCCAAGATGTACGTGCTGGTCAACGGGGAGCTTCATCGACGAAGGGCGATCGGGATGCTACTCAAGTGCATCCCCTGCGAGGAAGGAGTGGAGCTGATGGCTGACATCCATCGGGGGCTGTGCTCCCACCACATCGCGTCCCGGGCCCTGGCCGGGAAGGCGGTGTGGCACAACTTCTTCTAGTCTACAGCCCTTTTCGATGCGGAGCATCTGGTCAGAACCTGTGAATCCTGTTAGTTCCACGCCTAGAACATCCATCAACTGGCTCAGGCTCTGAAAGTCATCCCCCTATCATGGTTGTTTGCGGTCTGGGGGCTGCGCATCTTTGGACCCTTTCCTCGCTCAAGGGGAGGATACTGATTCCTCTATGTCACTATCGACAAGTTCACCAAGTGGGTAGAGGCGGAGCCCATCAGAGCGGAGAGAGAAGCAACTGAAAGTGCATGGTGCCCCCATATGTGGTTTTGGTAATTAATGAAAATCCTTGTGGACTAATGTTTGCATTGAGTTATCCTTGTAGATCTTGTCCATATGAAATAATGGAGTTCATGTGTTGAAATCTATTAGCTTCCTTGATGGCCATTGTTATATTCAAGGATTTATATGAAGAATGGTCATGGTTTGAGTTGAGCTTATTGCTAGTGTGTCTTGAAGAAAAGTATTAGGTTATCCTTCATGGTTATATTCAAGACATAATCATTTTAAGTAAGAAGAAAAGATACAAGGTTGACCAAGCTAGTGATCAACACACGCAGCTACAAGATGTACCAAGTGGGATTGTGTATCTCATGGTATGGTAAGAAATTGTCAATATAGCTTTGTGATCTAACGCATATATGTGTGTGTGTCATATCTATGTGTGGTTATGTATCTTTCCATGGGCATGAACAAAAAGGAATATTTCATATTGCCCATGGTCTATGTCATCGTCAAGCGGTGTTCGTCACCTAGCTTGACGTGGAAGCTCAAGTGAAGCATCTAGAAGAAATCCTATGTTTGATGCTTGCCACCCTTTTGGAGTTCGTTGCCTCGTGAAGATTTGCCATTAAGGGTCTCTCCCATAATTGTGTATGGGTGAGCATCCTCTCCCATAGTGGTGTATGGGGGAGCAACTTGCAAGTCTTCATCAAGCGGAGCATGTGCTAGCAAACACGATCAAGAAGGAAGATCCAACTTGAGAGAGTCAAGATCGTCATCATCTAGCTCAATTGGATTGCGCAAGGCAAAGGTATGACTTAGATAGGGTTTCTATTTTACCGTCTCATTATGCTAGTTGGGAGACCTGATTATAGGATAGATAACTGTACTATCAAGAGGGGCTCTTGAATGCATATATTGATCGTATCTATCGTAGAGAGCTCAAACCTTTGCATACTTCGCATCATCCTTCTTGGTTCTTATTTGGGTTTTCTCCATGTAAGGTTTTAGAGATTGTCATGTTCTTCATGTCAAGCTCAAGTTCATCAAAAATGGATTTCGTATGAAAAACTTATCGCATTTTTGTTGTTGGAGGTTTCTACCGGTTGTCCTTTATTGATAGGCCAAACCTTTCATTATTTGGTTTTATATTACCATTTCTGACTATGATGTTTCTCTGCATATTCTTGTAGTGCTCGTCTTTGCGATTTCAACGAGCCCAAGAACATCTAAAACGGAGTCCGGATGCAAAAGTTACGACCGTTTTCATATAGGGTGTTCTGTAGTTTTTTCCACCACCGGAGGTTCCGGTGGTGGCTCCACCAGAAACCCTTTCGGGATGATGTTGGCGGAACCTCCGGTGAAACCACCGGAAGGGTAGTTTTCCAGCCCTTTTGGTGTTCTAACTCATCCGGGTGGCGGAGGTTCCGGTGGTTTCACCGGAGGTTCCGCTCCTGCGTGATTTTGCCTCCAACGGTTGGATATTTGGGTGACCTATTTAAGGGGCCTTCTTCCCCATTGGTTCCCTAACCTTTTGGGCAATTTTGACCTCCATTGTTCACCTCCAAAAGCTTTCTATCTCTCAATCCCTCCAATGATTTTTGCTTCCACTTGAGGGAAAAGAGAGAGGAGATCTAGATCTACCACTTCACCAATCAATCCCTCCTCTTTGTGAGGGGAACCTATTGGATCTAGATCTAGGGATTCATTTCTTGTTTTCCTTGTTCTTCCTCCTTCCTCCCTCCATAGCATTAGTTGCTTTGGTGGGATTTGGGAGAGAAGTTCTTGACCACCTTGTGTGTTCTTGCCATTGCATTAGGTGCATCGGTTTGAGTTCCCCACGAGATTCGTGAAAGAGAAGTTCGTGAGCTTGTTACTCTTGGGTTATTGGACACCGGAGAGATTGTTCCTCTTGGGTGTATTGAGCACCCTAGACGGTTAGTGCTTGGGGCTTCCACCTTTTTGCAAGAAGCTTCGTTGAGAGCCTCCAATTGAGTTGTGGAGATAGCCTCAACCCCATGTAAGGTTTGGTCAACGCCTTCAAGTCGACCTCATAGTGGAAACGAGCATCTCCCTCACCGGAGAAGCTCAAGGAGAATAAGGTGTGCACATCCATGCTATTGAGGAGCGCCTAGGTGTCTCCCCACCTCTCCAACGAAGACGTACTTCCCCTGGGAAGGAACTTCGGTAATCACACCGGTGTCTCCTTGTGCTTCGGTTACTTCTATACTCTAGCTCGTTACTTATGCATTTACCTTTGTGATAGCCATCGTGCTTGAAGTCATCTATCTTTCTATCTCATAGTTGTATATCATGCCTAGCATAAGTTTTTGGTGCACATAGGTAAACCTAGATTGCATAGGTTTTTTGCTTGATAAATTAAACGCTAGTTTTATTCCTCGTTTACTCAAGCCTAAACCGTAATTATTTTAAAGAGCATATTCACCCCCCCTCTAGGCGGCATCCTTCTACTTTCAATTGGTATCAGAGCCAGGGCTCTCATTATTAGGCTTCACCGCCTTGAGAGTAATGATGTCGCTTGGTGAATTAGTGCACGATCCCACATTTCATTTCGATGGCACAAACTATGATGTTTGGAAATTTCGCATGCTTATTTATTTTCGGGTCATGGACCCACATATGGAGAAAATTGTAGAGATGGGTTTTTCTCCTCCAAAGGATCCTGAAAATCCAACTTTAGAGGAAGATAAAAACTTATCTCTCTATGCTCTTGCTATTAATGTGTTTTTCCTTCTTGTGAGCCTTGTAGTTATTAAACCACTCTTTCCTGTCGGGAATGCTCATGGGTTATTGACAAAGCTTCAAAATAAATATGGTGTGTACAATGTTGGAGAAGATGATTGTTATCCCTCCACTTCCGGTCGTGATGTGTTCTCAACTTCTTCTACTTCACCAACATGCGGCAACCCACAAACTAATGAGATGGTGAGTAGTGATAGGCTTTCCAATAATGATAGTGAGCTTATTTTTGATGATCCTTCATCTCTATCTTATTGTCATGCCTCATCTTTGGACTTAAACACAACTAGAACAAAAAATGTTTTACATGCTTGTGTTGATAGTCTTTGCATATCATGTCGACATTGCTTGACTAAATCTCATGATGATATGCTTGCTTTATCTTGTTCCCATCATAAAAATGATTGTGTTTCCTATAGTATTTGTATGGCTAACAATGTAAAGGAAACCCAACTCTCTATGGAACAAGATGTGGACTTGAGTGGTGCCTCAATTAATGATCTATCATCATCTACCACCTTTGCCTCATGGCCAAGGATTCAAAGGTATCTTCCACTTTGAACCCCAATATATCTTATGATGATAGTAGTGATGATGATGTTGGTAAGGAGGTTGATGACGAGTCTAAGAAATTAGGCTTATGGTTATCAAGCCTTGTTGACGAGACCAAAGAAAATGTGAATGCTCTCCTAGAACAACTTGATAAGGCTAACTCACTTATAGATGAAAAGGAGGATATCATCGTGACTTTGGAAAGTCATAGTGGTAGTCATTCTATCAAGGACAAAGAGCTTGAAAAGGCTTTTGAGAAAGAGCGGTCCCTTAGATCTTCTCTTGAAGAGAAACTATATAGTCTAGAAGAAACATATGCTATTAGCGTTTCTAAGCTTAGAAGGGACAATGAATTATCTCTTGCTCTTGCTAATGACCTCAAAGCTAAAAATGTTGATGCTTGTGCTACTAACTCTATTTCTTGTGAAGCATCCACATTAAAGGAGAATGTTGAGCTACGGGCTCAACTTGAGTTGCTAACTAGTAATTATGGGAAATTGGAAGAAACTCATGAAAAGCTCTCAAGCTCTCATAAGGATCTTCTAGTATCCCATGAGAGGCTAAAATTAGCTCATAAGGCTATTTTAACTAAGGTAACATCTTGTGAGCCTCATGTGGACAAAGGCACAATATCTACTCTAAATGCTATATTTCCTTGTGCTAGTCCTAGTAATTCATCCTCTCATAATGTTCCCACATCTTATGATGAATTTCTTTCCTTACATTGTTTCTCTAATAATGATGCATCTACTTCCTCTAGCTCTTGTGTTGATACTAACCATGTAGAGGGAATCAAAGATCTCAAGGCCCAAGTCACTTCTTTGGAGAAAGACTTGGTTAAGTGTTATAAAGGGAAGTCCACACTTGACAATATGTTGAGTGTCCAAAAATCCCACAATGACAAGAGAGGACTTGGATTCATTTCCAATCACAAGAACAAGTCCAAGGTCGACAATATGAAGGGCCATGAACAAGACAAGAATTTGGCCAAGATTGTTTGCTTCAAGTGCAAGGTTGAAGGGCATCATGTTAGATCATTCCCTTTGAAGAAGAAGAAACTTAGCGAGAAGCAACAAGGGAAGCGGCCACAAGTTCAACCTCAATCTCAACTTCAAGTTGAAGAAAGGCCTCTTCCCATGAAGACTCAAGCTAATGCTTCTCAAGTTGAGAAATCAACTAAGAAGAATGGAAGGAGTCGTTGCTGCTACTTATGTCGCGAAAAGGGCCATCTTGCTTCTTCATGCACTAATGGTACATTATCCAACCCTATCATAATTGATGATGTGTATTCCATTCAGAAGGATAATGTGGGCAATGTGTTTGCCAAATATGTTGGTACTCAAAGTGGTGTCAAGAAAAGAACCATTTGGGTTGCCAAGCCTATTGTGACTAACCTCTTACGACCCAACTTGGTTGGGGACCAACAAGATCAAACTTGATCAATAGGTGTTATCGGAGGGCATTGGAGACTTGGCTATATCATGAAGAATTAAGGGATCTTCATCACGTATATTTTCCTTAAGCCAAGTCATTTGGATTATCACGTCTCTATCTCATATTCCAGGCTCCTTCTTGCGGTAACTTGTATTTATTACATTATATATATACATTTAAAGTTGCTTGCCCCTTTGCATGTATTGGTTTTGTACCTTGCTTGTATTGTGTATATTTTGTGCTTACTACTTACTTATCCTTGAGTAATCTAGTATGTGTTTATCGGTTCGCACAAAATGTATGTATGAGTTTTCTTTGAGCCTAATTGCATCTTGTGTGTGTGTGTGTGTCTTATTTGGCTCTTTTGAGTGATTAATGGACTATCCCATTTTAGGAGAGTAATATGCCTTTGGCACTTCACAATCCTAAAATGTGTGTACATGAGGAATACCACATAGTGTTGATATTTCAATATTATCTAGTCTCTATGTGGTATCTCATACTCATGAGAAATACAAATTCTAATGTCTATTAATTATCTCAAGTTGGTCTTTGTTTGACTCTTGCTAAGAAAATACAGATTGTCACATTATGGGGGAGTAATATGTTTGTGCATATTACAAGCCTAAAGAATGTGAACATTTAAGGTTTTTCCACATAGAATTGATATTGTTAATTATCTTGTTCCTATGTGGCATGTGTGCTCAAACAAGTTTCAATTTTCTTGAATGATTTTATTTTCTCATCTTTTGGTATCTTATTTGTGAGAGAGTTTCTTGCTGCAGTTTTCCACAAATTAGCACTAGAATGTACCTTCTCGGGAACCGGTTGCTTCTTGATATATTAATCATTTCTTTGCATGATCATTCAACTTTTGAAGCCACCAAGAATCTCTATTTAAGTATGGTGTTTTCATTCCTATCTTTTACCACATGCTTATGTTTTGTGAATATGATTGTGAACAAATATACCACCGAGAAATATCTCCATACATCTCTTGTCTTTGAAAAGTTATAATAATTTGTGGTAAGTTTATTGATCATATTTACGTTGGCCATTGCTCTAAAATTACCTTGTTTCTTGCCAAGGATTTGTTTGGTTCAAACTCCTTTGTGTCTTCCTTGCTCTAATCAAAATTTGTTTTATGATTTCTTGAGTTAGGAAAAGCAATGATACTATTCGTGTGCACTTTCATTCAAAGTCATACTTCTTTGTGTTGCATTTCTTTGGGAAGCTATCCTACATTGAGTAGAAAACAATTCTTTAATTGGTATTGCATCTTATTGCTTTTCTTGAGCTTGACTAGTGTTTGAACAATATATATGGAGAGTAATGATTCCATTGTGTGCATCTTGTATTCAAATGCAATATCATAATTAATGCACTATTATTGGAAGAACTATCCTATATGTGTTTTAACACTTGTTGTCTTGAAATTGGTATTTTATCCCAATGACTTGTCTCTTAGGAAAGAGAACATTTTTCGTCTTGGTACTTTGTGTGCCATCCTGAAAAGTGTAGAGGGTTTGTTTATTCTTTGATTTTTGTTTTTGTTTTTGTTATATTCTCTATTTGGTTTCCTAAATCATGTGTTGATTTGGGGTTTTTATATAATTTGGACACTTCGTTTGATTTTATCTCTTGTGAGTGCCTTCTTTGTTTTAATTGGTATTTTGTCAAATTTGTATCTTGTTTGGTTCTTGAAATTTTTGTGCATTTATATTTACTATGTATATCCTTTGACATGCTTACTTTCGTTGATCCAATATATAGGATAAACTCCATCAAACCCTAAATGGCTAAGATGTGCATGAAATTCAAATTTATATTAATATGCACATATTTATGTGGAGTTTGTCCTATGTATTGTAGTTGTTCTAACTACTTTGGACCCAATAAGTTTGGGAACCATTTTGTACTTCAATGTTTTTTAGGTACAATGGAGATACATTGGTTGCTTGCTCCATTCATAAGGAAGGTGTTCTCACCATGGTATTATAGGAGTCAAGGTACGATGATTATCAAACTCGCATCCTCTTCATCACCAATGCCGTCTCGGTAACAAGTATCTATTCCATGCATACATTTCTAGCTTTCAACCTTGTGTAGGTTGCATCTTGGCATGAATTCCATTTGTTGCATTTGATTTGGCTCTTGCAAATGTCTTATCAAAAACATCTTTATTGCAACTATGAGTAAGCCGGGATGATTACATACTAAGGGGATATTTATAATCATTTTCATGATTCACCAATCCCAAGTATATTAATCTAGTAACTTCTACTTGAAGTCTCTCATATGCAATATTGATGAGTTCTCAAAAACCATTTGAATCTTTTGTGATATGTGTTACCTTTCTCAAAGCATTCCAACTATCACTTTTCCCTTGTGATATTTGTGATGCTTTGATGAGTTTATTTTTTGTCCATCTATATCCAATTAAGATTAAACTAAGCCTAGTGCTTTTCTTTCAAGCAAAAATCTTATTGGTATATTTATGAACCTATCTTGGATATCATGTTCTTCACCTTTGTACCTATTTTTGTGTGTGCATATTTCTTTGTGGATATATATCTTTGTGATTGGTGTCCACTTAGAAACTTATACACACGAGAATAGTTACATCTTTAATGGATATTCTATTTCTTTAGTGACCACGTTTTATTGCTTTATATTCCTTGGTGGTTCCTAAAAGGCACAAGTTTTTTTTTTGGTATTCCTTTTGCATCTTATAAAGCTTGTGGACCTATGTGTTTTACCATTTGTTGGTTTGTGTGTATGGTAAAGACATGATATGCACTATGTGCCCCATATATTTAAAGACTATGATGAAGCTTTGCTCATCCTATTAGTCTCCTACAAATGTATTTCCTTGTCACACTCTCTTTCGGTTGAGTAAATCTTTACGTGTCGCTTCTTGATCTTAATTGCTCAACTCTTGTTTGTTTGCAAGTTGCTTTGTTTCATTTCCAATCTATTCTCTTTCTCTTGTTTGTGTTGAAAATTATCTAGAAGGGAGTGATTATTCCATGTTGTTCACACTATATTGTAATTCAAATCTAACATTGTGCATGTACCTTGGGGAGTTCCCTCTTGATTTTCTAGAACACTTGGTTGATCTTATCATAATATTGATTTTGGTCAATCGGTTCTTCGGATCCTTTGATTGGTTGCTTCTTTATGAAAGTATCCTTCAATTTGACTTTGCTTGTAAATATTTGGATCCTCAATATGGTTTGATCTCCCTCCATCTATTCCTAGTTGGATATATGCTCTTGATTTCACTCACATCATAAGGAATGCATACACTATGGGGGGATCTTATTATATTGGTCTTCTAATCTTTTTTCCCATTTCGGCAATGGACGCCAATGGGGGAGAAGTTTAGAGGGTTTAAGGGAATTTGGTTCTATGCTTTAGTTTCATTCTTAAGAATTTGCCTTCCATGCTATTGCATCCTTGCTCTTTGTTTTGCATGGTTGCTTAATTCATCATATAAACCCTCGTAAAAAGGGATTGTCATCAATTACCAAAATGGGGGAGATTGAAAGTGCATGGTGCCCCATATGTGGTTTTGGTAATTAATGACAATCCTTATGGACTAATGTTTGCATTGAGTTATCCTTGTAGATCTTGTCCATAGGAAATAACGGAGTTCATGTGTTGAACTCTATTAGCTTTCTTGATGGCCATTGTTATATTCAAGGATTTATATGAAGAATGGTCATGGTTTGAGTTGAGCTTATTGCTAGTGTGTCTTGAAGAAAAGTATTAGGTTATCCTTCATGGTTATCTTCAAGACATCATCATTTTAAGTAAGAAGAAAAGATACAAGGTTGATCAAGCTAGTGATCAACACACACAGCTACAAGATGTACCAAGTGGGATTGTGTATCTCATGGTATGGTAAGAAATTGTCAATATAGCTTTGTGATCTAACGCATATATGTGTGTGTGTCATCTCTATGTGTGGTTAGGTATCTTTCCATGGGCATGAACAAAAAGGAAGATTTCATATTGCCCATGGTCTATGTCATCGTCAAGCGGTGTTCGTCACCTAGCTTGACGTGGAAGCTAACGTGAAGCATCTAGAAGAAATCCTATGTTTGAAGCTTGCCACCCTTTTGGAGTTCGTGGCCTCGTGAAGATTTTCCATTAAGGGTCTCTCCCATAATGGTGTATGGGGGAGCATCCTCTCCCATAGTGGTGTACGGGGGAGCAACTTGCAAGTCTTCATCAAGCGGAGCATGTGCTAGCAAGCACGATCAAGAAAGAAGATCCAACTTGAGAGAGTCAAGATCGTCATCATCTAGCTCAATTGGATTGCGCAAGGCAAAGGTATGACTTAGATAGGTTTTCTATTTTAACGGTCTCATTATTCTAGTTGGGAGACCGGATTATAGGATAGATAACCGTACTATCAAATGGGGCTCTTGAATGGATATCTTGATCGTATCTATCATAGAGAGTTGAAACCTTTGCATACTTGGCATCATCCTTCTTGGTTCTTATTTGGTTTTTGTCCATGTAAGGTTTTAGAGCTTCTCATGTTCTTCATGTCAAGCTCAAGTTCATCAAAAATGGATTTCGTATGAAAAACTTATCGCATTTTTGTTGTTGGAGGTTTCTACCGGTTGTCCTTTATTGATAGGACAAACCTTTCATCATTTGGTTTTATATTCACATTTTTTACTATGATGTTTCTCTGTATATTCTTGTAGTGCTCGTCGTTGCGATTTCAAAGAGCCCAAGAACATCGAAAACGGAGTCCGGATGCAAAAGTTACGACCGTTTTCATATAGGGTGTTCTGTAGTTTTTTCCACCACCGGAGGCTCCGCCGGAAACCCTTTCGGGATGATGTTGGCGGAACCTCCGGTGAAACCACCGGAGGTTCCGGTGGTTGGGGCAGTTTTCCATCCCTTTTGGTGTTCTAACTCATCCGGGGGGCGGAGGTTCCGGTGGTTTCACCGGAGATTTCGCCCCTGCGCGATTTTGCCTCCAACGGTTGGATATTTGGGTGACCTATTTAAGGGGCCTTCTTCCCCAATGGTTCCGTAACCTTTTGGGCAATTTTGACCTCCATTGTTCACCTCCAAAATCTTTCTATCTCTCAATCCCTCCAATGATTCTTTGTTCCACTTGAGGGAAAAGAGAGAGGAGATCTAGATCTACCACTTCACCAATCAATCCCTCCTCTTTGTGAGGGGAACCTATTGGATCTAGATCTAGGAATTCATTTGTTGTTTTCCTTGTTCTTACTTCTTCCTCCCTCCATAGCATTAGTTTCTTTGGTGGGATTTGGGAGAGAAGTTCTTGACCACTTTGTCTGTTCTTGCCATTGCATTAGGTGCATCGGTTTGAGTTCCCCACGAGATTCGTGAAAGAGAAGTTCGTGAGCTTGTTACTCTTGGGTGCTTGGACACCGGAGAGATTGTTCCTCTTGGGTGTATTGAGCACCCTAGACAGTTAGTGCTTGGGGCTTCCACCTTGTTGCAAGAAGCTTTGTTGAGAGCCTCCAATTGAGTTGTGGAGATAGCCTCAACCCCGTGTAAGGTTTGGTCAACGCCTTCAAGTCGACCTCATAGTGGAAACGAGCATCTCCCTCACCGGAGAAGCTCAAGGAGAATAAGGTGTGCACATCCGTGCTATTGAAGAGCGCCTAGGTGGCTCCCCACCTCTCCAACGAAGACGTACTTCCCTTGGGAAGGAACTTCGGTAATCACACCGGTGTCTCCTTGTGCTTCGGTTACTTCTATACTCTAGCTCGTTACTTATACATTTACCTTTGTGATAGCCATAGTGCTTGAAGTCATCTATCTTGCTATCTCATAGTTGTATATCATGCCTAGCATAAGTTTTTCGTGCACATAGGTAAACCTAGATTGCATAGGTTTTGTGCTTTATAAATTAAACGCTAGTTTTATTCCGCATTTACTCAAGCCTAAACCGTAATTATTTTAAAGCGCCTATTCACCCCCTCTAGGCGACATCCTTCTACTTTCAGAAGCGTGCATGTTCATCCCAGAGATTGTGTGCCGGCTCGGGGTGCCTAATCGCATCATCACCGACAACGGCTCCCGGTTCACTAGCGGATCCTTTCAAGACTACTATGAGCAGTTGGGCACCAAAATATGCTTTGCCTCCGTTGCTCATCCCAAGAGAAACGGACAGGCCGAGCGGGCTAATGCAAAAATACTATGGGGGATCAAGACCAAAACTTTCCATGGGCTCACGTGTTGCGGGAAGGATTGGATCGATCACCTATCGGATGTGTTGTGGTCATTGAGGACCACCCCCAACCGAGCAACCGGTGAAACCCCCTTCACCTTAGTCTACGGAGCGGAAACCTTTGAACGGACAACGATGTCGCCTAGGGGGTGAATAGGCGATCAAAACTTTTCCGGTTAAGCCTTGCTAAATGCGGAAATGAACTAGGTGTTTGAATTAACAAGAACACAACCTAAATATTCTAGGCTCAACTAGTGCACCAAAAACTTATGCTAATCAAGACAAGTAACAAGGTGATAGAAATATAAATGACTTCAAGCACAAAGGCTATCACAATGTAAATTTCATAAGTAAAAAAGCTCGGGTATAGAAATAACCAAAGCACACGGAGACGATGATGTATTCTTGAATTTCTCCTTTTGAGGGGAGTACGTCTCGCTGGAGGGGTGTGAGCTCGCCACAAGAGGCCTACTCAACACCACAAATGCCTCACCCTATTCTCTGACGAACCTCGTCACAAAGGCCTAGTTCACCTTTCACTATTGGCAACCTTCAATCTCGAGGCACGCATCCACAACTTAATTGCAGACTCTAGATGTATCCACAATCTTGGGGCATGCATCCAAAACTCAATTGGAGGCTCCCAAGAACACCACAAGTTGTCTAGGGTCCAATACCCAAGAGTAGAAAGTCCACAAACTTTCACTACCACGAATCCTCGTGGAGAGAGCAAACCGATGCAACCAATGCAAATAGCAAGAGCACAAGTGCTCCAATACTTCACTCTCAATTTCTAACAAAGCAACAAATGCTTAGTTGGAATAAGAGAGGAAGAACAAATGAGGATAAACACCAAGAACTCCAAGATCAAGATCTACTAGGTTCCCTTCACTTAGAAGAGAGGTGGATTGGTGGAAATGTAGATCTAAGTCTCCTCTAACTTTTCCCTCAAAGATATCCAAGAATCATGGGAGGGATTGAGAGAGGGAAAGATTTCCAAGGTTAACAATGGTGGAAGAGAGAGAGAGAAAAACGTGCTTGGGAAACTTGGGGAACAACGGGGAAGAAGACTCCTTAAATATGTCCCCTCAAAATATGACCGTTGGTGCGCAGGAAGTCAATAGGAAATTCCGGTTCAAACTTGAACAGGAAATTCCGGTTACCTTATGTGCCAAAAATTCCTAGTCCTTAGCCAATTTTTCGAGATCCTCTTCAGAATCGGATATTCCGGGTGAACCAAAATTTCCGGTTACCTTCTTCATCTATGAGGCTGAACCTGAAACCCCATAACTTTTGCGTACGGACTCCGTTTTAATGATATTTGGCTCATTAAATTTGCAACAAAGAGCTCTACAAGATCATGCAGAGAAACATAATTTACCAACAATGGAACTTAAAACCAAATGGGGAAAGATTTACCCTCTCTAAAAGGAACAACCGGTAAAACCTCCAACACCGAAAACACACATAACTTTTGCGAATGAACTCTAAATGCGGTGAATAAAATTGGGTTGGAAAGATAAAAAAAGGACTATCCAAAAGAAATAGAGAATCTTGATACCTCAAATAATGGAGAAATTACCACACATGGAAGGTGTGGGAACATTCTCAAAGACGAACTGGATATTTTCACCACTAAAAATGCAACAAGTTTTCCTTACGGAATCCGTTTTCGATAAACTTTGGCTTTTCATGAAGACCATGACAAGCACCAAAACCCCACGGGGATAAAAGCCAAATAAGAACCAAGAAAGATGATATGCAAATATGCAAAGGTTTGAGCTCTCCACAACAATTCGATCAAGTTACTCACTTGACAACCCCTCTTGATAGTACGACTATCTATCCTATAACCCAGTCTCCCAAAAGCATGAGACCGATAAAATAGAAAACCTATAAATATCATACCTTTGCCTTGAGAATTCCACTTGAGCTAGATGATGCCGATTTTGACTCTCTCAAGTTGGATCCTCTTTCTTGATCGTGCTTGCTAGCACATGCTCCACTTGATGAAGACTTGCAAGTTGCTCCCCCATACACCATTATGGGAGAGACCCTTTTTGAAATATATTCAAAAAGCCACAATCTCCAAATGGGTGGCAAGAATCAAGTATGGAATTTCTTCGAGATGCTTCACTTGAGATTCCACGTCAAGCTTGATGATGAACACCGCTTGACGACATAGACCATGGGCTATATGAAATCTTTATTTTGATGCATGCCCATGGAAAGATACCTAACCACACATAGAGATTCCACACACACATATCATGGGTTAGTTCACAAAGCTATATGGTCAAATTCTTACCATACCACAAGATACATAATCCCACTTGGTACATCTTGTAGCTTTGTGTGATGATCACTTGCTTGATCAACCTTGAATCTTTTATTCTCTCTTCATATGATGATGTATTCAAGATAATCATGAAAGATCATCATTTTCTTCAAGATAGTTTCAATAAGCTCAACTCTATCCATGATCATTCTTCATATAAATCCTTGAATATAACAATGGCCATCCTGATAGCTAATAGAGTTCAACACATGAACTCCAATATTTTACCATGGACAAGATCTATAAGAATATCTCAATGCAAACATTAGTCCATAAGGATTTCCATTAATTATGAAAAACACCCATGGCGGCACCATGCACTTTCAGCAGTCCTCCCAACGGAGCTCAAGCACGGATCCCCCGAATCTGTGTCTACAATGAGGAATCTCAGCGGGAGGAAAGAATCAACGATGTCAACTTCCAGGAAGAGGTACATTGTCAGGCCATGGTAAGGTCAGCTTGCTACCAGCAAGGATTGTACCGATATCATAGTCGGCGGGTGCGACCCCGGGACATTGAGGTTGGAGACTGGGTTCTACGGAGAAAACAGAGTACTAAGGGAAGGGACAAGTTATATTCCCCTTGGGAGGGCCCTTACCGAGTAGTACATGTACATAAACCGGGCGTTGTGCACCTCATCGTGGAGGAGGGAAAACCCATAAATAACTCGTGGAACATCGAGCATTTACAGAAGTACCACCTCCAAAGGTTCTACCCGTAAGGCACAAGCAGGACGGGTCTGCCCCTGCTACGCGAGTGCCTGATCAGCATAAGAATTGGCCAGCAAGCGTATCCGGGAAGCCCCGAGTGTAAAACGCTGGTAGTGCCACCCCGCACAAGTGCCCTTGTGGCACAAGTGCATTGCGTGCGTGTTCGGGCAGGGCCCAATATAATTTTTGCTCCTTCTGGGCTCCTGCCTGGAATCTCGAGAATAAAGGACTTCTTTCTGTTTGACCTTGGGTTTTTCCCCTTTTCCCAAATCAGATCCGCGCGGGGGATGATGACGGTCCCGGGGACAGGCCCCCTTCGAACATGTGACGCCCCGAGATCGGGCACTATGCAGATTTCAGCATTCCCGCCAAAATCCACATAATAACCGATTCCAGGTTGCCACTTGTGATAACATTACAACAGTTCACGAATATTCCGCAACAACAACAGAAAAGGTATATGCAAGATGACTCAAACGAGTCAGGGATACAACTGATACAATACAAAGATCCAAATAACAGCGGAAGAAACAACATAGCGTCCGGCTACGGACAAGATACAAATTGGACTAAGAGTCCTTAAGATAACCGAGAGCGTCCAATCCCTGCCCAGGCCAAGCCGAAGGGATTCCCAAGCTAACATCGTCAGACTTCAAACCTGTTGACTGCAATGTTGAATATGCAGCCACGAAAAGAGATTCGTGGGTCAGTACGGTTAAGTACTGGCAAGTGGATAAACCATACTCACAAGATACCGGCGTAGCCAGTCATCACAAGATACAAATACTTTGGGTACACCGGAAAGGAAAGGATTATTGCAAAGAAGCGGCAGCGGGCTGCACTAACCAACTACAGAAACACACTACAACTTCCGGCTAACAGAAAGAAGATAAGATAGCGTATCGGAACCAACTACAACTACTCACAAAACAATACCCATCCAATGTTACCCCCTACTAAGGAAGCAACCCAAGGAAACTCACACGGTTGATTAGGGTGACATCATTTATATGGTGGAGGTAATCTATATTACTAGTCAAGTTATTATATTTAGGTGTAAGTTGTCTGAGTACTTGTTAGCCAGTACTTTCACCAAGTCGTCACATAACCGCGGACAACACGGCTTCTCGAGAAGATTTATCCCTGCAGGGTGTGCTCCAGTACCCGTACACACTCGAGCCACCAACTAAAACTCAGGTTGGCTCGACACGACTCAAACCATCTCTACAACCCATCCTAGGAGCCACGGAGCTATAAGGTCCCAGCCACGCAGCCGAATACTCAGCGCAGGTGTGCAAAACTCCCGCAGGACACAACACCCCGGCACTACAGGCCTCGCTCTATATGCATCATCATCATCATCATCAGTAACCAAGGGGGCCAACCCATTATGCAAAGGAGCAAATGGAACACCCGAACTAAGTGTGGCTCTTCGGACAAGCTGCAAATCAGGTCTAAGTCGAGGGGGGGTCCCATACTACCTCCCGGATGCGGTGAGCACGCTCATCATGGATCAGTAGACAAGACTCTTTTCCTAGTTTCGACACCAGCCGGCTCCAAAACCCTAACCCGGGCCTCCTGCCGGTGCCTTATCATCAAATTATTATTACCCCAGACATTAACATGTTGTTGATTGAATGGAAACCCAGCTATAAACTAAACAGGTGATACGACAAAGGATAACAAGACTCGAGCATAAACAAATCTAAGCATGCAACTACGACACGAGGGCCAACAAGGTAAACAAGCAACAGTTAATAGGAAGTGGAAGGAAAGGCTATATCATGGCTGCAGGGTAAACATATGATAGGATCGAGACACAAGCATCGAATCAACAGGCTAGAATAAGAACAACGGAAATAAGAACAACGGAAAGAATCGGTAACAAGTGATGAAAGGCAGCCATTTGGCAGCAAGTGAATATACTTGCCTGGAATCCAGCAAGTAGAGGTACATCCGCAGAACTTGTCGTTGCTCACATCATCTCAACGTCCTATCCGCGAAGAAGCAACGAACCTCGAACAAACACCGGATGCAACAATTACTACTACGGCAAAAGATCCAGCATGATCAAGATATGGATGCATGACAAGTTTAAGGATGCATCAACGATAAGCTAGTTGACATGGTAACATAATTAAATGGACCCACATGCAATTTGGGTTGCATATGGAAAGCCCATGAATTAAGGTTGAAATAATTGTTTTACAACTAACCAACATGTGAAGGTGGATTAGCATGATGCATGGATGAGGAAAACGAAAAGAAAACAACAATAACTTCAATTTGAAAAGGTGTTTACCAAGTTTGGAATTTTAGGTATTAAGTTATGAAATTTGGCTTCTTAAGTGAGTTACACAAAATTTTGTTGTTTTCACCCATTTTAATTGTTCAAAACAGATAACCAAATTCATATTTGGAAAGAACACAAAATTTTAGATGGAAAACATATTTCATTTGTTGAATTTGGATTTAAAATGAGCAAGTTATTAATTTGGCAATTTTAATTGCATTAAATAAGAAACAGTTGTTTTCAGCAATTTAAATTATTCAAAACAGAAAACAAAGTTCATATTTGGAAAGCTTATTCTATTTTGCATGGAAAACATATTTTACATGTTGGAATTGGATTTGAATTGCCCAAGTTATGAATTTTGCAATTTGGAGGGTTTAATTAAAGCATTGAATTATTGCACCACTTTTAATTAGGAAAAACATTAAACAAATTGCATTGAAAAGGTTGAAAACATGTAGCAAATGTTTCACTGAACATTTTGAGCTATCAAACATAATTTTTGGGTTATTAACGAATTTATTATGCAACTTTTCATAATCATTCTTATTCTGCCTTTTTAGTAAACAGAGGGAAACATGTTCAAAATTAATTCAATTGTGGCCAAATAAAATACCAATGTGTAGAGTTTGTTAAGAAAATTTTTTAGAGACCAAGTTTGCTTAAATTGGATGAGCAGAACTAAAGTTATGAAATTCCAAAGTTTCCAATTTTTATTGCATTTTCAGTAATTAATTATTTAGTGCAAAAATTGTTACAGAAACATATTGCAAACTTGACATGGACAGGAAGAGCATGAAATTCTGAAGCCACAGAAACTTGAATCACTGGATTTGGAGCAATATTCAATTTTATATGGATTTTAGAATTAATTGCTCAGATCTCTATTTCTGAAGTTCGGGCAGAAAAAGAAAAAACAGAAATAAAAGGGTGGCTTTTTTGCCTAGGGGGGAATCGAACCCTGGACCTGGGGCTTGCGCGCAAGGGGGTTAACCAGTGGGCTGCTGTCACGTTTGTGATGGATACATGGGCGAGTTTGTTTTGAGGTAACTTAAGGCCTGACGAAAATGTAAAAAAAAGTCAGTTACCGCCTCACGATCGGAAGACGACGGCGATCAGCGAGCCGCGGCCGGCGGCGATGGGGTGCGGCCGCGGGGCAGAGGGGAGAGAGGGGGGAGAGGGGAGAGAGAGAGGAGAGGGAGAGAGGGGAGAGAGAGAGGAGAGACGCTCACCTCGGGCTCGAAGGAGGCGCAGCGGCAGAGGGGCGGACGCAACAGCAGGGAGGCGGCCGGCGACTTCCCGGCGACGGTGCGGCCTCCCCGGTGGCTCCCAGCGCCCGGCGAGGAGACGAGGAGGACGAGGATGCAGCGGCGGTTCCATTCCCGCGCCTTGGAGGAGGGGACCACGACCACAACGGCCACCTTGGGAAGCTCCATCTACAGCCATGGTGAACTTCACAGACAGAGAAAAAAATTCAGAGTTTGGAGGGGAGGGATTCCGAGGGGGAAAAGGAAGGATGGCGGCGGCTGGAGATGGGAAGAGGGAGATGGAGTGGGGCTAGGGTTTCTAGAGGGGAGGGGAGGTAGATAAAGGAGGTGGGGATCGGGAGCAGGTGGTCCATGGTGGGGGGTGAAAAGACAGCGACACCCCCTCCTTCCGTCCGTACGAGGAAGAAGGGGCGTGTTGGGCTGCAGCGCTAAGGGTTGGGCCCGATCGGTGGGGAGATGGTGGGCTGGTTGGGCCTGCCTCCCCCTAGCTCCCTTTTCTTTTTATTTTTTTCTTCCTCTGTTTTTTTTGTAAGAGATGAAAGAGAGAGAGAGAAAGAGAAAAGGATAGAGATTTGGTTTTTTTATTTTATGAATGAATTTTTTATTAATTTGCAAAACAGCAATAGCAGGGTATGTTAACTTATTTTCAACAATTTGAAAAATGACAATTAGTTTGAAATTTGGTATTTGAAATTCATATAGGGTTTCATTTGATTTTTAAAATAGACAAATTTTAATAAGCCCAAACACTAAGAAAACTTAGTGAGCTTAAAAGATGTTTGGAAGATTTTAATTGTTACACCACAACTGGATCATGTCAATTATGAATGGATTTGCTTTGAATTTTGAAAATTACCATTTGGGTGTTAATAGAAAGGAATTTTATTAACAAGCAAATCAACTTCAAACTAGTTGAAAACAAGTTGTAGTTGGTTAGGTTGCAACTTTTAATTGGAAATTTCAGACAGGTTTTGAAAGTTTAAATTGGTTTGAAATTTCCAGTTGTTTTGGAAAACAGGATGCAATGCAAAAAGAAAAACAACCAACTTTCTAACTTAGGGTAACACCCCAGGTGTTACAGAACAAATCCCCCGTCTCCGGAGAGAGCCTATGACGACCGGAGTATAAGCGGCTCCAGGTAAGAGGCAAAGGCCCAGACGTCCCCTTGGAACCCATGCAGTTTGGGGACACTGGCGCTGAGGGGAAAAGGAGGAAATTTTGATCTCTTTTTTTTAAGGCCCAGACGGCCCCTTAGAACCCATGCGGTTTGGGAACAGGGGCATAGAAGGAAAAGAAGGACATTTGTCTTTTTGAACTCTTTCGAAGTTGGAATTTCGTTGCAGTTACGTTTGTTCGCCTTAGATCTGATTTCGGGAAGTTTTTTCGGATCTCTGTTGACAAGTTGTTTGTCGTTTGGTCGCTTGGAAACCATGAGACAAGGTCAAGAGAAGAAAGCAGAAGCGGTTGCTGAAAGGCGAGGTACGAAGAAGTAAGGTAATAGATCCAGTACTTGGTGCTTAAAATAAAGTTTATACATTGCACGGGGGATACTCCGCCGTGGATACGCCTCACCTGGGCAGGAGCCCGGGGAAACTTATGGTTACAGGAAAGAAGAATGTCCCGGACGAGAGTGGGCCGAGAAAAGAAGCCGATCACTTTAGGCCGGACTTCCACCCGGAGACTATAGTCTGGCGGCGTCCTCTTCGGCGTCGCTAGCTTCCCAGGCAGAGGACTGTCGGAGTCACTGGGGGCATCTGAACCATCGCAGATCCGCCGATGGCTAATGCCCTCGTCAAACATCCATATGCTCAACGTCCCATCGCCGCGGAGCTTGAAGACCAGCAGATAGCCTCGGATAACGCCGTGGGCAATGGCGAACTCGCGCCATTGCTCGTCCAGGGTCATGTGGCTGGCGCCATCGATTATGACCGCCACCGACCATGGGACCGAGCAACCCTTCATCAGCAAGTTCATGCATTGTGAATCGCGCCCCCAAATATTGCGAGCGAGCTTGTCCAGCAAGTGAAGGCGGGGGACCCAACCCATCTTAAAGGTACGTCACAAAGAACAAGACTTCCAGATCCGTGTACACCCCCTGAAGGGAATATGCCCGAGAGGCAATAATAAATTGGTTATTATCTTATTCCTTGTTGATGATGAATGTTTATTTCTCATGCTAGAATTGTATTAACCGGAAACGTTGATACATGTGTGTTTAATAAACAAACAATAGTTCCTAGTAAAGCCTCTCTTTTAACTAGCTCATTGATTAATAGATGATCAAGGTTTCCTGATCATGAATATTGGATGTTGTTAATAACTGGTTCATGTCATTAGAAGAATGATGTGATGAACACATACCCAATATCAAGATAACAATACGATCAAGTCATTTAGTTTATATTGTTATATCTTGCGTACGAAGTAACTTATTCCTTAGACCATGAGATCATGTCAATCACTGATACCGGAAGGGTGCTTTGATGTCATCAAACGTCACACCGTAACAGGGTGACTACAAAGGTGCCGTTAGGTATTCGGAAAGTATTAGTTGAGGCTCATGGATCAAGAGTGGGATTTGTCCATCCGAAATGACGGAGAGATATACTCTGGGCCCTCTCGGTGATATCACATCGAAACCGCTTGCAAGCACGTGATATGATCACAAGGATGTTATATCACGGGAATGAGAAAAGAGTACTTGTCGGTAACGAGATTGAACAAGGTATGGTTGATACCAATGATCGAATCTCGGACAAGTAAAATATCGCGAGACAAAGGGAATAGTTCACGACGTTGTTGGTTCACACGATCACAAGAGTCATCATTGAATAAATAGGAGTCATCACGGATTTCCAGATCCCGATGTTGATTATTGATCAGAGAAGAGTCTCGATCATGTCTATCTTATTCGCGAACCGTAGGGTGACACACTTATCGTTCGATGACGCGTTTGAAAGGATACGGAATATCGAAGAATATTTTGGGCAGCACCGAAATTGTTTCGGGGAAAATTGAAATAGTTTAAGGTTTTTTTTGTCGAATGGTTTTTAATAGAATTAACAAATGATTTGAGGTGCTTTATGCAAATCTTTGTTAATAGAATTAACAAATGGTGAAATAAAGAAATAAAAATGTTTTATTTATTTATTAAAAGAAAACCTTTGGATTTTCCAAGTGGGAAATAATGGGAAAATGAGTGGAGTGTCCACTCACATGATCAAGGAAGAGGTGGGGGCACACCCATGGGATGGCCGCACCCCCCTTGGGCTGCCTCCCCCCTCTCCTATAAAAGGAGGGTGAGAGCTCTCCCTCCTTCACACACTTGGCCACTTCCCTTTCGCTCCACCCGCTGCTCCATTTCATGGTCTCCGGCTTGGCGAAGCCCTGACCGTGGGATTCTTCACCACCACCACGCCGTCGTGCTGCTGGAGTTCCGAGGGATCCCCTACTTCCGCGCCCCGCTGGATCGAGGGAACGGAGGTCGTCATCAACCGTACGTGTGACCGATCACGGAGGCACCGCCGGATGCGGTGCACTTCTTCTCGCTATCGGGATCGGTGTGAGTACGACTAAGCCAACAACGAGATTTGATCTTGTAACGCTTTGTGTCTTCGAGGGTATGTGTTCTCCTTAACCCTCTCGCTACCCGTTGCACTTTGTCTCCTAGATTAGATCTTGGCCATTCGGGTTTATCGCGCGTAGGAATTTTTTTGTTTTCTATGCAACGTACCCTTCACCCCCGGACCGGTGAGGGTGGTGGCGGTGGCAGCATAGCAGGGGCGTCAGACTGGCTGGGGGCCGCACCGGTGCAACACCTCGCCCATCGCCGCGCCTACCGTCACGCCTACGCCCGACGGACTCCCGTGCAGAAGTCCAGTACGGATCATCTCTAGTACCGACGCGGCCCTTGTCGCGCCCACGGTGATAGGACGGAGGAGAACCTCCCTGTGGGAGAAGACCATTGTAAAGAGGGCTGCGGACCCGGACAGGGACATCGCACCAGGGTGAGAACCTGGCCTCCGCATCCAACGAAGTCTCCACCACTGGAGGAGCAGAGTCGGTGCTTTGGCAAAGGTGCACCATAAGAAGAGCAACATGATCGAAGAAGAGAAGGGGCCCGCGAAGGGAAGGCAATGCCGCGGGGGGAGGTATTTAAGTCAACCTAGAATGCTAACCGGCAGGCCTACCCCTTGCTCGGTATTAACTACCCGCCTTGGGAAAAGGCCCCCTTTTTCTGAACCGTTCCCACCTCGGGCTCGCTTCCATTCATAAGGGTGTGGCACAACAGCGACACCGCCCCCACAGGGGTGTCGGAGATTGAGGAATAAGCCAGCCCACCAAACAGGGAGATTGAGAACATGCAAGACACAGGAATCCATCTCACGGTGGCCTAAACCTAAGTAAAAAGCTCGTGTTTGTGTGCTTTGTATCACCATCATTCATCACCGAGGAGGGAAGCAGTTCCATCCCGCACCCCACTGCCGAACAAATCTGGAGCTGGACGTCGGTCACTCCCGGTGTCCGCATTTCGACATGCGACAGATACCTAACGGTGATGGAATTTATAGGTCTACAATCCAAACACATACAAAGAGTATAATCTTGTTTAGTCACGAGTATAACTGGCACAACACAAGGACTAAGTGATTCACTAATAAAACCTTTGTCAAGGAGTTCTTATATTTGTTGTTCGATTCCCTTGGTCTCTTCAGGGTTTGTATGGTAAGGAGTCAAATTTGGAAGAGGGGCACCTGGTATGAGGTCGATACGGTGCTCAATGCCTCGAATAGGAGGTAGACCCAGTGGTAGTTCTTCAGGAAATACGCTCTCAAATTCCTGCAATATAGGTAGTCAACATGGAGGAAATCTTGTTATGTTGTTAGTATCAAGGACTCCGCCTTTGCACACAAGGACAAAGTGGCTTGTAACTCTTACATCTCACGTTTAGTGGAAAGTAAGGCTATGCCTTTGTAAGCACTCATGATTTTTCGCTCATGTTTGGCTTGTGGCACTCACTCTCATTTTGGTGGATCTCTTTCCCACCACTCAACTCACTAGAATTGTTCTCTTGTTGTGTGCTTGCAAGGTTCTTTGCATTGTCGGGAATCACTTGGCTTGGGGTCATAGGACATAGGACAAAAGTTTTATTGTTCCACTTGAAGCTATAGTGGTTAGTGTGTCCATCATGTATTGCAGCTTTATCAAATTGCCAAGGTCTTCCAAGTAGGAGGTGACACATGGTCATCGGCACCACATCACACTCTACGGTGTCTTTGTATGGACCAATTTTGAAGGAGACATTGAGCATATGTTGTATTGAAGGTGCCTGAGTCACTAAGCCATTGCACATGATAGGTGAGGGCGCCTATTATATTGCAATTGTAGCTTGTCACAAAGTTCTTTGCAAGCAAGGTTATGGAAACTTCCACCATCGATGATGACCCTGATGGACTTTCCATTTATTTTGGCTCTTATTTGGAATAGTTTGCATCTTTGATCTTGATCTTCATGAATATATGTTGTTAGCGCTCTTGTAACCACTAGTGATGGGTTCTTGTCAACATCACAATAGGCACTTTCTTCTTCATTTGTTTCTTCATTCAAAGAGTTTAGATCAACTTGGTGAGAGGCATAGTATTTTCCTTCACTCATGGATTCACGTTCACCATCTTGGTTTACAACCATGATCATTTTGTTGGAGCACTCAAAAGACTCATGTCCATTACCACCACACTTGAAGCAAGTTATTGAGCTAGCCTTGACTTGAGTTGGTGAGAGGCATATTATTCACGTTCACTCATGGAGTCACGTTCACCATCTTGATTGAAAATCATAATCATTTGGTTGGAGCATTCAAAATACTTATGTCCATTGCCACCACACTCTAAGCAAGTTATTGAGCTAGACTTGACTTGAGTTGCATTTGCATTGGTGGTTGTGGGCACTTGCTTCTTGAAAGTTTAGGAAGATTTGTTTGATGCATTGGGAGCTCTTGAGTGTCCTTTTGTATTGCTTGACGTTTCTTGAGCCATTGGAGGCGAAGAAGAAGGCTTGGATGCGAAGAAGGACTTTTGATCTGAGTACTTGTAGTCTTCATTTATTTGGCGCTCGGACTTGAGGGATTGATGGACAAGGCCAAAAATGGTGTCATAGGGTTGAAAGTCAACAATATTCTTGATGGGATAGTTTAGGACATTGAGGAAGCAGGTCATTGTGTACTCTTGAGATTTAATCACATTTGCTCGTCTCATTGAGATCTCCATTTCCTTGTAGTACGCATCAACCGTTTTCAATCCTTGTTTGAGATCTTGTACCTTATTGAAGAGATATCGCTTTTAATGAGGAGGTACAAATCTTGTATGCATGACTTCTCTCATATCATTCTAGGTGTTGATAGGTTGCATGTGCTTTGCTATTCTTTGAGCTTGCACTTGTTCCCAACACAATAGTGTGTAGACTTCAAATGCAAGATAAGCCATAGCCACCGTTTTATCATCACAATACTTGTGAATGCGGAAGATGTTATCAACTTTGAGAGCCCAAGAGAAGTAATCATATAGGTCGGTTTCACCAAGAAACTTAGGAACATTTACTCGAATAGTGCTCATGTTGTTGTCATTGTGTCGATGGTTGTTGTCATTGGGGTTTTCATCATAGATACGTAGAGAAATAGCATACGTGTCATCATCATCATGTTCTTGACGTTGGCGAGCATGAGGAGGATGTCTCCTATTTCCATGTGGAGATTCATGTCGATGATGTAGTCTTGCTTCATGACGCTCACTATCGTCTTGCTCATGGTGGTGCTGATGAGGATGATCTTGCTCATTGCGGTCATTATGGTTGTGACACGTATTTGCTCGAGGTTTATGTGGTTGTTGAGGACATTGGCGGTGATGATTCCTTGGGGGGCCTTCTATGAGGTCTTGCACCTTCCACAAAGTCATTTGCACCATAGTCGTTGACGGAACTTGGTGGAGATGGTGGGGGATGGTGTTGAAGATCTTGACGCCGAGGAGGAGGTGGAGGTGTCTCATCACGTCCTTTTCGATGTCGAGGAGAAGGTGAAGGTGGTGAGCTATCATCATACCAATGGTGTCGATGTGCTTGTGGTGAGGGTGGGGGCTCATGTTCTTGGCGATGAAGTCCAAATTTTTCCATATGTTGGCGTCGATCATGATGGCGAGCTTGATGAGGAGCATGAGGATATTCACGTTGGCGGCTTGATCTAGATGAACTACTTGTTCGGTGCGATGATGAAGATGAACAAGGGTGCTTAGCAAGATTTTTTAAGTTGATGTTGATTATCGTCATTTGATCATTTAGCCTTGCATCTTGTTCTTGCAGGCGACGCTCAAAGCGTTCCAATCCATCACGCACAATTTGGCGAAATTGCACATGCTCGTTATTGGTGACTAAGTTGTGATGATTATCGATGTAGAAGGGGTTTCCATCATCATCCGAGTTTGCACTCGTGAAGATATCATCCCTATCCATCTCAAAGACACACAAGTGATACCACTATGATGTTATGAAAATGTGTCTCACTTACTGTGGTGACCCAGCACACCACTTCATGTGTAGTGCACAAGTCGGTGACATAATACTCACAGAAGGACTTATCCGTGAATATTACATCTCTCAGAGTGGTACAACAGAAACACAGCGGGTCCAAGCAAAGCTATAGGATACAAACTTCATTACAAAATCTTGAGAATCTCCTTGAAGAATCAAAGAAGATCTCATGCAAATGAAACAACAGAAGAAGCAATTCGAAGCTCCAAGTTGGAGAAGAGAAAAGCTATAGGATACAAACTTCATTACAAAATCTTGAGAATCTCCTTGAAGAATCAAAGAAGATCTCATGCAAATGAAACAACAGAAGAAGCAATTCGAAGCTCCAAGTTGGAGAAGAACCCTAGCTCAGAAGTAAACCTACTACGGCTGATGTCAGCCCTAATCTACGACTTGATACAGCTAAGTCTAAGAATGGACTCCACCTACACCTTGATAGCTCCTCCTCCACTAGCGTTGTTGATGAAGATGCTTTACTGACTAAGTAATAGATCACTCCACCTAGCTTCATGAGTTAGCGATGGATTCACGATGACGACTTCAATAGGGCCTCAACTCTAAGCAGGGAGTCAAACGAGAATGAATGAGTAACGAGCGTTACTCAACAAGTTCATGATATACACTAGGTAGTTTGATGCACTAACTACAGCTTTAGACTCAAAAGAGTCATAAGCTAATGCAAGGTTTTGTAAAACTTTCTTCAAGAGGTTGCTTTTAGTTCTGAAAACTATGCCCGCCAGATCTTCACAGGACTAGAACAACATGGAGTTACCTTTCCTGCGGCGTTCGCAGCTCCTTCCTGGAACAGGGGGTAACATGCCACATCCTTTTGCACTCTGCAGAGGTGCGTTACTTTACCCATGGGAGACCAAGACTACATTCCTATCCACTCCCACTCCGGTGTGGGGCACAGTTGTTGGTCCAAGCCAAACTGTGCTTCTCCGCACAACACATGCCCACCCATTTCCACCAGCAGGTTGAACCCCTGATTCCACCCCTCCCGATGGAGACCTAGGCACCCCTGGCAGACACTCATAGACACCAGAGTCCGTGGGACTTAAGGGCTCCCACACATGTGCATGTAGTCATGCAAGACCTATAGCGCACGTCTCTGGCAGCCCGTTGACATGCGAACGAGAGAAGATCATAGCTGACTTACTTTCCCCATAGAAGACCCATGGTCAACGCGGTATTTACGGCGCAAGAGTCCTGACGACAGTTGTGATTAGTCCTAGGTAATACTTTCCCATGCAGATGGAACCTTCCTTTGACCTATTCATCTTACCATGATCCCATCCTCCCACCAAACATAAGACTACCACTCGGGTAGTCATTCAGTTAGTCATATTATTGTAAAAATACAATCATGCATTTTTTTGGGGGGAATAGGAGGTAATACGATATGTTTTTTTTGCAAATAGTTCGTTAGGAGATACTACAAAGGATACGAGCAAGTGATGAACTTTCCTGAGATTGAAATAACAATAATAATCCATGTCTTCGGGTTCGAGGGTCGCGTAGAAAATCCCGCCATCTGAAAGATAGCAAAGTAGTCCCGGTAAGGACTACAGAAAACATTGGCAAGGATGATACATGCATATTAATGATATGCATCGTAGAATACCCTGGAAAATACCCAGCTTACAAGTGTAAGCCACGTTAATACGATAACTTATTCACACAGGTTTTAGGTGAAATGCTTCATTACTTGTGGTGATGTGGTTATTACCTCTTTTAGACTTACATGTGTTTTACTTTTACTTCGCAAACAGTTGTTATCATGTTTAGGTAGAAGTGTTTATTACTTCATTAGATAATAGAATAATACCACATGGAAAACAACTATTAAAAAGATACAGACACATTTTCATTTATGTTCAAAAAGTGCAGAGTTAGAGGCAAAGAGCTTAATTGGAAGTGATGAACTAATACAACTAGCTCTATCATACAAATACTTGCTAATGACTTGTGAAGATGGTTTATTAGGTGTGAAAACCTGAGGGTTTTGTTAATAAGGAAAATAATGATGAGGTAGTTATTTCTGGTTATAATGGAATATTATTGAATTCCATTATACCTTTAGAAACAAGTTTATAAGTTAAACAATTTTTTTTATGTTTGGCATATTTGAATTGGAAAAGATTTTCTCTTTAATTTGATATAACATTTTATGTTTTCTGAAAATATTTGAATAAATTATTAATTTTAAATGAATTAAATGACTAGGCAAAATAATGCACACAAGAAAACTTGGTCAAATGACCTTGAAAACACCATAGATGAATTTCATTTGTTATTTTGAGCAATTTGACATATAACTTGTATTTTTCTGATTTTATGAATTACTTACTATTTTCCTCTATTTTTTAATAATTTGATTTAGTTCAAAAATTATTTAATTTTAAATTTTGTTAAACATTTTTGAAAAGTTCATAAACATTTAGATTATATTTTTCTGTTCAATTTGGTATATTATTTATATTTTTCTGAGTAATAGAATTAAGGTTATTGATTTATTACATTTTTTTTATTTTCTGCCAATTTCAAATTGACATGTGGCTCCCACCTGTCATATTCAGTTTTAGTTCAAAAAATAAAGGAAAAGGGAATATGACGTCATGGCTATGTCAACAACAGAGGAATTCTTCTCAGATGAATTCGAATTCGATGATGGAGCTCAAATTGATGCAATTAACCTCTCCCATACGGTAGAGAGGTTCACGAGGAACCGTTTGGTAGCGGCGCGGTGACCAAATTGTCACCGGCGGCTCGCCGGCATGCACAGGCGCGGCGGCGCTCACGAGCTCACATGGAGACGAGGCTTCCGCGACTAGAGAGCAAACGAAGGCACCCAGGGATTCACTAGCTCATCGTGAGACTCGTGGTAGCGTCGGGGAAGCAAGGCGAAGAGCCATGACGACGAATCGACGGCCAAGCTTCTTATCGGCCACGGAGAAGATGACGGTGACCCGACCGATTGAGACCACTCCAGCAAACGAGGTTCATATAGGAGGTAGAGGCAAGCATGGTGCATCTTCCGGTGGCCTCAGCTCGTCCAGAGGTGGCCGGAATCGTCGGCAGTGGCCGGCGGCCGTACGGGCTAGGGTTTCGGTTTCGCGTGCTAGAGAGCAAGAGAGAGAGAATGAGACAGAGAGCAAGATGGATACGCCCTCCTGCTCCTTATCCTCGCGAAGGAAGCGGTGAGCAGGGATGTGGCAGCTCGTCGACGACACAGCGACGTCTCCCCTGCTTTCTGGCCGGAAGGAAGAAGAAAGGGAATTCATTTCCAATTTTTGATAACCCCTTGAGATTAATAAGTTTTACAACTAGGTCCTTCTGTTAATAGAATGTGAGGGAAAACATTGTTTTCAGGGCCTTTTTGCAAAGAGAAAAATTATTAAAAATTATATTTGAATTCCTCATCAAAAATGCAATCTCACCATGTTTTGTTTTGGTGAAATTGAAGAATATTTGTATTTTCTATTTAGGATGCTAGATTAAGTGATTTTTGTTATTTCTTACCATTTAATTGATTAAATGGCTTTACAATTATTTTAAGCATGATTATCATGAGCACACAATGAACATCTCGTTTAAAAAGGTGATATAACTTAACTGGATAATTTTAAGTATAATTCCTTATAGAAAGTAATTTAGTAAAACTACTTGGTACTAGTTCAATGCACTGTTATGAAAATCATTTAATATGGAATTTTATTCCATGACACAGCAAATGATTTTAATGGGTGAAGGAACTTGTTTTCTTATATGATACCATATTATTTTCATAGTTAAAACTCTTAGCAATTTTGGTTTACATTTTACTTAGGTGGGTGTAAGACTTATTTGATAAATTAGGTTCTTTACCAAGTGGAAATCATGTGTGTCTTTGGAATCTATTTGTTTGTTTTTCACCAGTTTCCAAATGTGGATATTATCTCATGTTGTTTTAGAACATGTAATCATTTACATGGTTATATGTAGATGAATTTATGTTATCATCTGTTAGTCTTACATATGAAAAGGATATGGAAAACAAGGTATTAAGCATGTTACCCTTAATCACAGACATGTGGATGTAATGGTTGGTTATTATATCATACTTGATAATTATTTTTCGTTTTAAGAGATTTATTATATGTTCCTCATCTCTGATGAGCTTGACAAGGCACAGAGCTTATAGGTTCTCTAATACTACCTAATGATTCACTGGATACTTCTTATTGTCGATTACTGAGGCAGTGTTACTCCTTGTTGACTTCTGTTGCCTGCAATATCCATGTCTCTAATTGCCACTTCTTTTCTGTTACTACCTTTGTCACTTGCAAGTAAGATCATCTCTTGGATTCCATCTTCAATTGTCTCACCCTTGTGGTGAAGGCAACCAATTACTCCAAGCAAAGATTTTACTTAGATGATTACAAAAGGATATAAGTTTGTTTTATAACATCAAGTTGCACTTATGCGTATAAGAAGAAATTGTAAATAAGGTAGCTAGTCTTGCCTCCAAATTACTACTCATATACAATAGGCTGAGATGTACTAGATTATCAAACCTTATGCTTGTTTGTGTATGACACTCAATTGTTTGAGTACACAAAAGTGATCTGTTAACAATGTAGCTAGTCTTGTTATCAAACTACTTCTATATAACACTAACATTGGAATATCACACTACTTCAAGAGAGTTACTAAGATCAGATCAGGATATAAGAGTTTCCAAATACTCTTATGCTGGATTGGAATAGCACTTCTAGAACACTCTAAACAATCTTCCTGATGATCTTCTTGTGGTAGTTCTTCCTTTCATGTTGGTTGCTTCTCTTGAAGAATGTCTTAGAGAAGATTGGAAAACAAGATAATCTAGACAAAGTAACAAGATCTTGATTAAGAGTTAGTTCATGCTTTTATTATCCTTCCATATACTTCTTATTTTATTTCCCAAAAGATATGTACTTGTCTCATACATGATTAGTTTTACTTAGCTTTCAATTCAATTCCTCTAATAGAGGTTGTACTTGTTGCTATTCCTTACTTGTATCCAGAGATACTTCAGTTGTGGAATTGTTGAACTTAAGTAGAGGTGTGGAATGCTTATGGAATGATGACTTAATAGTAAATTGATCAAATCGTTCATTGATGTGTTGAGATCTCATATCCTCTCTTGTATAATATGATTGAGACAATGAGCATATGAAGGTTATTGGGGTTTAATGACTTATGTCCTAATTAATAGTTGTTTTTCTTAGGTGTCATACTGTCACTTTATAATCTTCTCTTTGTAACCTTTGTCATTCTTAATGCAGATATAGAGGTTTGGGAATATCATATGTAATGATCAAGGTTTAACAGTAGTTTAAGAAGATTTATTTCTACTTTTAGGTACTTGTTTTATGGTTGATGAGATATGTACATATTCGATAAATATGTTAATACAATTTATTATATCATTTCCCGCCTGTGGGTTTTGAGTTAACACTTGTTTGTATCTGTTGTGTCGGGGGGTTACCCCCGAGTAGGGGTAAGGCAAGTGCTAAAGGTGAGGTCAAAGGTGCTGTTTGACTGGGTAGATGGCTACCCGGTACTCGCTACCCGGTAGGTTTCTATCCGGCCGTACCCACCAATGGCCAAGAGGAGAAATCAAGAAAGTTATGGTCATCCGAGTAAAGAAGTTGGTCCGAGTAGAGGGAGTGAGTTCCTACTCGGGCCAGAAGTCAATGGAGCCGTTCTGACAAGGGATCCCGCGTATCCTGCGTCCGTACCGGCGTGCGGTTCAACTTACGGAGCGCGTGATTATCTGCGCTATGGCGTGGCTACAGTGTGGTAGGCGCCTGTCAAGTCCTGTCACTGACAGAGGGGACAGGACAGGGCTAGGGCCTACCCTATCTCATCGACAAGGGTGGACAGGTCCCATCTCCGAACGGCGCGACGACTTACGGCGCCCGCGTCAGCGAGAAGCCGGAAGCGTGCTCTGTTATGCAGTGGTCCTGTCACATTAGCTGTACCTTTTAGTCTTATTCTATTCGGCTGGGCACCAGTATATAAGGTGCTCTGCCCCCTCCTGCGCGAGGGATGATCCAGAGGTTGCTTCACTTAACATAGAGAGAACTTGAGAGCTAGAGTGGCTACTCGGCCGAAGGCCTGAATTGTACTGTGGCTACTCGGTAACACACATATAGAGAGAAAGGCAGGAGTAGGGGTGTTACCTCCACACGAGGGCCCTGAACCTGGGTAAGATCTTGTTGTTTGCAGTGCTTGAGACATCCCACACACGGCTACTCGCCATGTGATCCCTCCCCGAGCACCTCCAGCGTCCATCGGCCCCAAACATTAGCCATCCCATGGCATCTGCCGTGATACCACCACGACAGTTGGCGCCCACCGTGGGGCTACCAGCGGTGCTGGCTGGAGTCCATGTTCGGACGGGACTCAATTCTGCTACTGGGGAGCGCGTGGTCTGTGGCCTCATCCACAGATTCGGCTCCTTCGACTTCGTCACCGACAACGCCGGAGATTTCGGCGGTAGACCCATGCCGGCAGGCGGCTCGGTGCTCTCCTTCGGCTCGCACCTCGTCTACGTCGCCACCACCGCATCCGCGAGTTCCCAGAGGTGGTGCTCGTCGCGGAAGATCCTCATGCCGTGCTTGCTGCCCGCGGAATGCCAACTGGCTGCTCTGCGGACAACATTGAGGTGATGGTGACCGGCCCGGCTATCGATGCCGGGAAGGGCGCGGCTGCTGTCGTGGGAGTCATCGAGGAACCTGCTGGCCCGAGTGCTGGCCAGAGGGTCCACAAGCCCTACGAGAAGGACTCGAACATCCCTCTTTCCACAACACCGACGATACCGGCATCCGCCGTGCGGATGGGCATGCTGCCTCCCACCGAGCTCGAGCTCATGACCATGAGGGCGCAGCTCGACCAGCTAGCGTCAGGCGCTGCTCGCTGAGCACCTAGAGCTCGAGAAGGTTAGGCTTGAGCTTAGCCTAGATCAAAATGAGTACAACAAGGCCCATGGCTTTACTCCTGTTGTTAGGAAACCTAGCAAAGTAGGCGCTACTCGTCGCAATTTGGGCGCCGAGATGGCGGTAGTTGGTGAGGCTCCTAGCCAGTCTGCCACTGTAAACACTGCTACCAGGCCCAGATACAGTACCCCCGCCAAGACACTTAGAGCTGCAGAGGTTGTAGCTGCTGAGTTGCCAAACCTTGCTGGCGACGCGCGCGCTAGGCAGCAGGAGAGGCTCAATGAGTTAGTGCTAGAAGCTGCTAGGCAGAATGAGGAGTTCCGGAAAGCCAATCCGGGTGCTGGTGCTTCCCAGATTGTGCACTCGCGTGCAGCGGGATCTCAGGTTGGCTGCTGGCGCAGCCGCACGCGGTTGTGCTGTAGCTGGCTGTTGCGTCCTCTGCCGAGTAGGCTGAGCAGCAGGACGCCGAGAAGGTCCCTCGTTGCCTCCATCTTGCCTCTTACTGTGAGCTTTATGGGCTTGATAGCCTGCTCCTGCAGAGTTGTGTTTCTGACCGAACTCTCGCGGCACAGCGTGCTGTTTTGCGGCGAGAGCCGGGTCGTACACCTGCATCTGTCTACTCTTCCCAGCAGCCAACCCGGTGGTGCAACCCGCTGTTGTGCAGGAGAACAGATATGATGATGGCTACTCGGCGATGGGGCTAGCCGGCTATGCTGACCCAAGAAATATTGCTGATCGTCTGGGTGACCGCATGTTGGAGCTGTCACATCCCAATTTTGGAATACCTGTTAACACAGTTGTTTTGCTAATTGCTTGGCTAATAAACCTTGATTGTGTTTGTTTGTGTTTGTTTAAGTGCAACTAAACAAACTTAAAAAGGATAGCAAAGCAGTAAACTAAAAATATTCAACATATTGTTCCAATGATAAAAATATTCAACATATTGTTCCAATGACTTTGGCAATATTTTCTCAAGTAAATATTGATCAAAGAGTTTTACAAAACTATCTTATGAAACTCATACTTGTTGAATATTATTCCAAGACCCAAATTAAGAAAGAGGAAACACTTAATAAAATTTCCCTAAAAGATTATCAGGAAAAAAGGCATCCTTAAATGCTTCACCAAAATATTATCAAATGTTTTTCCAACCTTGCAAGATTAAAAACAAAGGTATTGGAGAGCATTGACTTGCTATCTCTAGTCACATAAATATTTTGGCAAAGCATTGCTAAAGAAAAGCCAAGTGCTTTATTAAATAGAAATTCCAATATTTCCAGAAACAGAAAACTAAAACAAGTTACTATTGGAAACTTTCTTAAAATGAGATGAAATTAATACCATTGCTTCCTTATATCAAATAAGGAACACACACAAGAGGAGACCAAAAATTGAATCCATTAAAGTCCTGAAAACATGGTTTTTCTCCACAGCAACAATTGGGATTTTGAACAAGTTTGTTCTACAAACTTTTCCCAAATGCCATGAAATAAATACCACATGCTCTATATCATAAATGAGGATGAAAACCAAAAGGGCACAAGTTTTTGAATAATTTAAGTTGCCAAAAACCCCTGTTTTCTTGGCAGCACCTTTTTGAAATTTGAACAAGTTTGTTCTATGAAGTAACTCAAAATGACTTGAATTTTCTACCACATAAGGAACACATCAAATAAGGAATGTGTGCCAAAAATTGTCATTTTTGGAAGCTCCTAAGTAGTCTAATAAATTCAATGTCCATTTTTGTAAGAATTCAAATTTGAACAACTTTGAATTATAAAGTTTCCCCAATTGAGCCAATTTTCACATATGTTGTGTATCTTAACTAATAAGAATTTTGGACAAAAGGATTTCAAATTATAACTTTGTTTGCTTGGTGAAAATCACATTTTTTCAGAGAGAAAAGGACCTAATTGTAAATAGCAGGGGCCTTTTTGTAAGCTGAGTCACATGGTCTTCTTCTTCTTCCTGTAGATGACGAAGTAGCAGGCATGGAGGCCCATGCTCCATTGCCTTCGAGTAGAAGACTTCTGGATGCTTAAAAACCCCTCCCATGTGCTCTACCTGCCCCCTCTCTCTCCCCCCTCAAGGTCTCTCTCTCTCTCTCTAAAATATCAAAACCAAACCCTAGCCCGAAAATGGCCACACTCGATTAGGCCATTGCCGTGCTCGCCGCCGGTCGCCGCTAGCTCCATTAGCTCCGCCATGTCGTGGTGTACCTCTGTGCCGAAGGAATCGAGCCGAAACGGGCCGTAGACGCCGCGCCGTCCGGTTCCCTTCTCCGAGCCCGACGACTCCGGCGAGGGATTCCGGCCGCCTCGAGCTCCCTCCTCCTCATCCGAGCATCCGTGCGCAGTTGTGGTGAGCAGGGGAATCCCCCCGTCGTTTTTCCCCCTCCCTACCCCCCTAGAACGCCGCCGTGTCATGGCCGTGGTCCGGCCGCCGCCGCGCGCCGTCGCCGCCGTCCTTCCGGCCGTTCCCCGGAAACGAGGCCACGTGCCTTAGCATCCCCTAGTCGAGAGAAACGTGCAGATGGATTTTATTCGCGAAACGGGGGTCGTTTCCGCTCGGATTCGAGCTCGCCGGAGACATCCCGCCGGCGGGTGACGTCGTCCTGACGTCGGGCTGACGCAGCGCCCGCCTTGACCCCGCGCGTGCAGGTCAAACCTGCTGGTGGCCCTCGCGCTGGCCCGCGTGGCAGCCCCCGTGGCGCCTGGCCCGCGAGTCAGCCTCAGAGGCTAGCTCTGCCCGCGGTGCAGCAGATCTGGCCGGCCCTTTAACAGATCTGGCCCAACAACTTGGTTTTTCCTTTTAATTTTTGGACAGATTGATACCTGTTTACTTTTAGCTCCAAAAGGCAACTTAAAATATGAATTTGACCAAACCAAATTTAACAGTGGTACCTCAACTAATTCTAAACCATCTCCAAGTTGTAGATCTACATTTGGATGGATAGATTTGAAATGAAAAATGATTTGGCAACAGGTACCAGAAACACCAAAATGAGCACCATTTTTGTTTTACAACTCAGAATGAAGTGAGGCAAATTGCATTGGAAATCCCTTGAAATTTCCTAACAGTAGCATTTAACCTCGTTTCCAAATTCATTGTATTTTTGAAATGGCATGCAATTTGGTAAAACACCAGAGAGAACTTTGGTGATTTTTATAAAATTATTAAAACTGATTTTTGATGCAAACTCAACTGGATGGTCTTGTATATGATTAGGGCTATCCAAACCTAGAAGGGTTTAATTTTTAGAGCATCATATAAAATTTGGTGGACAGATCTTTGTTTCACCTGTTTCTCTGCCATTTTGGCATTTTAGCTAATTAATTGTTGTGATTATATTTTTGTGTTACAATATTGTTTTCTAGCATGTACAAGTTGTGTGAACTTGTTTTCTAAGTGTTACTTAGCTATTTTATCATGTTAGAATGTGTGGACTTGAGTTGAGAATAAATAGGATTTATATTAGTATCATTTGATTATTCTCTAGTAATACTTGCATAGCAATTTTTGATTGATTAACTTTGTGTGCAAGTGATTGAATTGTTTTGTTGAGAGATTAGATACAGCACAATGTTGATACTTATATTGTGTTGTTATAACCTCTGATAGGTTGGTTTTGAATTGGTAGAAAAGCATGAGTAGCTTAATCATTACTATGAGAATGGTTATGGAAAAATTCCCTCATGTGTGGAATTTTGACATAATCATTTGTGGTTTTGTGGCCACATATTTTTGTGTTGTATTCATAGGACCAGTAGCATTTTGATAAGGTTGTTATGAGTACTTGACACCTAGAGTTTTCACTTGTGTGAAAACAATAACATGAGTAGCAGTGCCTTGCTTATTTAAGCACCCTATTATTTTCTGCTAGTATTGTTAATGCACTAGATGCTAGTTTAGTTTTTTGTTAATTTTTAGCAAATGGACCAGAGGCATTGTGACCTATTAATGCTTTGTTATGCTAGTGGGACACCCACTGGTTTCATTGCATTTTTGGTGGAAACATTATTTCCCCCACACTAGATGTGTTTCTTTTATATATGTTTTGAGTAGATCTTTAAATGCTTTTTAGGCTTATTGCTAGATTAATTCTCATGAAACCAGTACCATTTAGGTACTGTTATTTTGGTTATAGCACCTCTAGATACTTGGTGCTTGTGTTTGAAATAGATTTAAATAGCAATGCCTAAAGTCTAAATTTCATACTAGGATATTCATGTATGCTTTTTGTCTTGTTTTCCCCTAGGGAAAAATATGAATCTTTGGTATGGAAACCAGAGGATGGAATGTCCTTGTGGCATTATTATCTTAGGGTTTTCACCTCTGATAGGTTTCCTCTTAAGTAGCATAAGAGCATGAGTAACACTTGGATGACTAGGAATTAATCTCCTCACATGTGTAGCATTTTAAGCATAGTTTTTCCTGGTTTCCTAGCTATGCTTTTTATGTTATTTTGTGGAATCCAGTAGCATTTATGGTACTGGTTAGAGGAGTATTTTGCCTCTGCTAGCTTGCACACTTGTGCATAAAATTAACTAGTGTAGCCTAAACTAGTCTAGTATTTTTCCTAAATTTTCTACTAGTATGAGTAGGAGTTTTTGGGTGCTAGATTGTTTGTTTGGAGCACT
Organism: Alopecurus myosuroides; assembly: GCA_028641055.1. Lineage (NCBI taxonomy): Eukaryota > Viridiplantae > Streptophyta > Magnoliopsida > Poales > Poaceae > Alopecurus > Alopecurus myosuroides. The sequence goes on along the minus strand of CM054057.1, from coordinate 322,851,542 downwards.
TTTATAAAAGTGACCAGAGGCTTATTAACCTCTTGGTGAGCATTTTTGCTAGTGGAACACCCACTGGTACTTTTGCATCATGGTGGAAAATAGGCTTGACTTGTTGTCATGAACCTTTTTCACCACTTGAATATTTTAGCAAATTATATGTGCTAGCCATAGAGATTGTTGGGGAAGTTTTTAGACATAAAAATGTGTTTTATGTGACACCCTACTGTCTAGTAACTTGTGCTCTACCCCACTGGTCCATGGTGTTCTTAACTAAAAATCATTGAAGTGGCCACACATAAACACTAGAAAAAAAGCAGACTTTTCAACTATAGTTTTTATGCCAATTTTTCTTAAGGGAAAAATTGAGAACTTGGGTGGTACTTATTGATTGCTTGCTGTATGTATTACTTGTAGCCTTGTTTGTCTTGTTTGGTTCTGAATGTGTGTCCTTTATTCTTTTTTACGACGTTAGAAAAACGAAGAGGAAGGAAGTGTCGGGAAGCTCTGTTTCAAGTTCCAGTCACTCCAACAACCAGGGACACAAAGAGATACCAGGCAAGCATCCTGATTGCTTGCTGATACAATACTTATCATTATCTATCATGCATGTTTTACCTCTGAAGTTTTACAAAAACTTGATTATCAAAACTATTTTTGATGTGGAATTTACTACTATACTATATTATAGGTTACTATTATGCCAGTAGTTAAACTTGGTAATACCAAGCCCATAGGCCACCATATGGTATTTATTACCATCAAATATATTAGTACCTAAGTGGACACCCTAAAATTGTGATTCTACGAAACAAAGGCTTTACGGAAAAACCCGGAGAAAAGGCGGATCCTTGTTCTCCGGAGGAATGTGGAAGTGGTCATTTTTGAGAAGGTGGTGTTTTCAAAAATGACACATAACCTAGTCTTCGCCGGACAACCTTTACCGTACTGCCACCCTACCCTAACATGGGCACGGGGCTTAACTTGAAGTTTGTTCTTATTAGTGTGTGCTATCTCACTTGCTATAAGGGGCGTCGTACCCTCGAACCGAATGTCGTCAAAAACTCCCAATGTTGAGGCATATAAAGTGTGGGATTAATTTTCCCTCCGGATGCATTCATTGAGGCTCCTGGCTAGGCAGGGTGGGACTTGATGCCGGGGAGAACAACCTCAATCGAGAGATAGGCATATACTAGCTTGAACATAGTGGATGGTTATGATCAGATACCTGATGTTTACATACTGTTGTTATAGTCCGTGATGGTTCACGGGAGGTGTACTGGATCTGGTGGATGTGTACACCTCTGCAGAGTATAACTTTTTCGAAGAAGCCGCGTCCTCGGATATGGACAGTTGAATGGCCATGTAGCTAGCATTGTGTCAATGTTTTCAAAAAGGAAGTTTTTGAAAAGGGAATTTTGGAAAGGAAGTGTTGAACTTGTGAAGTTCGGAAAGGAATAGAAACTTATACCGTGGAGGTATCGTGGATGATGAAAAGCCAGATGATGTTATACAAAACAAAATGTTTTGCAACGAAAACCTTTCTACTCTAAGCAAGAATTCTGGAAACTGATTCCAAGAAGTTTTGCAAAGAGAAAACATTCTTTAACAAAACTTTACAAAACCTCTTGTACATGTGAGATCTACAAGAGAAATAAAACTATATATTATTTTTCTTCTGAAGTATCTTCTTCAACGAAGATACAGATAAACCTGACTGCAACTGTGGTGTCATCATATATGAACACCATTGATAGTGAACCATATTTATAGCCTACCTATTCCACCATATAAGCATACTTGCATGTTTAGTAAGTGACATGATGGATGTCTTGCTGAGTACATTCAAATGTACTCATTATGGTTTCGCCCCTGGTATCTACTTATCAGATTTGGAGAAGGAGCCTCCAAAGGATATCTATGAAGAGAAGTACGGAGTTGACGGCTTTGCGAACTAGGATCGTCTCCGGGTCAGCAGCCTGTAGGTTAAGGCGTGACTTGGGCTCAACTACGTTGTGTTTTAATTGTCTTCCGCTGTGTTTGTTAAGTTGCCTGCCCTTTTGGCAGTTGCTTTAAACTTGATCATGTGATCATTTGTGTAATACCTTTATGTATTCGTGTAATGGATGATGTATTTCTGTGTGCCAACTGTGTATGTTGTTCACGACTGATCTTTCTGGGATCGTGAATGTATGCATACGTAGGGTTTCAGACTGCCGGTCTGGGGTCCTTACAGAGTTGGTATCAGAGCCATCCTGACCTTAGGAGACCTTAGTTAGCATGGACGTCAGATAGGAAAGAAAAGTATTTTAGAGTAAAAACCTATTTACTATCTACATTATTTTTTTTATCTAAGGGAATTTTGGTATATTTTCCCTCCTTATTGTCTTTTCCAAAGATTCTAAATGCATCTCAAGAGCGTCCTTGAACAGTGGTTCGAAGGGCGGGCCTTACAGAGTTTGTATCTCTCTCGGTTAAGAGTTTATTTCTTACTTGTTTGCAACTGCTCCGCTCTGTTTTTGAAACATCTCTCGTCTTTGAAGTTTTCTGTCCAGAAAATAGTTGGAGTTTCAAAAACAGATTGTTGCATAAAGTTTTATCAAAACTTTACTTCTATTATCTTGTTTCCATACAAAAACTTTTATACTTGCCGATGTCCCGAGAAGACCAAAATAATTGCCTAGCTCTACAGTGATGATGGTCAGAAGTAGATATAGTTCTTCAGCCACTTCTAGGATTTTGGATTAGTCTTGTTTGGAGTAATTTAGCGATAACTCCATGAGTCGTCTCCCCCGACGTAGCTCCAATGGAGCCTTGCTTGTGTGTTATGGCTTGCTTATGTGTGTCCATAGGACTTTGTGCTATTGTGTGGTGTAGAATTTGGTTCATCTAGGCTTCTATATGTTTGCGAAGTGCTCAAATTTTTGCAGATTTGTGCTTGCCCCGCTCTTGTTTTTGAATCGCCTCTTGTTAAATTTTTGCAAGCAAAAATGTTTGTATAGTATTCAAAAACAAGAATTTGTTGCTTAGACTTATATTTGTTTTCGCTTCGAAATGCCACCCGTCGTGAACCACCACCATTAATGAAAGCACCATTGGACCTAATAATAGAGGACCATCAAGCCACACGAACTGATAGCGTTGATACCAGTGATGCACTTCAACAGATAAAGCTCCAACAACGACAACCCTCAAAGAAGAAAAGGCGTGAATGAACCAACCAATACTGACCAAAACCTCTATGTTTGTGTGTGTGCAAAAGACTCTTTCTACCATGTTGGCTAAATGTTGCACTTGTTTATGTTCCCTTTTAAAAGACCAAACTAAAGAGATCCCATTTTAAAAGTTATATACCTCCCTCCTCTAGGAAAAGGTGCAAAAAGGAGTCTTCACATGCCATGATGCGCAACCCCCTAAAGAAGCCAATCCAAAGAGCACGATTCAATGTTCGACGTACGATGACGCTAGTCGTATCTTGTCGGACAAACATGATTAAATAAAAAGCTAACAAGACTAACATGCTTTGCCTAATCTTAGGTTGACACCTAACCAAAGCATGTGAACTACTGACAAGTCTTTCTAAACCAAGGAATTAAGTGACTTACGACACCTTTTAATCGAGTTGGTAAAAAGGAGAAGTCACGAGAAAATAAGATGATGACCTATTCGTTTACTAGTCAATAGGATATCGGGTGTATCTACTTTGGAAATCAAAACTTGGTAGACATTTTAGGTACTATTAAAATTCGGAGTTTAGAAATAAAGTGAACGATGGAATGTTTATGATAGACCAAGAAAACAACAGTTTTCCTGTTTTTGTTTCTTTGTGTGCTCTTGATTGAAATAAATTTGTGTTTTATTCAATATTGCTTCCTAACTTATATGGAGTTGGTAGGACTTGTTATTATGTTGTTTTATTACAATAAATCTACCCTAGAAAGTGTGTGCATGATTGGAAAACTCGAATAAAAATGAAATAGCATTTGTTACCTTCTAGTTTATTATTTGGAATTATTGTGAGAGCTAAATCTGTGTATACTTTTTTAGTAGATTTTGTGCTATGTTTATTGGAGTCCAGTACCATTTAGGTACTGATATTTTGATGCTTGTACCTATGTTAGCTTGCATGTCTCTTAATAGAAAAGCATGTGTAAGAATTTCTATCAATATGCACTAGTATTGTTTCACTAGATTAAATAGCCTTATATTTTTATCTTGTATGCAAAGTTTTTCACGAGTAACCAGAGGCTTAGTACCTATTTTTACTTGGTATTAGTGGGCCATAGCCCACTGGTCCCATTGCATTTTAGCTTGAGGATAAAAATCCCCAACCATACACCTGTGTGAAAATAGCATGTTTCACTATGTGATTGATTTCTATTTTCCACCATGGAAAATATAATTGTTTGTTCTCACCTATGAAAGTGAGAAGTTTATCTCTTATTAGTAAAGACTAATATGTTTAAGTGTGATCCTTTTGTTAGCATAATATTCCTTAGGGGTATCATGTTAAGAAATGTCTCACTATCGTGTGCTGAAATTAAATTGTTCGCAAATAAAATAAATTCCTCTTGATTGGTAGATTGTTTGTGAATGATTTTAAATTGAGTGTATGGATTTTTGAGAAGGTTTAGATAACTTTTCATTACTTGCATAGCTACTGGTTGTGTGAGTTATACCTTGCTTGTTTGCTAGTAATTGGTTAAAGAAAACAGAAATTGCTAGAAGAAAATTTCTGCATGAGTAATAGTTGTATCATGGGAATTGTTTTGATGATTGTGCTTACTAACATGAGTAAGTTTTGTGTACTGTTATTAGGTACATTTATATTCATGACTTGCTTGTTTAAGTTTAAACATCATGATTGCATTGTTTGCTTCTCTAGAGTGAAACTAGTCTCACCACTAGAAAATGGTGAGTTTTGCTCTAGTATTACACTCTTTTTATTTTATGAGTATATGTGTTGATATAGCATGTTTAGGAAGTTATTACTTCTGTTATCATGCCATGAATTATTTAGTTGCATGTTCTATGGTTATAGGATATGATTATCTCTTATAGCATGCTGGTGTAGATTTGTCATGCTAGTGTGTTATTTGTGCAGACCTTTTTATGCCTGTGTAATAGGAGTTTTATCTTGTGTGAAGATGGTGTTTTAGAAGTACCTTTATGATTGTATTCATTGGTTTTTAGCTACTGGTTGTTTGCTAATTGTTCATGATTGATGGATTCCAAAACCTCTAGTAAACAATAACCTAGTGAATAAATAGTCTATTCATCTGTGGTGTTGTTTGCTTGCTTATTGGATTTTGTTTAAATGTTTTACCTTAGCATGAGTTTATACTTGTGTTATGATTGTGCTTAAGAGTATATTATAAAACTAAAACATACAACTAAAATCATGAACTTAGTAAGTGATAGTTGCTTGTGGTGAGTAATATCCACTGCCATGGGTATTGTTCTGTCTGTTGGTTGTTACCTTAGCAACCTAACCTTTGCACCCACAAGCTATATTTTTAGCTTCTTATATACCTTGTTATGAGAATGGTACACCACTCCATGTGTGGTATGCAAGATGTGGGATGTAGCTAAGAACTCATGAAATAATTGACGGTATTTTTCCAGGAAGTTCTGCACTAACCTTAATTTTTGTTCAAACTAGGAAACAAAAGTTTTGGACCTAACACAGTGCTGGTGTACTTTTTAAAATGAATTTGCTAATTTAGGGATGTACCCCTCCTCCCAAGAAAAGTCAAAGGGGGGGGGGAAGCACCTTCACTCCAACACTAACATTGTGTTTGTTGGCCCTCCCTTAGTCCTCGCTTGTGAATCTCGGGGACGAGATTCTTTTTAAGGGGGGAAGACCTGTCACATCCCAATTTTGGAATACCTGTTAACACAGTTGTTTTGCTAATTTCTTGGCTAATAAACCTTGATTGTGTTTGTTTGTGTTTGTTTAAGTGCAACTAAACAAACTTAAAAAGGATAGCAAAGCAGTAAACTAAAAATATTCAACATATTGTTCCAATGATAAAAATATTCAACATATTGTTCCAATGACTTTGGCAATATTTTCTCAAGTAAATATTGATCAAAGAGTTTTACAAAACTATCTTATGAAACTGATACTTGTTGAATATTATTCCAAGACCCAAATTAAGAAAGAGGAAACACTTAATAAAATTTCCCTAAAAGATTATCAGGAAAAAAGGCATCCTTAAATGCTTCACCAAAATATTATCAAATGTTTTTCCAACCTTGCAAGATTAAAAACAAAGGTATTGGAGAGCATTGACTTGCTATCTCTAGTCACATAAATATTTTGGCAAAGCATTGCTAAAGAAAAGCCAAGTGCTTTATTAAATAGAAATTCCAATATTTCCAGAAACAGAAAACTAAAACAAGTTACTATTGGAAACTTTCTTAAAATGAGATGAAATTAATACCATTGCTTCCTTATATCAAATAAGGAACACACACAAGAGGAGACCAAAAATTGAATCCATTAAAGTCCTGAAAACATGGTTTTTCTCCACAGCAACAATTGGGATTTTGAACAAGTTTGTTCTACAAACTTTTCCCAAATGCCATGAAATAAATACCACATGCTCTATATCATAAATGAGGATGAAAACCAAAAGGGCACAAGTTTTTGAATAATTTAAGTTGCCAAAAACCCCTTTTTTCTTGGCAGCACCTTTTTGAAATTTGAACAAGTTTGTTCTATGAAGTAACTCAAAATGACTTGAATTTTCTACCACATAAGGAACACATCAAATAAGGAATGTGTGCCAAAAATTATCATTTTTGGAAGCTCCTAAGTAGTCTAATAAATTCAATGTCCATTTTTGTAAGAATTCAAATTTGAACAACTTTGAATTATAAAGTTTCCCCAATTGAGCCAATTTTCACATATGTTGTGTATCTTAACTAATAAGAATTTTGGCCAAAAGGATTTCAAATTATAACTTTGTTTGCTTGGTGAAAATCACATTTTTTCAGAGAGAAAAGGACCTAATTGTAAATAGCAGGGGCCTTTTTGTAAGCTGAGTCACATGGTCTTCTTCTTCTTCCTGTAGATGACGAAGTAGCAGGCATGGAGGCCCATGCTCCATTGCCTTCGAGTAGAAGACTTCTGGATGCTTAAAAACCCCTCCCATGTGCTCTACCTGCCCCCTCTCTCTCCCCCCTCAAGGTCTCTCTCTCTCTCTCTCTAAAATATCAAAACCAAACCCTAGCCCGAAAATGGCCACACTCGATTAGGCCATTGCCGTGCTCGCCGCCGGTCGCCGCTAGCTCCATTAGCTCCGCCATGTCGTGGTGTACCTCTGTGCCGAAGGAATCGAGCCGAAACGGGCCGTAGACGCCGCGCCGTCCGGTTCCCTTCTCCGAGCCCGACGACTCCGGCGAGGGATTCCGGCCGCCTCGAGCTCCCTCCTCCTCATCCGAGCATCCGTGCGCAGTTGTGGTGAGCAGGGGAATCCCCCCGTCGTTTTTCCCCCTCCCTACCCCCCTAGAACGCCGCCGTGTCATGGCCGTGGTCCGGCCGCCGCCGCGCGCCGTCGCCGCCGTCCTTCCGGCCGTTCCCCGGAAACGAGGCCACGTGCCTTAGCATCCCCTAGTCGAGAGAAACGTGCAGATGGATTTTATTCGCGAAACGGGGGTCGTTTCCGCTCGGATTCGAGCTCGCCGGAGACATCCCGCCGGCGGGTGACGTCGTCCTGACGTCGGGCTGACGCAGCGCCCGCCTTGACCCCGCGCGTGCAGGTCAAACCTGCTGGTGGCCCTCGCGCTGGCCCGCGTGGCAGCCCCCGTGGCGCCTGGCCCGCGAGTCAGCCTCAGAGGCTAGCTCTGCCCGCGGTGCAGCAGATCTGGCCGGCCCTTTAACAGATCTGGCCCAACAACTTGGTTTTTCCTTTTAATTTTTGGACAGATTGATACCTGTTTACTTTTAGCTCCAAAAGGCAACTTAAAATATGAATTTGACCAAACCAAATTTAACAGTGGTACCTCAACTAATTCTAAACCATCTCCAAGTTGTAGATCTACATTTGGATGGATAGATTTGAAACGAAAAATGATTTGGCAACAGGTACCAGAAACACCAAAATGAGCACCATTTTTATTTTACAACTCAGAATGAAGTGAGGCAAATTGCATTGGAAATCCCTTGAAATTTCCTAACAGTAGCATTTAACCTCGTTTCCAAATTCCTTGTATTTTTGAAATGGCATGCAATTTGGTAAAACACCAGAGAGAACTTTGGTGATTTTTATAAAATTATTAAAACTGATTTTTGATGCAAACTCAACTGGATGGTCTTGTATATGATTAGGGCTATCCAAACCTAGAAGGGTTTAATTTTTAGAGCATCATATAAAATTTGGTGGACAGATCTTTGTTTCACCTGTTTCTGCCATTTTGGCATTTTAGCTAATTAATTGTTGTGATTATATTTTTGTGTTACAATATTGTTTTCTAGCATGTACAAGTTGTGTGAACTTGTTTTCTAAGTGTTACTTAGCTATTTTATCATGTTAGAATGTGTGGACTTGAGTTGAGAAGAAATAGGATTTATATTAGTATCATTTGATTATTCTCTAGTAATACTTGCATAGCAATTTTTGATTGATTAACTTTGTGTGCAAGTGATTGAATTGTTTTGTTGAGAGATTAGATACAGCACCATGTTGATACTTATATTGTGTTGTTATAACCTCTGCTAGGTTGGTTTTGAATTGGTAGAAAAGCATGAGTAGCTTAATCATTACTATGAGAATGGTTATGGAAAAATTCCCTCATGTGTGGAATTTTGACATAATCATTTGTGGTTTTGTGGCCACATATTTTTGTGTTGTATTCATAGGACCAGTAGAATTTTGATAAGGTTGTTATGAGTACTTGACACCTAGAGTTTTCACTTGTGTGAAAACAATAACATGAGTAGCAGTGCCTTGCTTATTTAAGCACCCTATTATTTTCTGCTAGTATTGTTAATGCACTAGATGCTAGTTTAGTTTTTTGTTAATTTTTAGCAAATGGACCAGAGGCATTGTGACCTATTAATGCTTTGTTATGCTAGTGGGACACCCACTGGTTTCATTGCATTTTTGGTGGAAACATTATTTCCCCCACACTAGATGTGTTTCTTTTATATATGTTTTGAGTAGATCTTTAAATGCTTTTTAGGCTTATTGCTAGATTAATTCTCATGAAACCAGTACCATTTAGGTACTGTTATTTTGGTTATAGCACCTCTAGATACTTGGTGCTTGTGTTTGAAATAGATTTAAATAGCAATGCCTAAAGTCTAAATTTCATACTAGGATATTCATGTATGCTTTTTGTCTTGTTTTCCCCTAGGAAAAAATATGAATCTTTGGTATGGAAACCAGAGGATGGAATGTCCTTGTGGCATTATTATCTTAGGGTTTTCACCTCTGATAGGTTTCCTCTTAAGTAGCATAAGAGCATGAGTAACACTTGGATGACTAGGAATTAATCTCCTCACATGTGTAGCATTTTAAGCATAGTTTTTCCTGGTTTCCTAGCTATGCTTTTTATGTTATTTTGTGGAATCCAGTAGCATTTATGGTACTGGTTAGAGGAGTATTTTGCCTCTGCTAGCTTGCACACTTGTGCATAAAATTAACTAGTGTAGCCTAAACTAGTCTAGTATTTTTCCTAAATTTTCTACTAGTATGAGTAGGAGTTTTTGGATGCTAGATTGTTTGTTTGGAGCACTTTTATAAAAGTGACCAGAGGCTTATTAACCTCTTGGTGAGCATTTTTGCTAGTGGAACACCCACTGGTACTTTTGCATCATGGTGGAAAATAGGCTTGACTTGTTGTCATGAACCTTTTTCACCACTTGAATATTTTAGCAAATTATATGTGCTAGCCATAGAGATTGTTGGGGAAGTTTTTAGACATAAAAATGTGTTTTATGTGACACCCTACTGTCTAGTAACTTGTGCTCTACCCCACTGGTCCATGGTGTTCTTAACTAAAAATCATTGAAGTGGCCACACATAAACACTAGAAAAAAAGCAGACTTTTCAACTATAGTTTTTATGCCAATTTTTCTTAAGGGAAAAATTGAGAACTTGGGTGGTACTTCTTGATTGCTTGCTGTATGTATTACTTGTATCCTTGTTTGTCTTGTTTGGTTCTGAATGTGTGTCCTTTATTCTTTTTTACGACGTTAGAAAAACGAAGAGGAAGGAAGTGTCGGGAAGCTCTGTTTCAAGTTCCAGTCACTCCAACAACCAGGGACACAAAGAGATACCAGGCAAGCATCCTGATTGCTTGCTGATACAATACTTATCATTATCTATCATGCATGTTTTACCTCTGAAGTTTTACAAAAACTTGATTATCAAAACTATTTTTGATGTGGAATTTACTACTATACTATATTATAGGTTACTATTATGCCAGTAGTTAAACTTGGTAATACCAAGCCCATAGGCCACCATATGGTATTTATTACCATCAAATATATTAGTCCCTAAGTGGACACCCTAAAATTGTGATTCTACGAAACAAAGGCTTTACGGAAAAACCCGGAGAAAAGGCGGATCCTTGTTCTCCGGAGGAATGTGGAAGTGGTCATTTTTGAGAAGGTGGTGTTTTCAAAAATGACACATAACCTAGTCTTCGCCGGACAACCTTTACCGTACTGCCACCCTACCCTAACATGGGCACGGGGCTTAACTTGAAGTTTGTTCTTATTAGTGTGTGCTATCTCACTTGCTATAAGGGGCGTCGTACCCTCGAACCGAATGTCGTCAAAAACTCCCAATGTTGAGGCATATAAAGTGTGGGATTAATTTTCCCTCCGGATGCATTCATTGAGGCTCCTGGCTAGGCAGGGTGGGACTTGATGCCGGGGAGAACAACCTCAATCGAGAGATAGGCATATACTAGCTTGAACATAGTGGATGGTTATGATCAGATACCCGTGATGGTTCACGGGAGGTGTACTGGATCTGGTGGATGTGTACACCTCTGCAGAGTATAACTTTTTCGAAGAAGCCGCGTCCTCGGATATGGACAGTTGAATGGCCATGTAGCTAGCATTGTGTCAATGTTTTCAAAAAGGAAGTTTTTGAAAAGGGAATTTTGGAAAGGAAGTGTTGAACTTGTGAAGTTCGGAAAGGAATAGAAACTTATACCGTGGAGGTATCGTGGATGATGAAAAGCCAGATGATGTTATACAAAACAAAATGTTTTGCAACGAAAACCTTTCTACTCTAAGCAAGAATTCTGGAAACTGATTCCAAGAAGTTTTGCAAAGAGAAAACATTCTTTAACAAAACTTTACAAAACCTCTTGTACATGTGATATCTACAAGAGAAATAAAACTATATATTATTTTTCTTCTGAAGTATCTTCTTCAACGAAGATACAGATAAACCTGACTGCAACTGTGGTGTCATCATATATGAACACCATTGATAGTGAACCATATTTATAGCCTACCTATTCCACCATATAAGCATACTTGCATGTTTAGTAAGTGACATGATGGATGTCTTGCTGAGTACATTCAAATGTACTCATTATGGTTTCGCCCCTGGTATCTACTTATCAGATTTGGAGAAGGAGCCTCCAAAGGATATCTATGAAGAGAAGTACGGAGTTGACGGCTTTGCGAACTAGGATCGTCTCCGGGTCAGTAGCCTGTAGGTTAAGGCGTGACTTGGGCTCAACTACGTTGTGTTTTAATTGTCTTCCGCTGTGTTTGTTAAGTTGCCTGCCCTTTTGGCAGTTGCTTTAAACTTGATCATGTGATCATTTGTGTAATACCTTTATGTATTCGTGTAATGGATGATGTATTTCTGTGTGCCAACTGTGTATGTTGTTCACGACTGATCTTTCTGGGATCGTGAATGTATGCATACGTAGGGTTTCAGACTGCCGGTCTGGGGTCCTTACAGGAGCCCAGTGATGCAAGGTACAAGCTGGACCGGATTAATCTATCCGCGCAACTCGAGAACAAGGGGCCGCCTGGCCCAGAATGCTTTGGCCCTCGTATCATGAATGAGCCATCCGTGAACCACTTTCAGCTGGCCAGGGGGACCAAGTGCTACAATGGCAGCACCAAGCCAGAGGATTGGTTGAGTGACTATGTCACAGCCGTGCACATTGCAGGCGGCAACCGGAGATGGGGTGTGCGGTATGTTCCGCAAATTCTAGAGGGTCCAGCTCGGACTTGGCTCAACAACCTGCCCAAGGACAGTATCAATTGCTGGCTGGACTTCTCGGAGGCCTTCATCAGCAACTTCACCAGCACCTACAAGAGGCCGAATAGGCCGCAACAGCTGTCCGCGTGCAAGCAGCGGGAAGATGAGACCGACCGCGACTATCTTACTCGGTGGAGCACCTTGAGGAACACCTGTGAAGGTGTGAATGAGGCCCAGGCCATTACTTGGTTTGCGCAGGGCTGCAGGCATGGCATCATGTTGTGGCAGAAGCTGCAGCGCGAGATGCCGAGTACTCTTGCTGAGACCATCAAGATCGCAGATATGTATGCACTCGGCGACCCAACTCAGCCTCTGATGGACTCTCCTGAGCCGAGAAGGAACTACAACAGCAACAAGCGCAATGATTTCCACAACAAGCGCAGAGGTGACCGGATTGATACTCGGTATGATCCCGAGGAGGTGAATGCTGTGGCTACGGCTGCTGGGAGTAGCCAAAGGCAAAAAACATCTGGAGCCCAATACGGGAAAAACCAGAATCAGGGCCAAGGCATCAAGAAGCCGTACAATGCTCCCCAGCAACGTAGCGGCAACTCGGATCCTACTCCGAACTTTGTCTTTGGGAGCATGAGGGATGGGACATGCAGCTTCCACACTCGGCATCCGGCTAGGCCAGCCAACCACACTACTCGGCAGTGCAGTTGGTGGGAGCAGATCAAGAATGATGGCCTGGCCCCTCCTCCTCCTCTGCCAGCCGCGAATGCCAATGCGCAGCCTATTCGGGCAGCTGCTCCCAGGCCTGCAGTGTTCCCGAGAAGAGAGAATGGGAACCATGTGGCTTTAGGAGCCAACCGCTACTTCAACAACGACGATTACCGCAACTACAACAACAACGACCGCAACCGCAACTTCTACACCCGCAACAACAACAGAGGCAACAACAACAACAACAACCAAGGCAACAACAACAACGGCAACAATGATGGTGGAGACACGCAACCAGTACCAGGAGCACCATGAGAGCTACATGATCTTCCCCTCTGAGCCCGCCGACAAGCAGTCTTTGCACAGGCGTGCAATGAAGGTCAATGTTGTGATCCCTGCTGTGCCTCACTACCTGCACTGGTGCAACCAAGAGATCATGTGGTCCAGAGCTAATCATCCTAGGGTGATGCCCAACCCGGGTAGCTATGCTTTGGTGGTGGATCCCACCTTTTTGGGTACTCAGAAGAATGTCAGGTTCAGCAAAGTCCTGATTGACAACGGCAGCAGCATCAACATTGTGTACAGAGACACACTTGAGAAGCTCGGGATGGCCGAGAACATGTTGCTACCCAGCAGGACAACATTCCATGGCATTGTGCCGGGAGTGTCTTGCTCTCCAATCGGCCGCGTCTGGATAGACGTTCTATTCGGCACCAGGGAGAACTGCCGCACTGAGAGCTTGTCATTCGAGGTGGTTGATCATCAGAGCCCCTACCATGCTCTACTCGGTAGGCCTGCTCTCAGCAAGTTCATGGCTTCAACTCACGCTGCATACTTGAAGATGAAGATCCCTGGTCCCAATGGAGTCATCACCATCTCGGGTGATTACAAGAGATCTTTGGAGTGTGCCTCTGCTGGTTCTCAGCTGGCGGAATCCATGGTTATTGCTGCCGAGAAGAAGAAGATGGATGAGGTGGTGGCTATGGCGCAAGCAGCGCAAGGTGGTGCGCCTGGTATGCCGAGTTCCCAGTATGGGACTGCGTTCCAGGCGTCCCAGGAGACAAACAAGGTCCAGGTTGATCCTGAGTTCCCAGACCGTGTTGCCATCATTGGCGCCGGGTTGGGAGAGAAATAGGAAAGCGAGCTCATCCACTTCCTCCGTGAGAATCGGGACGTCTTTGCCTGGTCCAATGAGGATTTGCCGGGTGTCCCGAGGGAGTTGGTTGAGCACTCGCTGCATGTGCGGCATGATGCCAAGCCGGTTAAGCAGGTTATGCACCGCTTTGGTGATGAGAGGAGGAAGGCTATCGGTGATCAGATCACCAAGTTGCTGATAAGCAACTTTATCATGGAGGTATTGCATCCGCACTGGCTAGCCAACCCGGTTATGGTTGAGAAGAAGAAGGAGGACCCAAGGCCGATACCGCATGGCGCATGTGCGTGGACTACACCGAACTGAACATGGCCTGCCCCAAGGATCCCTTTCCACTACCCCGCATAGATCAGGTGATCGATTCCACTGTTGGTTGTGAGCTTTTGTCTTTCATAGATGCCTACTCTGGTTTTCATCAGATAGCTCTCAACCCTGCTGATCAAATAAAGACTGCCTTTATTACCCCGTACGGGGCTTATTGCTATCGTGTCATGTGCTTTGGGTTGCGGAATGCTGGGGCTACCTATCAGAGATGCATGCAGAAATGCTTGCATGATCAAATTGGCAAAAATGTGCAGGTGTACGTAGATGACATTGTCATCAAAATGAATAAAACACATACTCTGCTTAGTGACATTGAGGAGACATTTGCCAACTTGCGCAAGTACAAGATGAAGCTGAATCCGACTAAAGGCACCTTTAGCGTCCCGGCTGGCAAGCTACTCGGCTTCTTGGTATCAAGTCGGGGCATTGAGGCCAATCCTTCAAAGATAAAAGCTATAGAGAGCATGTATTTGCCGAGATCACTGAAGGATGTGCAAAAGTTCACTGGTTGCTTGGCTTCTCTGAGCCGCTTCCTGGGCAGAATGGGCGAGAAGGCCTTGCCTCTGTATCAATTGATGAAGAAGAGCGACAAGTTTGTCTGGACACCAAAAGCTGATGTAGCATTCAAGGAGTTGAAGGCCATGCTGGGTAGTGCTCCCATCTTGGCTAGCCCGCTACCCAAAGAGCCAATGCTGATGTACATTGCTGCGACTAACCGAGTGGTCAGTGTTGTGATTGTGGTGGAGAGAGAAGAGGAAGGCAAGACTATGCAGCGGCCAGTATACTATCTCAGTGAGGTGCTGTCCAGCTCCAAGTAGAACTACCCGCATTACCAGAAGATGACTTACGGCGTGTACCTGGGCGCCAAGAAGCTGAAGCACTATTTCCAAGAGCACCCCATCACTGTGGTGAGTTCTGCTCCCATCTCGGACATCATGGGAAACAAGGAGGCAAGTGGCAGAGTAGCCAAGTGGGCAATTGAGCTAGCCGCGTATGCTCCTACGTATGCGAGAAGAGAAGCCATCAAGTCTCAGATCCTAGCAGATTTTCTGGTGGATTGGGATGAGGTGCAATATGAGCCTCCTTCTCCAGTAGCCAACTACTGGAAGATGCATTTTGATGGCTCCAAAGTGAAGGAAGGCCTGGGTGCTGGCGTGGTGCTCACGTCGCCGAAGAGAGATCAACTCAAGTATGTGCTGCAGATCCACTTCAAGGCATCCAACAATGTAGCAGAGTACGAGGCCGTGGTACACGGCTTGAAGGTAGCCAAGGAGGTTGGCGTGCAGCGCATCATATGCTATGGCGACTCGGATCTGGTGGTGCAGCAAGTATCAGGCACCTGGGATGCTCTGGATGCCAACATGGCGTCATATCGGTTTCTGGTGCAAACCATGACTGGTTTCTTTGAAGGGTGCGAGTTCAAACACATACACCGAGCAGAGAATGAGGCAGCTGATGAGCTGTCCAAGTTGGGGTCTTCTCGGCAGTACATCCCGGCTGGGATTGCCTTGGAGCATTTGAGAAATCCATCCATCAAGCCATCTCCCAACTCGGAATCCATATTCGTTCCTTCTCTGCCCGGCGAGGAAGCTGTTCCCATGGAGATTGACTGGGAGGTTGCAAAAGAGAACCCGGGGACTGCCGTCTCCATCCCGGGGACTGGCACCTGCAACCCGGGGACTGTCCCTCCTAACTCGGGGACTGCCCCTCCTAACTCGGGGACTGTCTCATTCATTGAGGGGGTCCTTGCCGAGTGCTCGGGGACTCGTGACCTCGTTCCCAACTCAGAAGAAGAAGTGGTGGCTGATCCAATGGAACTGGACGAACCAGTGTTTCCCATCCGGGAGACACCGAGTTGGGCTCTGCCCATATTATCCTTTCTAAAGGACGGTACCTTGCCGAGTGATGAGGTTACCTCGAGGCAAATCCAGAGAAGATCCAAGGGCTATACTATCTTCAGAGATGTGATGCATAGAAGAAGTCCTACTGGCGTGCTGCAGCGCTGTGTAGAGCCAGAAGAAGGAGAAGAAATTTTGTTGGAGATACATCAAAGAGAATGCGGGCATCACGCCTCTTCTCGGGCTCTGGTCAACAAGGCTTTTCGGCATGGCTTCTTTTGGCTCACTGCCTTGAAGCAAGCTGAAGATATCGTGAGAAAGTGCAACGGCTGCCAAAGATTTGCAAGTAAGATTCATATGCCCGCTTCCGAGTTGAAGACCATTCCCATTACTTGGCCATTTGCTGTTTGGTGCTTGGATATGGTGGGTCCTTTCAAGACGGCTAGAGGCAACATGAATCACATCTTGGTCATGGTTGACAAGTTCACAACATGGATTGAGGTGAAGCCTATTCGGAAGTGTGATGGAGCCACTGCTGTGAGTTTTCTGAAGGACGTGATCCTGAGATATGGCTACCCGCACAACATTATCACTGACAATGGCACAAACTTTGCTGAGGGTGCTTCTGCAAGGTTCTGCAGAGATAAGCGCATTCGGCTAGATGTTGCATCTGTTGCGCATCCCGCCTCCAATGGGCAAGTTGAAAGAGCAAATGGCATGGTGCTATCAGGCATAAAGCCAAGGCTGATTGAGCCGCTGCTGAAATCACCTGGGTGTTGGCTAGACGAGTTGCCAGCGGTGTTGTGGAGTCTAAGGACTACCCCTAACCGGTCAACCGGCTACACACCATTCTTCCTGGTATATGGAGCTGAGGCCGTGTTTCCCACTGACCTAGAGCATGACTCGCCTCGTGTAACGCTCTACACTGAGGCAGAGGCTAGAGAAGCTCGAGAAAATGACGTTGACCTGCTAGAAGAAGCAAGAGAGCTAACTCTGTCACGTTCAGCTGTTTACCAGCAAAACTTGAGGCGTTATCATAGCCGGAAAGTGAACCCAAGGGTTTTCCGAGAAGGAGACATGGTTCTTAGGCTCGTGCAGCGCACGACCGGGATGCACAAGCTTTCCCCTCCGTGGGAAGGGCCTTTCATTGTGAGCAAGGCTTTGCACAATGATGCCTACTATCTAGTTGACGCACAGCCACCCCAGAAGAACAGACCGGATTGGGCTGGAGAGGAATCCAAGCTCCCTTGGAATGTAGCTCTACTCCGACGTTTTCACTCATGAGCAAACCGTGTATGTATCTCCTTATCCGAGTTAAACTCCTATTCGGCAATCTGAAATTGAACTCGGGGACTGCCCTCGTCCAATTTGTTCCTTGTGTTTACTCTGTTTTACTTTGTCTATTCGGTTGAACCACTAATAATTTCAAAAGCATACAAAGTAGTGTGTTTAAACCCACCGGACACTCTGCGACTCTGCTGTTGTCCGCAACCCGGCTTCATGGCAAGCCAGAGAACAAGCCAAAGGGTCAATGAACACATGAAAAATTGCAAAGCAAAGGAAGCGTGTGACAACCGAATAGAGTGTTTTTTACTGTTTTTTCTTTTCGGCTAAGTGGTGGGCAGCGTTTGTAACATCCCAAGTATGAAAAACAACCCCTAGAATGTTTTATTTCTTGTTATTTTATGTTTTGCATCATGACATCATCATTGCATTTGTTTTTGCATTTGTTTTCCATCTGTTTTCCTTTGTTTTCCCAATTGAAATTCAAACAATTTTCAAATATTTGTTTCATACTTGCTCTGTTACAATTTTCAAATAAAAAAATATTCAAATAAAAACAACCATTTGTTTCCATTAAAATGGAAAGCTCAAACTAGTGATTTATTCCTTTTAATAATTCTTTAATTCAATTTACATTCAAATTCAATTACAAACAGCACCCAATTTGAAATTATGAAAATTACTAAACAATTCATTCACTTGTTTCCAATTAAACTTGAATTTAAAAACTTAATTGCTTAAGTTCAATTATTTCAATTAATATTAATTTCATTCAAATTTTAAACAAATTGCAAACAGCACTTAAATTCAAATCATTTTGAAAAACAAAAGTTGCACTTTGTGCTGTTACCATAAATAAGCAATATAAAAATTATCCCTAAATTTTCTACCCCCAAAACCCCTTTCCTTTTTCTTCCTATTTCTTTCAGCAAAAAAAAGCAAACAGAACAAAAAAAAATAGAAAGAGAGGGGTAGGGTAGGCAGTGGGCAGGCCCAGCCCACCCAAACCAGCCCGGTACCCCTTCGACCCTCGCTCACCTTTCTTCCTCTCGTACGGCAGCCGATCCGGCTGTCCACGTCGCCGTACGGCGAGCGGGAACGGCCAGCAGCGCCCTGCTCCCCCTTTAAAGCCTACCCCCGAGCCCCCTGCTAGTCCTAGCCTCCACCTCCACCTTCTCCCTCGATCACCGCCGCCGTTTCCCTCTCCCTCCGCTCGCATTTCCTCTCTGAACCTCACCGTAACCGAGCGCCACCACCACCTTCCGCCGATGATCGCCTCCGATAGGGTGCGTCTCCCCTCGGGCTAGCCACGGGAACGGTTTCCCCGTAGCCCCCTCTACCTCCTCGACCACTCCTCGTTGCCGGAGACCCACAGGAGCGCCGCCGCCATCCTCGTGCTGTCACCGCCGACCGTTCTTCCCCGAGCCTCTGCTGCACCTGCAACGCAGGTGAGCATCACGGCCACCCCTCTCCTCTCTATCTCTCTGCACGCACGCACACCGTCCACAGCACACGCATCCACGCACCAGCAGCACGGCCGGAGCAGCGCAGCAGCAGCTCGCCGCCGGCCACCGTCCCTCTGTCGAAAAGTTCAGAAACGACCTGCAGAAAAATTCAGTTAACGTTACCTGAACCTTAACCTATCTGCGTGTGCTTACCTGACAAGATCGATTCGCTACTGCAGTGGTAACGCACCACTCCGCGCGCGCCGGGGGCGCGGGTTCGAGCCCTGCCTTGCGGAATAAAACCCCAACCTTTTTTCGCAAGGGGCACTGACAGGAGGGCCCCCCCTGCCAGCTGCTGTGCACTACGCGGGCCACCGTGGCCCAGGGGGGCCCCTCTGTCAGTGGCTTGGGCTAGCCACTGCGGGGTAGTTTTGTTTCTGCCCCTTTTCTTTTTTAATTTAAGTCCTTTTTCTTTTACAGAATAGTCCCTATAATTAAAATGCAAATAACTTTTAATTTCCAAATCCAAATAATGCAAATGAAATATGTTTCCTGATCCAAATTAAATTCTCTACATGTTTACATCATTTGTTTTCTGTTTTTTATATTTCAAATGTATTCAAATTTCAAATTCAAACAAATCATCTTAATTTTTTTTAATTCCATAACTAATTCAAACTTAACTCAAATAACACAAATAAAATATGTTTTCCAGGCCATTTTGAACCATCTATCCAAATATAAATTTTGTTTCATGATCTGAATAATTAAAATTGGTTAAATAATTTAAACCTTGTTTAAATCATTTAATATTGCTAAATTCCTAGCTTGGTCAATTTAAATTATTTTTGAACATATAAAATATGTTTTCAAACCAGAAAAGCATCACCTTTTCAAATATGAACTTGGTTTAATTTTTTGAACAAATAAAATTCAAATAATATTCATACTTGAATTGAATTCAATTATAACTTGTTTAATCTTGTTTAATTCATAAACAATTCATCTTAATTCCTCTTTCAATAATTGAAACATGTATTCCACCTAAAAGTTTGTCTACTTTCCAAATATGAACTTTGTTATCTATTTTGGACAGTTTAAATTGGTGAAACCAACAAATGCTTGTGTCACACCTTTAAGGAACCAAAAATTTCATAACTTAATAAGTGAATTTCCAAACTTGGGAAACCTTATTTCAAAATTGTTCTATTGTTGTTATTTTTCTGTTTTCCTCATCCATGCATCATACTAATCCACTTTCACCTGTTGATTAGTTGTAAAACAATTATTCCAACCTTAATTGATGGGCTTTTCATATGCAACTCAAATTGCATGTGGGTCCATTTAATCATGTTGTTACCATGTCAACTAGTTTATTTTGATGCATCAATTAAATGGTCATGCATCATCCCATGATTGTGCATTATGCCATGTTATTGATTGTTTGTCTCTCTGCGTTGTTTGTTTGCTTCTTCTCGAATAGACGACGACGTTGAGACAGACGAGGTTTACGACACTACTTCTGAGGAGTTAGCTCAGTACCAGGCTGCTGAGTTTGCAGGCAAGTATTCACTCACATGAACCATTGTGTTCCTTTCCACATTGGATACCGATACTTTCCGTTGTCTATTCTGCTAGCCTTATGAATCGTTGCTTGTGTTCGATCCTATCACATGTTATCCTTTAACCCTGATATAGCCTCACCTCCACACCTATAACCCCATTGCGTGTTGCCCGTGTCTTACTAGCATGCTTAGGGTTGTTTTTGCTCGAGTCTGTTACCCGTTACTTTCTGTTACCATATTCTATTATCTTCTGGGGCTCGATGTTTAAACAATCAACCTGTTAATTTTGTGGATAATAATAATTTGATGATAAGGCACCGGCAGGAGGCCCCGCGTGGTTTTGAGGCCTGCTAGTGTCGACCCTAATTAGGAAAAGAGTCTTGTCTACTGATCCATGATGAGCGCACTAACCGCATGTGGGAAGCGTGTATGGGCGCCCCCCTCAATTTGATTCGATTCGCATCTCGTCCAAATCGCCTCATTTAGTTCGGGTTTTCCATTTGCCGCATGCATATGTATTTGCGAACCCAGGCCAGGGTGGAACTTTTGTAGTCGGCATTTAGGGAGACACGTTCTTAGAGTGCTATGAGGGTCCCCTTTTCTTCGTGGGGCTTGATTAGCCGTGCGCTCAATTGCACGGGGTTCTTTGGGCTTGATGCGAAGAAGAGTTGGATTGTGTTGAGTGCCCCGCTTGGTGGAAGGCATTCCATCTGGCGGGTTATTCTTACGTGTACGGCCAAATTGGTGCACCCCTGCAGGGATAAATCTTCTCGAGAAGCCGTGTTTTCCGCGGTTATGGTTGACTTGGTGAAAGTACTGGCTAACAGGTACTCAGAACAACTTACACCTAACTAATGATAACTTGACTAGTAATAGTCTTAATGACACAATAATTTGAACCATCATTAATCCAACTGTGTGAGTTTATCCTCGGATTGCTTCTTTGGATAAGGGGCGAGATCCAGGATGGGTTTGTTTGGAGTTAGTTATAGTTGGTTACGATACGCTATCTTATCTCCTTTCTGTTAGCCAGAAGTTGTAGTATGTTCTGTAGTTGGTTAGTGCAGTCAGCTGCCGCATCTTTTGTATCACCCTTTCTTCCTTTGAACCCAAAGCATCTGTGCTTGATGTTGTTGGCTACACTTTGGTGAACTGTGAGTCTTGCTTGCCAGTACGTTTATGTACTGACCCCTTTGGGGCTGTGGTTTCCGCAGACTACGCTTACGAGGATCCCCGTGACGGCTACTACGTGGAGTTTGACGAGGCTGCTGACGAGTAGATAGCGGACCCGAGCAGGATCCGAGACTACGTGGATGGGCTCCGTCTTCCTTTTCATTCCCGGCCTCTTAGGCCTATTTGGATTTGTCTGTACTCAGACCTTTTGAATGCTTCCGCTGTGTTGTAATGATGATATGTTGGGACATGTGTCCTCTGTATGATTGTATTTGCTATCTCTGCTCTAGTGAGAGCTATTTGCAACTTATTTCAATCTTTTGTGTCCTAGAGATATGTTGTGATATCAGTTGTTCCAATGCCGTTGACGTACCATGTGTGGATGTTATGAAGTACGTCAATGGTAGTATCCTGATTTCTATGGGATGATTTACGTAGACGATGAACAGTAGGGGTTGGTTGTCACACATACGTGTGTTGGCCTACTCGTAAGAGATGCGGGTGCCGGTAAGCCCCGTAATCCAATCAACTACTGTTCAACGGAACTGCGAGTATCCTCTAGAAGTCCGGGTGCGACAAATGGTATCAGAGCCTGTCTGCCTGTAGGATCCCTTTTACTGGTCGCAGTTGAGTCTAGAAACTATTTTGTAGCTATATAGGAAAAATGAAACGTGAGAGTAGGAATTCTGTTCTTTTTCTTCTTTCCCCACCCACCCTCCCTTTTCTGGTAAGGAAGTGCAACGTTGTTTTTCTCTTCTCATCTAAACTTTCAAGTTAGGTTTTCACGTATCCTGGTTTCTCTAGGATAGTTATATCTACTGGACCATAGGAATGGAGGTGGTTGTGACATGATTTATCATGTTGCCTACTCATGATTGAGAACGGTGGCGTGTAAGCCCCGGAAGCAAATCCTCTATTCCTTAAGCAGTAGATATTGATCCTTTAGAAGCCCGGATGGGTTTTTCCGTAGTACCTCAGGAGTGTTTGGTCTCGTGTTTCCCCAATGTTGCTTCGATATCCTGTTCTTCTCAACATCCTTTTCGTCCGTTGAAATCTTGTTGTTGCTTTCCACTTCAGTTCTTCTACCGGCGTCTAATCAAAACTTCCCCGATCATCTGCAGATGGATCTCAGGTTCTTCCCGCAGGTGGTTCGGATGACTCGTTGTGAGAGCACCGCCGGTTATCCGGAGATGCTGAGAGACATGGTCACTTATCTGGGGTTCCGTTGGGCACCAGAGTACCAGGTCTACGAGCAGCAGCGAGAGTTTGACCAGACCTACTACCAGGCTATCGTCTACATTCTGTCAGATGATGGCATGAGCGTAGTTCACCGCTACGAGGCAGTAGGTTCCACAGTGGATATGGCTGTGCAGCAGGCAGCTTATGTGAGTCTCACCGTCCTTCGTGCTGACTACTGGGGATTTGACGATTCTATCTATCGCCACATTCCCTGTGGTTACATCACTTCGGAGGGATCTCACTTCACTCTCTACGACAACTTGGATGTCTACGAGCATGATAACTCCAGGTTGCACACCACCGCTCAGTTTGTGAGGCACAGTGACGCAGTTGCCAGCACACTATCTCAGGAGTTGGCTTCCGTCAGAGAGCAGCTCTACCTTGCTTTGACTCGTCTGGCGACTTACACCACAGACTTTGTTGGAGACGAGCGCTTTGCACGTTTCGATCAGCCAGTTGGTCGTCGTCTACCAGATGCTGGAGGTTACGAGCCGATCAGAGGTCCACTCCTCAACCTCGGTGCTGGTTACACTGGGATTCCACGGTTTGGAGCACAGGGAGTCGACGCTATGTACTTCACCACACCGAGAGTCAGGCTCAGACCACGTCAGATCTACGTGGATCGTCATTCTACCTACTTTCGTGGGCGTGCTCCTCACCGTACCTCTCGCCGTACTCCTAGTCGCCGTCCTGCGTGATGAGCATGGGAGTACCGATGTATCCATTCTTAGCTATGTTTAGTTATCCTTTGGCTTTTGAACCATTTATGGTGTGTTGGATATTATGATGTATTTGAACATGTGATGATGTACCTGCTGGTTATCTATTCATGCGTCGGAATAATCTCTCTTTCGGTTTCCAAGTCTATCCTTTTCTATTGTTGTGCTAAAATGCATTTCCGTTCAGGATGCCGCCAACAAGGAACAACCCGCCTGAGCCACCGCCAATCACGGAGCTGTTGACTCAGATGACCCAAGTCATGGCGCAGATGGCCCAGTTTCAGACTAACCAGCACAACAACCAGAATGCTCCACGGGTCAGCATCAAGGAGTTCCTCAGTCTGGGTCCGAGAGCTTTCGTGGCCACACGCGAGCCTCTGGATGCTGATGACTGGATCCGTGAGATAGCTAAGGCTCTGGAGATTGCTCACGTTGCTGAGGAAGACAAGGTCAAGTATGCATCCTATCTGCTGAAGGGTCAGGCAGCTACTTGGTGGGAAAACTACCAGACCATGAGAGCTGGCTATCCAATCACCTGGGGTTGTTTCAAGGAAGCTTTCCTGAAGCACCACATTCCAGATGGTCTCATGGAAAGGATGCGTGAAGAGTTTTGCTCACTCAAGAAGGGCAAGCTGGACGTCATTGGCTATCAGAGTGAGTTCAATCGCCTCGCTCGTTACGCTGGTGATGAGGTGTCCACTGAGGCTAAGAAGATGGCAAGGTTCCGCAGAGGTTTTAACCCGGAACTCAAGTATGCCCTCACCAACATCAAGGCCAACAACTTCGAGGAGCTCGTTAACACCGCGCTCAATGAAGAAAATGGGCGCAAGGCGTTCGAGGAGTCTCGCAAGCACTCGCGTGAGGGTGGTTCCTCCTCCAACATGACCACCCCTCCGCAGAAGCGCCGCATCTGGGTGCCAAATGGTGCTGTCATTCGGGCTCCTTATGCCCAAGCTTCTCCAAGATTCGCTCCCCGCCCACCCAACCCTGCTCAGATGCATGATCAGAGGGCTTTGATGGGGCAGCCAAGGCCAGGGCCTCCTCGTGTCGTCACTTGCTACAAATGCAAGCAGACGGGGCACTACGCTGACAAGTGCACGCAGAGGCAGCTACCTACACCACCACCTCGTCCCAACACAAACCAGGCAATGGTGCGTGCTCCCCCGGCTAAAGCCTTCAACTCCAACAACAGGCCTGTCGGAAGGACCGCAAGGGTGAATCATGTCAATATCGACAGAGCTGAGGAAGCTCCTGACGTCGTTCTCGGTATATTACCCGTAAACTCTTTTCCAGCTAAAGTGTTGTTTGATACCGGAGCATCGCATTCTTTTGTGTCAAAGATTTTTGCCACAACAAACAACCTAATGGTGGTTCCACTAAGCAATCAAATCACTGTTCACTCCCCGGGATCTCAAATGTTGACTTCCAAGATAAGTAAGGATAATCAAATCCTAATTGGAGGCCACATTTTACTTGCTTCTCTCATGTTGCTGGGAAGTTCTGACATTGACGTCATTCTTGGTATGGATTGGCTGAAAGCTAATAAAGCAAGGATTGACTGTGCTCAAAAGTCAATAACTCTGTTCCACCCTTCTGGCCAGATAGTCTATTCTCCAAATGAATCAAGTTCCATTCAGCTATGCACCCTCGATGCAAAACCTCTTCCTGCAATTGAAAATGTTCCGGTGGTTTGTGAATTCCCTGACGTCTTTCTAGAAGAGTTGCCAGGGATGCCTCCGGACAGAGCAGTTGAGTTCGTGATCGAGCTTGAACCAGGTACTGCTCCAATCTCTAAGCATCCATACACGATAGCTCCTCCTAAACTGAAACTGTTAAAGGAGCAAATCGATATGTACATGGAAAAAGGTTACATTCAACCTAGTTCCTCGGCTTGGGGTTGCCCAACTTTTTTCGTTGCGAAGAAGGATCACACAAAGAGACTCGTTGTTGACTATCGTCCTCTTAACGAGAAAACCATCAAAAACAAGTATCCAATTCCTCGTATCGATGATCTTTTTGATCAACTTGCTGGAGCCTCAATATTCTCCAAGTTGGACTTGAGAATGGGTTACCATCAGATAAAGATCAGAAAATAGGATATTCCAAAGACAGCTTTCACCACTCGCTACGGTCTATATGAATTCACCGTCATGTCATTTGGTCTCACCAATGCACCGGCGACTTTCTCTCGACTCATGAATTCTGTCTTCCATGAATACCTTGACAAGTTCATTGTGGTATATCTTGATGACATTCTTGTCTACTCAAAATCCGAGGAAGAGCATGAAGAACACCTTCGTCTCACTCTCATGAAGCTTCGCGAGCATCGTCTTTATGCCAAATTCTCCAAATGTGAGTTCTGGATTCCAGAAGTTGCTTACCTTGGTCATGTCATCTCCGCCAAGGGCATAGCCATTGATCCAGAAAAGGTTAAAGCAATTGTTGATTGGAAACCTCCTAAGACGGTAAAGCAAGTAAGAAGTTTTCTTGGCTTGGCTAGCTATTGCCGCCGTTTCGTCCAAAACTTCTCCAAGATTGCCAAACCTCTCACTGATCTCACAAAGAAGGACAAGAAGTTCGTTTGGTCTCCACAATGTGATGAAAGTTTCAATCTCCTGAAGACTAAACTCACTTCTACACCAGTTCTGGTTGGCCCAGATACTACCAAACCTTTCCAGATATTCTGTGATGCTTATCTCCAAGGTCTAGGTGCAGTTCTTATGCAAGAACGTCAAGTTGTGGCTTATGCTTCACGTCAGTTGAACGCACATGAGCTCAATTATCCCACTCATGACCTTGAACTTGCAGCAGTTGTGTTTGCCCTCAAGAAATGGAGGCAATACTTGTTGGGTAATCGCACTGAAATCTTTTCCGGTCATAAGAGTCTGAAATATATCTTCACTCAACCAGATCTAAACCTCAGGCAAAGGAGATGGATTGAAAAGATTAAAGACTTTGATCTCACCATTTCTTACACTCCAGGCAAGGCTAATGTTATGGCCGATGCTCTCAGTCGCAAGTCGTATTGCAATAATCTCATGATCATGGAAAGCCAACCTCCTCTTCATGAAGAATTCCAGAAGCTGAACCTTGGTCTTGTTCCTCAAGGTTATGTTGCAAACTTGACAGCCAGTCCAACTCTCGAGGACAAGATTCGTTCTGAACAACTTCGTGATGCTGAAATCAAGAAGATGGTAGAACACATCAAACAAGGCAAGGAGAAATTTAAGTCCTTCTCAATTGATGACAAAGGAACTGTGTTCTTCGAAGGACGCATTGCAGTTCCTCAAGTTCAAAGTCTCAAAGATGTCATTCTCAAGGAGGCTCATGAAACTCCTCTTTCCATACACCCTGGAAGTACAAAGATGTACCAGGATCTTAAGACACTGTATTGGTGGCCTGGCATGAAACGTGAAATTGCTCAATACGTTTCTGAATGCGACGTTTGTCAACGTGTTAAGGCAGTCCATCAGAAAACAGCCGGTCTTCTCCAACCTCTGAAAATCCCTGAGTGGAAGTGGGACATGATTGAAATGGACTTCGTCACTGGTTTTCCAAAGTCCAACAAGGGCAACGATGCAATCTTCGTTGTCATTGATCGTCTCACTAAGGTAGCTCACTTCTTTGCTGTCAAAGAAACAATCTCAGCTAGCCAGTTAGCAGAGCTCTACACAGCAAAGATTGTTCCTCTTCATGGTGTTCCATTGGAAATAAGCTCAGACCGTGGAAGTATCTTCACTTCTCATATCTGGAAAAGCTTTCAAGATGCGTTGGGCACCAAACTTCTGTTCAGCACAGCTTACCATCCTCAATCTCAAGGGCAAGTCGAAAGAGTCAATCAGACTCTCGAGGATATGCTCAGAGCATGTGGTATCTCTTTTGGCATGAAATGGGAGGAATGTCTTCCATATGCTGAATTCTCCTACAACAACAGCTACTAGGCAAGCCTGGGCATGGCACCATTTGAAGCTCTCTATGGCCGCAGATGCAGGAGTCCAATCAATTGGTCTGGAGCTGGTGAACGTTCACTCTTAGGCCCTGACATTGTTAAGGAAGCCGAAGAGAAAGTTCGCATCATTCGTGACAATCTCAAGATTCCTCAATCTCGTCAGAAAAGCTACTATGACAGCAAGCACATGGATATGATTTATGCACCTGGTGACAAAGCATATCTCCGTGTAACTCCCCTCAGAGGCACTCATCGTTTTGGTG
This sequence comes from Alopecurus myosuroides, assembly GCA_028641055.1. Lineage (NCBI taxonomy): Eukaryota > Viridiplantae > Streptophyta > Magnoliopsida > Poales > Poaceae > Alopecurus > Alopecurus myosuroides. The sequence goes on along the minus strand of CM054057.1, from coordinate 322,823,691 downwards.
TGAAAGGAAAGCTTGCACCAAGATACATTGGTCCTTTCAACATTCTCTCAAGGCGTGCGGAAAATGCCTATCATCTTGAACTTCCAGAAAAACTATCCAAGGTGCACGATGTGTTTCACGTGTCACAGCTCAAGAGGTGTTTCAAAGATCCAGATCGTGCAGTTGATCATGATTCCATTGAACTGCAATAAGATCTATCTTATGAGGAGCACCCTGTTCGAATTCTCGATGAGACCGAGCGTAAGACTCGCAACAAGAGCACCAAGTTCTTGAAAGTGCAGTGGTCTCATCATTCCGATAAAGAGGCAACGTGGGAGACCGAAGAGGATCTTCGCAAGAAGTATCGGACCTTTTCTCTTCTCAGTAGGAATCTCGGGGCGCGTTTCCTTCAAGGGGGGGCATTTTGTAACATCCCAAGTATGAAAACCAACCCCTAGAATGTTTTATTTCTTGTTATTTTATGTTTTGCATCATGACATCATCATTGCATTTGTTTTTGCATTTGTTTTCCATCTGTTTTCCTTTGTTTTCCCAATTGAAATTCAAACAATTTTCAAATATTTGTTTCATACTTGCTCTGTTACAATTTTCAAATAAAAATATTCAAATAAAAACAACCATTTGTTTCCATTAAAATGGAAAGCTCAAACTAGTGATTTATTCCTTTTAATAATTCTTTAATTCAATTTACATTCAAATTCAATTACAAACAGCACCCAATTTGAAATTATGAAAATTACTAAAAAATTCATTCACTTGTTTCCAATTAAACTTGAATTTAAAAACTTAATTGCTTAAGTTCAATTATTTCAATTAATATTAATTTCATTCAAATTTTAAACAAATTGCAAACAACACTTAAATTCAAATCATCTTGAAAAACAAAAGTTGCACTTTGTGCTGTTACCATAAATAAGCAATATAAAAATTATCCCTAAATTTTCTACCCCAAAAACCCTATTCCTTTTTCTTCCTATTTCTTTCAGCAAAAAAAAAGCAAACAGAACAAAAAAAAATAGAAAGAGAGGGGTAGGGCAGGCAGTGGGCAGGCCCAGCCCACCCAAACCAGCCCGGTACCCCTTCGACCCTCGCTCACCTTTCTTCCTCTCGTACGGCAGCCGATCCGGCTGTCCACATCGCCGTACGGCGAGCGGGAACGGCCAGCAGCGCCCTGCTCCCCCTTTAAAGCCTACCCCGAGCCCCCTGCTAGCCCTAGCCTCCACCTCCACCTTCTCCCTCGATCACCGCCGCCGTTTCCCTCTCCCTCCGCTCGCATTTCCTCTCTGAACCTCACCGTAACCGAGCGCCACCACCACCTTCCGCCGATGATCGCCGCCGGTAGGGTGCGTCTCCCCTCGGGCTAGCCACGGGAACGGTTTCCCCGTAGCCCCCTCTACCTCCTCGACCACTCCTCGTTGCCGGAGACCCACCGGAGCGCCGCCGCCATCCTCGTGCTGTCGCCGCCGGCCGTTCTTTCCCGAGCCTCTGCTGCACCTGCAACACAGGTGAGCATCACGGCCACTCCTCTCCTCTCTATCTCTCTGCACGCACGCACACCGTCCACAGCACACGCATCCACGCACCAGCAGCACGGCCCGAGCAGCGCAGCAGCAGCTCGCCGCCGGCCACCGTCCCTCTGTCGAAAAGTTCAGAAACGACCTGCAGAAAAATTCAGTTAACGTTACCCGAACCTTAACCTGTCTGCGTGTGCTTACCTGACAAGATCGATTCGCTACTGCAGTGGTAATGCACCACTGCGCGCGCGCCGGGGGCGCGGGTTCGAGCCCTGCCTTGCGGAATAAAACCCCAACCTTTTTTCGCAAGGGGCACTGACAGGAGGCCCCCCTGTCAGCTGCTGTGCACCACGTGGGCCACCGTGGCCCAGGGGGGCCCTCTGTCAGTGGCTTGGGCTAGCCACTGCGGGGTAGTTTTGTGTCTGCCCCTTTTCTTTTTTTAATTTAAGTCCTTTTTCTTTTACAGAATAGTCCCTATAATTAAAATGCAAATAACTTTTAATTTCCAAATCCAAATAATGCAAATGAAATATGTTTCCTGATCCAAATTAAATTCTCTACATGTTTACATCATTTGTTTTCTTTTTTGAATATTTCAAATGTATTCAAATTTCAAATTCAAACAAATCATCTTAATTTTGGTTAATTCCATAACTAATTCAAACTTAACTCAAATAACACAAATAAAATATGTTTTCCAGGCCATTTTGAACCATCTATCCAAATATAAATTTTGTTTCATGATCTGAATAATTAAAATTGGTTAAATAATTTAAACCTTGTTTAAATCATTTAATATTGCTAAATTCCTAGCTTGGTCAATTTAAATTATTTTTGAACATATAAAATATGTTTTCAAACCAGAAAAGCATCACCTTTTCAAATATGAACTTGGTTTAATGTTTTGAACAAATAAAATTCAAATAATATTCATACTTGAATTGAATTCAATTAAAACTTGTTTAATCTTGTTTAATTCATAAATAATTCATCTTAATTCCTCTTTCAATAATTGAAACATGTATTCCACCTAAAATTTTGTGTACTTTCCAAATATGAACTTTGTTATCTATTTTGGACAGTTTAAATTGGTGAAACCAACAAATGCTTGTGTCACACCTTTAAGGAACCAAAAATTTCATAACTTAATAAGTGAATTTCCAAACTTGGGAAACCTTATTTCAAAATTGTTCTATTGTTGTTATTTTTCTGTTTTCCTCATCCATGCATCATACTAATCCGCTTTCACCTGTTGATTAGTTGTAAAACAATTATTCCAACCTTAATTGATGGGCTTTTCATATGCAACTCAAATTGCATGTGGGTCCATTTAATCATGTTGTTACCATGTCAACTAGTTTATTTTGATGCATCAATTAAATGGTCATGCATCATCCCATGATTGTGCATTATGCCATGTTATTGATTGTTTGTCTCTCTGTGTTGTTTGTTTGCTTCTTCTCGAATAGACGACGACGTTGAGATAGACGAGGTTTACGACACTACTTCTGAGGAGTTAGCTCAGTACCAGGCTGCTGAGTTTGCAGGAAAGTATTCACTCACATGAACCATTGTGTTCCTTTCCACATTGGATACCGATACTTTCCGTTGTCTATTCTGCTAGCCTTATGAATCGTTGCTTGTGTTCGATCCTATCACCTGTTATCCTTTAACCCTGATATAGCCTCACCTCCACACCTATAACCCCATTGCGTGTTGCCCGTGTCTTACTAGCATGCTTAGGGTTGTTTTTGCTCGAGTCTGTTACCCGTTACTTTCTGTTACCATATTCTATTATCTTCTGGGGCTCGATGTTTAAACAATCAACCTGTTAATTTTGTGGATAATAATAATTTGATGATAAGGCACCGGCAGGAGGCCCCGCGTGGTTTTGAGGCCTGCTAGTGTCGACCCTAATTAGGAAAAGAGTCTTGTCTACTGATCCATGATGAGCGCACTAACCGCATGTGGGAAGCGTGTATGGGCGCCCCCTCAATTTGATTCGATTCGCATCTCGTCCAAATCGCCTCATTTAGTTCGGGTTTTCCATTTGCCGCATGCATATGTATTTGCGAACCCAGGCCAGGGTGGAACTTTTGTAGTCGGCATTTAGGGAGACACGTTCTTAGAGTGCTATGAGGGTCCCCTTTTCTTCGTGGGGCTTGATTAGCCGTGCGCTCAATTGCACGGGGTTCTTTGGGCTTGATGCGAAGAAGAGTTGGATTGTGTTGAGTGCCCCGCTTGGTGGAAGGCATTCCATCTGGCGGGTTATTCTTACGTGTACGGCCAAATTGGTGCACCCCTGCAGGGATAAATCTTCTCGAGAAACCGTGTTTTCCGCGGTTATGGTTGACTTGGTGAAAGTACTGGCTAACAAGTACTCAGAACAACTTACACCTAACTAATGATAACTTGACTAGTAATAGTCTTAATGACACAATAATTTGAACCATCATTAATCCAACTGTGTGAGTTTATCCTCGGATTGCTTCTTTGGATAAGGGGCGAGATCCAGGATGGGTTTGTTTGGAGTTAGTTATAGTTGGTTACGATACGCTATCTTATCTCCTTTCTGTTAGCCGGAAGTTGTAGTATGTTCTGTAGTTGGTTAGTGCAGCCAGCTGCCGCATCTTTTGTATCACCCTTTCTTCCTTTGAACCCAAAGCATCTGTGCTTGATGTTGTTGGGTACACTTTGGTGAACTGCGAGTCTTGCTTGCCAGTACGTTTATGTACTGACCCCTTTGGGGCTGTGGTTTCCGCAGACTACGCTTACGAGGATCCCCGTGACGGCTACTACGTGGAGTTTGACGAGGCTGCTGACGAGTAGATAGCGGACCCGGGCAGGATCCGAGACTACGTGGATGGGCTCCGTCTTCCTTTTCATTCCCGGCCTCTTAGGCCTATTTGGATTTGTCTGTACTCAGACCTTTTGAATGCTTCCGCTGTGTTGTAATGATGATATGTTGGGATATGTGTCCTCTGGATGATTGTATTTGCTATCTCTGCTCTAGTGAGAGCTATTTGCAACTTATTTCAATCTTTTGTGTCCTAGAGATATGTTGTGATATCAGTTGTTCCAATGCCGTTGACGTACCATGTGTGGATGTTATGAAGTACGTCAATGGTAGTATCCTGATTTCTATGGGATGGTTTACGTAGACGATGAACAGTAGGGGTTGGTTGTCACACATACGTGTGTTGGCCTACTCGTAAGAGATGCGGGTGCCGGTAAGCCCCGTAATCCAATCAACTACTGTTCAACGGAACTGCGAGTATCCTCTAGAAGTCCGGGTGCGACAGCGTTACTATGATTTTTCTAAGTGGCTAAGTATTTAAGCTCCAACTTTGAACTCTTGTGAATCGACTACCAAAAAAGCAACAAGTTGCAGGTAAGAGCTGAGATAAAAAGGAAGAGTGGATAAAAAATGCAACTCGGGGACTTGCATATTAACGCAACCCGGCATTGAGCCAGAGTTGCTAAGAACTTCAACTAAGATAAAATTGAGTAGCAACAAAGACTTAGTAGTTTGGATACATTTGCACCCGGCATCCCGGGGATCTGATCAAAGTTTAAGATATAAGTTTTCAGGCATCACTCCTTGGCAGCATCGGTGTTGTCCACAGCAGTGTTGTCAGCTTCAGCTTTCTCGGCATCAACATCAGCCTTGGCGCTGTCAGCATCAGCTTCAGTGTTGGCGTTGGCGGCTGGTTCTGAGGTTGCGATGGCAACCGAGATGGGGTCCGTGGCCGAAGTCGATGCAGCAGACTGGAAGCTGGGCATCGGGAAGCTGCTGGTTGCGCCCAACTCGGGAGCCGCTTGCTGGATCACCATCTCGGTGGTGATGGTGGTCTCCTCGGCATTGGGTTGCGGCTTCTCGGCGTCGGCGTCAACCTTGGCCTTCCCCTTCTCGGCGGATCCATCGGTGCCGTCTTCCTCAAACACGCTCAAGCCCTCCGATTCGTCATCGTCTCCTTCATCTTCGTCCTCGTTCTCAGGCTCGGTGTCTGGTTCGGGGAGGCCGTCGATGTAGTTGGCGGTGTCGGCGTAGGACGCTATCTCGTAGGCCACTGCCTTCCGGCGAGCGACGCAGTCGGGATCCTTGGTCCACTTGGAGTCTTCGCGCCTCTCGAGGATCCTGTCAAGATTGAGGTTTTCGTACCAGCTTGTGATGAAATGAAGCAGCTCGTCAGCTCCTGCCCGAGCTGTAGAGGCGCGCCATTTCTTCAACTCGGTCTTCACGCCGTCCAGCTTCTCGGCGAGCGCGCTGAAGCTGTCTGGCGCAGATTGATCCGGCCAGAACAGATCATGGAGTTTATACGCTGTGGACACCATGGTGGTGCCCAAGCCCTTGAGTTGGCGGAGTTGGGTCTTGATGCTCAGAAGATTGTCATCGACGCTGGACTTGGTATCGATGGGCATCCTGGATGCAGCTCGGAGTTGCTTGGCCTTCTCCAGAGCAGGCGTGCTAGCGGCGCGCAGATCAGGGAAGATATCTAAAAGAAAAACCAACAAGAGTTAGAAATGGAGGCGGAGAAGAGAGAAAACCAGATAGAAAAGTGGCAGAGAAGAGAAACAACCAGGTGCAGAGAAGGGAAGACTTACGTTTGAGATCAACCAGCAGCGCGTCCAGCTTTATCTTCCAGTCCTCCTCGTCGGCAATATGCCTGTCTTTGATGCGGCGTGCGTCGGAGATTTGGAGGATGAGCTGCTCGTTGTGCTTCTTCAACACCGAGATCTCCATCTCAAGCGCCTTCTCTTTGGCCTTGGCAGCTGTCTTGACCTTGTCCTTCTCGGCAGCCTGTTCGAGAGCATCCTCAAGAGAAGATTTCAGCTTCACCTACATTTCTTCGAACTCAGATCTTTCAGCATCGCGCTCCTTCTAGATCTCGGCGTCTCGGGATTCCAGCTGTTGCCGCACTTCGGCGGGCATCAGACAGTTAAGGTGATGTTCCCGGAATTTCTTGTATTCTTCTGCGAGAAGAACATCAGTATTAGCAGACTAACCAAGTAAAGGAAGGAGCACAAGTCCAGAGTGGCCAGCAACTCACCTTCCAGATGCTTGATTTTGCTTTCGGCAGAGGAAGAGAAGACGTGGCAGTGTTCATGCTGCTCCTTCAGTTCGTTGAATTTGCCTGCAGAGTAAACAGGGTTATAGCAAAAAGCAAACGCGGGCATAAACACAAAACGCACAAACTGAATAGCTAAAAGCTTACCTTCTATCTCAGAGAGTTGGAGAGCGCGGTCCAGCGTCGCCTGCTCCATCGCGGCATCATCTTTTCGTTCGGATTCAAGAGTCGCGATGCGGTCCTTGGCCACACGATTGTTCCACAGCAGCCGGCGAAACACCTTGGTCCGCTTTAGAAGGCTATTCTGTGGAAGAGAAGAAAAGGAGTTAGAGAATTTTGGAAGATTTGGCCCGAGAAGACAGCAACTCGGTTGAGTAACCATCTTCTCGGCCCGAATGTCGGGGACTGGGGAGTGACTAAGAGGAAAAGAAGGGAAGAAGAAAAGAGAAACCGCAACTCGGAAAAACAAGAAAAGCAAGAAAAACTTACAACATATGCTTGCTCGACGTCCTCGGCAGCTTTGCGGAGGCAGAACAGCTTCCCGGCCAAAGTGCAGGTTGGGGAAGCGATAGTCATTGGCACGGAGCCGACATCAGCCTTGTTCCAGTCAATCCGGTAATGATCAACTGGACCCAGCGTGAAGCCATTCCATTGAGGGACGCCATGGGCGTCGCTCTCCCAAACCTTGTCCACGAAGGCTACCCGGTCCAGGACCGCGGTCAGGCCTTCTGACTCGATCTCGTCCTCATCGGCCTCGCGCGAGTGGAACTCAGGAATTGGTTTTGTTTCCTTGCCTTTGGACTTGACGTCCACAGCCTTGGCCTGGCCTCCCTTCAGAGCAGAAAGCTTCTTCTCGCCTTTGGACAGCGAGATTTCATGTTGCTTGGACACCTCCAGCAGGTACTGTGGCCAGCTGGCTGGGGTGCGGACAGCATCTCCGGCACTCGGCCCTGCGCCAGGGACGGCAGATCCAGCAGCAGCCATCTTGCTGCTAGAGATGGGCCCGCCGATGGTTAGCTGTTTGCTCTTTGCTGCCGGCTTCCCGGCTGGCACAAGCGGTGGCTTGGGTGGTGGCATCAGATCTCCAGCCTGTGGAGCCTTGCGCGCTGGATTCTTCCGGGTAGGTGCAGCTTCAGGCTTGTTGGTCTTCTTGGGGCTGGGCACAAGGTCCGTCCGAGAAGCGGACGAAGGCATTTGGCATGAAGAAGATGGAGGAACTTGCTGAGAAGAAGTCTTGGATGTACTCTGCTTGGGTGGAGGGCTTGGCGCGGTCGGTGGAGTTGCCTGCTGGGTAAGCGGCACAGGGGGCCGGCTACCCTGCGCAGCGTCTGGCTGCGTTTGGCTCTGGAGGACTGGCTCCACCACTGTCTTCTCTACCCGCTGCTCGGCAGCGGGATCAGGTCTTGTGTCTACTGTTTCTTCTACCCGCGGCCTGGCCGCAGGGTCATCTTGAGCTGCAGCTTGTTCGTCCTGCTGCTTGGGATTGTCTTCTTGCCGCTCCAGGGCGGCACGGTCTTGGATCTCGGCGTCTTCTTCGGCTTTCCCCCCAGCTGATGCAGCTGGGGGAGAGGGGGGCATCTCGTCACGAGCAATATCCTGCGCGGTCTGCTGCGCGTCAGGCTCCTGCTGCTCGGTGGTTAGATATTCTTAACCAGCGCCTGTGTTCTCGGCGCCAGTGTCTTCTTCTAGCTTGACAGGAGAGGACGCACACGTCCCGTCCTGCTGAACTGGCTCATCCTCATCCTCGGAGAGTTCTACGAGCTTCTCGAGGTCCATAACAGCTTTCCTCTTGGAGCTAGTGGGAGCTGCTGCAGCGTCAGCGTCCAGAGGGGCGCTGGAAGAGGAAATGGTTTAGAAAAGGAGAAGGAGAAAAGCATAAAGAGAAACAGCAACAAAGTGGTACTCGGATGGAGTGACTTACCCTTTGGCGGTGGGAGGTTTTCTTATGGCAGTGGTGGTTGTCGTGGGATTATCACGGCAGATGTTACCGGGGGTAACTGATCTTGGGGCAAGACGACACAGGCGTTTGGGAGAGGGTTTAGCTCAGAGGAAAACATGATGGAACTCGATCTGGTAGCCGGCAATCAAGTCGCCGAGTCTCTGATCTCAATATATCAACTCGATCTTTCGTATACACTGGATGCTCGATATTAAACGGTACTACTAGGGTTCTTGGATCTCAATGAACTAGACCTGGGGGTCGGTTTATAAAGCACCCGTACCCCCCTGGTTTACTCTCCAAGGCGCACCCTGAATCCTACCCGGACACCGCATACGAACTCTAACTTTCCTTCACCGTAACCCACAATCCGGGTTACGAGGCCTACAAACTTGGGCCTTCCAGAAGTTTCTTTACCCTTAGCCGGATCTTGCGCAGCGTCCTTTGGGCCGGGTTATGCCTTGGAGTTGGCCTACCGGGTTAGCATCCCTCCATCAGTAGTCCCCAGAATAGCTTGGACTTCACGGATCCTTCCTTGAAGCGCTGGCTATTCCCTGAAAAGACATCAAATGCCCAAATGCATGAAGGCCGGGTTAAAACGCTTCAATAAACAGCTAGGCCCAACTCCACAGTGGCCATATAGTAACCCGGCTCCTCTCCAAATACCCGGCTTAGCTTTCCGGGTCTAAGCCCTGATAAAAGTGTCAAGATCCTGCACTTTACTCGATAATTGATCATGATATTATGAAGAATATCTCTTTCTTATTTCCACCCAGATATCACGTTCAACACTTAAAGCGTATTTCGCAAGACTCAAACAGATAGCCGTTACTCCGTAATCCCCGGCTCCCGCTCGCGGAACCAAGCTTATCCACATGAACCATTATAAATATGGTCGCAGGGGTAACCCTAACCCCACCGGCTCACTTCCCCCCATTCCTCTTCCTTTCTTCCTCCGCGCTCAAGTTCACAGAGCGCCACCACGGAAATCCCGCACGCATCACCGGAGCCTACTGGCCGCCGGCTACGCTCCGCCACGGCACACCCTGCGCCGCCGCCAAGATCCGCCGCCAAACCCCGACCGGCCCGCCGGGAATCGCAAAGGGGCATCAATATTGCGCTATTTTCCTTCGTCGAGCTTCGCTTCGATCTCCTCCAGTAAGCCTCTCATACCCGTTAACTGGCCTCCGCAATTTCTCGATTTCTTCAGACTAGATCTAGGTCAACCCGCCGGTCATTTTCCCGGTCATGCCGAATTAAGTTACTTGTACTCACTCTAGTTCACCCAATGGATTAGATATTAACTTTGCTTTACTCCCCTACTGCCCATAGCTGCTAATTTTGCCACAAATCCAGAAATAGAATCTCTAACCTGGGCTCAGGCCGCCCAATTTTTCCGCCCTCACCTCTATCATCCGGAAAATCCTCCCTTTTCCGACTCCCTTTATTCGTAATAGGTACCCGTGTAACCATCCATCACCCTCAAACATTCTTTCAATGCATAAGCCTCCATGATTTTTATAATGACGCTTGATACCCGGATAGCTTGAACCTTGCTCCACGAAATGACACCCGGATAGTATGTAACTTCTATATTGTCTCGATGCCACTCACCAATACTCGACCAGTTTATGGTTTCCGGATCTTAATCCTTGTATCCTTCTACCTTGTGCTTTGCAGGTCAATCACATGGCTCCCAAAAAGCAGGGAAAAACTCCAGCCAAGGCCAAGACCACCAATTCCATATCCGCCAACTGGGCGCGATCTTCGGTCACCAAGGCCAAGTTAGAAGAACTGGCCGAGTTAGGGGTTCTACCCCCTCAAAAGGAGATCCACTGGAGGGTGCCGGGCAACGAGACCCGGACTACCCCGGCGAAGGACGAGGTAATATGTTTCGTGGAACACGTGACCCGGGGCTTCCGTCCTCCGGGTCACCCTTTCTTCTGCGATATTCTAAGCCATTATGGCCTTCGCATTTTTGACATAGGGCCTAATTCCGTATTAAATATCTCCCACTTCATCGTTCTCTCCGAGTCATACTTGCGCACTCCGCCAAGTTTGGCTCTTTTTGTCGAGCTTTTCCAGTGCAAACCGTGCCGCGAAAGCGGTGACGAGGCACTTCTCGCTTGCGGCGGGGTTTCTATCCAGCGCCGCAAGAATTCTCCGATGCCACCCCTCACTCTCAACTCCCACGTCAAACACTGGCAACTCTCGTACTTCTACTGCCGAGACACCTCCCCACCCGGCCAAAAGAAACTGCCGGGTTACTCGGAAGGCCTTCTCGATATCTCCGAGTCTTTTAATGCCTTTGCCCCTGACTCGGACAGGGAGGCCATCCGGCCTTTATTAGCCAAAATCTCTGTTCTGTCGGCCCAAGGTCTCACTGGGCTTAACCTGGTGAAAACTTGGGTCGATTTCCGGATCCAACCCAACTCCATCCGCACTAAGTTAATGTGCGAGTATTCAGGGAACGCTACGGACTCGCTCCGGTACTCCACCCACAGCTTTGCAGCCGGAGATACCAACAAAACTATCAAGAGCTTCTTGACAGAGAAGATGGAGGTAATCCGGAACATAGCCGGATTAGAACCCTTCACTCGGGAAAACCCAGCCCCCAAGGTAAACACTCGATTTTCATACTCTTTCTTTCACACCTTCCACTCGATATGACTAATAACCCTTATTCTTATACCTTCCTCCCAGGCTGATGATCCCTTTTGGAAGATTGAAACTCCTCCTAACTCGAAAACCCAGAGGAGCAAGAGGAGGGCATTAACTCGGATGAAGGTGCGTTTCGAACTTCACGCAATTCCCTTGAATTCATCGTGTCCCACTCTTCATTTTCCAACTGGGACCTTGATAACTTCCAGAGTCAGAGGACAAGGATGAAGGAGAAGAGACCGACGGCAAAGTAGAATCCGCCAGTGACGAGGAGGAAGTAGAGCCGACAGTCAAAGTCGGATCTAAGAGGAAACCCCGAGGGGCCGCCCTCCAGGTTTCATATCGCCTCCTTGCATTCAATTCGTGTTCCTTTGATGATATAAATGAGCTAACTTGACGTTATTCCACTGGCCATATTTGAAGGAGTCGCCGATGACCAAGCGCAGAGCGACTCGAAATAACCCGGGTGATGATCCTCTTAACCCGGGTATTTCATTGTCTCCAACTCGGCGCGCTGGTATTTTCCCTATCCTTTCTCGGACGAAACAATTTTCCTGAATCATTCCCTTATGAAATCTTGCTTGATACTTTTCAGTTTCCCCCGGGTCTAGCAGCGAATTCCCTTCGGACTTTGCGGTGAATACCGGGTAAAATCCCTTTCCTGATGTTCTATCACATCTTCGTCATCCTTTCCTGATTGTACACTAACTGCTCACTCATACTATATATAGGGCCACGGTCGTTATTAGCGACCAAGAGGATATGGAGACCGACGACCCGGGTAAGGGGAGCCTGGCTGATAAGACAACAGCCGCATCTAGCGGCGAAGAACAAGCGTCACCAATAAACCCGGCCAGACAAGAAGCCGAGTATCCGATAGCCTCTCATGCAAGCAAGAAGGGCAAAACCGCAACTCTGGGTGCAGGAGAGGGAGCATCGGATTCCGACATTCGAATCACCCGGAGGCCGCCTTCTGCTAAGAAGAAAAATCCTTCTCCGAGGTTCCAAGGCACCGGGTCTTCTAATACAGGTAATGATACCTTTGATGAACTGATGAGCGCTCTCCTCAATATGAAAACGTCAGAGAGCAACATTCTGGAGCGCATGGCCACCGAGCACCAGGTAACAACACTTGATATCTCACAGTATACACTTAGTCCCCAAGTTCCGAGCATAACTTTGTTGAAGTTATGCTTGGTACTTTATTCAATAGTCGGCTTGCCATGATACCCGACTAATACTTGTGCCCCTTGTTCTTTACAGGCACAGATGACCCGGTCTGACGAAGTTTTGCTCAAGACCGAACAACTTCTTCTTGCAGAGGTGAAGCGTAGGGAAGCCCTTGAGGCTGACATGGAAACCTTGAAGAAGGATGTTTCTAAATACAAAAAGAAGTGCACTACTGCTCAAACCGCACTGAAAAAACTATCGGACCAGGTTACCGATACCTATCGCATCTTGCTTAGTAAGTATTTGCTGCCGACTGACTTCATGCCTTTACGTTATTATATGATACTCGGGATTACTGATACGTTCTTCCTTTGTTTCAACTGTAGGTGCCAACCTTGCGGCCCCAGAGGAGGATGCCATTGCCAAGGCTAGAACTTTAAAGACTGTGCTCCGGACTTTCTTTGCCGGCACGAAGTTTATACTGGATGCCGTAAAGTGGCCTACTGAGGTATATCCGGGTGAAGAAAATCTCATCCAAGCCTGCTCCACTGTGCCTGCCTGGATTGAAATCTGGAAACGCTCGGCATGCCGGATTGGTATGACCCGGGCCTTTACCCTGGCCAAGGCTTACTTTCCGAAGCTTGACCCGGCAAAGGTAATATCCGGGTTTCCAGAATTCAAGGCAGATGGTTCCAAGTTTACACCCAAGGACTTCAAGGCCATACAGTCCGCAGTACGCCACTCGGCCACCACTTTGGCCGATAGTATGGATCTGAACACAATTATGAGCGCATACGATGCTGAAGGCAAAATCGTTACAGAGGACGCACCCCCGCCCTTTGATGTTTTGGAGAAATGGGCTACTGACTCGGCCAGGAAGAGGGAAGAAACTGCGAAGAGAGAGGCCGAGTTAAGATCAGGGCCAACCACCTCTACACCAGCTGTTCTTCCGCCTGTCCGTCCTGCCTTGAAGAATCCGGGTGATGATGCCGATAAAGCCAAAGAGCAAGTCCAGGAGCAAGACCCGGAGGCCAAGGGCAAAGACGTGAACCCTACTCAGGAAGCCGAATAGGCAGTTACCATTGAAATACCTCGGTCGTCTGATACTTTTGTTCGAAACAAGTATTGTTTTGACGGTGCGCCTGTGCACCCTTGATACTGGTGTCGCAACTTGTAACGCACTTTAATTCTGTGATGCACTTCGTGCCTTTGTAGGCGGTTTGATGAACTTGATACTTGTCTATCTTATTCCTGATAATCCAACTTTCTATTAATTTCTTTTTATTCCCCTCCTTATTTGCGAGTACCGTGAGTTTTGACAGGTGGACTTTTCTTTAAGTCCCCAAGTCCCCACGACTCAGACATTGGGGTCTTTCGAACTTAGCAACGAAATAACTTGATCCCGCTTCGAAACCCACAGTCCCCAAGGCCCGAATATCCGAGTCTGTGGTGTGTGGTCTTTTCGAAGAGAACAAACTTATTGTTGCCAAGCCGAAACCCGGAATTATTTCATATAGATACTGAAGTTATGCTTGATAAACGTTGAGTTTCCAGCTATTAGCCTTGTACTCTGCATAACTTGTGGTTTAGATGACCCTTTTGACTATCTTGTACTGTAAGCCGGCTTTCGCGTGGATACCATGTTGTTACATCTATACGAAAACAGGGTCAGGCAAGTCCCATTGGGCTTCATGGCTGATTGTAATCGTAAGCGAGCAAATCATGCCACTTTAGTGCGAGTCACATCGAGCTTAAGTAAGAAAAGTCAAGAAAATTTGGCTCCTTTGTCCGGTTATAAGATTGCAGCTGTACTCGTTTGCGAGTAATCGGCCCTTATAACTCATAGGCATCAAGGCCGGGTCTTTGGGTTTGTGGCCGTGCTATTTAAGCAACCAGCCCCCGAGACCTATATATATTCAACATACTTAATGATACTGATGTATTGGTAGCAGTGGATACTACTAACCTGAAATTGAAGTAAAGATCATAACAACATGGGACTTGATAACCATCTCTTTATTGATACGAGAAAATTTGGATCAGCAGGCCGCCTCATTAAAAACCTTCCAGTCCCCTTAGGTACCCTGGGTAGGAAAAGAGCGCGTCTGAAACCTGCTGTCTTTTACATTGTTTTTTAGTTCTTCTTGGGAACCGGTCCCGGGCTGACGTGACCGATACACATTCTCCATTTGCTGGACTTTTTCATGATGAGTACCGGGTTTACTAGCCAACCCGGGTGAGGTGTTTCCATAACGCGGCTGGTTGCGAGCGGCCGTGCGATTTCTTATCCTATGGCAGATTGTTTGGGGGAATCATCCTTGACAAAAGCCACCATCTTAGCATCTTGTGCTGCCTTGGACTTTGCTCTTTCGCCTTCAGTACTCGGCCTTTTTGATATGGTTCTGTCCTCCGGGTCTGCTTGAGACCGATAATGCTTGAGCTCCTCTTTTCTGCAGGCTTGCTCGGCCATTGCTGCATCTCCTTCATCGCATTCAGCTGCTATGTCTCGATTTCCATGTATGGTAATGGTCTTCTTAGGACCCGGGATTTTTAGCTGTAGATACACGTAACACGGCCTAGCCATGAATTTGGCATAAGCCGGCCTTCCGAATAACGCGTGATAAGGACTGCGCAACTTGACCACCTCAAAAGTGAGCCACTCAACCCGATAGTTATCCTTTGATTCCCCAAAAGCTACCTCCAATGCGATTTTTCCCTCGGGGCACGCTGAATGACCCGGCACTATCCCATGAAAAATTGTTGAGCTTTTTTGTAGCTGAGACTCCTTGAGGCCCATGCGTAAGAAGGTTTCCCAATACAGTATATTGATGCTACTTCCACCATCCATCAAAACCTTTTTCAGCTCATACCCATTGACCTGCGGTGCGACCACTAATGCTAAGACTCCCGGGTGTTCTACTCTCTCCGGGTGGTCCCTTCTGCTCCATGTTACATCCTGTTCTGACCATCTCAGGTATCTCGGGACGGCCGAAGAAACTGAATTGACCGCTTGTTTCAGTATCTTTTTGCCCTTGTTAGAGCCTCCTGTGGTATGCACGTGGTATTGACTCAACTGTTTAGGGTTAGCCTGGAAACCTCCTGCTCCCCCTTGGTTATTACCTTGATTTCCAGCTGCCGGGTTACCAGCTGGGGGTGGGCCGTTGCCCGGGTTTCCACCTGGACCCGGTCCTCCTCCCCGTCCTGCACCTCGCATGGCTCTGTTCACTTCCTCGTTCTTCCATCTCTGTAGGTCGGCGCACTGCTCCAAGGAGTGGTTAGCTGGCCTACCGTTCCTGCTGTGCTTCGGGCATGCCATTCTGAATATGTCCCAATTATTACTCGGCCTTGGTGGTCCTTGATAGTTTCCTCCATTTTGATTTCCAGCATTGAAATTTCCTTCTGCCCTGGGTCTGGAAGATCCAGCTTCAGTATTGGCGACAAACTCGGAGCCTCCTTCAAACGGACGCTTGTTCTGGCTGTTGTTACCCGGTGCTGATCCGTTGCCGGTTCTTCCGTTACTACTTGTGTTTGCTTTTGCTTTTTTATCATCAGTTTCCTCTTCCGTAGTGTCCGTTGCGGCATGTTTGTTGCATGCATCCATCAATTCTCCCATTGTAACCTCCGAAGCATTCCGACTAGATTTCATGCGAGTTAACTTTTGTACTAAAGGTGTGTACTTGCAGGTCTTTGCCATAGCTTGCAGCGCATCCTTGGGCTGAATATCCGTAGACGAATGAAGAATTTCCATAACCCGGCGGACCCAGCTGCATGCCGATTCTCCCTTCTTCTGAACACATCGCTCTAAGTCGTCAATACTGAATAATTTTCTACACGTCCCGTGAAAGTGCTTGATAAACGCGGTTTTCAATTCTTCCCATGACTTAATAGATCCTTCCGGTAGATTGGCGAACCATAACTTTGCTGCTCCCTCTGACATCATTAGATACATGAACTTGGCTTGAAGATTCTCGGACGCGTTGCGAATCGACATGGCCATCTCATAGCTGCTCACCATGTTTCCGGATCCATAGTCGGCTCATAATTTACCACTTTACCCGGTTCTTTGAACTTTTCCGGGTAAGGTTCAGCTCTGATGCTATCCGAAAGACACTTAGGCCCTGCAAGAATGGTTGAAGCTGGTCTCACTCGGGAAACATGTGATCCTGCAGGGGGTACAGCTGGCTGCGGTACCGCTGGTGGCCCATGTGCCGCAGACCCGGCCACGGCTCTCCTGGCCCTGGAACTATCCACGATGGCCTGTGCTGCTGATGCGGCTGGTACTGCCTGAATGTGTGGAGGAGGCGGCATTTGCTGCTGCTCTTCCCTCCGCCGTGTCGAACTTGTTTGGATGTTTCCAGCGTTACCTTGTTGTTGGCTGACATACGGCGTCCCATGCATCCCACTTCTGTGATCCGGGTAATTAACCTGTTGCGCTACCGCGGTGCGCAGCATATCTATCGCCCGCCGGGTCTCCTCTGCGTGGGGTGACTCTCTCACGGGGATTTGATTTAGTGCAAGCGTTGCCGCGTACACGTTGTCCATGGGATTGTTGTAATGACCTGCTGGTGTGCGAAAACGCGATGGTGGTGGTGGTGGTGGCGGTGGTACGGTATTGCCTGCAGTGACTCCAGTCTGTGGTGCAAGTAACCCGGCCTGCGTATCTACCGGTTGTGCTCCTACGGTTGTCGGCTGAGGGGCGGTTCCTTGATTTGCCGCTGGAATCGGCTGATCCTGAGGTGTGATAAATAGTGCGGCCGGATTTATGACTCCTCCCAATGCTGGTAATCTAGTTTGATGCCTTTGATGTATTCTAGTCGTTTCCTCTCGGAGCCGAGTTTCCAGTGCATCCAGCTCGCGTTGCCGTGTGGCCATCCCTTGCCTTTCTGCTTCTACTTGCCTTCTTTGCTGCTCCAATGCACGACGGGCCACGTCCAAATCCCTGACACGTTCCGCCGCGTTCTCTGGAGTAATAACTGTGGCAAGAACCGTCGGATCTAGGATCAGGTTGTTGTCGAACAAGGCCGGGTGTTGAGGGTTGGAAGGGCCCGCTCCTGGTGTCCGGTTTGCTAGGAATCCGAACGTGTTCGCGTGTAGCTCGTTTTTCGGCGCTTGACTGGTAACCGATGCCGACTCTCCGTCAACCTGGGCCAAAACCGTGTTTCCGTTAGCCGTCCCCTGCTGCCGGGTTAATGCTTGGGCTGACCCGGCCGCGGCCGCGGTTACGGCCTCTTGGTTGAGATTGGTCGCGGGAGCCGTGTAAACCGCGACTCGGCGTATGATGCTTGACACGAATTCATGCTGTTCCCCTTCGCTGTTATTCTCCTCATACCGGTTTTCCAGCAGATCCAGGATGGACTCGGTATCATCCTCTCTTTCGATCCGGTCGCGCGGGGTCCATGCCGGTTCCTCCGGCTGTTCCCACTTCGCGATGGGTTCTTCTGTCGGATATGTCGTTCCGACTGATTCTTCTTCATCTGATTGGATAGAAGTGGCCTCCCCTGACACAGAATCAGATCCAAAATTGTCAGGGATCGAACCGGAAGTACATACCATACCAATGAAGACGCTGATCCGGCCGATTGTCACGACGGATCCGGATTCGAGGTGATCCGACTCTGGCCCCCAGCCCGAATCGTCCACCGTCTTTTCTCCTTTGTGGTCGATGTAGATCTCGCCGACGACAAGATTCTCCATGTTCTTCCGAGCTTCTCCCGTGATGTAAACACCTTTGGACGCAGCCCCCACGGTGGGCGCCAACTGTCGTGGGATTATCACGGCAGATGTTACCGGGGGTAACTGATCTTGGGGCAAGACGACACAGGCGTTTGGGAGAGGGTTTAGCTCAGAGGAAAACATGATGGAACTCGATCTGGTAGCCGGCAATCAAGTCGCCGAGTCTCCGATCTCAATATATCAACTCGATCTTTCGTATACACTGGATGCTCGATATTAAATGGTACTACTAGGGTTATTGGATCTCAATCAACTAGACCTGGGGGTCGGTTTATAAAGCACCCGTACCCCCCTGGTTTACTCTCCAAGGCGCACCCTGAATCCTACCCGGACACCGCATACGAACTCTAACTTTCCTTCACCGTAACCCACAATCCGGGTTACGAGGCCTACAAACTTGGGCCTTCCAGAAGTTTCTTTACCCTTAGCCGGATCTTGCGCAGCGTCCTTTGGGCCGGGTTATGCCTTGGAGTTTGCCTACCGGGTTAGCATCCCTCCATCAGTGGTCTTGTTCTTCTCGGTCTTCTTGGCCTTCTTGGCAGCAGGTTCTTGGGCACCACTGCCCGTCCTCTTCCGAGTTGTGGGAGCAGCCACAGATAGAGGCTGGACATTGATGGGCTCCTCGTCATCGTCGTTCAGCTCAGGATCCTCTGCAGAGTGGAAGAGAAAAGAAATTGAGAAGCAGAAAAGGAAGTCAGAGTGCGCTACTCGCGATCAAAGAGGTGAACTTGGTCACCTTCGTCATCATCGGACAAGTCCCGGATAGACGCGTCAACTTGGTGCTTACCAGGCTGGTTGGCATGGGGGATGCAGAGGGTGTCCTGGGTGTCGTAGGCGGTCTTGTCATCCTCTTCTCGGTCATCCGACCAGTTGCCCTCGAAGACTTCAACGTCTTCTTCTCCCTGGCGATCGATGTGCTGGAAAGGCAAACAGATGGCACAAGTAAGTTCAGTTCTAACCTAAGGAGTTCTACCCGGTATAGCATGCAAACACAAAGTATATAAACCTAAGGAGTTCTACCCGGCATAGCATGCAAACACAAAGCATATAAGGCTAAGGGGTTCTATTCAGAATAGCGTGCAAACACAAAGCATATTCAGCTAAGGATTTCTACTCAACACGGCATGCAAACACAAAGCATATAAAGCCAACAAGTTATTTATGATGTTCTACTCGGTGCAGCATGCAAAGACTAAGCATACTAAGCTGAGAAGCCACCTACTCGGTATCAAAGTGCAGAAGCAAAGCATAGAAGGCTAACCTGTTCGATTCGCTTGAGGCGGCTGTACGGCTCAAAGCCATACAGCCAGGTGTCGGAGAGCGTTGTCTGCATGATGGATCTCGCCCAGATGGCAACCTCAGCTTTGCTGAGCTCAAAGGTGGTGGTCCTTGTGCAGTCCCGGCTTCCTCCCATATAGCACATCTTGTGGGAGCGACACTGGAAGGGGATGCCGGCGTGAGATCCAGCACGCGATGGGATCATCTCGACAGAATCCCTCGTCCCGCAACTCGGCCAGGCGCCGCTCGATTTGGACAACATCCTCGATGTTGCTCTTCGGATTGTAGCCCCTGTTCTGCTGGGTTGGCCTTGCGTTCTTCCACTTCGGGAGCCCTATCCGGTCCTGGATTGGGTTCCCCTCTTCGGTGGCGACATTCTTCACATAGAGGAAGCTGCGCTGCCACTTGCGCACAGTCTCCAGTCCCTTGACTCGCGGGTGATGGCCAGTGGTGCATTGCAGCATCATGGCGCATCCCGTCTGCGTCATCGCGCGGGCGCTCTCAGTGTGCCCAGGGTTGGGGATGCTCTGTTTGCGGAAGAAGAAGTAGCGTGTCCAACTGTGGATAGTTGGGTAGACGCCGAGAAAAGCTTCACAGACCACGCATTGATGGAAATCATGACCATGGCGTTGGGGGGGAAGGTGATGTGGCTGGAGGCCAAAGTTCTTGAGGAACTCGGAGAAAAAACTCAGAAATTGGAAGGCCGAAGCCGCGCTTGAAGTGTGCAAGGAAGACTACAAACTCATCTTTCTCGGGCGTGGGGATGATCTCGCTGCCTGGCTGCCTGCACCTCACGCCGGGAGGGACGCGGCGGGTGTTGACGAGCCACTGACAGTCCTCCGCCGTGACCTCCGATCCCTCCCATCCGGCGCGGGCGGCGGCATCGTCTTCTCCGCGAGCCATGGAGGCGGAAAGATTTGTGCGAGATTTGGAGTTGGAGATTGAGTGGAGGAGTTGCTCTCGGTCTCTCTAGCGGCGCGTGAAGCAGCGGCGCAGCAAGGATTTGTGGTGGCGGTGTGCTTGACGGCGGCGGAGAGGCGAGGGGGCGTGAGATTGGAAATGGCTGGAAAGAGGAGAAGAGGGCGTCGAGGGGGTATTTATCTCTCCCCCTCGAGTTGCCGTTACCAGCGGATTATTCGCGGATTGATCGTGCACAGAGATCGTGCGGCGTGGGCTACGCACCGGTTAGAAACGCACACCACGCATATCGTGCACGTAACGGGCGCAGTTAATCCCACGTCGAGATCATGGGCACTTTAGTGCGGTTGAAGTGACTTAACAGGCTAGTGGGCTGGGGGTGTAGTTATTGGCGCGTGGCCTGCTGTACTCCAGGCACCGAGGCGTCGGGGGCACAGGGGTGTGACACGTGCCCCGTAGCGACACGCGGAGGTGGATTTGCACCGTTTGAGCGGGATTGTGTTCGAGATTTCGCTAAGTCATTTTACTCGGCGTCACAGAGGAAGAATACTGCTATTCGGAGAAGCAGAGTTGCAAGCAAGAATTGAAGGGCCGTGTGGAGGAGCTACTCGGCCCCTTTCAGTTATGAAGAGAAGGGTTGTTTTAAGCTGGCAGGGCCTAGTGAACGAGGTCGCAGGACTCTACCAGCTTTGGGGACTAATGTCGGGGGGTTACCCCCGAGTAGGGGTAAGGCAAGTGCTAAAGGCGAGGTCAAAGGTGCTGTTTGACCGGGTAGATGGCTACCCGGTACTCGCTACCCGGTAGGTTTCTATCCGGCCGTACCCACCAATGGCCAAGAGGAGAAATAAAGCAAGTTATGGTCATCCGAGTAAAGAAGTTGGTCCGAGTAGAGGGAGTGAGTTCCTACTCGGGCCAGAAGTCAATGGAGCCATTCTGACAAGGGATCCCGCGTATCCTGCGTCCGTACCTGCGTGCGGTTCAACTTACAGAGCGCGTGATTATCTGCGCTACGGCGTGGCTACAGTGCGGTAGGCGCCTGTCAAGTCCTTTCACTGACAGAGGGGACAGGACAGGGCTAGGGGCCTACCCTATCTCACTGACAAGGGTGGACAAGTCCCATCTCCGAACGGCGCGACGACTTACGGCGCCCGCGTCAGCGAGAAGCCGGAAGCATGCTCTGTTCTGCAGTGCTCCTATCACATCAGTTGTACCTTTTAGTCTTATTCTATTCGGCTGGGCACCAGTATATAAGGTGCCCTTCCCCCTCCTGCGCGAGGGATGATCCAGAGGTTGCTTCACTTCACATAGAGAGAACTTGAGAGCTAGAGTGGCTACTCGGCTGAAGGCCTGAATTGTACTGTGGCTACTCGGTAACACACATATAGAGATAAAGGCAGGAGTAGGGGTGTTACCTCCACACGAGGGCCCTGAACCTGGGTAAGATCTTGTTGTTTGCAGTGCTTGAGACATCCCACACGCGGCTACTCGCCGTGTGATCCCTCCCCGAGCACCTCCAGCGTCCATCGGCCCCAAACATTAGCCATCCCATGGCATCTGCCGTGATACCACCACGACATGTTGTGTTCTATTGAACCTTTGTTATTTACATGTGAAGGTTAACTTAGTAGTTACTAAATAATTTTGAAAGATGTTATGTGAATGGTTGATCACTTAAAGAGTTATTTGTTTGAGAGGACATAACATCTCTGTTGATGAGATGGTTCAATTGTGTATTACTCATTGGTGGAAGTATGATCATCAGATATGTGATTTGGATACTCACCCCTCTTTGAGTTCTAGATACCTAGTGAATTATCCCAAGTCACTTAAAGACTTGTGGTTAAGGTTGTTGAGAGTTTGTGTTGGTCACAACCAATTATGGTTTGTGTAATCAGATTATTTGGTTTCTTAAGATACTTGTTATAAAGATGACTCCAATTGTACTCTTGACTATATGAAGTAAACCTATTTCATCATGTGAAGTGAAACATTGGTCACTTTGATTCGTTTAAACTTTCGCGCCAAAATTTCCTGTATTTTTAGATGCATGATTTGCAAATGCACATATTATATTTAGATCCTTATAACCTCCCAAACACTGGAATGTTACAGTATCTCCCCCTTAACAAGAACTTCGTCCCAAAGTTCAACCTCTCTCACGTAAAAAATGGTAGAGAGAACTTCTCTAGACCGTTGATTCTTCACAATTGTTTCCTTGTGTTGACCTTGGCATGTGTAGCCTCTTGTCTTGATTCTTTACCTTCCACTGTCTTGTACGATGATCTACTACTATGCATGTTGTTACAACAACTCTGTTATGTCACTAAACCTTCCTAATTGTCTCACGAAGAACACGTGGTATTTCCACCACATAGTGAATACCAAGTTTCGTTCTCCGATGAATAGATATGGTTTCCTATCTCTTTCAACTTTCTGAAGAACATTTGGTACATCCACCAGGTGATGAATAACCAATAACATTCTTCCGGTACACTGGATATCGTCTATGGTTAGGACTCCATTTGGTTGAATCTAGTGGTCTCAAGAGAAATACTGCTCAAAGATTTTGTACAATGTAGTGTACATTGTCTTAGACTCATCTATTTAGTAAAAATACCTTCGAGTTTTCTCGAGTTTTAACCTTTTCCTACAGGTAACTATAACCTATTCCACTGGTTCCTTTCTATGGTCCTTCTATACCTTTGGGTTTTGACTTCTACGAAACGACTCTATAAGTTAATTTCTTAAACTTCTACCTATTTCCTTCTTGGATATAACTACTCATGTGATTTTCTGCTCATCACTTGTGGTAGCTCACCATGTGTTGATGAAGTATCTCACCAACTCCAAGCAAAATGTGAATGTGGTCCATTCCCATCAGTAGCTTCATTGTGTTCTGCCTTCTTGACTTCCCGATCTTCCAGAACTTTTGTGGTTGTTTCCAACTGCTGATAACTCAGACCGCTCTCATTCTAATCCTATACCCTCTAGACCAGTGTAACATCCCAAGTACGAAAAATAGCCATTAGAATGTTTGCTCTCTGTTATGTTATGTTTTGCATCATGACATCATGTTCATTGCATTTGTTTTGCTTTGTTTTCCTCTGTTTTCATTTGTTTTCCTTTGTTTTCTGTTTGAATTTCAAACCAAATTTTAAATATTTGTTTCATACTTGTGATGTTACAATTTCCAAAATGAGTTATTAAAATCAAACCAATTAATTGTTTCCATTAAACTATAAATTTCAAACCATCAAATTGTTTAAGTTTCAATAATTCATTTATTAGCAAATTCACTTAATTCAAATCCCTTTCAAAATTCAGTTGCATTTTCCAAACAGCAACCATTTTTGAAATTATGAAACTTACAAAACCAATCAATTACTTGTTTCAAATAACCTTGAATCTAAAACTTTTAAGTTGCTTAATTCAAATTAATCAATTAATATTAAAATCCCATCAAATTTCAAACAAATTCCAAACAGCAATTTATTTTGAACTTTTTGGAAAACTAAACTTGGCAAGTTGTTGCTGTTACATAATTAAGCAATACCAAATTTTTCTAAAATTTTCTAACATAAAACCTAGCCCTCTTCTTCCTTTTTCAAATCTGCAAAAAAAAACTAAACAGGAAAAATTAAAAACCAAAGGGAGAGAGGGGTAGGCCAGCAGGCCCAGCCCACCATCTCCCCCCTCAGGCCCATACCCCCTCGCTCTTTCTTCTACCTCTGTACGGCTCAACATCGGGCATGTCCACGTAGCAGAGAAGCAGCAGCAACGGCCACTGCTCGCTCTCCCCCTCCTTTTAAGCCCTAGCTGCCCTAGGGTTCCCCTCTACCTCTCTTCTCCCTCCTTCTCCCTCTTCCCTGCCTCCATTATCTCTTCCTCTCCCTCTGCTCTCTTCTCTCTGCACCTCTCCCTCTCTCTTAACCTCTCCATCCGAAACCCCCCTCTTTCTTTCTCCGGTGATCGCCGCCGGGAGGGCCACCCACCGGCCAGGGCGAGTACGGGAATGGGTTCCCCGTACCCCCCTCGCTCTCCTCGGCGTCTAAACGGGCACGGGGAACCAGCACGGCGCCGCCGCCATCCTCTCCTCGCCGTCGGCCGTCTCCCTGCACCGACCCCTGCCCCCTCTGCTCTTCCCCCTCGGTGAGCTCACCCTCCTCTTCTCCTACCTCCTCTCTGCATCCACATCGAGCCAGCACAGCACCACGCCCACGGCGCCCCACGCGAGCACGGCGAGCCGCAGCAGCCGATCGCCGCCGGCCACCGTTCGGTTTCAGTCGGGATTCAGTTAACTGAACCTAAAAATTCAGTTAACGCCCCGCTGCTGCACCTTATCCACCCCGCGCCTCCCTTCCTGTCAACACCACGGCATCCACCGCAGTGGTTACTGCCCACCACGCGCAACAGAGGGTCGATGGGATCGATCCCCCTCCCCCCCCCCCCGCGCACAAAACCCCCACCTTTTCCATTTATTTTCCAGGCCCAGCATAACTTGCTAATCACAGACAAGTCCCTGTCAGTTCTCTTCTAGCCCCTGTAATTTATTTCTAAGTCCCTAGCTAATTAATTAAAATGGCAGAATAATAACTAATTTTGGTAATTGCATAAATAATTCATTTCAACTCCAAATTCAACTTTTTAAATATGTTTTCAATACCAAATTAAATTCTCTACCCAAATATAAATTTTGTTTACTGTTTTGAATATTTTAAATTGGTGAAATATTTGAATCCTTATTTAATTCACTTAATTTTGCAAAATTCATAACTTGGGCATAAAAATTCCAAATTCAACAAACTAAATATGTTTTCCATTCAATTTTTCATGTACTTTGCAAATATCAACTTTGTTTGCTGTTTTGAATAATTTAAATTGCTGAAAACAACTGTTTCTTATTTAATGCATTTAAAATTGCCAAATTAATAACTTGCTCATTTTAAATCCATTTTCAACAAATAAAATATGTTTTCCATGCTAAATTGAACCACCTTTTCAAATATAAACTTTGTTTCATGTTTTGAATAATTAAAATTGGTTAAATAATTTAAACCTTGTTTAATTCATTTAATATTGCTAAATTCATAACTTGGTCAAATTAAATTATTTTTGAACTTATAAAATATGTTTTCAAACCAGAAAAGTATAACCTTTTCCAATATGGATTTCATTTAATGTTTTGCACAAATAATAATTCAACTAAATTCATACTTGAATTTAATTCAATTAAATCTTGTTTAAACTTGTTTAATTCGTAATTAATTCATTCTAATTCCTTTTTCAATAATTGAAACATGTATTCCACCTAAAATTTGGTGTTCTTTCCAAATATGAACTTTGTTAACTATTTTGAACAATTAAAGTTGGTGAAAACAACAAATGCTTGTGTAACACCTTCAAGTAACCAAAATTCCAAAACTTAATAAATAAAAATTCCAAACTTTGTAAACTTCCTTTCAAATTGTTTCTATTGTTGTTATCTTTCTGTTTTCCTCATCCATGCATCATGCTAACTCACTTACACATGATGATTAGTTGTAGAACAATTATTTCAACCTTAATTCATGGGCTCTCCATATGCAATCCAAATTGCATGTGGGTCCATTTAATTATGTTATGTTACCATGTCAACTAGTTTATTTTTTATGCATCAATTAAATTGCCATGCATCATCCCATGATTGTGCATTATGCCATGTTATTGATTGCTTGTCTCTTTGCGTTGTTTGTTTGCTTCTTCCCGGATAGACGACGACGTTGGGACAGACGATACTTACGACATCCCCTCCAGAGGATCTAGTTCAGTACCAGGCTGCTGGGTTTGCAGGCAAGTATTCACTCACATGAACCATTGTGTTCCTTTCAACATTGGATACCGATACTTTCCGTTGTCTATTCTGCTAGCCCTATGAATCGTTGCTTCTGTTACGAACCTATCACATGTTATCCTTTAACCCTGATATAGCCTCACCTCCACACCTATAACC
Source organism: Alopecurus myosuroides (assembly GCA_028641055.1). NCBI lineage: Eukaryota > Viridiplantae > Streptophyta > Magnoliopsida > Poales > Poaceae > Alopecurus > Alopecurus myosuroides. The sequence goes on along the minus strand of CM054057.1, from coordinate 322,797,420 downwards.
CCATTGCTTGTTGCCCGTGTCCTACTAGCATGCTTAGGGTTGTTTTTGCTCGAGTCTGTTGTCCGTTACTTTCTATTACTATTTCATTATGTTCTGGGGCTTGATGTTTAAACAATCAACCTGTTAATGTTTGAGGTAATAATAATTTGATGATAAGGCACCGGCAGGAGGCCCGGCGTGGTTTTGAGGCCTGCTAGTGTCGACCCTAATTAGGAAAAGGGTCTTGTCTACTGATCCATGATGAGCGCACTAACCGCATGTGGGAAGCGTGTATGGGCGCCCCCCTCAATTTGATTCGATTCGCATCTCGTCCAAATCGCCACACTTAGTTCGGGCTTTCCATTTGATGCATGCATGTGCAGGTGAGAACCCTTGGCGCCAGGGTGGAACTTTTGTAGTCGGCATTTAGGGCGGCGTGGTCTTAGAGTGCTATGAGGGTCCCCTTTTCTTCGTGGGGCTCGATTAGCCGCGCACGCACAGCATGTGGTTCTTTGGGCTTGATGCGAAGAAGAGTTGAGTTGTGTTGAGTGCCCCGCTTGGTGGAAAGGCCATTCCATCTGGCGGGTTATTCTTACGTGTACGGCCAAATTGGTGCACCCCTGCAGGGTAAATCTTCTCGAGAAGCCGTGTTTTCCGCGGTTATGGTTGACTTGGTGAAAGTACTGGCTAACAAGTACTCAGAACAACTTACACCTAACTAATGATAACTTGACTAGTAATAGTCTTAGTGACACAACAACTTGAACCATCATTAATCCAACGGTGTGAGTTATCCTCGGATTGCTTCTTTGGATAAGGGGCGAGATCCAGGATGGGTTTGTTTGGAGTTAGTTGTTAGTTTGTTATGATACGCTATCTTATCTCCTTTCTGTTAGCCGGAAGTTATAGTATGTTTCTGTAGTTGGTTAGTGCAGCCAGCTGCCGCATCTTTTGTATCACCCTTTCTTCCGTTGAACCCAAAACATCTGTGCTTGATGTTGTTGGGTACACTTTGGTGAATTGTGAGTCTTGCTTGCCAGTACGTTTATATACTGACCCCTTTGGGGCTGTGGTTTCCGCAGACTCCGTTTCCGAGGATCCCCATGGTGGCTACTACGTGGAGTATGACGAGGCTGCTGACGAGTAGATAGCGGACCCGGGCAGGATCCGAGACTTCGTGGATGGGCTCCGTCTTTTCGTTTCCGGCCTCTTAGGCCTATTGGATCTTGTCTGTACTCAGACACTTTGAATGCTTCCGCTGTGATGTAATGATGAATTGTTGGGGACATGTGTCCTCTGGATGATTGTAGTTGCTATCTCTGCTCTAATGAGAGCTATTTGCAACTTATTTCAATCTTTTGTGTCTTAGAGATCTGTTGTGATATCCATTGTTCAAATGCCGTTGACGTACCATGTGTGTATGTTATGAAGTACGTCAATGGAAGTATCTGGATTTCTATGGGATGGTTTGCGCAGACGATGAATAGTAAGAGAATGGTTGTCACACCTTTACGTGTTGGCCTGCTCATATTGAGATGCGGGTGCCGGTATGCCCCGTAAGCCATTTATCTACCGTTTAACGGACTGTGAGTATCCCCTAGAAGTCCGGGTGCGACAAATGGTATCAGAGCCTGTCTGCCTGTAGGATCCCTTTTACTGGTCGCAGTTGAGTCTAGAAACTATTTTGTAGCTATATAGGAAAAATGAAACGTGAGAGTAGGAATTCTGTTCTTTTCCTTCTTTCCCCACCCACCCTCCCTTTTCTGGTAAGGAAGTGCAACGTTGTTTTCTCTTCTCACCTAAACTTTCAAGTTAGGATTTCACGAATCCTGGTTTCTCTAGGATGGCTATATCTACTAGACCATAGGAATGGAGGTGGTTGTGACATGATTTATCATGTTGCCTACTCACGATTGAGAACGGAGGCGTGTAAGCCCCGGAAGCAGATCCTCTATTCCTTAAGCAGTAGATATTAATCCTTTAGAAGCCCGGATGGGTTTTCCGTAGTACCTCAGGAGTTTTGGTCTCGTGTTTCTAGATGTTGCTTCGATATCCTGTTCTTCTCAACATCCTTTTTGTCCGTTCAAACCTTGTTGTTGCTTTCCACTTCAGTTCTTCTACCGGCGTCTAATCAATAACTCTGTTCCACCCTTCTGGCCAGATAGTCTATTCTCCAAATGAATCATGTTCTATCCAACTATACACCCTCGATGCAAAACCTCTACCTTTACTCAAAAATGTTCCGATGGTTTGCGAATTCCCTGACGTCTTTCGAGAAGAGTTGCAAGGAATGCCTATCGTCTTGAACTTCCAGAAAAAACTATCCAAGGTGCACGATGTGTTTCACGTGTCACAGCTAAAGATGATCTTCGCAAGAAGTATCCGAACCTTTTCTTTTCTCAGTAGGAATCTCGGGGCGCGATTCCTTCAAGGGGGGGCTTTTTGTAACATCCCAAGTATGAAAAATAGCCATTAGAATGTTTGCTCTCTGTTATGTTATGTTTTGCATCATGACATCATGTTCATTGCATTTGTTTTGCTTTGTTTTCCTCTGTTTTCATTTGTTTTCCTTTGTTTTCTGTTTGAATTTCAAACCAAATTTTAAATATTTGTTTCATACTTGTGATGTTACAATTTCCAAAATGAGTTATTCTAATCAAACCAATTAATTGTTTCCATTAAACTATAAATTTCAAACCATCAAATTGTTTAAGTTTCAATAATTCATTTATTAGCAAATTCACTTAATTCAAATCCCTTTCAAAATTCAGTTGCATTTTCCAAACAGCAACCATTTTTGAAATTATGAAACTTACAAAACCAATCAATTACTTGTTTCAAATAACCTTGAATCTAAAACTTTTAAGTTGCTTAATTCAAATTAATCAATTAATATTAAAATCCCATCAAATTTCAAACAAATTCCAAACAGCAATTTATTTTGAACTTTTTGGAAAACTAAACTTGGCAAGTTGTTGTTGTTACATAATTAAGCAATACCAAATTTTTCTAAATTTTTCTAACATCAAACCTAGCCCTCTTCTTCCTTTTTCAAATCTGCAAAAAAAAACTAAACAGGAAAAATTAAAAACCAAAGGGAGAGAGGGGCAGGCCAGCAGGCCCAGCCCACCATCTCCCCCTCAGGCCCATACCCCCTCGCTCTTTCTTCTACCTCTGTACGGCTCAACATCGGGCATGTCCACGTAGCAGAGAAGCAGCAGCAACGGCCACTGCTCGCTCTCCCCCTCCTTTTAAGCCCTCGCTGCCCTAGGGTTCCCCTCTACCTCTCTTCTCCCTCCTTCTCCCTCTTCCCCGCCTCCATTCTCTCTTCCTCTCCCTCTGCTCTCTTCTCTCTGCACCTCTCCCTCTCTCTGAACCTCTCCATCCGAAACCCCCCTCTTTCTTTCTCCGGTAATCGCCGCCGGGAGGGCCACCCACCGGCCAGGGCGAGTACGGGAATGGGTTCCCCGTACCCCCCTCGCTCTCCTCGGCGTCTAAACGGGCACGGGGAACCAGCACGGCGCCGCCGCCATCCTCTCCTCGCCGCCGGCCGTCTCCCTGCACCGACTCCTGCCCCCTCTGCTCTTCCCCCTCGGTGAGCTCACCCTCCTCTTCTCCTACCTCCTCTCTTCATCCACATCGAGCCAGCACAGCACCACGCCCACGGCGCCCCACGCGAGCACGGCGAGCCGCAGCAGCCGATCGCCGCCGGCCACCGTTCGGTTTCAGTCGGGATTCAGTTAACTGAACCTAAAAATTCAGTTAACGCCCCGCTGCTGCACCTTATCCACCCCGCGCCTCCCTTCCTGTCAACACCACGGCATCCACCGTAGTGGTTACTGCCCACCGCGCGCAACAGAGGGTCGATGGGATCGATCCCCCCCCCCCCGCGCACAAAACCCCCACCTTTTCCATTTATTTTCCAGGCCCAGCATAACTTGCTAATCACAGACAGGTCCCTGTCAGTTCTCTTCTAGCCCCTGTAATTTATTTCTAAGTCCCTAGCTAATTAATTAAAATGGCAGAATAATACCTAATTTTGGTAGTTGCATAAATAATTCATTTCAACTCCAAATTCAACTTTTTAAATATGTTTTCAATACCAAACTAAATTCTCTACCAAAATATAAATTTTGTTTACTGTTTTGAATATTTTAAATTGGTGAAATATTTGAATCCTTATTTAATTCACTTAATTTTGCAAAATTCATAACTTGGGCATAAAAATTCCAAATTCAACAAACTAAATATGTTTTCCATTCATTTTCATGTACTTTGCAAATATCAACTTTGTTTGCTGTTTTGAATAATTTAAATTGCTGAAAACAACTGTTTCTTATTTAATGCATTTAAAATTGCCAAATTAATAACTTGCTCATTTTAAATCCATTTTCAACAAATAAAATATGTTTTCCATGCTAAATTGAACCACCTTTTCAAATATAAACTTTGTTTCATGTTTTGAATAATTAAAATTGGTTAAATAATTTAAACCTTGTTTAATTCATTTAATATTGCTAAATTCATAACTTGGTCAAATTAAATTATTTTTGAACTTATAAAATATGTTTTCAAACCAGAAAAGTATAACCTTTTCCAATATGGATTTCATTTAATGTTTTGCACAAATAATAATTCAACTAAATTCATACTTGAATTTAATTCAATTAAATCTTGTTTAAACTTGTTTAATTCGTGATTAATTCATTCTAATTCCTTTTTCAATAATTGAAACATGTATTCCACCTAAAATTTGGTGTTCTTTACAAATATGAACTTTGTTAACTATTTTGAACAATTAAAGTTGGTGAAAACAACAAATGCTTGTGTAACACCTTCAAGTAACCAAAATTTCAAAACTTAATAAATAAAAATTCCAAACTTTGTAAACTTCCTTTCAAATTGTTTCTATTGTTGTTATCTTTCTGTTTTCCTCATCCATGCATCATGCTAACTCACTTACACATGATGATTAGTTGTAGAACAATTATTTCAACCTTAATTCATGGGCTCTCCATATGCAATCCAAATTGCATGTGGGTCCATTTAATTATGTTATGTTACCATGTCAACTAGTTTATTTTTGATGCATCAATTAAATTGCCATGCATCATCCCATGATTGTGCATTATGCCATGTTATTGATTGCTTGTCTCTTTGCGTTGTTTGTTTGCTTCTTCCCGGATAGACGACGACGTTGGGACAGACGATACTTACGACATCCCCTTCAGAGGATCTAGCTCAGTACCAGGCTGCTGGGTTTGCAGGCAAGTATTCACTCACATGAACCATTGTGTTCCTTTCAACATTGGATACCGATACTTTCCGTTGTCTATTCTGCTAGCCCTATGAATCGTTGCTTCTGTTACGAACCTATCACATGTTATCCTTTAACCCTGATATAGCCTCACCTCCACACCTATAACCCCATTGCTTGTTGCCCGTGTCCTACTAGCATGCTTAGGGTTGTTTTTGCTCGATCTGTTGTCCGTTACTTTCTATTACTATTTCATTATGTTCTGGGGCTCGATGTTTAAACAATCAACCTGTTAATGTTTGAGGTAATAATAATTTGATGATAAGGCACCGGCAGGAGGCCCGGCGTGGTTTTGAGGCCTGCTAGTGTCGACCCTAATTAGGAAAAGGGTCTTGTCTACTGATCCATGATGAGCGCACTAACCGCATGTGGGAAGCGTGTATGGGCGCCCCCCTCAATTTGATTCGATTCGCATCTCGTCCAAATCGCCACACTTAGTTCGGGCTTTCCATTTGATGCATGCATGTGCAGGTGCGAACCCTTGGCGCCAGGGTGGAACTTTTGTAGTCGGCATTTAGGGCGGCGTGGTCTTAGAGTGCTATGAGGGTCCCCTTTTCTTCGTGGGGCTCGATTAGCCGCGCACGCACAGCATGTGGTTCTTTGGGCTTGATGCGAAGAAGAGTTGAGTTGTGTTGAGTGCCCCGCTTGGTGGAAAGGCCATTCCATCTAGCGGGTTATTCTTACGTGTACGGCCAAATTGGTGCACCCCTGCAGGGTAAATCTTCTCGATAAGCCATGTTTTCCGCGGTTATGGTTGACTTGGTGAAAGTACTGGCTAACAAGTACTCAGAACAACTTACACCTAACTAATGATAACTTGACTAGTAATAGTCTTAGTGACACAAAAACTTGAACCATCATTAATCCAACGGTGTGAGTTATCCTCGGATTGCTTCTTTGGATAAGGGGTGAGATCCAGGATGGGTTTGTTTGGAGTTAGTTGTTAGTTGGTTACGATACGCTATCTTATCTCCTTTCTGTTAGCCGGAAGTTGTAGTATGTTTCTGTAGTTGGTTAGTGCAGCCAGCTGCCACATCTTTTGTATCACCCTTTCTTCCGTTGAACCCAAAGCATCTGTGCTTGATGTTGTTGGGTACACTTTGGTGAATTGTGAGTCTTGCTTGCCAGTACGTTTATGTACTGACCCCTTTGGGGCTGTGGTTTCCGCAGACTCCGTTTCCGAGGATCCCCATGGTGGCTACTACGTGGAGTATGACGAGGCTGCTGACGAGTAGATAGCGGACCCGGGCAGGATCCGAGACTTCGTGGATGGGCTCCGTCTTTTCGTTTCCAGCCTCTTAGGCCTATTGTATCTTGTCTGTACTCAGACACTTTGAATGCTTCCGCTGTGATGTAATGATGAATTGTTGGGGACATGTGTCCTCTGGATGATTGTAGTTGCTATCTCTGCTCTAATGAGAGCTATTTGCAACTTATTTCAATCTTTTGTGTCTTAGAGATCTGTTGTGATATCCATTGTTCAAATGCCGTTGACGTACCATGTGTGTATGTTATGAAGTATGTCAATGGAAGTATCTGGATTTCTATGGGATGGTTTGCGCAGACGATGAATAGTAAGAGAATGGTTGTCACACCTTTACGTGTTGGCCTGCTCATATTGAGATGCGGGTGCCGGTATGCCCCGTAAGCCATTTATCTACCGTTTAACGGACTGTGAGTATCCCCTAGATGTCCGGGTGTGACAAATGGTATCAGAGCCTGTCTGCCTGTAGGATCCCTTTTACTGGTCGCAGTTGAGTCTAGAAACTATTTTGTAGCTATATAGGAAAAATGAAACGTGAGAGTAGGAATTCTGTTCTTTTCCTTCTTTCCCCACCCACCCTCCCTTTTCTGGTAAGGAAGTGCAACGTTGTTTTCTCTTCTCACCTAAACTTTCAAGTTAGGATTTCACGAATCCTGGTTTCTCTAGGATGGTTATATCTACTAGACCATAGGAATGGAGGTGGTTGTGACATGATTTATCATGTTGCCTACTCACGATTGAGAACGGAGGCGTGTAAGCCCCGGAAGCAGATCCTCTATTCCTTAAGCAGTAGATATTAATCCTTTAGAAGCCCGGATGGGTTTTCTGTAGTACCTCAGGAGTTTTGGTCTCGTGTTTCCAGATGTTGCTTCGATATCCTGTTCTTCTCAACATCCTTTTTGTCCGTTCAAACCTTGTTGTTGCTTTCCACTTCAGTTCTTCTACCGGCGTCTAATCAATAACTCTGTTCCACCCTTCTGGCCAGATAGTCTATTCTCCAAATGAATCAAGTTCTATCCAACTATACACCCTCGATGCAAAACCTCTACCTTTACTCGAAAATGTTCCGGTGGTTTGCGAATTCCCTGACGTCTTTCCAGAAGAGTTGCAAGGAATGCCTATCGTCTTGAACTTCCAGAAAAACTATCCAAGGTGCACGATGTGTTTCACGTGTCACAGCTAAAGAGGATCTTCGCAAGAAGTATCCGGACCTTTTCTTTTCTCAGTAGGAATCTCGGGGCGCGATTCCTTCAAGGGGGGGCGTTTTGTAACATCCCAAGTATGAAAAATAGCCATTAGAATGTTTGCTCTCTGTTATGTTATGTTTTGCATCATGACATCATGTTCATTGCATTTGTTTTGCTTTGTTTTCCTCTGTTTTCATTTGTTTTCCTTTGTTTTCTGTTTGAATTTCAAACCAAATTTTAAATATTTGTTTCATACTTGTGATGTTACAATTTCCAAAATGAGTTATTCTAATCAAACCAATTAATTGTTTCCATTAAACTATAAATTTCAAACCATCAAATTGTTTAAGTTTCAATAATTCATTTAATAGCAAATTCACTTAATTCAAATCCCTTTCAAAATTCAGTTGTATTTTCCAAACAGCAACCATTTTTGAAATTATGAAACTTACAAAAGCAATCAATTACTTGTTTCAAATAACCTTGAATCTAAAACTTTTAAGTTGCTTAATTCAAATTAATCAATTAATATTAAAATCCCATCAAATTTCAAACAAATTCCAAACAACAATTTATTTTGAACTTTTTGGAAAACTAAACTTGGCAAGTTGTTTCTGTTACATAATTAAGCAATACCAAATTTTTCTAAAATTTTCTAACATCAAACCTAGCCCTCTTCTTCCTTTTTCAAATCTGCAAAAAAAAACTAAACAGGAAAAATTAAAAACCAAAGGGAGAGAGGGGCAGGCCAGCAGGCCCAGCCCACCATCTCCCCCCTCAGGCCCATACCCCCTCGCTCTTTCTTCTACCTCTGTACGGCTCAACATCGGGCATGTCCACGTAGCAGAGAAGCAGCAGCAACGGCCACTGCTCGCTCTCCCCCCTCCTTTTAAGCCCTAGCTGCCCTAGGGTTCCCCTCTACCTCTCTTCTCCCTCCTTCTCCCTCTTCCCCGCCTCCATTCTCTCTTCCTCTCCCTCTGCTCTCTTCTCTCTGCACCTCTCCCTCTCTCTGAACCTCTCCATCTGAAACCCCCCTCTTTCTTTCTCCGGTGATCGCCGCCGGGAGGGCCACCCATCGGCCAGGGCGAGTACGGGAATGGGTTCCCCGTACCCCCTCGTTCTCCTCGGCGTCTAAACGGGCACGGGGAACCAGCACGGCGCCGCCGCCATCCTCTCCTCGCCGCCGTCCGTCTCCCTGCACCGACCCCTGCCCCCTCTGCTCTTCCTCCTCGGTAAGCTCACCCTCCTCTTCTCCTACCTCCTCTCTGCATCCACATCGAGCCAGCACAGCACCACGCCCACGGCGCCCCACGCGAGCACGGCGAGCCGCAGCAGCCGATCGCCGCCGGCCGCTTCTCGAGTGTGTCCTTGTACACAATGTTGATGCTGCTGCCGTTGTCGATTAGCACCTTGCTGAACCTCACATTCTTCTCGGGACCCAGGAATGGTAGGATCCAGCACCAAAGCATAGGTGCCCGGGTTGGGCATCACCTTGGGGTGATCTGCCTGGGTCCACCTGATCTCCTGGTCACACCAATACATGTAGTGAGGGACAGCCGGAATCACTGCATTGACCTCCATGGCCCGCCTGTGTTGTGACTGCTTGTCGACTGCCTCGGAAGTGAAGATCATATAGCTTTCATGGTGCTCTTGGTACTGGTTGGAGCCATTGCCCCCATTGTTGCCATTGGTTGTTGTTGTTGCCCTGGTAATTGTTGTTGCCTCTGTTGTTGTTGTTGCGGTTGTAGTTGTTGTTGTTGTTGCGGTATCTCTCATTGTTGAAGTTCCGGTTGGCTCCTAAAGCCACCTGGTTGACATTCTCTCTCTCGGGTAAACTGGCGGCCGAGTTGCGGGTGCGCGAGGTAGGCTGAACAGTAGCATTGGCGGCTGGCAGAGGAGGAGGAGGAGGCAAGCCATCACTCTTGATCACATCCCACCACTCGCACTGCCGAGTAGTGTGGTTAGCGGGCCTCGAGGGATGATGAGAGTGAAAGCTGCATGGGCCATCCTTCATGTCATCGAAGACAAACTTCTTCGGCTGCTCGGAGTTCCCGCTACCCGACTGAGAGGCGCGAAATGGCTTCTTGTTTGCCTTGGCCCTGGTTCTGGTTCTGCCGTAGGCTCCAGCTTGTTTCTGCCTTTGGCCACCACCGCCTCCGACATTCACTGCATTCACCTCCTCGGGGTCATCCGAGTATCTACTCGGCGCTTGTTGCGGAACTCGTTGCGCTTGCTGCTGTTGAAGTTTCTTCTCGGCTCAGAGGAGTCCATCAGTGGCTGAGTAGGATCACCGAGTGCGTACTGATCCGCAATCTTGATGGTCTCGGCCAGGGTGTTCGGCATCTCTCTCTGCAATCTCTGCCAAAGCATACTGCCATGTCGGCAACCCTGCGCAAACCAAGTGATGGCCTGTGCTTCATTCACACCCTCACAAGTGTTCCTCAAGGTGCTCCACCGAGTAAGGTACTCGCGGTCCGTCTCGTCTTCTCGCTGCCTGCAAGCCGACAACTGCTGTGGCCTATTCGGCCTCTTGTATGTACTCGTGAAGTTGCTGATGAAGGCATCCGAGAAGTCCAGCCAGCAGTTAATGCTGTTCTTGGGCAAGTTGTTGAGCCAAGTGCGAGCTGGACCCTCTAGCATCTGTGGAACATAGCGCACCGCCCATCTCCTGTTGCCATTCGCGATATGGACCGCGGTGACGTAATCATTGAGCCAATCTTCAGGCTTGGTGCTGCCGTTGTAACTCTTGGTGCCTCTTGCGAGCTGGAAACCCTTCACGGAAGGCTCGTTCATGATGCGCGGGCCAAAGCACTCGGGGCCAGGGGGACCCGTGCTCTCAAGCCGCGCCGACAAGCTGATACGGTCCAGCTGGTGCCTTGCATCTCCAGGCGCCAACACCCGCTCACCAACACGGTCATGAATATCATAGCCAGCCATCTCCATAGCCGAGTAGCCATCATCATACCTATCCACCTGCATAGCTGCGGGCTGCTCCACCGGGTTGGCGACTGGTGCCACCTGGCGCGGCTGCTGCCTCTGCCGAGTAGGTTGAGCTGCGGGTTGCCGAGAAGTACCCGGACGCGCGGCTTCTCGGGCACGGCTTTGAGCTTGATGGGCTTGAGAGCCTGCTCTTGCAGCGTTGTGTTCCTGCCCGGGCTGCTGCGGCACAGCAACCTGTTTCGCGGCAGCAGCCGGGTCATACACCTGCATTTGCCTGTCTCTACCCGAGCGCCCGCTGCGGCTCTTCTCGCGGCTAGGATGCGGAGACGAGGCCTGATCGTTAGATCTAGCCGCGTGCGAGTGAACCACCTGCGAAGCTCCAGCTCCCGGGTTGGCCTTCCGGAACTCCTCGTTCTGCCTAGCGGCCTCCAACACCAACTCGTTGAGCCTCTCCTGCTGCCTGAGACGCGCCTCTCCATCCAGGCGCGGCAACTCGGCAGCCACGGCATGTGCAGCTCTGAGCGTCTTGGCGGGTGTGCTGTACCTTGGCCTTGTGAAAGTGTTCGCGGTGGCGGACTGCGCGGGCACCTCCGCGACTGTCGCCATCTCAACACCCAAGTTACGCCGCGTAGCGCCTACTCTGCTGGGTCTCCTGGCGACTGGCGTGAAGCCGTGAGCCTTATTGTACTCGAGCTGGTCTAGACTCAGCTCAAGCCTAATCTTCTCCAACTCCGCCTGCTCGGCAAGCAGCTCCTGGCGTTGCCGCTCGAGCTGCTTCCTCGCGGCTAGGAGCTCGATGTCGGTGGGAGTGGGCATACCAGTTCGCGCAGCAGACGCGGGGATGACCGTTGACATGGAAGGTGGCAAGTTGCTCTCCTTCTCGTAGGGCCGGTGATTCCTGCCACCAGCAGGCGGTTCGTCAACCTCCTCGACAACGGCCGCAGCGCCAGTAGCTGCTGCGCCAGTGTTTGCCGCCAAACCCGTCACCATCACCTCAGCGCAGCTTGCAGAGCTGCATGCAGGCCTTCCGCGAGCAGCAACCACCGCAGGAGGATCCTCCGCGTCATGCACCAGCTCGGGGTAGGCGCTGTTGGCGACGGTGGCGACGTAGACGAGGTGAGAGCCGAAGGAGATCACTGAGCCGCCCTCGGGCATGGCCATGCCGCCGAAACAGCCGGCGTTGTCGGTGACGAAGTCGAAGGAGCCGAATCTGTGGACAAGGCCACAAACTACGCGCTCCGCTGAAGAAGATCCCGTCCGAACAGAAACTCCAGCCAGCGCCGCTGGTCGCCCCACGGTGGGCGCCAACTGTCGTGGTGGTGTCACGGCAGATGCCATGGGATGGCTAAAGATGTGGGGACGATGGACGCTGGAGGTGTCCGGGGAGGGATCACGCGACGAGTAGCCGCGTGAGATAAGAACAATACACTGCAAACAACACGATGTACCCAGGTTCAGGGCCCTCGTGAGGAGGTAAAACCCCTACTCCTGCCTTTCTCTATGTATTATGATGTCTCTCCGAGTAGCCACATTACAAATGGTATCTCTACCGAGTAGCCTCTCTCTCCTCTCCGAGTAGAGCTAGGTCAAGAACTTAGGGTTTCTAGGGCTCCAGAATGAGCGTGGAGCAAGATCCCTCGCGCAGGAGGCGGCGGGGCACCTTATATACACGGTGCCCAGCCGGATACGTCCAAATCTAGACAAGTGTCGACATAGTGTGCACATCGTCCTTTCTCCGAGTACCCGCTGACAGCTTTGGTTCCTAATCTTGGCTGCTTCCGTAAAGTCGTTGGGCAAAACTAGGGGACAGACTGGTATCACTGTACCTAGGCACAGAGTAGGGCCCCCTTATCCTGCCACCGCCTGCTTCCATGCTGTCACTGTCAGGGAGACCGGCCCCAGATGAACAGTAGTTCGAATGCTGCCAAGTACGGACCCAGGATACGCGGGATCCTGTGTCAGAACGGCTCCTTTGACTTTCTGGCCCGAGTAGGTTCCCGCCAATTGTTCCCGCCAATTGTACTCGGGCCAACCCTTCTACTCGAAAGGATAGAACTTGATTGATATCTCCTTCTGGTCATCTTGAGGTGAGACCGAGTAGCAGTCGACCGGGTAGCGAGTACCAGGTAGTCGGCTACTCGACCAAACCTCTCTTCTGTAAGCTGCCTTTACCACCTGTCTTTACCCTACTCGGGGGTAACCCCCCGACAACTCTAGACTTGATAACTGAGGATATGGTATATACCCCATAGTTACCATGGTCTAATGACTCTTCACGATTCTCAAACATTATTTCTTAATGACTCCTACAATTTTTCTATACCCTGTTCTACTCCATCTATACATCCATAGAATGGGGTAGTCATCCCTTTGACTTAATCATCTCTGACTATGTCAGAACTCCCTTTTTCTCAATAACACTGATACATGATAGACTTCTACTATTCATACCTAAGTATAAAGAAAATAGATAAGTATATATACTCAATTCGAGTAAGAAATTCTATACAAGTATGATCGTATCATTCTCAAGTGGATGATCATCATAGTTGTAGGAAATATGGTTTAGATAAGATGGCTTCCTATAATCTTTACCAATCTACAGATCTCCTAAAAATTTTTAAACCTAAGGTCGCTTCGCTCTGATACCATCTTTGGTGACCCAGCACACCACTACATGTGTAGTGCGCAAGTCGGTGACATAATACTCACAGAAGGACTTATCCGTGAATATTACATCTCTCAGAGTGGTACAACAGAAACACAACGGGTCCAAGCAAAGCTATAGGATACAAACTTCATTACAAAATCTTGAGAATCTCCTTGAAGAATCAAAGAAGATCTCATGCAAATGAAACAACAAAAGAAGCAATTCAAAGCTCCAAGCTTGAGAAGAACCCTAGCTCAGAACTAAACCTACTACGACTGATGTCAGCCCTAATCTACGGCTTGATACAGCTAAGTCTAAGAATAGACTCCACCTACACCTTGATAGCTCCTCCTCCACCAGCGTTGTTGATGAAGATGCTTTACCGACTAAGTAATAGATCACTTTACCTAGCTTCATGACATAGAGATGGCTTCACGATGACGACTTCAATAGGGCTCCAACTCTAAGCAGGGAGTCAAACGGGAACGAATGAGTAACGAGCGTTACTCAACAAGTTCATGATATAAAGTGGGTAGTTAGATGCGCTAACTACAGCTTTAGGCTCAAAAGAGTCATAAGCTAATGCAAGGTTTTGTAAAAATTTCTTCAAGAGGTTGCTTTTAGTTCTGAAAACTATGCCCGCCAGATCTTCACTATACTAGAACTTCATGGAGTTACCTTTCCTGCGGCGTTCGCATCTCCATCCCGGAACAGGGGGTAACATGCCACATCCTTTTACACTCTGTAGAGGTGCGTTACTTTACCCATGGACGACCAAGACCATGTTGCACAACCAGGTGTACATTCCTGTCCACTCCCACTCAGGTGTGGGGCCCGGTTGTTGGTCCAAGCCAAACCATGCTTCTTCGCACAACGCATGCCCACCCATTTCCACCAGCAGGTTGAATCCGTGATTCCACCCCTCACGATGGAGACCTAGGCGCTCTTGGTAGACACTCATAGACCCCATAGTCTGTGGGACGTAAGGGTTCCCACCCATGTGAAAGTAGTCCCGCAAGACCTACAACGTACGTCTCTAGCAGCCCGTTGACATGCGAACGGGATAATATCACAGCTGATTTACTTTCCCCATAGAAGACCCATGGTTAACGCGGTATTTACGGCGCAAGAATCCTGACGGCAGTTGTGATTAGTCCTAGGTAATACTTTCCCATGCAGATGGAACCTTCCTTTGACCTATTGATCTTACCATGGTCCCATCCGCCCACCATACAGAACACTACCATTTGGGTAGTCATTCAATTAGTCATATTATTATAAAAATAGGATCATGCATTATTTTTGGGAATAGGTGGTAATACGATAGGTTTTTCTTGCAAATAGTTCGTTAGGTGATACTGCAAAGGATATGAGCAAGTGACGAACTTGCCTGATATTGAAATAACAATAATAATCCATGTCTTTGGGTTCGAGGGTCGTGTAGAAAATCCCGACATCTCAAAGATAGCAAAGTAGTCCCGGTAAGGACCACAGAAAACACTGGCACGAATGATACATGCATAATAATGATATGCATCGTGAAATACCCTTGAAAATATCCCATCTTACAAGTGTAAGCCACGTTTAATACGATAACTTATTCACACAGTTTTTAGGTGAAATGTTTCATTACTTGTGGTGATGTGGTTATTACCTCTTTTAGACTTACCTGTGTTTTACTTTTACTTCGCAAACAGTTGTTATCATGTTTAGGTAGAAGTTTTTATTACTTCATTAGATAATAGAATAATACCACATGGAAAACAACTATTAAAAAGATACAGACATATTTTCATTTATGTTCAAATAGTGCAGAGTTAGAGGCAAAGAGCTTAATTGGAAGTGATGAACTAATACAACTAGCTCTATCATCCAAATACTTGCTAATGACTTGTGAATATGGTTTATTAGGTGTGAAAACCCGAGGGTTTTGTTAATAAGGAAAATAATGATGTGGTAGTTATTTCTGGTTATAATGGAATATTATTGAATTCCATTATACCTTTAGAAACAAGTTTATAAGTTAAAAAAATGTTTATGTTTGGCATATTTGAATTGGAAATGCTTTTCTCTTTAATTTTATATAACATTTTATGTTTTCTGAAAATATTTGAATAAGTTATTAATTTTAAATGAATTAAATGACTAGGCAAAATATTGCACACATGAAAATTTGGTCAAATGACCTTGAAAACACCATAGATGAATTGCATTTGTTATTTTGAGCAATTTGACATATAACTTGTATTTTTATGATTTTATGAATTATTTATTATTTTTCTCTATTTTTTAATAATTTAATTTAATTCAAAAATTATTTAATTTTAAATTTTGTTAAACATTTTTGAAAAGTTCATAAACATTTAGATTATATTTTTCTGTTCAATTTGGTATATTATTTATATTTTTCTAAGAGATAGAATTAAGGTTATTGATTTATTACACTTATTTTATTTTCTGCCAATTTCAAATTGACAGGTGGGTCCCACATGTCATATTCAGTTTTAATTCAAAAAATAAAGGAAAAGGGAATATGACGTCATGGTGACGTCATGGCTATGTCAACAACAGAGGAATTCTTCTTAGATGAATTCAAATTCGATGATGGAGGTCAAATTGATGCAATTAACCTCTCCCATACGGTAGAGAGGTTCACGAGGAACCGTTTGGTAGCAGCGCGGTGACCAAATGGTCTCCGGAGGCTCGCCGGCGTGCACAGGCGCGGAGGCGCTCACGGGATCACATGGAGACGAGGCTTCCGGCGACTAGAGAGCAAACGAAAGGCACCCAGGGATTCCCCAGCTCACCTTAAGACTCGTGATAGCGTCGAGGAAGCAAGGCGAAGAGCCACAACGGCGAATCGACGGCCAAGCTTCTCATCAGCCGCGGAGAAGACGACGGTGACCCGACCGATTTAGACCACTCCGGCAAACGGGGTTCATATAGGAGGTAGAGGCAAGCATGGTGCATCTTCCGGTGGCCTCAGCTCGTCCAGAGGTGACCGGAATCGTCGGCAGTGGCCGGCGGCCGTACGGGCTAGGGTTTCTGTTTTCGCGTACTAGAGAGCAAGAGAGAGAATGAGACAGAGAGCAAGATGAAGACGCCCTCCTGCTCCTTATCCTCGCGAAGGAAGCGGTGAGCAGGGACGTGGCAGCTCGTCGACGACACGGCGGCGTCTCCTGTGCGTTCTGACCGGAAGGAAGAAGAAAGGGAATTCATTTCCAATTTGTGATAACCCCCTGAGATTAATAAGTTTTGCAACTAGGTCCTTCCGTTAATAGAATGTGAGGGAAAACTATCGTGGTATTGTCACGGCAAGTGTCCTCATACGAGAACTAGATTGCGAGGCCATTGCTACTAAGCGAAACTTCGAAAGGGTTAAGGTGGAAACGAGAGACGCGAGTTTACCCAGGTTCGGCCCCTCGATTGAGGGTAAAACCTACTCCTGCTTTCTTACTATCAGGGAAACAAGTCTCGATTACAAAGGGCGATTCCGGCTCTCGATGTCTCGAGTTATTTTGTTATCGATCTAGCACCTGTCTTTCTACGTCCCCAGGTCTCGCCTTATATAGTGGACGAGACCTATGGGTTACAAAGAAATCCGAGTCTCACCCACACTCGGAGTCCTGTCTCCCTCCGGTTCTTGATCGTCTTGATCCGGCTCTTCCTAAGCCGGTCTTAGGCTGCACTTCAGGCTCCCGGGTTCCCCTGTTACCCGTCCTGGGCCTTGGGCCGGTTCTTAGTGAGCCAGGTCGCGGTCACCACCTTACGGTTCTCCCTGTCCTTACACGGCCTTGCGCAGTGAGACCCAGTTCACTCATCATAAACCGGATGAGGCATGTTCCGGTTTATATGTGGGACTGGTAAGGCTCCCCCTTACCTATTCCCCCAACATTAGCCCCCAGGTTAACATGAACGTTTTAAGTCTAAAACTTAGGAAGTTCACGTTAAACTTTACTCAAAAACTTTGAAGGCTAATCTTCTAACCCAAGGAAAATAACCTACCAGGATATCTGTTCCGGATCTCATGGGTCAAGCTCTTTATCTCCAGGATCATATCTTTCCGTTTCTTGTAAAGATAATTCTCATATTTCTATCTCCCAAATCTCCGGAACCTAAAGGATCTTAACCTAGCCCGGATTTTTCTCCATGCAACCGTTCCATTTCCTTGGAAAAATTCTTTTCCTGCGATCTTGTAACACCCCAAATTTTGCAACCATAGGGTGTGTGGTGTTGTGTCATCTCATACATGCATAAAAACATTGGTTAAAATTTTGCATTTGAAAATAATAAATGAAATGACCAAAAATCACTTAAAGTGATCACCCAAATTTTGTTCTAAAAATAATTTCAATTTTGGAAAGAAAATACATGGTGAGCTTGCAAATTTCCTAAGGTTTTTAAAAAGTATTTTTGCCAAATTTTTCCTTTGCAAAAAGGCCCTCAAATAAATGGTTTTTGTTCTGTTTTTAAAAGGAGAAGGACCTTGCTGCTATTTCCAAAAACCGCAGGGGGTTTTCGTAAGATGCCTTTGTCTTCAACCTCCTGCCAGTAGGAGGAGCTGCGTGTCACTGTCGCTGTCCTCGCGTGGCCACGTCCTGCTTGCCTTCCTCCTCGCGTGGATAGGGCATGGAGGATGCCCTCGGTCCCCTCTCTCTCCCTATCCCCTCTGCTCTCTCTCTCTCGCACGCGTTCTACAACCGGGTCGAAACCCTAGCTGTCCCTCCGGCCGCCGCCTCGCCCCGCCAACTCCGGCCTCCCCTCGACGATTTGAGGCCACCCCGAGCTTCCCCATCGTCTCCCCTACCTCCTGCATAAGCTACACGAGCTAGGATGCCATGGAGGAGCCGAATCGGGCCGCCGGTTCCGAGCTCCGGCCGCCACGGGAACCGCACGCCGGCGATGATTCCGGCCGTGCCCCGCCTCCTCGTCTGCCCAGACACCTCCACGGTGAGCCCCCGAGCACGTAGGTGCTCCCACCTTGCTCCCTCCCCCTCCGTAGCTTGTCCCCGCCATGACCATGCCACCGCCGCCGCGGAAGGTCGTCGCCGGCGATCTTTCCGGTGGCCATCCGACCAACCGCCACCACCCTCCAACTCGCCATCGCCTCCTCTGTCCGGTGGTGGCTTCCAATTTCTTGTTGGCGCGCGAATTGAACAGAATTCGATCATGTCTGTGAAGAACAGGGCAACATGAGGTCATTGTGACATCACAGTGATGTCATATTCCCTATTTTCAGAATTCCATTAAATTCCAGAAAATAATAAAAGTTGTATATTTAATAACTTTATTTTGGTAGCTGAGAAAAATATGAAAAATACATGGTTGAGTTCAGAAAAATATTTGGAACCCAAAAATGTCACTTTCATACATGTTGGACACATTTCATTTTTGGACATTATTTAATGTTGTTTAATCATTTAAAAATAGAAAATTAAGTTTTTATTCACTAAAATTAGAAAATTAAAAGTTATATACCAATTTGCTCAAAATGACAAAATGCAACTTGTTTATGATGTTTTCAAACCCATTTGAGCAACTAAAATGATACTCAGTTTCATAATCGCCCGAAACCCCCTCCGGGGTCTATTTCGGGATAAATCCAGTAAAAATGCCTAACTGACATATGAACCCTAGCAACCCAACGATCATGCTTAAGGCTTTATTTCAGTGCATTAACTTGCTCATGCATACATGTTGTGCATTGCATCGATGCCGTGGTTGATTGTTATTTCTCTTTCGGTGTTGTTTCCCCCACGGTAGAACGTGACTCCGAAGTGAAGGCCATCAACTCCATGCCGAATACTTGATCTTAACCGACAAGTCAAGCACTTATTCCCGAAGACTTTATATGGTTTTCTTATAACCAAGGCAAGCATAACCTCTTATCTGCTCATATATGCTTTCGAACAACATTTGAATCTCGTACTTTGCATTCGATTCCAAAGTATTTGATGCTAGTAGATTTAGTTCACCTATATACTGCATCGCCACAATGACCTGATCCACTGCTCCTAGCCGCCATAGATTTGCTTGTGCGCATCGCCAGAGCCTCATATCTGCTACCGCTTAGTTTCATATGTTTGTTACCTCTGCTCCATCCGGTTGATGAATCAGAGCGGCGATAATCTAGTATGATATGATGACGTGGTAAGATGAGCACTGTGTGGTTAACTTGACTAAGGCTTGTACGGGAGGCCACTTGGGAAGTGGTTGTTTGTCCTGTACTTGCCAACCCTAGGAGTAAGGTCTCGCCGCGGAAACCAAGACTGAGCGTGCAACCACACGCGCGAGCCAATGAACCTCGCTCGACTAACTAACTTGTTTGGCCACATCCATGAGTCACGTAGTTTGCTATTTCCATCTGCGTGTGAGTCAGAAAACGATTTGGAGAAAAACTAGGGCGTGACCGGGACAAGTGATGGACGTACACGGATCTTGATCCCGACTCACAGAACAGGTGCCATCAGGAGGTGGCCAACTCCCTGTTGACGGGGTGGCCCTGTTTGGGTTGACTCATGGATAGGGTCGAGCAAGGTAAAGGTCGGAGCCAACCACACTCTGCCGGCACATCGTCGGAATTGTGCCAATAGCTTGGCATTAAGAGTCGGATGGTACGTGTGGGTAAAGTGTACCACCCTGCAGGGATAAATCTTTCGGAAAGCCGTGTCCACGGTTATGGACGACTTGGTGAAAGTCACGGGGTCATAGATAACTTGAAAGTGGCGTAAAAGATGTTGGCAATGAATGAAGGGTGCCTCCCCGGAGATGCCGGGAGGGGTGACCCTTGTAGCATGTGAGGTGCTGGGAAATGAATTTGGTGGTCTCAAAAGATGATGATCTACAAGAGTTGAGTCCTTTCTCATCTGTTTTGAAAACCCTCTACAAGACGTGCTATTCTTCCTCGATTTGGAAAACAAACATTGCTTTACGCAAATCAGCCTTCATAAAACCCTTTATGAAACTAGCAGATATATGATAGGTTAACTAAGTCTTGTTGAGTACCTCCCGTACTCAGGTTTGCTCAATTTGATTCAGGTGGAGTTCGTCACTTCGGTGGTGTTTCATCGTGGACATCGACGAGTAGTTTGGGGTTCCCAGGTGGCAGCCTGGAATCTATGGGCTGGGACGTCGCCTTATGGTGCGGCCTCTTAGGCCTTTTTGGTTCTTGTTGATTAGCAACATAATTTGCCTTCCGTTGTCTGATGTAATGTTGGGTCATGTGACCTCTGCTTGTAAGCTATACTCTAGTAACACATGTTTAATACAACTTCAATGTCTAGAGTGTTGCTTTGATCGGTTGTTGGTTTCGAGCTCATTGTTATACAGTTTTGGCTATGCCTGCATAGTTGTCGCAGTCGAGGGGTTGTGGAGCCGATGATCCATGTCCGAGCCCGCCTGTCGATGTGATCGGCCTGGGGCGAGGTAACCCCAGTAACCCTCGATTGTTGTTGCACTTTCTGGACACATAGCATCTCTGTATAGCTTTGGTCCCGTCTCCTTCAGTTTCATTCGATTCGTGGACGCTTTGATATGCGTAGTTGGTTATGACTAGTATGGATACAAGGAGTAGTAGACTGGGGATCCGGACTACGTGCCGATGAATCCAGTCTGCTTGCCGTTGTTTGTTGCGGCCGGGGCTGGTAACCCTGAAGCCCTTGTGAGTCCATGGCTAGGAGCACATAACAGTATGTATATCTCTGGGTCCGGGGTCGTGACAAGTCATGGTATCAGAGCAGGACTACCTGTAGGAAAACCTTACTGCTATATCGATGTTGAGTCTAGTGTTTGTGAAAACTATTTTGAAACCTCAAATGAGTTGTGAAAACCTTCTTAGGATTCTTTTTGCTCCTTATCTTGTATCGCTCTAACTCTGGGTCACCTTATCTATTTGGATTTGAAAAGGTTCTAGTCATTCAAAACCTAGGTGCCTTCTTTGGCAAGACGTTTCTTTCACCCAAGTTGACCTAGTGTTGAGTCTCTAAAGTTGTGTGCGTTCCGTAATCCGTTATCTCTTAATGGGAGATTTCCTTTCCATCCCAATCTCTCTCAGAGTTGTGTGGATTCCATATTCTTACATGTTCCAAAGTCTTAAATCCTGAACCTCGAGATTTCCTTTTCATCTCGAATGTGTTTGTTATCCTCTGCTCAAGTTCTTCCGGAGCTATCGTTATCTTTTGAAAGATACCTCTTGATTGCTATTCGTAGTGTTCCTTAAGACACTAAGATAGTAGTTACTCCTTTCGTTGTGTTTTTAATCTTTGGACTTGAACCGAAGGTCCCGGAATGTGCTGAATTGCGGGGAGTTGAGTCAAGTGGTTTCATAACCATGTGATGCTCACTCTATCAGTACAGGATGCTGACCTTTAACCCAAGTTCTGTTTCGTTGAATCCAGAGGAACATCTTCCACCTCAGGATAGCTAGAAAATTCCAACTCTCATAGCCATAGGTTCTCTACTGGAACCAAAAAGGATCACAGCAAGGGTGATCATCCTGAATTCCACATCTTCGTTCTTATTTCAGTTATAACAACTCCTTTGCATGGGTTTTACACATGAGTATTACCCTGTGCTTCAACTTGATCTTAGGATCTTCCTTGAGCATGATTCTACCCTTCAGTTGCTTTCAAATCTCTAACCGTTGTTTGGAAACCAAGTTGCTTAGCTGTGTTGGAGTCTTCCAATGCATTGCTCTTTTTTTTTCTGTCAGAACATTCCACCTTGGAATGTCAGGAGAAACAAACTCCAGTACCTCGTTCATCTCCAGGACCAGGTCAAAGTTTTGTAATCCGCAGATTGAAGAATTTTTATCAGCTTCTGTTCTGTTCTACCTTCGAGTATCACACTCTTTTATATCAAGAGGTTGTGTTAAGTTTCATGGCCTTAATGATGAAGTGATGCTCTCTCACATCTTCACCCCCTTCCTCTAAGCTCGAATGCTTGAGAATGATGGGTCTGTTCATCGACATGTGTATCTTCTATTCCTAGCAATTCTTATTGCTTTGGAAACCTAAGAAACATCTGTATCCTTCTTAGCACTACTGGTCACCCAGCCTCTGTTTGAAGTTGACTGAGTCACCAAATCCGTTCATTCCGATGCAATTCTTGCTCAAAGAGTTAGGTTCATGCCAAAGTTCTCCAGACCATATCGGTTGCTTTGAAAAGCATGCCTCCTTTCGATTTCTAAGACATGCCGGTAGGTTGTGATATTCTAGTTGTCTCTCTAGAAGTATCACCAGGTTGTTACCTGACCGCGATGTCTAAGCAAGGGGTAGTTTGAACCACTCCTTTCTCCAAGGAACCCTGCTGGATGTCCTGGACTAGTTGGTTGAGCTTAATCACTAACTTGGAGAGTTGAAAGACAAAAGCTCCGCCTAACTTGATCCTTCGTTACTGGATGTCCACTTTCCTTCGCGTTGAAGCATGATAGTATCTCCTGAATGGACATGCTATCTTTCCACCCTTGATTTGATTTGGGCTATCGTCAAATCGAGAAAAGATCCAAGGACTATCCTGATGGTGTTTTCACTCATGGTGTCTGGCCCGAGTACACCTCATGTCCTTTGGTCTGACCAATGTTCTGCCTTGTTCATAGATCTTATGAACCCCTCTTCTTGGAGTGTTTTGATAAGTGTGTTGTCGAGCCCATCGATGACATTCCTATTTTCTCCAGGTTGCGAGAGGCTCATGTTGAACAATTGGTAACAATGTTGTAAACTTTTGAGAACCAACTTTGTGTCATCGCGAAGTTGTGTTCTGGATGTTCGAAGTGACTTTCTCCGGTTCCTGTGCTTATGGTGAAAGTTGTCGCCATGGATTCGAGAAAAGTTTTCTTGTTCCTTCGGGAATAATTCCAAGTCGGTCATGTATGTGTGGTCTATTCTTGAGATGGTAGGTTGTTACCTCCATTTATTTGAAGAAGTTTGCATCCACGCTAAGCCACTGACTGATTGTTCGTAAAAGAGAGGAAGTTTAGGAACTTCGTTATCTTCGCAATCATCTTCCCAACCAGGACTCCGATGTGCTCTTTTGCAAGTAGTCCATGTAGGGCAACCGTCATTCGTAAGTTGCTAATACATGAGTCCTGCAATCTCGCTCATCTTTTCGAGCTTGACATCGTAGTCCATGTCTTGAGAATCTAGTAACGGTATCCCGTTGATTACCGGTGCAATCTCTTTGATCATATATACCGAGTCTTGTTTTTTAATTCACTACCCAGAGCTGAATCTCAAGCAGCAACGATGGTTGGTGTTTTCCTCAAGAGTAATGAGCTAGGTCCTTTTGAAAATACGGCATGGTTGATGTTGTGGTTGACACAATTAGCCGTAAGACCTAATGTCATATATCTTTGAATCCGTAAGAACAACCACTCTTCGTGAGAATTCTTGTCTGGCTTAATTCTAACAAGTTTTCCTCACCGTTCTTTCAAACCGGAGTTATACTTTCACTTGATGACCTACAGAAGGCTTGTCGTGAGCCTGTTGTCTGTACCTATAACATCCAGGATAACTTGGAAGTTGATCTTTCGAATCTTTCTCTATCAATCCTACCAACTCCTTGTTCTCGTGAAAACTAGTTCCTCGTGAGAACATCTCTTGGTGTTTTGTAACCCCATTGATCAGTTCCCTTTCTCAAGTTGTTTATACTTGAAGTTCAGTTTTTCTCACACATTGTGTGAATTTGTCAGTTACTTCAGCCATGGGATCTTAACCATGTGGTAGATGTATTGCTACGTCCAAACCACAATAGGAAAGAGATTCCCTATTTCTACCGGTGTTACAACCCTCGTTGGTTACCCATCCTTATGGTGTGATCAAGAATTCCTCCTTTGTTACGGTGTTTCCACATCTTTCGGTTATTCATCTTCTGTTGGAAGTAACATTCCGAATCTTTGACAAAGTTTTGACGGAGTGAAAATTCCGTCATCTTCCGTGTCCACTCCGAAGAGTGAACATGGTCCTGTATAAATTTCTCTCCGACTCACGATTACAGTGTTTCCTCGTGATTCCCCTCGTCTATGGATATTATGTCGTGGTATCCAAGACAATCCTTTCCATCTTAGTAATCTGTTTGAAGAAACCTCGTTGTCGAATGTTATCCAACCTTTCTTTTCAAAAGGATTCAAAGTCTTGTGCAAAGCTCATATTCTAAATCCTTTCAAGACCAATCGTCCGAACACTTGAAACCATCTTCTATTCCCTCCGTTATCTTGATGTGTTTCATGCATGTTAACTCAAAAGTTCTTTACGAACATTCTTGTCCTGAGTTAGCCATGAGATACTCGATCTTCGTGAAGATCATTTCCTAAGAGTTTCCCTCTTACGTAGATGTATCCGTTCAACACTTCAAGATGCTACGGATCAACCTCTTCAGAAGAGAACCGTAAGGTTCGAGAAGATCATTCAAACCGGTGTTCCTTCTTTCTTTCTCCTTCAGGAATCTCGGGACGAGATTCTTGTAAGGGGGGTAGATTTGTAACACCCCAAATTTTGCAACCATAGGGTGTGTGGTGTTGTGTCATCTCATACATGCATAAAAACATTGGTTAAAATTTTGCATTTGAAAATAATAAATGAAATGACCAAAAATCACTTAAAGTGATCATCCAAATTTTGTTCTAAAAATAATTTCAATTTTGGAAAGCAAATACATGGTGAGCTTGCAAATTTCCTAAGGTTTTTAAAAAGTATTTTTGCCAAATTTTTCCTTTGCAAAAAGGCCCTCAAATAAATGGTTTTTGTTCTGTTTTTAAAAGGAGAAGGACCTTGCTGCTATTTCCAAAAACCGCAGGGGGTTTTCGTAAGATGCCTTTGTCTTCAACCTCCTGCCAGTAGGAGGAGCTGCGTGTCACTGTCGCTGTCCTCGCGTGGCCACGTCCTGCTTGCCTTCCTCCTCGCGTGGATAGGGCCTGTAGGATGCCCTCGGTCCCCTCTCTCTCCCTATCCCCTCTGCTCTCTCTCTCTCGCACGCGTTCTACAACCGGGTCGAAACCCTAGCTGTCCCTCCGGCCGCCGCCTCGCCCCGCCAACTCCGGCCTCCCCTCGACGATTTGAGGCCACCCCGAGCTTCCCCATCGTCTCCCCTACCTCCTGCATAAGCTACACGAGCTAGGATGCCATGGAGGAGCCGAATCGGGCCGCCGGTTCCGAGCTCCGGCCGCCGCGGGAACCGCACGCCGGCGATGATTCCGGCCGTGCCCCGCCTCCTCGTCTGCCCAGACACCTCCACGGTGAGCCCCCGAGCACGTAGGTGCTCCCACCTTGCTCCCTCCCCCTCCGTAGCTTGTCCCCGCCATGACCATGCCACCGCCGCCACGGAAGGTCGTCGCCGGCGATCTTTCCGGTGGCCATCCGACCAACCGCCACCACCCTCCAACTCGCCATCGCCTCCTCTGTCCGGTGGTGGCTTCCAATTTCTTGTTGGCGCGCGAATTTAACCGAATTCGATCATGTCTGTGAAGAACAGGCAACATGAGGGTCATTGTGACATCACAGTGATGTCATATTCCCTATTTTCAGAATTCCATTAAATTACAGAAAAATAATAAAAGTTGTATATTAATAACTTTATTTTGGTAGCTGAGAAAAATATGAAAAATACATGGTTGAGGTTCAGAAAAAATATTTGGAACCCAAAAATGTCACTTTCATACATGTTGGACACATTTCATTTTTGGACATTATTTAATGTTGTTTAATCATTTAAAAATAGAAAATTAAGTTTTTATTCACTAAAATTAGAAATTAAAAGTTATATACCAATTTGCTTCAAAATGACAAAATGCAACTTGTTTATGATGTTTTCAAACCCATTTGAGCAACTAAAATGATACTCAGTTTCATAATCGCCGAAACCCCCTCCGGGGTCTATTATCGGGATAAATCCAGTAAAAAATGCCTAACTGACATATGAACCCTAGCAACCCAACGATCATGCTTAAGGCTTTATTTCAGTGCATTAACTTGCTCATGCATACATGTTGTGCATTGCATCGATGCCGTGGTTGATTGTTATTTCTCTTTCGGTGTTGTTTCCCCCTCGGTAGAACGTGACTCCGAAGTGAAGGCCATCAACTCCATGCCGAATACTTGATCTTAACCGACAAGTCAAGCACTTATTCCTGAAGACTTTATATGGTTTTCTTATAACCAAGGCAAGCATAACCTCTTATCTGCTCATATATGCTTTCGAACAACATTTGAATCTCGTACTTTGCATTCGATTCCAAAGTATTTGATGCTAGTAGATTTAGTTCACCTATATACTGCATCGCCACAATGACCTGATCCACTGCTCCTAGCCGCCATAGATTTGCTTGTGCGCATCGCCAGAGCCTCATATCTGCTACCGCTTAGTTTCATATGTTTGTTACCTCTGCTCCATCCGGTTGATGAATCAGAGCGGCGATAATCTAGTATGATATGATGACGTGGTAAGATGAGCACTGTGTGGTTAACTTGACTAAGGCTTGTACGGGAGGCCACTTGGGAAGTGGTTGTTTGTCCTGTACTTGCCAACCCTAGGAGTAAGGTCTCGCCGCGGAAACCAAGACTGAGCGTGCAACCACACGCGCGAGCCAATGAACCTCGCTCGACTAACTAACTTGTTTGGCCACATCCATGAGTCACGTAGTTTGCTATTTCCATCTGCGTGTGAGTCAGAAAACGATTTGGAGAAAAACTAGGGCGTGACCGGGACAAGTGATGGACGTACACGGATCTTGATCCCGACTCACAGAACAGGTGCCGTCAGGAGGTGGCCAACTCCCTGTTGACGGGGTGGCCCTGTTTGGGTTGACTCATGGATAGGGTCGAGCAAGGTAAAGGTCGGAGCCAACCACACTCTGCCGGCACATCGTCGGAATTGTGCCAATAGCTTGGCATTAAGAGTCGGATGGTACGTGTGGGTAAAGTGTACCACCCTGCAGGGATAAATCTTTCGGAAAGCCGTGTCCACGGTTATGGACGACTTGGTGAAAGTCACGGGGTCATAGATAACTTGAAAGTGGCGTAAAAGATGTTGGCAATGAATGAAGGGTGCCTCCCCGGAGATGCCGGGAGGGGTGACCCTTGTAGCATGTGAGGTGCTGGGAAATGAATTTGGTGGTCTCAAAAGATGATGATCTACAAGAGTTGAGTCCTTTCTCATCTGTTTTGAAAACCCTCTACAAGACGTGCTATTCTTCCTCGATTTGGAAAACAAACATTGCTTTACGCAAATCAGCCTTCATAAAACCCTTTATGAAACTAGCAGATATATGATAGGTTAACTAAGTCTTGTTGAGTACCTCCCGTACTCAGGTTTGCTCAATTTGATTCAGGTGGAGTTCGTCACTTCGGTGGTGTTTCATCGTGGACATCGACGAGTAGTTTGGGGTTCCCAGGTGGCAGCCTGGAATCTATGGGCTGGGACGTCGCCTTATGTTGCGGCCTCTTAGGCCTTTTTGGTTCTTGTTGATTAGCAACATAATTTGCCTTCCGTTGTCTGATGTAATGTTGGGTCATGTGACCTCTGCTTGTAAGCTATACTCTAGTAACACATGTTTAATACAACTTCAATGTCTAGAGTGTTGCTTTGATCGGTTGTTGGTTTCGAGCTCATTGTTATACAGTTTTGGCTATGCCTGCATAGTTGTCGCAGTCGAGGGGTTGTGGAGCCGATGATCCATGTCCGAGCCCGCCTGTCGATGTGATCGGCCAGGGGCGAGGTAACCCCAGTAACCCTCGATTGTTGTTGCACTTTCTGGACACATAGCATCTCTGTATAGCTTTGGTCCCGTCTCCTTCAGTTTCATTCGATTCGTGGACGCTTTGATATGCGTAGTTGGTTATGACTAGTATGGATACAAGGAGTAGTAGACTGGGGATCCGGACTACGTGCCGATGAATCCAGTCTGCCTGCCGTTGTTTGTTGCGGCCGGGGCTGGTAACCCTGAAGCCCTTGTGAGTCCATGGCTAGGAGCACATAACAGTATGTATATCTCTGGGTCCGGGGTCGTGACAGATCTGATCTGGCTGTATCCCTTTATTAATAACGTAATACTGAGGGGATTTTATGCAAAAGTTACCTCTTAACCCTAGGGTTTAGCCCCCGCCTATAAATAGCAGGCGTACGGCCCCCATGGCTCATTCGCACCCTGCTCTCCCCACTTCATCTTCCTCCTCCGATCCGAGCTCCAGAGCTCAACTTTTCCTCCAGCGCCGCCGCAACCGGAGCTTCACCGGCGTTCATCACAAGATGGGAAAAGAGAAATCTTTGGCGTCCAAGGCCGGCGGAGCGGGAAAAAAAGAAGAAAACTGGAATTGCTTCGGTTCTGGCGCTGCCGACTCTGGAAGGAACAAGATTCAAGTAAACTGGTGCAAATCTGAGATGACTCAAGGCTGGCTCACGGAAATGGAGACTTCCGGGCTTCTACCTGCTGGTCTATCTTGGCGAGCTCCAGGAAACGAGACCCAACCCGAACCTGGGCCGGGTGAGGTAATAACTTTTGAACCCCATATTCTTCGTGGGTTTCGTCCACCCGGTTCACTCTTTTTCCGCCGGCTCTTGTCTTACTATGGCCTCCATCCTCAGGACCTCCCACCAAATTCTATCTTAAACGTTAGCAACTTTGTAGTCCTTTGTGAGGATTACCTCCAAATAGAGCCAAACTTAGATCTCTTCCTCGAGTACTTTTACTGTAATAAGCATCCTGAGGTAGCTGGGGTGAACTTATACACTGTGGGGGAGTCTCATTCCAGAGGCGTAAGGACATTGCTTACCCAGGCATTCCACTCGCAAGCCATCCCAAGTTGTGGCAGAAATCCTATTTTTACATCAAGTGTACCACTCCTGAGGGTGAACCGACTCTTCCGGGCTTCCGTCCTGAACGCTTGGTTTACACTAGCATGATGAACTCTTATGCCAAACCCGCCGATCGAATAAAGATCCAGCCTCTCCTAAAACGTGTAACCTCGCTGATAGTTCACGGGCTTACAGATTTAGATTTGACAAATACCTGGGTAGACTGGCGTGTTCAGCCACTTAGCATCAGGAACCGGCTGTTCCATGAATATTCCGGTTCAGTAGATTCTATGCGATATTCTGAGTCCATAGTTTCTAAGTCTGAAATGATAACCGCCCTGAAACTCCTGGTTGGAGTGAAACAAGACCAGTTCTTTCAAGTTGGCCTCGAGCCCTTTATCTCTTCTAACCCAGCTCCTCCCGTAAGTTTTCATATCTTTGTGTCGTTGCTTCCTTCATTATTGTTTTTAATTGCACAAGTTGTAACCTTGCCGTTGTTCCGGTTCTCATGCTAATGACCCTTTTTGGGTTACTACCGAAGACCCGGCTTCACCACCTGAAGACGAAGAATCAGAAGAAACAAGCGACGATGAGGAAGAGGTTTCTGAATTTGACTCCCTCGGCCAGTTGCACTACCAATTTGCTGATGCTGATTACTCGCAGGATGAGCAAGAGGAACATGTTGTCGGGTTAGGCGGTGGCCAAGCTGTTGAAGAAGAATTGGCTCATGAAGTTCCGGATCAAGTCATGTTGGATCTCGAGCCCTCTACTCCCATTACTGGTTCCAACCTGGTGGCAGAAAAAGAGTCCCCCACAGGCCAGAAGAGGACCCGACAAGCTGTCACAAAGGTGCCTATCTCTAGACTGTCAAAAACTCCTTTGAAAACGTCCTCACACACACAGAAAACGCAGGAGGATGAGGAGGGCAGCAAGAGAAGAAGGACCCGGAGCTCTGGCTCCAGCGAGTTAGAAACAGGTTTGCCTGAGAAAACTCCCGCTCGCCGGGTCTCCAAAATCCGGGTTTCGCACACTGCTTCACACCCCTTAGCCGGACAAATGAGGCCAGAACTGAGTCGTCCTTTTCATTCAGATTCCCCGAACTCAGACTCGTCCCATTTCAGCGGGGCTAGCTCATTCTCCATTAACTCTGGGTAGGCTAACTTTTCTTTCCAGATTTGCTAATACCTTAATCTTGCAATGTAACTCAAAGCTTTTTCCTTTTGCAACAGAACTCAATCTGTACTAAAAGTGAACCCTGTTTCGTTTGCTTCTCCCTCCGTAAACATCAAGGAGAAAACTGTTGAGGAAGAAAATGATGAACCGGCCGCTCCCTCGTCGGGTCATTTGGATATTATGGCTGAAGAACGTGAAGAGGTGAACCCGGTTGATGATATTACGGGTAATATCCTCCGGTTGAGGAGGTAAATGTTTAGGACCCAGATGTGGTCATAACCGGGTCTCAGGCTGTTGAGGTTACGAGACCATCCACTGTTCTCTCCAAGGTCACTGAAGACCCAAAAGTAAAGCCGGAAGACAAAAGATTTGTTCCTAGCCTGAACATTGAAGGCTAGGACTTTGACACACTTGTTCAAGAGCTCTCTGAGAACCGGCGCCGTACTGATGGCATCATAGAATTTCTGAAACAGAAATATGAGGTAACCTCAATGTTCATAACCTGTAGTCCTCAATCTTCTAGCTTATATTAGTAATATATGCTTGGAGATTTGGTACTGAATAGTCGTAAACTGAATAACTTGTAATCTGAATAACTGTAATCTGAATAGCTATAACCTAGATAGATGTAACCTGAATAGTTGTAGCCCCCAAGGGATGGCTTATAACGCCATTATAAGCCGGGACTTGATATGCTTTTGTTCTGAATTGTTTTTAAGTAAAATTGAAACACCGTAGGCCCCAAGTGCCGGGTTGCGAGCCTGCAGCCAGCCGGGACTTAATCATAGGTTATAGCCCAACTTTTGAATTTGAAATACTATAGCCCCCAAGTGCCGGGTTGCAAACCTGTAGCTACCTGGGACTTAACTTTTCCTTAGAAACTGTAATAAGTTCACCAGTATCCGGTTTGTAGTTGCATAATCCGGATAATTGTCAATTTACAACTTAACCTTTGAATAACTTGAAATCTTTTTGCAGAGTCTGGAATCCTCGTCTCAAAAAGAGGTTTCTAATTTGAAGAACCTACTTGCACAAGAGGCCTAGAAGACTGAGGAGGCCAAGACCCGGCAGAAAGAACTGGAAAAACAAGTCACTGAGGCAGCCAAGACTTGGTCTGATCTGCAGCGGGATTTTGAAACCCGGGAGAAAAATCTCATAACCAGGGAAGAAACTGTGGAAAAGGAACTAGAGGAGACCCGTACCCATTTCACCAAGGTCACAGATTTGCTGAGGGATATCACTTGCAGTGTTTTTGGTGAGTTTATCTACCTTATCTTCATCTTAACTTATTGTATGTCCAATGCTGTATTCCCTTTGCCTTTTTTATCAATCAGCTTGACTTAGATCACAATTTCTTGTAACTTGTAGGGAGGATGCATGGGAATAACCTGAAACTCCCAGACCTGAAACTCAAGGCCTTGTTCACCCTGATCCGGCAGCTATACATTAGAGGTGGAGAATGTATCAAACCTGTTCGGAACTGGGATGCTCCGCCTAGAAGGCTTAGCGAAATGCTTGTGGAGATAATGTCCCTCAGTGGATAGAGGAGCATAAGCTATCCTCCTGTCGCCGTGGAGCCATCAAGGTTATGTCACTAGCGAAAGCATATCATCCAGAACTGAAGCCGGATCTTCTTGTGGGAGGTTTCCCAGAATATAAAGCGGATATGTCAAAGTATGAGAAGAAATACTTCGCCAGGATTGAAAAAGAGTGTCGGTTCTATGCTTGCACCATTGCTGAGAAGCTAAAACTGAAGGACATGTGCTCGGGTTATAATTCTTCTGGTGAGCGAAAAATTCCTTTTACTCCTTTGGATATGGCTGCTGTTCGACAAGTCCCTCCCAAGAGCCGGCTCTCCATAGCCTCCTCATCTGGTGCGCCTCAGTCAGTTACTCCTTCTGTTTCTGCTCCACCACGCCCGTTATATGAACCGGAGAATGTTACTGATGCTCTGGCTCAGCTAGAGTGGAAGTATGTCCCTGCGGATGAAGTTGAAGGAGCGATCCCGTCCCCAGCTGACCCGGATACTGAAGACCTAGCTCCCCAAGATCCGGCAGATCAGGACCCGGCACAGCAGAAGGGAAAATCAGCTGCAGTTTGATCATGTGATTTTTCGCAAACAAAATAATTCGACCCTGTTGGGTCTGTAATAGGCTAGATAAACTGTTTTATTTCTAGTCCTATTTTTTGAAGGTGCACCTGTGCACCCGTGCTATAATTTGTCGTGTAATAAACCGGATTTCCTTTGAGGTTATGGAAACCATATTCGGGTTTCCTTTTGCTTGAAGATAAAAAATTCTTGACTTGGTTTTTCTTTGCTTTCTAGCTCAGCCGGTTTTTCGCGTGACTTACTCTAGTGTGTACAACTCTGGGAATTCAGGGTCATAGTAACCTGGATTGCCGGGTTATAATAAACCGGTACTGCCGGGTTATATCATGATTGACTCAACCAGGATCAAACATCTAGGTCATAAAAACGCGTGTAACCACTAACTGGCAGGCAAGTATAACCAATATATTTTGGCATATGCCGGATTCTTGAGATATAAACTGTGCTCTAGCTTCAGCCCCCAAGTAATCATATAGAAATAACATTATAGCTCAATTTGATAGGGACAGGCCAACAAATTTCAAGAACTCAGATGTTGCTATCATTGCCTTTCATTGTCAAAAGATAACATAGTGATTACAATGATCCTATGTATAATATGGCCTCAACTGGGCTATGTTCCATGGTCTTCCAGTTTCTTCCTCAAATGTGCGAGATTTATCAGCATCACGCATATCAATGAGGTAATAGGACCCATTGTGTAGCTTTTTACTTACTACAGAGGGTCCTTCCCATGGAGGACTTAGCTTATGCATCCCATCTTTCTTCTGAATTAGTCTTAAAACCAAATCTCCTTCTTGGAAACTCCAGTCTTGACTCTGTGGCTATGATAGCGACGAAGGTCCTGCTGATATATAGCTGACCGAGATGCTGCGAGGTCACGTGCTTCTTCTAAAGCATCTAATGAGTCTTGATAAGCTAACTCATTATTGGTTTCCACATAAGAAGTCACTCGTGGTGAATCATGACGAATGTCACTTGGCAAAACTGCCTCTGCTCCATAGACTAGAAAGAAAGGGGTATAACGTGTTGATCTATTTGGAGTAGTTCGTATGCTCCATAAAACAGCAGGCAATTCTTCGACCCAGCAACCAGCAGTTTTTTCTAATGAAACCTGAAGTCTGGGTTTTATACCTTTGAGCAATTCCTGGTTGGCCCTCTCTGCCTGTCCATTAGACTGTGGATGTGCCACGGAAGCAAGGTCTAGCCTTATATGGTTCTGTTCACAAAACTTCTGCATTGGTCCTTCTGATAAATTCGTCCCGTTATTTGTAATAAGGCTATGTGGGTATCCAAACCTGAAAATCAGCTTTCTTAAGAACTTGACTGCTGTAACCGCGTCACATTTACTGATTGGTTCCGCTTCTACCCACTTTGTAAACTTATCAACTCCCACCAGTAGATGAGTCTTTTTATCGGTTGAACTTTTGAAAGGTCCTACCATGTCAAGTTCCCAAACTGCAAAAGGCCAGGTTATGGGAATCATACGCAAGTCCTGAGCTGGCACGTGATCCTGTCTTGCATATCTTTGACAGCCTTCACATGTTTTCACGATATGTTCTACATCAGCATTTGTTGTTAACCAAAAGAATCTGTGTCTGAAAGCTTTATTAACTAAAGATCTAGAGCTTGCGTGATGGCCATAGTCTCCTGAATGAATTTCTCGGAGAATTTGACATCCTTCTTCTAGAGAAACACATCTTTGAAAAAGTCCAGTCGCGCTTCTCTTGTGTAACTCACCATTTATAATTGTATATGACTTGGATCTTCTGGTAACCTGGCGAGCTATAACCTCGTCCTGCGGGAGTTCACCTCTCGTAAGGTATGCCAAATATAGCTCAGTCCACTATGGTATTATATGCAGAGCAGCTACTAATTCTGATTCTAGGTCTGGATTTGCTAAGTCTTCTTCTGTTGGGATTTTAATAGACGAACTATGAATTTCATCCAGAAAAACGTTTGGTGGAACCTGCTTTTTCTGAGAACCTAGACGTGCCAGTGCATCAGCTGCTTCGTTGTGACGTCGATCGATATGATCCACCTGATATCCCTGAAAATGTCCAGCCAGCTGGGTAACTGCCCGTCTATAAGCTGCCATGATCGGGTCTTTAGAATTCCAGGTTCCTATAACTTGTTGAGGTACCAGATCAGAATCACCCAGACATCGAATCCGGGTTATGATCATTTCTTTCGCAATGCGAAGCCCTTGGAGCAAAGCTTCATACTCTGCTGCATTATTAGTGCATTTGAAAGAGATTTGCAAGACATAGCGAAACTTATCTCCTCGTGGGGATGTTAAAACCACACCAGCTCCTGAACCTTCCAGTTGTCGAGACCCATCGAAGTGCATAGTCCAATAGTTAG
Organism: Alopecurus myosuroides; assembly: GCA_028641055.1. NCBI lineage: Eukaryota > Viridiplantae > Streptophyta > Magnoliopsida > Poales > Poaceae > Alopecurus > Alopecurus myosuroides. The sequence continues at coordinate 322,762,653 of CM054057.1, read as the reverse complement.
TGTCTGGTTTATCCGGTGGAACCTGTAACTGTGTCCAGTCATTTATAAAATCGATCAAAGCTTGGGATTTTATTGCAGTCCTTGGCTCGTATTTGACATGATAAGGTCCCATCTCGATGGCCCACTTGGCAACTCTTCTTGTTGCTTCTCTATTTTGAATAATGTCAGACAGAGGCGCTGAACTAACCACTGTGATAGGATGTTCCTGAAAGTATTGTTTCAGTTTGCGACTAGCCATGAATACTCCGAAGACAAGCTTCTGCCAATGAGGGTAACGTTGTTTAGACTCTGTCAGGACCTCGCTGACGTAGTAAACCGGCCACTGAACAAGACCTTCCTTGTCCTCCAGCTTACGCTCCACAACAACCACCGCACTCACTGCCCTGTTATTTGCAGCTATGTATAGCAACATGGGCTCTTTTTCCTCAGGCGCAGCTAATATAGGTGCATTGGAAAGTTGTTTCTTCAAGGCCTCCAATGCCTCATCAGCCTCCTGATTCCATACAAAGGTGTCTGTTTTCTTCAGCATTCGGTACAAGGGTATGTCCTTTTCGCCTAGCCTGCTTATAAACCGGCTCAGGGCGGCAACACAACCTGTCAACTTCTGAACATCCTTTAGGCAAACCGGCCTTTTCAGGTTATGTATGGCCTGAATTTTTTCCGGGTTTGCTTCAATGCCCCTCTCGGAAATAATGAAACCCAATAACTTCCCAGCTAGCACACCAAAGACACACTTTGTTGGATTAAGTTTCATTTGGTACTTTCGTAGATTGGCGAACGTCTCTTCTAAGTCTGAGATCAAAGTGTCACCTTTCTGTGATTTGATTATTATATCATCCACATAAGCGTGCACATTCTGCCCAATTTGAGTTTCCAAGCACTTCTAGATACAACTTTGATAAGTGGCCCCTGCGTTTTTCAAACCAAAAGGCATTGTCGTATAACAAAAGGCTCCAAAGGGAGTGATGAACGATGTCTTCTCTTGATCCTCTTCCTTCATTTTGATTTGGTGATAACCTGAATAAGCGTCCAGGAAACATAGCAGTTCACAACCGGCCGTAGATTCTATAATCTGGTCAATACGGGGTAACGCGAACGGGTCTTTAGGACATGCTTTATTCAGATCTGTGTAGTCTATGCACATTCTCCAGGTTCCGTTTTTCTTGAGAACGAGAACTACATTAGCTAACCACTTCGGGTGAAACACTTCTACGATAAACCCTGCTACAAGTAACCTGGCAATCCCTTCTCCTATTGCTTTTCTTCTCTCATCATTGAAACGACGGAGGAACTGACGAATAGGCTTCAAATCAGGATTCACATTTAAACTGTGCTCAGCAAGTTCCCTTGGTACACCTGGCATGTCAGAAGGTTTCCATGCAAAGATATCCCAATTCTCACGGAGGAACTTGATGAGCGTGCTTTCCTATTTCTCTGTCATGTGAGCCCCCACGCTGAACTGCTTAGATGAGTCGCGGGGGGTGAAGTCCACCAGCTTGGTGTCTTGAGCAGACTTAAATTTTTACTTGGACTCAGCTGATGGTTTTTTGAGCGAGGTCATATCTTCTGGATCAACTTGCTGTTTATACAATTTCAGCTCCTCTTCAGCGCAAGCTGTCTCTGTGTAAGTTGCGTCACCTTCTTCGCATTCCAGAGCTATGTCTCTGTCTCCATTAACAGTAATGTTTCCATTGGGACCTGGCATCTTTAGTTTGAGGTAAACGTAGCAAGGTCTGGCCATGAATTTGGCATAAGCTGGCCGTCCGAACAGGGCATGGTACGTACTTTTGAATTTGACCACTTCAAAGGCTAGCATCTCTGTCCTGTAATTTTCAAATACCCCAAAAGCAACTTCAAGGAATATTTTTCCGATAGGTTGTGCAGACTTACCGGGTACGATGCCATGAAACACAGTTGAGGATGGCTGAAGCTGTTTCTCTTGCAGGTTCATCCTTTTGAATGTGTCGTAGTATAGTAAGTTTATGCTGCTTCCTCCGTCCATCAATAATTTGTCTAACTTATATCCTCCAACTTGTGGAGCCACGACCAGAGCCACTCCCCCTAGAATATCAACTCGTGGAGGATGATCAGCCCTACTCCAGGTTATGGGTTGTTCTGACCAGTTAAGCCATCTAGGAACAGCATGAGACACGGTGTTGACAGCATGCTTCTGAACCGTGTGCTCTCTCTTGCATGAACTAGTGGTGAATACATGATATTGACCTGAACTTAACTGCTTCGGATTTGTTTGAAAACCGAAATTTCCTCCTTGGTGACTATTGCCCGGATTAATTCCCTGGTGACTCTGATTGGGATGACCAGGATTATGATTGCCAGGTCCCGAGCTACCATGTCCCGGATGTCCACCTCCCATATTTCCTGGGTTGCCGCCTCCACCGTTTCCTGGCCCGTAATTATTATTTCCACTGGTTCTGAAGCCCTGCATGATGAAGCAGTTTTCCCAAGAATGATTTGCTACCTTTCCGTTTTTGCTATGTCGGGGGCACGGACCTTTCAGGGCTTGCTGAGTTTGTGCAAAGTTGTTTGGCCTGAAATTTTGATTTCCCCTGAAGTTGTTGCCCTGACGCTGGCTTCTGTAACCTGTATTTGTGTTAGCCACCAAATCTGAAGTCCCCTCTCAGTTTTTCCGTTTGTTATTGTTCTGGTTCTGAGGATTGTTGTTGCTCTGATTCGGGTTCTGACTATCCTTAGTTCCAGTTTTCTTTCCTTTGGCGGACTTCTCGTCATCTGAGTCTGCATCTTTGGTTTTGTCAGACTCCGCATACTTGGTCATGGCATCCATCAGCTCGCTCATGTCCCTTACGTACCGCTTAATGCGTCCCAGCTTATGCTTCAAAGGGTCAAACCTGCAATTTCTTTCCAGTGATATCACGGCTTGTTGTGCGGTGAGTCCGACAGACGAGTGGATGATCTCTGCCACCCGCCAAGACCAATGTTGAGCGGACTCCCCTTCTTTCTGAACACAGTTTTCAAGGTCTGTGATCGTCGTTGGCCGTTTACATGTGCCCTGAAAATTCTTGATAAACTGGTCCTTCAACTCCTGCCAGCTGTTGATTGAATTGGCGGGTAGGTTCTTTAACCAAGACTTTGCTGGACATTCTAACATCACGCTTAAGTAGCATGCGCAGACCACGTCACTTACTTCCAATATTTCCATGGCCATCTCATAGCCCTCTATCCAGTCTGCAGGCTCCATGTCAGGCGTATAATTCACAACTCTGCGAGGTCCTTTAAAATCAGCTGGTATTCTCTCGTTCCTAATTGCAGGACCGAGGCACTGGATTCCAATTCTACGAGACCCGGCTTGAGCTGGGTTTGAGGCCGTGGCTTGCACTAGGTTCCGGACATGACCTGGATTCCTGTTTTCAGGTTCTACGGTTCTATATCCTGTATTTAAAACTCCGGGTGCGTATGATACTGCTTGCCTAGGTGGGTTGGGATGTCGGTTAGCGTTGCTGGATCCTGCTGGGGCTGGAGAATTTCCATGATGACTCCGGGGCAAAGCCGTCCTGCTGTGATAAGGTGTTGAGTGTATCCTATCCTGGTTACTGTAGTTTAACTGCTAAACCACCGCTGTTTGTAGCCTCTCAATGGCCCTTCGAGCTTCAACTGCCATAGGGTTATTAGGGTCAACCGAAATCTGTGCGAGACTGGTGGTTGCTGCCCAAATGTTATCCATCGGATTATTGAAGTGACCCGGCGGCGTATGAAACCTTTCCTGCACAAGCTGTGCTGGGGCTGGTACTATATTTGGGCTCTCAAACGGTTGAACGGGTGGCTGGAAACGTGCTGGAATGACTGGAGTAGGGATAACCGGCGGGTTCGTATTATAACCTGGACCTGCCGGTTTATGAGCTGCGGGGTTTCCTGTCGGAGATGTAAACAAATTGTGTAGATTAGTAGGCTCAAGTCCTACCCCGAACTCATTATTCAGGCGAGTATGATGACGTCTGTTCTGTATTGACGCTAGGTCTCTTTGCCTGAAGGTCGGGTGAATTCCTTCCCTCTCCAGACGTGTGGCCTCTTCCAGAACTTCTAACCGTGCTTTGTTTATGGAAGTGGCTTCTTTCTCAATCTCTTGACGAGCGTGAGTTATTTCCTGCCGGAGTCTTGCTGTCTCTGTGTTACATTGCTCCAGGTTCTCCGGGGTGATTGGTGTTGCCAGAATTTCGTTTAAAGAATCCATTGCAGCCATCAGCTCCGGTCTCGGATTGTACGACGCAGGCCCGGTCAAGTCAATCACGGCTTCCCCTGGTCTTGTTGCTCCAGGTCCTATCGAGGGCGTCGTCTCTGGTGCTCCTGAGGTAGCCACTGGTCCAGTTGGTGCTGTGACTGTAACACCTGGTGCTCCAAGAACTGGATTTGAGGTCGAAGCCTCGTTAGTAATTAAGTTTCCTTTCGAGTCATACCTGGGCTCGGTTGGCCGCGTAGGACCAGCCATGTAAACGGCATCGTGGTGAGTTGTCTCATCGAAACCTGGCGCGTTCAATTTCAGGTCTCCTCCTAACTGGTCTTCAAAGAGCTGGTGGATCGAGTCTGTGTCATTGTGGTCATCATTGTTCCCAACTGAGGACTAGCCATCAGAGTCCAAAGCCATAGTTTTCTCAGACACCGAATCTGAAAGTTGGTCCGGTTCTGGAGTTGCTGTCCCAACGTATCCAATGAAGACATGGATCTTGCCAAAGGGGACGTGAAGTCCTGAGTCCACGGAGGCGAACTCGGGGCCCCATGTGTCGTGGTTGTAGTAGTTCCCACGCCGGCTCCTCCTGAGCGGGCCTATCGCGAGCTTCTCGATCCCAGGTAGCGCTCCTTCCGAAAAGACGACGCTTCCGCGAGCAGGCCCCATGGTGGGCGCCAACTGTCGTGGTATTGTCACGGCAAGTGTCCTCATACGAGAACTATATTGCAAGGCCATTGCTAGTAAGCGAAACTTCGAAAAGGTTAAGGTGGAAACGAGAGACGCGAGTTTACCTAGGTTCGGCCCCTCGATTGAGGGTAAAACCTACTCCTGCTTTCTTACTATCAGGGAAACAAGTCTCGATTACAAAGGGCGATTCCGGCTCTCGATGTCTCGAGTTATTTTGTTATCGATCTAGCACCTGTCTTTCTACGTCCCCAGGTCTCGCCTTATATAGTGGACGAGACCTATGGGTTACAAAGAAATTCGGGTCTCACCCACACTCGGAGTCCTGTCTCCCTCCGGTTCTCGATCGTCTTGATCCGGCTCTTCCTAAGCCGGTCTTGGGCTGCACTTCAGGCTCCCGGGTTCCCCTGTTACCTGTCTTGGGCCTTGGGCCGGTTCTTCGTGAGCCAGGTCGCGGTCACCACCTTCCGGTTCTCCCTGTCCTTACCCGGCCTTGCGCACCCGGTTCACTCATCATGAACCGGATGAGGCATGTTCCGGTTTATATGTGGGGCTGTAAGGCTCCCCCTTACCTATTCCCCCAACAAAAACACTGTTTTCAGGGCCTTTTTGCAAAGAGAAAAATTATTAAAAATTATATTTGAATTCCTCATAAAAAATGCAATCTCACCATGTTTTGTTTTGGTGAAATTGGAGAATATTTTTATTTTATATTTAGGATGCTAGATTAAGTGATTTTTGTTATTTCTCACCATTTAATTGATTAAATGGCTTTACAATTATTTTAAGCATGATTATCATGAGCACACAATGAACATGTGGTTTAACAAGGTGATATAACTTAATTGGATAATTTTAAGTATAATTCCTTATAGAAAGTAATTTAGTAAAACTACTTGGTACTGGTTCTATGCACTATTATGAAAATCATTTAATATGGAATTTTATTCCATGACACACCAAATGATTTTAATGGGTGAAGGAACTTGTTTTCTTTTATGATACCATATTATTTTCATAGTTAAACCTCTTAGAAATTTTGGTTGACATTTTACTTAGGTGGGTGTAAGCCTTATTTGATAAATTAGGTTCTTTACCAAGTGGAAAACATGTGTGTCTTTGGAACCTATTTGTTTGTTTTTCACCAGTTTCCAACTGTGGATATTATCTCATGTTGTTTTAGAACATGTAATCATTTACATGGTTATATGTAGATGAATTTATGTTATGATCTGTTAGTCTTACATATGAAAAGGATATGGAAAACAAGATATTAAGCATGTTACCCTTAACCTCCACATATCACAAACATGTGGATGTAATGGCTGGTTATTAGATCATACTTGATAATTGTTTTTCCTTTTAAGAGATTTATTATATGTTCCTCATCTATGATGATCTTGACAAGGCATAGAGGTTATAGGTTCTCTAATACTACCTAATGATTCACTGGATACTTCTTATTGTCCATTACTGAGGCAGTGTTACTCCTTGTTGACTTCTGCTGCCTGCAATATCCATGTCTCTAATTGCCACTTGTTTTCTGTTACTACCTTTGTCACTTGCAAGTAAGATCATCTCTGGGATTCCATCTTCAATTGTCTCACCCTTGTGGTGAAGGCAACCAATTACTCCAAGCAAAGATTTTACTTAGATGATTATAAAAGGATATAAGTTTGTTTTATAACATCAAGTTGCACTTATGCGTATAAGAAGAATTTGTAAACAAGGTAGCTAGTCTTGCCTCCAAATTACTACTCATATACAATAGTCTGAGATGTAGTAGATTATCAAACCTTATGCTTGTTTGTGTATGACACTCAATTGTTTGAGTATACAAAAGTGATCTGTTAACAAGGTAGCTAGTCTTGTTATCAAACTACTTCTATATAACACTAACATTGGAATATCACACTATTTCAAGAGAGTTACTAAGATCAGATCAGGATATAAGAGTTTCCAAATACTCTTATGCTGGATTGGAATAGCACTTCTAGAACACTCTAAACAATCTTCCTGATGATCTTCTTGTGGTAGTTCTTCCTTTCATGTTTGTTGCTTCTCTTGCAGAATGTCTGAGAGAAGATTGGAAAACAAGATAATCTAGACAAAGTAACAAGATCTTGATTAAGAGTTAGTTCATGCTTTTATTATCCTTCCATATACTTCTTATTTTATTTCCCAAAAGATATGTACTTGTCTCATACATGATTAGTTTTACTTAGCTTTCAATTTAATTCCTCTAATAGAGGTTGTATTTGTTGTTATTCCTTACTTGTATCCATAGATACTTCAGTTGTAGAATTGGTGAATTTGAGTAGAGGTGTGGAATGCTTATGGAATGATGACTTAATAGTAAATTGATCAAATGGTTCATTTATGTGTTGAGATCTCATATGCTCACTTGTATAAGATGATTGAGACAATGAGAATATGAAGGTTATTGGGGTTTGATGACTTATGTCCTAATTGATAGTTGTTTTTCTCAGGTGTGATGTTGTCACTTTATATTCTTCTCTCTATAACCTTTGTCATTCTTAATGCAGATATTGAGGTTTGGGAATATCATATGTAATGATCAAGGTTTAGCGGTAGTTTACGAAGATTATTTCTTCTTTTAGGTACTTGTTTTATGGTTGATGAGATATGTACATATTAAATAAATATGTTAATACAATTATTATATCATTTCCCACTTGTGGGTTTTGAGTTAACACTTGTTTGTATCTGTTGTGTTCTATTGAACCTTTGTTATTTACATGTGAGGGTTAACTTAGTAGTTACTAAATAATTTGGAAAGATGTTATGTGAATGGTTGATCACTTAAAGAGTTATTTGTTTGAGAGGACATAACATCTCTGTTGATGAGATGGTTCATTTGTGTATTACTCATTGGTGGAAGTATGATCATCAGATATGTGATTTGGATACTCACCCCTCTTTGAGTTCTAGATACCTAGTGAATTATCCCAAGTCACTTACAGACTTGTGGCTGAGGTTGTTGAGAGTTTGTGTTGGTCACAACCAATTATGGTTTGTGTAATCAGATGATTTGGTTTCTTAATATACTTGTTATAAAGATCACTCCAATTGTACTCTTGACTAGATGAAGTAAACATATTTCATCATGTCAAGTGAAACATTGGTCACTTCGATTCGTTTAAACTTTCGCGCCAAAATTTCTCGTATTTTTAGATGCATGCTTTGCAAATGCACATATTATATTTAGATCCTTATAACCTCCCAAACACTGGAATGTTACACTTATCCAACTTTATTTTGAAGGTTATATTGAAGCAAGTGGATTGCGAATGGGAGAAATGGTTTGTGACAAGACAAATTCGAGTTGAGTCAAGAAAACCAAAGGCGAAAACTCCAACGCCTTATGATGATCTCGATGGGTTAGAAAGGTGGAAGAAAATCAACCAAATAAAAATAATAGTTTTGTTAAAGGTAGTAAATTACCAAATTGACTATTGCAAAAGAAACCAATACGACACACACAGAAAGAACAAAGGAAAAAAATCACGTAAAAGATAAGTGGGGTTAGTGCGGCCAAAGGAAGAGTGACACCGAAATGAACTAACGAAGAATAATCTCGGATGTCACACTAACACAAGATAGACACTAACTCGATTGCTTGCAAGTAAGGCAACTAGATTTGCACAAAGTGTTCATCGGTCACTCACCTTGCTCATGAAGCTAAGCGTTCCTACAAATCTTGGCACCACTCTTTTGTTTTTATTTTTCTAGTTTTATCCTTTTTTATTTTAAATGCTAATGCCCAGATGTTAGAGGATACTACGCGTTTTACGCTCTCACAAAATGCAAAAAAAAAGCACTCTCGGTAAAACTAGTTTAATGCCCTGCAATCGTATGAGCTAGTCCGGTAGGATAAGTGTCGCGAAAGGAAGAAGCGTTATTAAGAGGAAGCAATTTATACCTTGGGTTAGTGTCAATTTGTTGAAGATGTTGACGTTGATGATGTCGTGCCTTGACTCGAAGGACCCTGATTCTGGTTTGTGGGGATGGAGACTCCGGTCTATGGGGCTCTGACTCTAGTGTCGGGGCGGAAGGTTCCGGTCTTTCTCTTATGTGGCCGGAGACTCCGGTCTGCCTGCTCGTGCAGCAAGGAAATCTCAAGAGCGCAAGTATCGACGGGAATTTTGGACGAATTCGGGAAAAGTGTTCAAATAGAAATGTGGGGAGTCCTAAGCAACAAATCCATGGACCAAAACCATGAAAAACTCAACAAAACAGTATATTGATCAAATTCCTTTTTTTCTCTCTCTCGAAATTGGGATGGGGATGAAAACAATTTGGTGGAAAGGGGAAATTGAGGGGTCAAATCCGTGGCAACGAGACTATTGATACCGGATGATGAGGGTAAAAACTCGGGAGTGGCTCGATCTCACGAAAGACCCAAGGGGAAAATCAAGAACACCAAGAACAAGTAACCGAATAACTAGTGCGAACTAGAGGATTCAAAACCCTACAACTAAACCCACAGCCGCCTCTGAGAAACAACCAACTCGAACTCACCTCAATTGGAACCACTTCAACCCTGCGGCTGGTCCACCGCACCAATAGATCCTCGAGGGTCAGTCGAAAAATATTTGGAGAACACCGACAGAATCCCAAGGGGAAAATTGGCAATTCCAAATTAGCCTTGATATGGTCCAAATACAAGAGTAATTGGGGTAGGCCTTGGTACGGTCATCGTTACACACTAGAAGTAGCCTTCGTAGAGGGATAAGGAGGAGCCTTAGCTCTCAATCAAGTCTCAAATCTCATTCTACCTTAATCTGGACGGAGTGGTACCTATTTATAGGCTAAGGGTCGAAGGGAGCGGTTACATGGTCATTTGGACCCTTTCCTGCACGCAGGTAGTCACTTACCCCGGAGACTCCGGTCAAGAGGGGCCGGAGACTCCGGTCTGGGATGGGGCGAGGATCCGGTCTGGCGCGGGCGGAGACTCCAGTCTAGGGCACGGTGGGTGAAGACTTGGATGTTTTCGGTTTTACTCCGAGCATACTCTGGACCCCTAAAGTGCATTTTCGATATCTCTGTGTTTTATGTGTTTGTTAACAAAATAAAGGAGTTTTAACCGTGTGTGCTATTTTGTTGAAAGGTTATAATCATAATCAGCACATAAACGGTGTCAAAGAAATGCTGAAGAAGTTAAAAGATCAACGGATGTTTTTTCTGGCCTCAAGAAGAGCTTTTATGTGCAGCCCGGAATTATTCCGGACCAACCCGGAATTATTCCGGACCAATCCGGGTGATTCCGAGTTGGTCGCAAAAGTTTCTGTTGCAATTCGGAATGATTCCGGGTGATTCTGGGCTCCGGAATTATTCCGTATAAATTCTGACTTGGCCGCAAAAACTTCTGTTACCATTCAGAATTATTCCGGACCAATCCGGAGCACTCCGGACTTGAACGTAAAAACCTCTGTTACAATCCAGATTGCACCGGAATTATTCCGGGAGGCCAGAATTATTCCGGGTGATTCCGTAATGGTCGTGAACAGGGCAGAAAACTGCTAGTTGGTGGTGGGGACTATAAATAGAAGCCTCCTTTCTTCCCCAAGAGCTAGCTCATCAAGAATTTAAGTCTCCATTGATTGAGCTCAACCACCAAGCTAGATCTCCCACCTCCTCCACCCAAACTCATTGAAACTTGGAGGATTCAAGTAGAAGCCCCGGATCTACATCTTCACCAACCGGATTTCCATTTCCCCTCATTAGCTTTAGGTATCCTTGCCTAGGGTTTCCTCTTGTGGAGAACCTAGGCTTCTTGCTACTCTTGGTGATTTGTGATTCTTGGGAGCCCCCAATTTGGTTGTGGGTGTGTGCCCCAAACTTGTTTGTAAAGGATTCGATTCCCACCTCAAAGGGGATCAATAGTGGAAGCTGAACTAGGCCTTTGTGGCGGAGTTCATCGGAGAATAGGGTGAGGCCTTTGTGGCGTTGAGTAGGCCTTCGTGGTGAGCTCACACCCCTCCAGCGAGACGTAATCCCTTAACAAGGAGGAACTCGGGAATACATTGTGTCTCCTCGTGCTTCCATCGGTTATCTCGTTCCCTTATCTTTTACTCACTTGTACTTGTTGCATTAATTGTTGTACTAGTTGCATTAGTTGCTATCCTTGTCATATCGGTAAATTCACCTTAGTTGCACTATCTAGAGAATTTACCTTTGTGTCAAGCCTAATTGTATAGAAAAATTAAAATTGCTCGTAGAACCTATTCACCCCCCCCCCCTCTAGGTGCTCATACTTTACTTTCAATTGGTATCAGAGCCTTGGCTCTTGTATCGGGCTTAACCGCCTAAGAGTTTAAGTATGGGTGAAGAATCGGATACCGAAGGCTCCGTGGTGGCGGTTTCCATGAATGATCTCAATGAGTTGAAAAATTCATTGACCTCATCCATGGACACCAAAATAGATGAGTTACGTCAAGTCTTGATGGAACTCTTGAAAGCCAAAAGACCGGAGGTCACCGGCTCATCTCCTCTGGAAGTACCTCCGGAGGGCGCCAAGAAAGGGGTAGATGGTGAACCATCTAAAAATGCTTCCGCCGAAAACTCCACAAAGAAGGGTACGGAAGGAGATGGAGAATTTCACTCCGTTCCCGGAAGTTATTCTCCCGATCCTCCCGTCCCACATCCTCATATAATTTCTAGGGGAGATCCACCTTAAATTGGTGCTTTTTCTTTTCGTGAATGGCAATATTACATGGAGACTCACTTGAACTCTTCTTGTATAGAGCTTTGGAGAGTCACTCGTGATGGATAAAAACCTCATGACCCAAAGAACCTAACAAGAAGAGAAGCCCTAGATTTTCAACTAAACTACACCGCCTTGTCAATTCTTCATCAAGCCGTGGGTCCTAACCACATGCCGCATCTCCAACAATATTTCACCGCCAAGGAAACATGGAACGCTTTTGTCGTCATGTTTGTGGGCAATGAGAGCATGCAAAGGAATAGGTATGATGCCTTGACCAATGAGGCCGAAGGGTTCTCTATGCATGATGGAGAGAACCATGAAGACATGTACCGAAGGCTCAAGACACTTGCCACTGCATTCACTAATGTTGGTGCCAAGTACATTGATGATGCTTGGATCAAAAGGAAGTACATGATTGCCCTCATGCCATTTGAGCCCGCGGACTTGAAGAGCATTCAATGAAGACATGATTTCCCTTCTATGACCTCAACTCAAGTCTTGCAAGAAATGTGCTCCTATCAAGTGCAAACCAAGAATGCTCTTGACAACTGTGCTAGGGCCATAGGAATGCACAAAGGGGCATCGGTTGCTTTGAAGGCCAAGGTTGTGTCTCAAGAAGTTGAGTATGAAGAACAAGGCAATGTGGTGTTGGCTCCCTTGAAGGATCAAGAGTATGATCCCGTGCTCAAGGATATCATTTCTCTCACCGTGCAAAAGTTTTGGAGGAATCCTCCCAAGGCCAAGAAATTTGTTGAGGAGAAGACCAAGTCTCGCTATGGCAATGATGGGGCTCAAAAAGTGAGGTTTTGCTTCAATTGCCAATACAAGTACCACTTCATTGCGGAGTGTCCCTATGCAAATAGAGAACACCATGGTGGCAAGCTCGTTCGCAAGGACAAGTCCAAGGTTGAGTTCAAGAAACCTCATTTCAAGAAGAAACCTTTCAACAAGAGGAATATGATTCCGGGAGTGATGAAGAAGAAGAAACCACAAGTGAAGTGGCCGCTCTAGCCATGGCTTTTACTCCATCGTCTTCATCTCTCTTTGAATCCCCCAATGAAAATCATCCTCACCCAAATGCCAAGTGCTTCATGGCTAAGGCCTCGGAGGTATCACCTTCTCTCAACTCTAAGACCCCAAGTGAACTAGAAAATCTTGCTAGTCTTAGAGTAGAAGATGAAATGATCTCTTTGGAACGTTTTATGTATAACATGCAAGGGGAGACCAAGAAGTACTTCGAACATCTCATGAGCCAATTGGGAGAGGCCCAAGAAGCTCTTGAGAAGAAAGGTCAGGTTGAAAGAAGGGATGCGGATGAAATCGCATCCCTCACTATGACTCTTGAGGAAGAGCATGATGGTAGAGTTTCTCTTGAGGAGGAAATTGAATCTATTGAAGAAACTCATAATGAACTTGTTTCTAATATCACTAAGGAACATGATCTTGCAATTGTTAAATATAAAAAGGCTAAAAGTGATAAGGTTGAGTTTGGGGTTGGTCATGGTAGACTAACCGATGCTCACAAAGTTTTGGAGAGTCAACATTCTTCCCTCAAAGAGTTGCATGAACAACTTCAAACTCAACTTAATCAACTTAACAACCCTAGCACCTCTACTTCTTATTGTGATCATGCAAATATTATTGAGGAAAATTCTAGGTTGAAGGATGAGCTTGCAAGGCTCAAGGGCAAAGGCCCTCAAGTTTAGAAGGTTGTGGCCTCTAACCCACAAGTGGTGGCCATAGTCCTCATGTGGTTGTTGCTAGACCACAATTGAGTGCCCCAAGGCAATAAGTGGACAAGCAAGGACTTGGCTATGTTTCCAAGAAGAAGAACAAGAAGAAGGCCAACAATGGTGCATCGAGTGGTATTGTCATTAGGGACAACACTACTCGTAGCACTCCTGCACAAACAAGCAATGTTGCTTCGAGTAGTAGTGTCATGAGGGACAACACTACTCGGAGTATCTCCGCGGGAACTAACAATCCACACCATTTCTTATATGTTGATTATTATGGTGTTGTGCAAGCTAAATATGTTGGTCCTATTGAGGGTTACATTGACTATACTATTTGGGTTCCAAAGACCCTTGTTGCTAACATGAAGGGACCCTCCTCAGGTCCTAACTCTAGTCAATGATCTCTTGCAGGACTATGCTTCCGGTGGGTCTAAATGGATAATTTATAGTGGATGCACTAGTCATATGACCGGAAGCAAATAACTCGTGATGGAGTTGCTCCCAAATGATATTCAAGCAACCGTCACCTATGGAGACTCGTCCTCGTCTAAGGTAGTGGGGTTCGGCAAGGTTGTGATTGCTCCCGATATCACTATCGTGAATGTCATGCTTGTCGAATCCCTTGGTTTCAATTTACTTTCCGTCCGCTCTCTTGGAAAGATGGGTTTCTCCGTCTTTTTTGATGAAGATATTGTGGTCCTTTTGAGGAGCAAGACTCTTGACGTCGCATACGTGGGACATGTTGACAATGAGTTGTTCGTGGTGGACTTTTCGAAGTCTACCAACTCTCAATCAATGTGTCTTTTCGGAAAGGCGGACGTGGGATGGTTGTGGCATCGCCGCTTATCCCATGTCAACATGAGAACTTTGCAAAGTCTTCACAAAGGTAGCCTTATTGTCAGACTAAAAGAAAATGTTTCCTTTTCCAAAGATCGCGTTTGTAGGTCGTGTGTTGAAGGAAAGATGCATGATATCTCGCACAAGGACAAGACTATTATTTCATCAAAGAGGATCTTGGAGCTTCCCTATGTTGATCTCTTTGGCACCGTGCCCAAGGCAACTCTTGGTGGCAAGAAGTATTGCTTGGTGATTGTCGATGATTATTCAAGATATACTTGGGTTTATTTCTTCAAGTGCAAGAGTGAAACTCAACAAACCATCATCGACTTCTCCAACGAAGTGCAACGTCGACACAATGTGCAAATCATGGCTATTAGGAGTGATAATGGTTCGGAGTTCAAGAACTACACTTTGAATGAATTCCTTAGTGAAGAAGGAATTCGTCATCAATACTCCGCCACTTACACTCCTCAACAAAATGGTGTTGACGAAAGGAAGAATCACACTCTCTTGGATATGGAAAGGATCATGTTGGCGGAGTAATATTCTCCCCAATATTTATGGGCCGAGGCCATATCCACCGCACGCCACTCCTCCAACCGCCTCTACATCCGCAAGGGCTTGGACAAGACTCCATATGAGATTCTCACCGGCAACAAACCCAACGTCTCATACTTCCGTGTATTCGGTTGTAAGTGCTTTTATTTGATCAAGGGTGTTAGGTTGTCTAAATTTCAATCCAAAACTATTGAGGGTATATTTGTTGGTTACGGTGCCGAATCCCACACTTATAGAGTCTTCGACAAAGCCTCACGGATTGTCATAGAATCTTGTAGTGTGGTTTTCGAGGAAAATGATGGCTCCCAAGTGGCGCAATTTCATGTTTCTAATGTAGATGTTGAAATGCCTCAAGAAGCCATAGGAAGGATGGGTGTGGGATTTTTCCGCCCCATCGAGGGACACCTTGTGGCGACTCGAGAAGGACTATGCTCTACTCAAGTGGAGCCCTCCTCTACAATAGAAGAACAAGCCAATGAGCCAAGTGTTGCACCTACCCAAGAACATGTTGAAGACCCTCTTCTTATTGACCAAGCTACTACGCAAGATTTTACCACTCCTATCATTCATGCTAGTCAAGGTCAAGGCCAAGATACACCATCCTCTTCATCCTCCCCTCAAGTTGAAGTTAGTGATTATGATGATGATGATCATGATGATGATCAAGGCCAAGTTGGTCAAGATGGGGACCCAAATGATCAAGATGATCAAGTGATCCCTCCTCGCAATAATGAGGAGATCGAAGCTCGTCGTGCTAAAAGGATAAGAAGAGCTTTGAAGCATATTGATGCCCAAGACAACAAGGTCTTGGAAGATATTCAAGCTAGAAGATCCACAAGAAGGCAATTGGCACATTTTAGTGAGCATCAAGCTCACATATCTATGGTGGAACCAAGAAAGTGTTTGAAGCTCTTGAGGACTCCGATTGGGTTGAAGCTATGCATGATGAGCTCAATAACTTTGACCATAACATGGTTTGGAGATTGGTTGAGAAGCCCAAAGATTTCCACAATGTTATTGGCACTAAGTGGATATTCAAGAACAAGCAAGGTGAGCATGGCATTGTTATAAGGAACAAGTCAAGATTGGTAGCTCAAGGTTACAATCAAGTTGAAGGCATTGACTTTGATGAAACCTATGCTCCAGTGGCTCGCCTTGAGTCCATACATATCCTTCTTGCTTATGCATCTTCACATAATTTCAAATTGCAACAAATGGATGTTAAAAGTGCTTTCTTGAATGGTCCACTAAAAGAGGAGGTATATGTTAAGAAACCTCCGGGGTTCGAGAATCTCAACTTTCCTAACCATGTCTAAAAACTCGACAAGGCACTCTATGGTCTCAAACAAGCACCACGTGCATGGTATGAGCACTTCAGAGAGTTGTTGGATGACCGTGGTTTTGAAGTTGGGAAGATCGACCCCACTCTCTTCACCAAGAGAGTAAAGGGAGAGCTTTTCATATGCCAACTATATGTGGACGATATCATCTTTGGCTCAACTAACCAAGCTTTCAATAATGAGTTCTCAAAGCTTATGACTGACAGGTTCGAGATTTCTATGATGGGAGAGCTTAAATTCTTTCTTGGCTTCGAGATCAAGCAATTGGCTAGAGGGACTTTCATTTCTCAAGCCAATTATACCCAAGACATGATCAATAGGTTTAATTTCCAAAATTCAAAGATCAAGCCATATCCTATGCAAGTCAAGTGCACCTATCTCGTAACCCGAAGGGTAAAGATGTGGAACCAAAGTTGTATTGTTCTATGATTGGTTCTTTGCTTTATCTTTGTGCATCTAGGCCCGATATCGTTTTGAGTGTAGGTGTGTGTGCAAGGTATCAAGCGGCCCCTAAGGAAATCCATTTAATGGCGGTCCATAGGATCTTTCGATATTTGGTTCATACGCCAAGGTTTGGTTTGTGGTACCCAAAGGGGGCACAATTTTCTCTCAAGGGCTACAGGGATTTCGATTGGGCGGGTGATCAAGATGATAGGAAGTACACCTCCGGGGATTGCCAATTTCTCGGTAGGTCCTTGGTGAGTTGGTCTTCCAAGAAGCAAAATTGCATATCTCTCTCCACCGCCGAAGCCGAGTATGTAGCCGCCGCAAGTGCTTGCACTCAATTTCTATGGATGAGGCAAACTCTCAAGGAATATGATGTTCATTTGGATAAGGTGCCTCTTTTGTGTGACAAGGAAAGTGCCATCAAGATCGCATAAAACCCCGTGCAACATAAAAGAACGAAAGCATATTGAGATTCGCCATCATTTCATCCGAGACCATGTGGCAAGAGGGGATATTGCTCTATCTTATGTGCCCACCAAGGACAATCTTGCGGATATCTTCACGAAGCCACTCGATGATGCACGATTCATGTTCTTGAGGAATGAACTAAATGTCATTGATTCTAGGAGTTTGACTTGAGGATCTTGCACACACCCTTATAGATGAAACATGTTTGGGTTTAGGTGTAGGCATGGACATAGGGGGAGTGTTATCCTAACACATCGGGTTCTCCCTCCCCCCATCATGCCCAAAGCAAAAATTCATTGTTATCTCTCTTTTTCTAATGTTGAATTGCGAGCTTCAATGTTGAGTAATGGCAATGCCCCCAAGATATATCTTCGCGGTTGCATACCATGAACTCTTACATGGTGGCTTAGGCCACCAACCTCTTCTCCTTTGAAGAGTTGGTTCTTAGTTGGTTGCTTTTGGTTCATTGAGTTGTTTTTCCGAATACTACTTCTCGTTGCTATCTTGAATCTTATTTGCATCTTCCCCGAGAAGTAATACTAGGAATTACTAACCCCTTTGTTATATTTTCCATTTGACCTCTCCTTATGTTCATCTCTGCATATGCCTTACTCCACACAAAGACACACCGTTCCTAGCCTTTCCAACTATCAGTTTTTGGTCTTGTTTGGAGCAAATCCTGGACTGGCCGGAATTATTCCGGAAGAATCCGACCCAGCCGGAAAAATTACGGATACTTCCGGAATAATTCTGAACCATCCGGATTAATTCCGGGCCATTCCGGACCTGCCAGTTTTCATTATAAATAGGCCCGCACGCATGGGAGGAAGTTTCTTCTCCACTTTTCCCCCTCCTCCCGTGCCCTAGCCACCATAGTTCGCTGCATCTGTCCCCGTTTCCCTTAGGGAGGATTTTTTATCCCTCTTTGGACAAGGACATCCCCCATGGAAGATATTGTGATTGGCATCTCTTCTTTCTCGTTTTTATTGGTTTATTTTGGTTCTAGATGAAATCTCACCTAGGGTTTGATCTAGATCCGAGTTCCTATCAACTAGTTCATCTTGCTAATCTCCCTACCTAGTTCCCATGACATCTTAGATCTAGTCTAACCATTTTCCAATCTAGACTTTGATCTACCTCATATTTTGTCACTCCCACGGTTTCCAGCACGGTAGTTTTCCTCTAGGATCGTTTCCAAGGCCTTCCTCAAAGTTTGGTGCAGTTAGTAAGCCAAGAAATCGAGTTTGTGGGGATTTCTCGAGTCAAATCGAGGGGCCCGGAATAATTCCGGATCAATCTGGAGCAATCCGGATCGCTCCGGAATAATTCCGGACCAATCCGGAAAAATTCCGGATCCTGCCAGAAATTTCGAAATCTTGCACTTCATCAAACTTTTTGGAGTTCTTTTGTTCCCGTTTGGCATATGCACTCATCTATTGCTATTCCTATGTCCTCTATTCACATGTACTGGCTCTCGTACGGGTACCAAGAGAAAGTCCTCCGCTGGAAGGGGTGCTTGTCCTACAAGGGGTCGCACCTCCGATCATCATAGCGGGAATCGTGATGACAATCAGGTTGAGAAGCTGCCCGAAGGGGATATGAAGTCGTACTCCATCACTCAGTGGAAGCATATCAAGAGGAAGAACCTTTACTGTTTTGTTGAGTCCACTTGTCAGGATCCACGTTTTTGGACAAATCTTCAGCAAAAGTGTTGGGATGATTTCTATTCTACTCAGAATCCTATTGTCTGTGAGAAGACACAGATTTACATGGACTTCTATCATAGGCACAAGAATGGTGATCTTCGTCATGTTCATGCTTGATTGGCGAAACTGGGTGTGGCACCACTTCTGGAGTTTGAGTGTGAGTATTGTCCGGACTTTATTGCTTAGTTCTATTGCACTCTCCACTGCACGGGTGATGCCATGCGCACTATGACTTGGATGTCTGGGGATGAGAAGATCTCGAGCAACTTGGTTGAATTTGCTGAGGCACTGGGTTACAGATGGACTGCCACTTATGGTCATCATGGTTTCAAGGTTCATGACAACCCAGAGTTTGATAACTCCATCTTGGAATTCTGCTATCCTCCTGATGTTCAGGGTAAGACTAGGCCTTTCAACTCCAACATGTACCCCTACTACAACATGTTGTCCAAGATCTTCCGTGCCACCATTGTGGTCAAGGCTGGTGACTACTCTGCCATCAGGGCCTTCATGGTGAACCTCATGATGCTCACTAGGCCTCAAAATCAGAGGAAGATTGATGTGATGGAATTTCTGTACCGTGAGATATGTATTGGGATCATGGAGAAGAGGAAGCCTGCTTATGGCCCGTTGATTCAGAGGTTCATTAATGCCAAGCTGGGAGTTGAGATCATGGATGAGTTTCCAGTGGTCAAGGGCAAGAAGATGGTGCCTTCTCTCATTCGTGGTCTGGAGATTCCTAAGTACATTAGGGCCAAGTCCAAGTCTCCTATGGCCACTCCTTCTGCTTCTTCGATTGGTTCCTCTCAGCGTCCATCTAGTGGCATTGCCAAGTTCTTCAAGGCCATGTTCAGTATGTGCAGTGACACTAGGAAGATTGCCCATGAGGCTAGGGAGTTGGCCAAGGAGAATCGCCACATTCATAACGCTGACCGTAGAGCTGCTGGGATTGCTGTGCCTGAGGATCCTCCATCTCTTGTTGCTGATGTCTATGTTCCCACTGAGATGCCCGAGATTCATGATGATGATTTCTACTTTGGGGTGCTTCCAGCTGATGTTGATGATGAGGATGAATCTGCTGAAGATGACTTTGATGATGCTGGCAACCTTGGAGATCGTGAGAATGGAGAGGAAGAAGAGGAAGAGGAAGATGAAGATGAGCACCACAGAGGAGATGATGACGTCGAGTGATCTCTTGGGATGCTAGTTGGACTCGTTTTCCCTTTTTGGCGTCTTGATGCCAAAGGGGGAGAAGGAGTCCCTATTTAGGATTTCACGGGCTTTGCAAGGGTGGGAGCACGAGTCTTTTGCCTTTTGTTTTCGATCTTATAGGCTTGTGCTCCTGTTTCTTTAATTTTGTTTTCATTGTTGCAAACTTTTTTATTATTCGTGTGGAACCTTGTGACTTGTTTGTGTCACCCTACCCGTGGTTATGCTGCTATCATGCTTGCTTACATTATTATTATCTATATGCATGTATTGTGAACTTGTTTTGACTGCTTGGTGTCTAAAACATAGGGGGATCAAAACCTATGAAGTGTGTGCCTCACGACACATATCGAGGAAGATCTCCGTCTATTGTTTGGAGACCATTTCTTTATGTTCACCTTGTTTATCCTCGTGAATCTTTATGTTTTCATCAAACACCAAAAAGGGGGAGATTGAAAGTGCATTTTCGATATCTCTGTGTTTATTGTGTTTGTTAACAACATAAAGGAGTTTTAACCGTGTGTGCTATTTTGTTGAAAGGTTATAATCATAATCAGCACATAAACGGTGTCAAAGAAATAGTGAAGAAGATAAAAGATCAACGGATGTTTTTATGGCCTCAAGGAGAGCTTTTATGTGCAGCCCGGAATTATTCCGGACCAATCCGGGTGATTCAGAGTTGGCTGTAAAAGTTTCTGTTGCAATTCGGAATGATTCCGGGTGATTCCGGGCTCCGGAATTATTCCGGAGAAATTCCGACTTGGCTGCAAAAACTTCTGTTACCATTCGGAATTATTCCGGACCAATCCGGGTGGATTCCGACTTGAACGTAAAAACCTTTGTTACCATCCAGATTGCTCCGGAATTATTCTGGGAGGCCGGAATTATTTCAGGTGATTCCGGAATGGTCGTGAACAGGGCAGAAAACAGCTAGTTGGTGGTGGGGACTATAAATAGAAGCCTCCTTTCTTCCCCAAGAGCTAGCTCATCCATAATTTAAGTCTCCATTGATTGAGCTCAACCACCAAGCTAGATCTCCCACCTCCTCCACCCAAACTCGTTGAAACTTGGAGGATTGAAGGAGAAGCCCCGAATCTACATCTTCACCAACCGGATTTCCATTTCCCCCTCATTAGCTTGAGGGATCCTTGCCTAGGGTTTCCTCTTGTGGAGAACCTAGGCATCTTGCTACTCTTGGTGATTTGTGATTGTTGGGAGCCCCCAATTTGGTTGTGGGTGTGTGTCCCAAACTTGTTTGTAAAGGATTCGATTCCCGCCTCAAAGGGGATCAATAGTGGAAGGTGAACTAGGCCTTTGTGGCGGAGTTCATCGGAGAATAGGGTGAGGCCTTTGTGGCGTTGAGTAGGCATTAGTGGCGAGCTCACACCCCTCCAACGATACGTACTCCCTCAACAAGGAGGAACTCGAGAATACATCGTGCCTCCGCGTGCTTCCATTGGTTATCTCGTTCCCTTATCTTTTACTCACTTGTACTTTTTGCATTAATTGTTGTACTGGTTGCATTAGTTGCTATCCTTGTCATATAGGTAAATTCACCTTAGTTGCACTATCTAGATAATTTACCTTGGTGTCAAGCCTAATTGTGTAGAAAAATTAAAATTGGTCGTAGCACCTATTCACCCCCCTCTAGGTTCCCATACTTTACTTTCAACCCCCTATCTAGAGGCTCACGCAAGTTGACAACAGAGGGAGCTCGAGGATGGGCCGGAGACTCCGTTTTGGTCGACGGGCCGGAGACTATGGTCTTGGTGGTGCCAATGCGTGAGTGGGACGGAGACTCTGGTCTCGGTAAGCCGGAGACTCCGGTCTTGACAGCTTCATCCAACTTCTTCTCTTGGTCATCTTCTCCATTCCACTTGGGTTTGTCTTGGGAATCGTCCAGCACATCATTGGGGCCATCTTTGAGGTCACATCCGAGGATGCAAAGTAGATCCGTATGAGGTAGCGAACCGTTCAACAAGTCACTGAGATCATAGAGAGCTAAAGGCGAGTTCACCTTGTCTGGCATAGCTTTGACTCGTGCTCTCGTCATTAATCTATTGTGTATTGTGGAAATGCTTGGCGGAATGGGTTGAGTTTCATCAAGTCCCCCTCGTCTACCTATCTTGCGTAGCAATCTTTGTGTCTGAGTAGGACTCCACCTCCTACTCGTTACGGTCTTGAGTCTTTATGCTCCTTAGCGGGTCTTCTTGATGAGCATAGGGCTTAGTCGCACCCGGTATACTAATAGTGGGCACCCACGGGGCAATGCCCACGTCGCGGATAAAAATTAAGCAAGGTCAAGCCAACAATACTAACATAAGCTCATGGTCCTGCCATGGTCAACAAGTTAAAGATCAAGACAAGAGACAAGAAACAAGGTCAAAGATGGATCCCAAGAAGAAAGAAACCCGTTAGACGGGGGCATAGTTGGGCTAGTCCACCTGGACCATGTCCCATCTCCTCTCTTATCCATATTTCTCCTGGACTAGTGGACCGAAATTTACCACTCTATTCCTCCCACCTTCCACCAAGAAGGCTAGCCTTGATCATTTATGTCACACCCTAGATTTGGGACACTTGTAACACATGAGGGAGACCATTTTGTGAGCCAACAAAAACTTTTAAGTTCCCTTGTGTAATCCAACATTATGTATTGAACCATGGTTATCTATGCAATGCAAGCAAATTTGATTCAAAAATCATTCACTCTGTTTCTGATGTTTTCTTGATATTCTGGATTGTTTTCCACCTGGTGTTTCAAAAGTTGTTCATCCAAATTCTTGTGGAAATGTTGTAATCAACTTCTAATTAATATTTGGATTGATTAGAATCAAGAAAACAATTTGAAAAAAGTTTAACCCAAGGTTTTCCTTAGGATTTTCTATTAAAAACATTTCTGAAAAATAAGCCAATTAGGTGTTTTTCACCCTTGTTATCTATATGCTAGAGATTCACATTTTGTGTTTTCTTGGCATGGATGTGATATCTATTATATGGACTACAAATTGTTTAACTTTGTTTGAAAAATTGAATCACAGAAACAATCAATTGCTTGGTGTTTTTGTCTTAAGATAATAAGACAGAATTAGTGATTTTTGGAAAACAGAGAAAAACCCAAACTAGCCATTTCCCCACCTTGTTTTCTTGGTGCATTTGAATTTCAAATTTGTTTCTTTTTGCTGTTTATGAAAGTACTAAAGTTGCTTAACAGAACCATACTTGGAAAACAAATTTTGAATAAGGTTTGGTCCATGAAAACAACTAAAATATTTGGCTAATCCACACTGCAAACCAACACTTACAAAAATTCTGAAACTGAAACTGCAACTATTTTTTTTTCAGAAACAGTGAGTTTGCTCGATTTTCAAATGATCATATCTTTTTATTGGTTCAACCAAATGCTGCAAGGTTTTGAGCTTCTAGAAGCCTAGTCAGCACCCTGTCCTTTCCATCCCTTAGCTACCAAGTTGTTTGACTAGAGAGGGAGAGAGAGCAGGGAACAGAGAGGGAAACGGGAGGGGGAGGGATGGGCACGGCCTGACAGCCTCATCCCTGCCGCGTGCCACAGTGGCACTCGCGATTTTCTTTCGCTTCCCCTCGCCCAAGTGGCCTTTGACCGGCCTTGCCACGCCCCTGGACGCACCCAAGAGCCGTAGGGCACGGCATGGGCATGCCAGAGCGCGCACGGGCCCGTCATGCTGACGTCCGTGGCCACCCGGGGGTGCACCACTGCCGTCAGCCCCTATAAAGCCATGCCCAAGGCCCCTGCCTTTGCGCACACCCTCACTCTCACTCACTCACTCGTCCTAGCCACCGCATTGAGCTCAAGTAGCCCTAGCTAGCCAGAGAACGCCATAGAACCACCGCGGGTACTCGAGGTGAAATACTCGCGCCCCAAGCCATCCCCACTCTCTCTGTCACTTGAGATCGAACCCCCACCATCCGTAGAGCTATCATGACCCTCCCCGTGGTTCCTCGTTTGCAGGGACGCCGAGACCACGTCGGAGCCGCCGCGGGACGTCTGCACGGCGTCGTTGATTGGAGCTACCCCGAGCCTTGATCTTTGCGCCCCTGCACAGCCACGAGCATCTGCGACCTCCTCGACCACTCGCCGCGGTTCTGCAACCCCCCTAGGTGAGCTATTTCACCTTGGTTCGCCGCCGACCGCTCGCGTCCTCGTCGGAGAGAAAAAGGAAAGAGAGAGAGAGGCGATGACCGTGCGTTGTAGATCTAAAGATCTACGGTCACACTTGAATAGCGAACTGGTACGCGCCTTCGCGCGTGTCGCGGAAGCGAGGCGGGCCGCCGAGCGCAACTAGGGCCGTGCGCCGTGTGTTGCTCAGCCCGCGGGCGTTTTTATTTTTATTTTCTGAAATGAACTGAATCTGCTGTTTGTTTTAATCGTGTGAGAAAATGTTAAACTCAAAAATAAAATGAACCAAAATTACTTGAGGTGTATGAACGAATTCCTGAACGAATGCAACTTGCAGAACTGGATTTGAACATTTTGAGAACGAATGAAAAATGTTGAACTGAGCACTGTCTGTTAAGGAAAAAGTGGGATAACTTTTGATTAGAATGGTTCAAATGTGAAAACTAAAATTCCTGGAGTAGCCCTTGACTAGATCTACCAGTAGAGCTTGACCTCACCTCAAGGTGAGCTAACATTTGTAAATGACATTCATTTTGGTAAAAGTCCAGTAGCCTGTTTTGTGAGTTTTAGGATTTATTTTCCAACACTTTTTTATGTGAATCCAATTTGATATGTTAGATATTGGATAGATCTATTATATCCTAGCTTTGTGTGATTTTTAGAGCTCTAGAATTATTTTGGCAACATATCTAAGAAATTGCACTTTTAGAGCTCTAGGAAATGCTTAGCCATGTTTTGTCCAAGTTATTATGGGTGTTTTCACATGGATCCAGTACCATTTTGGTACTGGATATTACTTGTTTTCATATATGTAAGGTCACATTTGTTTCTTTAGGAATGCATGTGTAGGTTTAATATTTATTACTAGTAGTAGTGTTTTCACTAGAATATCTTGTAGTATTTTTATTTAGAATATTTTTGGTTTCCACAAGTTGGACAAGAGGCTTAATACCTCTTAAATGGCATGTAAAACTTAGTGGAACACCCACTGGTTCCATCTCATTTGGTTGAGAAATAATTTATTTCAACCATAATAGTTGTAGTAGTAATAGTAAATATTACCCCTTTGAGTGCATTCATGTGTGGAATTATTTTATGACCTTGTGTGTTATTTTTGTGTGTTCATTGCTTGCTGTATGTTATAGTTGAGTGTAATTGCTTGCTTAGTAAGGTTATGATTGAGTGCTATTACTTTTATTTTTACGGCGATAGAAACCGAAGAAGAGATAGTTGGAGTAGGAGGTTATTACTACCACTCCTGTTGTGATCACGAGCAAGACCCTCGTTTCCTCCAAGGCGAGCCATCCTTTAAGCTTGATGTTATTCCTACTTATCATTATCTATCATGCAACATCTACTTCTGAAGTTTTCAAAAACTTGTTTACCAAAAACTATATGTATTGAGTGAATATTACTATTATTATTATATAGTATCTTATCACTTTGCCATTAGTCAACCTGGTGTTACCAAGCCTTTAGCAACCATAAGGTATATAAATACCGCCGAAGATAATAATCTTGAGTCCCTAAGTGGACACTTTTAAAATGTGCTTTTGCAAACAAAATGGTTCTATGAGAAGTCCACGGTGGAAAGGCGGGACCTTGTTCACCGAGGGAGCTAAGGAGTGTTGTTTTAAATGTTTCACAAAAGGCACATAGCCTAGTCTTCGCTGGACAACCAAGAAGTACTGCCACTCTACCCCAACATGGATACGGGGCCTATCTAGATACTTGAACTTGTTAGTATGTGTTTCATTCCAAGATGCTATAGAGAGAATGATTCTCTGAACCAAAGTGTCGCCAGGAGGGAGAAACGGGACATACACAGTGAGGGATTAAGTTCTCCTCCGGAAGCGACAGTTGGGTCTCCTGACAAGGCAGGGTGGGACCTGGTGCCGGGGAGAACACCCCACCTGAAGGAATGAGCATATACTACCTTGTGTCAGAGTGGACATTTAGGATCATTCTTCTGATGCTTGCATATCGCTGTGTCGATCCATGGGTGGTTCATGGCAGATGATTGGATCTAGTGGAATGTGTAAACCTCTGCAGAGTAAAACTATTCAGAATAGCCGAGCCCTCGGATATGGGCAGTTGAAAGGCCATGTAGCTAGTATTGTGTCAAGTTTTCAAAATGTGTTTTTGAACAAAGGACTTGTACCTGGGAGGTACTGATGAAGGATCTGGACATCTTGTTCCAAGAAGTTTTGCAAAGAAAACTTTCTCTTATAAAACCTCTTGTACATGCGATATCTACAAGAGAAAGAAAAATTATATTATTTTCTTCTGAAGTATCTTCTTCAACGAAGATACAGATAAAAATGAATGCAACTATGATGTCATCTTAGATGTACACCATAGGTAGTGAACCCTATTTATAGCCTTCCTATCCACCAAATAAGCATGATGCATTTTGTAAGTGTATGAAGCATGACCTGCCGAGTACATTCAAAAGTACTCATATTGGTTTCCCCGCTGACTATTTACTTGGCCAGACTTTGAGGAGACGCCGTTGGAGGAAGAATACGAGGAAGGGTACTACTCTGACGACTACGCGAACTAGGCCCGACTCCCGGTCAGCAGTCTGTCGGTGACGACGTGACATGGGCTATCTACGTATGTTTGTTTTCCGCTGTGTTTGTGAGATGTGAGACTTTGCTTGTCCTGCGTGACAGCTAATAAAGACTTGGTCATGTGACCATTGGCTTGCAAGACTGTTGTTATTCGTGTAATGGATAATGTATATGTGTACCACTCCGTATGTTGTTCACGACTGAATTTCCTGGGATCGTGAATGTATGCATATGAGGGATTCTGGACCTTCCAGTTTGGGGCCTCTACAATTTCCCAAGCACTCCTTCCCATAAACCCCCAAGGGGGTGAAGGGCCCATTCACTCATATTCAATACAAGAAGAGGAGAGTGATATAGCTCCAAGTCTCACATGATGAGTTTAGTTTCGCCTTGGGAAGTCGCCGATGGGCCAAGATCCATGCTCAAATCTCCAACAAGACGGTCCAAACTAATAAAAAAATACATCCAAACTAATAAAAAAAATACATCGTTGTGTCAACTCTTGCATAGTGTACGGCGACCTTCGTCGGCGTACACACCCGTACTAACTGCTATTTAACCACATAACTCCAGACACCCCAAAATCAACCTTGTTACAAAAATCTTCTATACAATAATCCTTAATTACTTATACTAATTTTTGTGAAGCGCGTGAGCCTTATAAGTTGGATTGGAGGGAGCAGTGCTAAGCAACATACTACTTTTGTGTCATCAAACTATGTACCTTCAAAACATACATGGAGAGTTTCAGGTTCGATGCCAGGACAATATGCTGAAACTAATATATGCGGCTACCTCCGTTCATAATGGAGTACTAAATATTGTTTAGTTACTTTTGAAAAATTTGCGTCCATCCAACACCCCTTACTTGTGAGTCAAACCTTGACCTTCATTGAAACAAGAGAATGACCAGTCCTCGGTACTTTGTATCCTTTCCATGAATATATCACAGGTATCTATGCTATTCTTCCTTAGGCTAGTCACAATGGGGAGTAAGGCCTTTCGTAACGCATCGTATCTTAGCGTAGTATCCTAGGTACTATTGTATTACAAGAGACAACCATCCTGATGCATGGTTTCTTAAGCGTCGTATCTAAGAGGACTAGCATTTAATGAATTTGGCCTCATACTTGCATGTGATTGGTCTAATCATATTTTTTGCATATGATCTCGTGCAAGAGCCGTATCCTAAATAAGAGCAAGTACAATAAGGCCATGTAAGCGGGCTATAAGCAATTAAATAGTATATTTGTGCTTAGTTGGATGAGAGAGAAGAGGAGACGGAAGATAAGCGGGCTACAAGATAGTAGCCAGCTCTTGCACGTGTCCATAGTCACGCCGGGCATAAAACCCGATTCCCGAACCCGACATCCGAATTTCCCGAACCCGAACCCGAATTTCCCGAACTCGAATATCCCGATCACTTTCTCGGGTAGCTATTTGGAAAACCCGAAATAATTTCAGGTAATTCGGGATTCCAATCCTGCCACCCGAATAGCCCGAACGTCCCGAAAAGAGAAAGCCCAGGTCGGCAGCCCAACAAGCGTCCAATCTCTAACTAGCCCAATACACTATTTAATACCTCATTAGTTTCCAGTACGCTCATATTCTAGTCTCCCTGTGATCCCGTCAAGTGCCTTGTCTAATCCCTCTTCCTCGATGGTGACCCAGGCTGCAGCCGCCACACGCTGTCGATCCCTCTCCCCAGATCTCGACCCAGATTAGTGAGCGAATACCACCAAAGATCAATTGCCGCTGTCATCCGCTAGGCTGCGCCAACACATCGTCGCGGAGTCGCCCGCCCTCATCCACTGCCTCAGCGCACCGTCGCCATGCTGCTGTCTCTTCACCGACGAGACGACGACGACGAGGTCTACAAGTACAAGAACGAATCAAGGCTCTGCAAGGATGCCTACATTCTCCTCGTTCCATTCAAGTACGGTGGACAGCGACGACAGTAGTGAAAGTCAAAAGAGGTGGAAGGGGAAAGCTGCAGCACGAGCTCGGCAACTGAAGGACGATTTTTTGCTTTCGTTTTTTCTGTGTTTACTTCGGGCTATTCGGGATTACCCGTACCCGAACCCAAATATTCGGGAACCCGAATCGTCGGTAACACTTATTCTAGTGAAATTTCGGGAGTCATTTTTCACAACCCGGATTTCTTTTTACCCGAATTTCCCGACCCGAAAATTCGGGAAAACCCGAAAGCCCGGCCTGAGTCCATAGGCACTTTGTGAGAGTGTAAGATGGGCCATATGTTAACAAAATAGTACACACATATAGTCTACTATTATACATGTTGGCTATAAGCTGACTATATATGACGTGGCAAGTCCTTATAGCCAGCAGCCGGTTCTATTATTAACCATGCTCTAAGATACAACAACACTCTCTTTCTTCAATTAATATGGTGCCACATAAGCAATATGCATATGATATCGTGCCAAGATACGACCATTACGGAAGGCCTAACATAGACTAGTAACATACATGTTATCCTAGGCTATGTTATCACCTCCACAATGGGTAGTAACCAACATGTAGTGTCATACAAGCCCTATTAATTAGCTTATAGACTCACACTGTCTTGGGATATGTGATGTTACGGTAACTAGCTAAGTTACCACAACACTCTCTCTCCTTATTAAATATTTGCCACATCAGTTTTTTGTCCTACGTGGCATCGATGTTACTAGTGAAGTTACTCCCACTAGGGCTAGCCTTAAACTAGCCACAATGGGGGTATCATAGGTAGTATTATACATGCTCAGGCCGGGCGTTCAGGTTTTGCCGAATTTTCGGGTCGGGAAATTCGGGTAAAAAGAAATTCGGGTTGTGAAAAATGACTCCCGAAATTTCACTAGAATAAGTGTTACCCGACGATTCGGGTTCCCGAATATTTGGGTTCGGGTACGGGTAATCCCGAATAGCCCGAAGTAAACACAGAAAAAACGAAAGCAAAAAATCGTCCTTCAGTTGCCGAGCTCGTGCTGCAGCTTTCCCCTTCCACCTCTTTTGACTTTCACTACTGTCGCCGTTGTCCACTGTACTTGAATGGAACGAGGAGAATGTAGGCATCCTTGCAGAGCCTTGATTCGTTCTTGTACTTGTAGACCTCGTCGTCGTCGTCTCGTCGGTGAAGGGACAGCAGCATGGCGACGGTGCGCTGAGGCAGTGGATGAGGGCGGGCGACTCCGCGACGATGTGTTGGCGCAGCCTAGCGGATGACAGCGGCAATTGATCTTTGGTGGTATTCGCTCACTAATCTGGGTCGAGATCTGGGGAGAGGGATCGACAGCGTGTGGCGGCTGCAGCCTGGGTCACCATCGAGGAAGAGGGATTAGACAAGGCACTTGACGGGATCACAGGGAGACTAGAATATGAGCGTACTGGAAACTAATGAGGTATTAAATAGTGTATTGGGCTAGTTAGAGATTGGACGCTTGTTGGGCTGCCGACCTGGGCTTTCTCTTTTCGGAACGTTCGGGCTATTCGGGTGGCAGGATTGGAATCCCGAATTACCTGAAATTATTTCGGGTTTTCCAAATAGCTACCCGAGAAAGTGATCGGGATATTCGAGTTCGGGAAATTCGGGTTCGGGTTCGGGAAATTCGGATGTCGGGTTCGGGATTCGGGTTTTATGCCCGGCGTGAATACATGCCATGTTGGCAAAAAGCTAAAGTGACAGTGCAATTAATGAGGAGAGAGTTGATAGTGGTATCATAGGTAGATACCGTAACATAACGCATAACGAGACAAGATGAGTCTATATCACAATAAATGCAGCACTATATGACACCATAAACATGTTACTACCCATTGTGGGAGTAGTAACATAGACTAGTATCATGTGTATGATACTCCCGATTGTGACTAGTCTTAGAACAGCCGGTAAGCTTATATGAAGGGCCTACGTTGAATCACTAGCAGAGGGCGACATCACCTCTACATACACAGTTGTTGCTTAAAACAGTGGCTGAGCATGTTGTTTTGTGTAAAACTAACACATGGTTTGCTGCAAGCAGGATTGGAAATCAGCCGACATATGCATTCTAATATTCTTCTACCATATCATTTCAGGTATAAATCCACCAAGTAGTTGATACATTGGAAGGGGACACACAGCGATCAGCCAAACCTTCCGTGGGTACTTGATTGATCCTGCCTTGGTCCTTTATAATTGGTTCCTGCCTCTGCCACAGTATAACACCCTTCGAAACGATCTCGTATACACGTGGAGCCTGCCAAACACCTTTGTTCCTTAGCTAACATCCCAAACAAAAAGGTGAAAAAAGCTTCTCCATCGCTCGCCTGAGTCGCCTCTCCTCCTTCCGTAGTTCCATCCTTCCCAAAGGCCAAGGCCCAAGGCAGCCATGGTTCACCCCTCGCCTGAGCCTGCTCTCGCCCTCTCCCTCCTCCTCCTCCTGCTCTTCACTACTTCCATCCAAGTTGAAGCTGCCCAAGGTGCGTCCACGCCCGGGTACGTGCCGGTGCACGCCGTGGTGTACCGCTCCATCCAGCCGGCCGCGACGACATCCGCCGCCGGGGACGAGGCGCCAGGAGGAGGAAGGTACGAGCCGTTCCAGCTGTGCATGGGGTGCCGGTGCTGCGCGGCGAGTAGCAACGCGAGCAGCTCATGCGTGGACACGCGGTGCTGCTACGCCATCGACTGCAACGTCCCCGGCAAGCCCTTCGGCCTCTGCGCCTTCTCCCCCCGCACCTGCGGCTGCGGCGACGATGCCGGCACCGGCACCGGCAACGACTGCACCACCAACCATTGATACCGATCCTCCTCGTCACCGGCCGCCCGCCCGCCCGTTCAGCTACTGATCAACATCGAGATCATCCTCATGCTCGTCATTGCTCGCTAGCCAAACCACTTCGCTTTACTTTACTTTGGGGAAAAGGTTGTATGCCTAAAAAAATAGCACCATATATGTTTTTTTTTGGACGAAATGGCAGTATGTCATTGCATATATAGCTCAGCTCATGATTTGTTTTTCCACTTCCTTCTACTGATAAAAGACGCGCGATTAAATATTTTGCGCGCTCTTCAAAAGATATCTGCTTGTTCATACAGAGAGTTGGCAGCTGCTGTGTTTGAAAAAAGAAAAAAATGTGTTTGCTCATTGCAGCATCGCAAAACATAGTCATGCACCGGAACCTAACCTTGACGTTGTATCCCCTCGCTTTTCAAAGCACTGACTCTGACTGCACTTAGGTGACACAAGAGATGCATCGATGAATCATCCATATCAATAATTGTGCATACGTGGCCGTTTGATGCCAAGAGGCAGGACATGCAGATGTCTCCATCAATCGAACTCAAATTAGCTTTGCTATCAAGCCTCTTTGTGATCAGGTTCCAAGCATCCAATCTTCTCTTTTCAGGCAATGATCATCATTGGAGAAACGGGAAATTAAATTCGATCAACATGTAATAATCAGTGCAATATATTCTTCCAACAAACAATTGCTCTCCCACTACCACTAAATCAGTTTGGACTGGACATCATCAGTGCAAACTAAGAGTTCCATTGTGCGGTGCAGGACAGGCGGCCACAATGCTTATTTTGGAGAAAGCAGTAGATAATTAAATCAGTCGTCCGAAATACATCTATGATCTATCTAGGAGAAAAGGGTGCGGTACTCAGTAGCCTCACGAGCCATTTCTTCCATGGTTCTATCTTTTCTTTCGACGTCTAGATCAAGCTTCTCCTTCATTTCTTTCTCTTTCACATCGATCTGTTACAAAGCAGAATAATAAGCTTTATATATAAAAAAAAGGGAAAATTGTATGAGATTATATGGATGGAAACATGGTCAAGTACCGCATCATATATTTCATCGTTGTTCTCAAAGTCTCCTTTCTTCCTGGGGATGACGTGGATGTGGACATGGGCAACTGTTTGGCCAGCCTGAGGACCATCCTGATAAATACAACTAGCTATATCAAGAGCTGCTCCTTCTTTCTCCATAGAGTATTGAGACGTAAAGGTAAATAAGGTGACCAGAAATAGAACCAGAGTAAATAATCCAAGAGCAGCTAGCAAACTTCACATCATCATATGGAAGAATACAATGCAACTTTTGCAGTTTACCAATTCTATTTTGTTGTGCATAACAATATGAAAATCACCAAAGTGTGCCACTTCAAATTATATGAATACAGTATATGAAATTTGCACGCTGAGCTATCAGCAGATAGATATAATAACTTTACCTGAATCGCGAATGTGAGCGAAGAAGCTTTGTGGAAATGCTCGAGCTGTGCACCAACTTCCTTTGCAGTTACCCACAAATCACTAGTCTCATCAGAACTTAGATCAACAAATCGTTTCACTTCGCGTTTGGGGCACACGAGGACATGTGTGTATTGTCAAGGAAAAAGGATATATATGATAAAACATGTGTTCCCAACATATGAAACTTTAAACCATAACAGACATTAACGTCCAAATTATCAAAGCTTTGAACATCTGAACGACATGATAAAAGAAGGCAGTGGATCAGTTCATCAAGTGAAAGTTATATACCATAAGACATAAGTAGATACTCTACGATACCATTGAAAGTATGAACAGGTTACCCATCGGAAGTAGCTAGTGCATAAAACTCGATGATACCATAAGTAGATCAACTGATCGTGATGCCATGACCTTAGATATTATTTACAATTTTATCTCATGAGGAATGTTTCAACTATTTTGATAAGTCATACATATATATATACGAATACCAGATACTAGCATAATATCATGACATTCTTGATATCTGGATTTGAATTAAATATCACTATATCAGTGCAAAAGGATAAGAAAACAGCGCGTATAGCATATTTTCAATTTGTTCGAAATCTCCACTTCTCCTTTTGTGCTGGAAGTGTCTGAACTGTCATTGTGAGCAAAGCATAAACAAGTAAAGTGAAGCGAAGTTACCAATGGTATGGAAAAACAAGGAAACTCGGTCCAGGCATTTCATTAGCATTCTCATTTAACTCTAATGTCAGAAACGTCTCTGCCAAATAAAAAGGATATGACCTGCAGAGTAAGATTGGCACGGGTAAGTATAAAATAGCAGCCAGAAATACAAAAGATACAAACCTACTAGCTGCTACACAAGGGTAATGGCTCTCGACATACTATGACTCTTAAGTCTAAAGTCATAATTCTGCAAAGATGTATACACAAATCTAACATTCATCTTCATGCTGATTTGTACATAAGCGTCAAATGTGATGAAAGGAATAGATCTGCAATTGTCCAGGCAAATGATTTAAATGTGTCATGTGTGTGACAAGTAGGTGGTAGTGGTACATAGGAAGGCACAAATGGCAAACTAAGAACAATGTAGGAAGGCGTGCACTGCACGGTCCTGAGTTCAAGGTTTGCGAACCCTGTACATATAAAAAACAAGCCCCTCCGGTTTGTTGGCCGTTTTCCTCGTTTTCCCCAAGTGAACGGTCGGAGGAACACATGACATTCCCAGATTCTCTTAAGCAAAGGAATTGTTTTGAGAGCATAGTACTTCGTTAAAAAGCTTAGGCTTCGAAGAAGGGGATCAGTGTGCCCAAAAATGAAGCATGCCAACTCTGTTTGCGTGTTTATATGTCCCAGGTTTATGTTTATGCAAAAACACTGCAGAGGATCTCTTTTTTCGAAACTTGGGAG
Organism: Alopecurus myosuroides; assembly: GCA_028641055.1. Taxonomy (NCBI): domain Eukaryota; kingdom Viridiplantae; phylum Streptophyta; class Magnoliopsida; order Poales; family Poaceae; genus Alopecurus; species Alopecurus myosuroides. The sequence goes on along the minus strand of CM054057.1, from coordinate 322,728,335 downwards.
TGCGAGCATAACTACTTGAAATAAGGGGACCTGATCAATCAATAGTTAATTGACTGTGAAATACTGAAATGTGTTCAAAATATTTTTCTAGTCATCTGAGGATTGAATTTCTTATTTAGTAACATCAACCGCATTTACAAGGGCGGGTTGGGGTTTTTTCAAGGATATTATACCGTGATTCTAAGCTGGAAGCGGCGAACTGGCATTGAATAGTTGCAGAGAACTAAACCCTAGAAATCAGGCAAGGGAAAAGAGCGAAGCATGAATAGATTACCAGGGAGGAGCGGGCGGAGGTTGACCATGGCGTAGGAGAGGGCCGTGGCACGGAATACCTCCCTCGCGTCGATCTTATACGGCCCGAACTTGTACTGCGCCGCCTGCTCCTCCATCCCCGAGGTCGGAGGCGGAGGGAACGGGGAAGAAGAGGAGGATACTGCGCGCGGAAGTGGAAGCAAGCGCCGAGGAGGCGGCGGCGGGGCGAGAGAGGGGAGGAGTAAGGCACGGGAGCGCAGGACGGAGGAGAGCGCAAGCATCAGCTGCAGCAACAGCACGATGGACAGACGAGCCGGAGAGGAGGAAGAGGAGAGGCATGGGCTCGGTTATAGGCGTATAACGTTCATTAGGCCCATGAGCCCGTTCTGGACCTGGTGGAACCAGCTGGACGTGTAGTAGGGCAGCCCAAACAAAAAGGTTGACTTTGATTTGCTCGCGTTTAAGTGAAATGCACAGTTTTTTCTCAAGAAAATAAAATAAAATGCATAGGCGGTCCACGAACTCCTCGGGTTCTCACTTTGGTCGACGAACTCGAAGATCATATTTGCGCTTTGTTCCAAAATCTCTTTACATAACTACATGTTGTCACGTGTATCTAGATATATTTTCAGTGCTAGATATATCTATTTTAACCCATTTTAGTGACACTTATTTTAAGACGGAGGGAGTAGTAAATATCAAATCGTGGACTAAATTCAGCTATGTCCTGCTTAACTGACACATACTTGCACTTGGAAGGAGATGGAGGAAGGAGATAGAGCAAGAGATGTGCCAATCCCGCCAAGTCAGTAATAAAAGAACACGACATTTCCTCCTTACCCATGTCGCTCATGCGTCGAGCGACCCGGGGGAACCCTAGTCGTTGCCGCCACCGAAAGTGTTGAGGGGGGAGGCTCGCTGAGAGGCGCGGAGATGCGCGGCATGGTGGCCGGCGACGACACAGGGCGGAGCTCCACGCGGTTGCTCCCTCCCGAGGTTGCGGTGTGGCAGCTTCCCATCTCGCGGGTGTTGGGTCGTTCTTGAGGGCGTAAGTCGCCGGTGGATGCTTGGAGCGGCAATAATGGTGTGGTGGTGCTGTGGGGTGTGCTCGATCTTGATTTGTTGTCGGCTCGCATGCTTTGTTCGTTGGTGTTCGGCTGTGCGACGATGGAGGTTCAAATGGAAGGCAACATGTGTCGCGGTGGTTCGCGGTCGCTAGTTCTGGCTTCCAACGTTGTAGGCATAGGCAGCTCGAAACCTTGGTCAACGTGAAGGTCAGGAGGAGGTTCTATGCGACGGATCAACAACTTGGTCTAGGGATGCGGCTCTGTATGCATCTCGGAGCAGTGGTGCGTTGTGGAGATCAGCGGCGATGAGTTGCCTCAAGGCAGGAGCGCAACCTCGGGTTGGCTTGGGAATTGGAGCGGCGGCTCGGGACGGGGCCTCGAGGCCAACGTGGAAGAGGGTGTGGTGGCTCTATTTGGTGCGGGTTTAGGCTACTTGGGTGGCGGAGCCGTTGACCAGTCTGGGACACGGCCTTGGGGCCGGTATGGATGGCGGAGCGACGACTCTATTTGGTGCGGGTTTCAACTACTTGGGTGGCGCAGCCGTTGACCAGTCTGAGACACGGCCTCGAGGCCGATCTGGATGGCGGAGCGACGTCTCTTTGTGGTGTGGGTTAGCTGCTTGGGCGGTAGAGCCGACGACCAGTCTAGGATGCCACCTTGGGGTCGGCGTGTGGAGGGAGTGGTGGAGGTTGGCGAGCTAGATTCGGGCGAAGGCCCTATTTCCGATGTTGTCCCGAGTCAACGACGTTGACGCCCTTGGGCGCTTGTCGTGGTGGTGTCACGGCAGATGCCATAGGATGGCTAAAGATGTGGGAACGATGGACACTGGAGGTATTCGGGGAGGGATTACGCGACGAATAGCCGCGTGAGGTAAGATCCACACAACACAAACAACACGATGTACCCAGGTTCAGGGCCCTCGTGAGGAGGTAAACCCCCTACTCCTGCCTTTCTCTATGTATTATGATGTCTCTCCGAGTAGCCACAGTACAAATGGTATCTCTACCGAGTAGCCTCTCTCTCCTCTCCGAGTAGAGCTAGGTCAAGAACTTAGGGTTTCTAGGGCTCCAAAGTGAGCGTGGAGCAAGATCCCTCGCGCAGGAGGCGGCGGGGCACCTTATATACACGGTGCCCAGCCGGATACGTCCAAATCTAGACAAGTGTCGACATAGTGTGCACATCGTCCTTTCTCCGAGTACCCGCTGACAGCTTTGGTTCCTAATCTTGGCCGCTTCTGTAAAGTCGTTGGGCAAAACTAGGGGACAGACTGGTATCACTGTGCCAAACACAGAGTAGGGCCCCCTTATCCTGCCACCGCCTGCTTCCATGCTGTCACTGTCAGGCAGGCCGGTCCCAGATGAACAGTAGTTCGAATGCTGCCAAGTACGGACCCAGGATACGCGGGATCCTGTGTCAGAACGGCTCCTTTGACTTTCTGGCCCGAGTAGGTTCCCGCCAATGGTTCCCGCCAATTGTACTCGGGCCAAACCCTCTACTCGAAAGGATAGAACTTGATTGATATCTCTTTCTGGTCATCTTGAGGTGAGACCGAGTAGCAGTCAACCGGGTAGCGAGTACCAGGTAGTCGGCTACTCGACCAAACCTCCCTTCTGTAAGCTGCCTTTACCACCTGCCTTTACCCTACTCGGGGGTAACCCCCGACAGCAGTCCCCGAAGCTGGTTGAGTCTTGCGAACTCGTTCACTAGGCTCTGCCAGCTTAAAACCAATTTCTTGCCTCTTAGCCCTTGAACCTCAAGATGCCGAGTAGGACCTCCGAGTAGCTGTCTGGAAAGTACCTCGAGTTTCCTCTCTTCCGAGTAGCACTTGCTTTCTACTCTGTAACCGAGTAAAAAGACTTAGATAAATTTCTTAGATTGAGTCTCTGCAGCGCAGAGCACAATCCAGCCCTTCGCGCAGCAACTGCACACGTGTCAAGCATCCACAACCTCGTCGTTTCGTTGCCCAGGACATGACCTGCCACGCGTCCAGTTTTCACGCAGTGGGCCCACCGGCCGTCATGTCCCATCAAGTGTAGTTATAGGCCACGATTCGGTGGTGGGATCAACTGTGGCCATTACGCGCGCAACCGGCGCTTGTGTGCGTTTCTAGCCGGCCACAGGATCCACCACACGCCACAATCGATCCCACTTCCACGACGGTAACGGTAGACTCGCGGAGGAGATATAAATACCCCCGCCGGTAACTTCCTTTTCCCCTTCCCTTGCACTATTCCTTCTTCGTCTCCTGCTCTTCTCCGCCACCGAGCTCTCCGCCGCCGCGCAAGCTCTCGCGCCGCCGCGGACTCAATCCCCCAAACAACTCCCCTCGAAATCCTCCACTCCTTCCACCCGCAGCAATGGCCAAAGCTGGCTGGGCCGGCTCCTCCGTCACCGCGGAAGATTGCGCCTGGCTCGTCAATACCAGGCGAGTCCCTCCCGGCGTGGAGTGCCGGGCGCCAGACGGTGAAATCGTGCCATCCCCGCGGGAAGGAGAGCGCGTTGTCTTCCTGTCGCATTTTGAGCGCGGGTTCGGATTGCCCGCCTCCGATTTCCTGCGGAAGTTCCTCAATCACTTTGGCATCCAGATGCACCATCTGCCCCCCAATGCCGTCGTCTTCCTCGCCTACCACGCCGTGGTCTGCGAGGCCTTCCTCGGCATCCGGCCCACGTGGGAGACGTGGCTCAGGTACTTCCACTTGCGCCAGCAATCCACCGGGAAGAAAGACTCCGCGGGCGTCGCCCGCGCCACCGACACCGGCTGCGCCATGATGGTGCAGCGGTCCGGGACGAACCACCCCCGCATCAAGGGGCTGGACTCCGTCAAGCTGTGGCAGAAGACGTTCCTCTACGTCAAGAACGTTGCCGCCGCGGAAGGAGCCCAGGTGGACGATCGAATCAACTTGCCCGTTTGGAGCAATCGCGCTCCAATCGGGATGTACTGGAAGGACAAGCCCGTCAATGACGAGGACGCCATCGAGATGGAGAATAGACTCGGCTGGCTGAAGGCGCAGGGCCTCAAGAACGACGATCCGGTGGCTTGCTGGATCCAGCGCCGAGTGCTGCCCTTGCAGGAGCGCTGCCATCTCATGTGTTACATGGGAGGCCCCCGCGACTGCACCAGGACAACCACCATGAAGGGCCTAGCCTTCAAGCTGAAGAACATGAAGAAAGAGTTGAAGAAGTGGCGTGCTTCGGGAGCCCGGGCCGGTGCGGACGTGATGCTTCTCTGCATAGCATCCTGGTATGAAAACCTCAACATGCAGCTCATCCGCGGGAAGCGCAATAATTCCAAGTGGGAGGTGGATCCCGACTGCGTGGCCACACGCAAGCAGATCGCCTACGAGGTCGCGGAGTGCGCTGAGACGGAGACCTTCATCGAGGGCCTCCCCGAGCCCGACACCGAGTACGAAGAGGAAGAGGAAGAGGACGACGAAGTAGAATCCGACTTGGAAGGCCTCTTCGAATCTCCTGAGGGCAAGGCCGGGAAGGGGAAGAACGTCGCCGTCGCGAGTAGCGATGAGGACGAGTACGCCCACATCGACACCGCCGCACTCGACTTTGGCACCTCCTCAGGTGCTGCTCTCGACGACACGGTGCCCCCTCCTGGCCAGGCTTCAGGCTCCTCTTCGGCTCCAGGACTCGTCTCGGTGGCCACGGCCACTTCTGAGCAGGCGGCCACCCAGCATGATGCCGAGGTGAGGGAATCCGCCACCGTCCAGACGGAAGCGGATGCCACCCATGCCAGCACCGAAGAAACAGCTGCCACGGCCGCCACCGAAGAAACTGCTGCCAAGACCGCCGCCGAAGAAACAACAGCCAAGGCCAGCACCGAGAACACTGCCTCCTCATCTTGAAGCAACCTGCAATCTCTTTCAACTCGAACACTTATCAGATCCCCGGGATGCCGGGAGCAGATGTAATAGACTATCTTTGTTTTGCTTGCTACTCAGTTTTTATGCCCACTCTGTTTATTTCGACATTAATCAAATTGAACGACGCTGGCTTAATGCCGAGTTGCGTTTCCATGCGAGTCCCCGAGTTGCATTTCTTATTCACCCTATCTTTTCATCTCTGCTCTACCCGCGACTTGTCGCTTGTTTGGTATTCGAGTCACAAGATTCAAGTAGTAGGGCTGCAAATACTTAGCCGCTAGAAACAATCATGGTAACGCAGCCCACCACTTAGCCGAGAAGACGAAAACAGGGAACAAAAGTGACCAACAATCTACTCGGTTCCTGCACTCTTTCTTCCTTAGCGATTTTCGTGTGCTCATTGACCTTTTGCTTGTTCTCTTGCTTGCCATGAAGCCGGGTTCCGGACAGCAGCAGAGTCGAAGAGTTGGCATATAGGTTTAAACACACTACTCAATGCACTTATGAGTTCTGAAGTGGAGCAACCGAATAGACAAAGGACCAAGCCGAGTAAAAACACTTAGAGCAATTTTGGACGAGGGCAGTCCCCGAGAACAATTTCAGATTGCAGAGTAGAATTTCAACTCGGATAGGAGGGTACATACACATCTTTGCTCACGAATGAAAACGACGAAGTAGGGCTACATTCCAAGGGCGCTTGGTTTCCTCTCCAGCTTTATCAGCCCTGTTCGCCTGCGACGGGCGCACATCTACAAGGTAGTACGCATCATTGTGCAGCGCTTTGCTCACAATGAAAGGCCCTTCCCAAGGAGGAGACAACTTGTGCATGCCGGCTGTGCGCTGCACAAGACTAAGGACCATGTCTCCTTCTCGGAAAACCCTTGGGTTCACCTTTCGACTATGATAACGCCGCAGGTTTTGCTGGTAGATAGCCGAACGTGACAGAGTCAGCTCTCTTGCTTCTTCAAGCAGGTCAACGTCGTCTTCTCGAGCTTCTCTCGCCTCCACCTCAGTGTAGAGGGCTACTCGGGGGGAGTCATGCTCTAAGTCTATTGGCAACACGGCCTCAGCCCCGTATACCAAGAAGAATGGCGTGTAGCCGGTTGACCGGTTAGGGGTAGTCCTTAGACTCCACAACACCGCTGGCAACTCTTCTAGCCAACACCCAGGTGTTTTCAGCAATGGCTCAATCAGCCTTGGCTTTATGCCTGCCAGTACCATCCCATTTGCTCTCTCAACTTGCCCATTGGAGGCAGGGTGCGCGACTGACGCAACGTCTAGTCGGATATGCTTATCTCTGCAGAATCGCACCATTGCCCCCTCTGCAAAGTTGGTGCCGTTGTCGGTGATGATACTGTGCGGGTAGCCATATCTCATGATCACATCCTTCACGAACTTCACAGCTGTGACCCCATCGCACTTCCGAATAGGCTTCACCTCAATCCACTTGGTGAACTTGTCCACCATGACCAAGATATGTGTCATATTGCCTTTAGCCGGCTTGAAGGGGCCAACCATATCCAAGCACCAAACCGCAAATGGCCATGTGATAGGAATTGTTTTCAACTCGGAAGCAGGCATGTGAATCTTACTTGCGAACATCTGGCATCCGTTGCACTTCCTCACAATATCTTCAGCTTGCTGCAGTGTAGTGAGCCAGTAGAAGCCATGCCGAAAAGCTTTCTTGACCAATGCCCGAGAAGAGGCGTGATGCCCACATTCCCCTTGATGTATCTCCACCAGGATTTCTTCTCCCTCTTCCGGGCTCACACAACGTTGCAGCACACCAGTGGCACTTCTCTTGTGCAGCACATCTCGGACTATAGTGTAGCCCTTGGACCTTCTCTGAATCTGCCTCGCAGTCACCTCATCTTCAGGTAAAATACCGTCCCTTAGAAAGGATAATATGGGCATTGCCCAACTCGGTGTCTCCCGCATGGGAAACACTGGTTCGTCCATTTCCATTGGGGCAGGCTCTTGTGGTTGCACAGGAGGAGTGGGAGCGCTTCTTTGCAGCCCAGACCGATTGGCGAGAACTTCTTCAATGAATGCGACAGCTTCTGGGTTGAGGGCGGCAGTCCCCGAGTACGGAGTGGCGGTCCCCGAGTAAGGAGCGGCAGTCCCCGAGTAAGGAGTGGCAGTCCCCGAGTAAGGAGTGGCAGTCCCCGAGTAGGGAACGGCAGTCCCCGAGTAGGGAACGGCAGTCCCCGAGTAGAGGACGGCAGTCCCCGGGTTTCCTGCAGCACTTTCCCAGTCAATCTCCATTGGGTCAGATTCTTCACTTGGCAGAGAAGGAACAAAGATGGATTCCGAGTTGGGGGAAGGCTTGATGGATGGCTTCCTCAAATGCTCCAAGGCAATCCCTGCCGGGATGGACTGCCGAGAAGATCCCAACTTGGATAGCTCGTCTGCTGCTTCGTTCTCTGCTCGGTGAATGTGCTGAAACTCACAGCCTTCAAAAAACCCAGTCATTGACTGCACCAAGAAACGATACGATGCCATGTTGGCATCCAAAGCATCCCAGGTACCCGAGACTTGCTGCACCACTAGATCTGAATCACCATAGCATATAATGCGCTGCACGCCAACCTCCTTTGCTACTCGCAAACCATGCACCACTGCCTCGTACTCGGCTACATTGTTGGATGCCTTGAAATGAATCTGCAGCACGTACTTGAGTTGATCCCGCTTGGGTGATGTAAGCACAACGCCATCACCAAGGCCTTCTTTCACCTTTGAGCCATCAAAGTGCATTTTCCAATAGTTGGAAACTGGAGCAGGAGGTTCATACTGCATCTCGGCCCAGTCCACGAGAAACTCCGCCAGGACCTGAGACTTGATTGCTTCTCTTCTCGCGTACGCGGGAGCGTACGCGGCTAGCTCAATCGCCCACTTGGCTACTCTGCCACTCGCCTCCTTGTTTCCCATGATATCCGAGATGGGAGCAGAACTCACAACAGTGATGGGGTGCTCCTGGAAGTAATGTTTCAACTTCCTGGCGCCCAGGTACACACCATATGTCATCTTCTGGTAGTGCGGATAGTTTTGCTTGGAACTGGACAGCACTTCACTGAGATAATAGACTGGGCGCTGCACACTCTTGCCTTCTTCTTCTCGCTCCACCACTATCACCACGCTGACTACTCGGTTAGTCGCAGCGATGTACAACAGCATAGGCTCCTTGGGTAGCGGACTAGCCAAGACGGGAGCGTTAGCCAGCATTGCTTTCAGCTCATTGAACGCCACGTCCGCTTGCGGAGTCCAGACAAACTTGTCGCTTTTCTTCATCAGCTGATACAGAGGCAGAGCCTTCTCGCCCATTCGGCCCAGAAAGCGGCTCAGAGATGCCAGACAACCCGTGAACTTTTGCACATCTTTCAGTGATCTCGGCAAAGACATGCTCTCAATAGCTTTTATCTTAGAAGGATTGGCCTCAATGCCCCGACTAGAAACCAGAAAACCGAGTAGCTTTCCAGCCGGTACACCAAAGGTGCACTTACTCGGATTCAGTTTCATTTTGTACTTGCGTAGGTTAGCAAAGGTTTCCTCCAGGTCGGCAAGCAGAGTATGTGTTTTATTCGTTTTGATGACAATGTCATCTACGTACACCTGCACATTCTTGTCGAGCTGATCGTGCAAGCATTTCTGCATGCATCTCTGATAGGTTGCACCCGCATTCCTCAAGCCAAAACACATGACACGATAGCAATAAGCCCCGTACGGGGTAATGAAAGCAGTCTTTATTTGATCAGCAGGGTTGAGTGCAATCTGGTGGAAACCAGAGTAGGCATCTATGAAAGACAACAGTTCACAACCAGCAGTGGAATCGATCACCTGATCGATGCGGGGTAGCGGGAAAGGATCCTTGGGGCATGCCTTGTTCAAGTCGGTGTAGTCGACACACATGCGCCATGCAGTGGCAGCCTTGGGATCTTCCTTTTTCTTCTCGACCATGACCGGGTTGGCTAACCAATCCGGATGCAGCACTTCCATGATGAAGTTACTGATCAGCAGCTTGGTGATCTGATCACCGATGGCCTTCCTTCTCTCATCTCCGAAACGGCGCAAAGCCTGCTTCACGGGCTTGGCGTCAGGACGCACATGCAAAGAGTGCTCAACCAACTCCCTCGGGACTCCTGGTAGATCTTCATTGGTCCAGGCGAACACATCCCGATTCTCACGGAGGAAGTGGATGAGCGCGCTTTCCTATTTCTCCGCCAACCCGGAACCAATGATGGCCACGCGCTCCGGGAACTCGGGGTCAACCTGGACTGTCTTGGTCTCCTTGGCAGCTTGGAAAGCAGTACCATGCTGGGTACTCGGCACACCTTGTGCGCCAGCTTGTGCGGACTGAGCCATGGCCACCACCTCGTACATCTTCTTCTTCTCGGCAGCGATCACCATCGATTCCGCCAGCTGGGAGCTAGCAGAGGCACACTCCATGGACTTCTTGTAATCTCCCGAGATGGTGATGATGCCATTGGGACCAGGGATCTTCATCTTTAGATAAGCCACATGTGTAGAGGCCATGAACTTGCTCAGAGCAGGCCTGCCGAGTAGAGCATGATAGGGGCTCTGATGATCCACCACTTCAAACTGCAGGCGCTCTGTGCGGCAGTTCTCCCGGGTACCGAATAGCACATCAATCCACACTCGGCCAATCGGGTTGCACGAGATCCCGGGCACAATGCCATGGAAAGTGGTCTTGCTAGGCAGCATCATGTTCTCGGCCAGGCCCAACTTCTCGAGTGTGTCCTTGTACACAATGTTGATGCTGCTGCCGTTGTCGATTAGCACCTTGCTGAACCTCACATTCTTCTCGGGACCCAGGAAGGTAGGATCCAGCACCAAAGCGTAGGTGCCCGGATTGGGCATCACCTTGGGATGATCTGCCCGAGTCCACCTGATCTCCTGGTCACACCAATACATGTAGTGAGGGACAGCAGGAATCACTGCGTTGACCTCCATGGCCCGCCTGTGCTGTGACTGCTTGTCGACTGCCTCAGAAGTGAAGATCATATAGCTCTCATGGTGCTCTTGGTACTGGTTGGAGCCATTGCCCCCATTGTTGCCATTGTTGTTGTTGTTGCCCTGATAGTTGTTGTTGCCTCTGTTGTTGTTGTTGCGGTTGTAGTTGTTGTTGTTGTTGCGGTATCTCTCATTGTTGAAGTTCCGGTTGGCTCCTAAAGCCACCTGGTTGACATTCTCTCTTCTCGGGTACACTGGCGGCCGAGCTGCGGGTGCGCGAGTAGGCTGAACAGTAGCATTGGCGGCTGGCAGAGGAGGAGGAGGAGGCAAGCCATCACTCTTGATCACGTCCCACCATTCGCACTGCCGAGTAGTATGGTTAGCGGGCCTCGAGGGATGATGAGTGTGAAAGCTGCATGGGCCATCCTTCATGTCATCGAAGACAAACTTCTTTGGCTGCTCGGAGTTCCCGCTACCCGACTGAGAGGCGCGAAATGGCTTCTTGTTGCCTTGGCCCTGGTTCTGGTTCTGCCCGTAGGCTCCAGCAGGTTTCTGCCTTTGGCCACCACCGCCTCCAACATTCACTGCATTCACCTCCTCAGGGTCATGCCGAGTATCTACTCGGCGCTTGTTGCGGAACTCGTTGCGCTTGCTGCTGTTGAAGTTTCTTCTCGGCTCAGAGGAGTCCATCAGTGGCTGAGTAGGATCACCGAGTGCGTACTGATCCGCAATCTTGATGGTCTCGGCCAGGGTGTTCGGCATCTCCCTCTGCAATCTCTGCCAAAGCATGCTGCCATGTCGGCAACCCTGCGCAAACCAAGTGATGGCCTGTGCTTCATTCACACCCTCACAAGTGTTCCTCAAGGTGCTCCACCGAGTAAGGTACTCGCGGTCCGTCTCGTCTTCTCGCTGCCTGCAAGCCGACAGCTGCTGTGGCCTATTCGGCCTCTTGTATGTACTCGTGAAGTTGCTGATGAAGGCATCCGAGAAGTCCAGCCAGCAGTTAATGCTGTTCTTGGGCAAGTTGTTGAGCCAAGTGCGAGCTGGACCCTCTAGCATCTGCGGCACATAGCGCACCGCCCATCTCCTGTTGCCATTCGCGATATGAACCGCGGTGACATAGTCATTGAGCCAATCTTCGGGCTTGGTGCTGCCATTGTAACTCTTGGTGCCCCTTGCAAGCTGGAAGCCCTTCACGGAAGGCTCGTTCATGATGCGCGGGCCAAAGCACTCGGGACCGGGAGGACCCGTGCTCTCAAGCCGCGCCGACAAGCTGATGCGGTCCAGCTGGTGCCTTGCATCTCCAGGCGCCAACACACGCTCACCGACACGGTCATGGATGTCATAACCAGCCATCTCCATAGCCGAGTAGCCATCATCATACCTATCCACCTGCATAGCTGCGGGCTGCTCCACCGGGTTGGCGACTGGTGCCGCTGGGCGCGGCTGCTGCCTCTGCCGAGTAGGCTGAGCTGCGGGCTGCCGAGAAGTACCCGGACGCGCGGCTTCTCGGGCACGGCTTTGAGCTTGATGGGCTTGAGAGCCTGCTCTTGCAGCGTTGTGTTCCTGCCCGGGCTGCTGCGGCACAGCAACCTGTTTCGCGGCAGCAGCCGGGTCATACACCTGCATTTGCCTGTCTCTACCCGAGCGCCCGCTGCGGCTCTTCTCGCGGCTAGGATGCGGAGATGAGGCCTGATCGTTAGATCTAGCCGCGTGCGAGTGAACCACCTGCGAAGCTCCAGCTCCCGGGTTGGCCTTCCGGAACTCCTCGTTCTGCCTAGCGGCCTCCAACACCAACTCGTTGAGCCTCTCCTGCTGCCTGAGACGCGCCTCTCCATCCAGGCGCGGCAACTCGGCAGCCACGGCCTGTGCAACTCTGAGCGTCTTGGCGGGTGTGCTGTACCTTGGCCTTGTGAAGGTGTTCGCGGTGGCGGACTGCGCGGGCACCTCCGCGACTGTCGCCATCTCGACACCCAAGTTACGCCGCGTAGCGCCTACTCGGCTGGGCCTCCTGGCGACTGGCGTGAAGCCGTGAGCCTTGTTGTACTCGAGCTGGTCTAGACTCAGCTCAAGCCTGATCTTCTCCAACTCCGCCTGCTCGGCAAGCAGCTCCTGGCGTTGCCGCTCGAGCTGCTCCCTCGCGGCTAGGAGCTCGATGTCGGTGGGAGTGGGCATACCAGTTCGCGCAGCAGACGCGGGGATGACCGTAGACGTGGAAGGTGGCAAGTTGCTCTCCTTCTCGTAGGGCCGGTGATTCCTGCCACCAGCAGGCGGGTCGTCAACCTCCTCGACGACGGCCGCAGCGCCAGTAGCAGCTGCGCCAGTGTTTGCCGCCAAACCCGTCACCATCACCTCAGCGCAGCTTGCAGAGCTGCATGCAGGCCTTCCGCGAGCAGCAATCACCGCAGGAGGATCCTCCGCGTCATGCACCAGCTCGGGGTAGGCGCTGTTGGCGACGGTGGCGACGTAGACGAGATGAGAGCCGAAGGAGATCACCGAGCCGCCCTCCGGCATGGCCATGCCGCCGAAACAGCCGGCGTTGTCGGTGACGAAGTCGAAGGAGCCGAATCTGTGGACAAGGCCACAAACTACGCGCTCCGCCGAAGAAGATCCCGTCCGAACAGAAACTCCAGCCAGCGCCGCTGGTTGCCCCACGGTGGGCGCCAACTGTCGTGGTGGTGTCACGGCAGATGCCATAGGATGGCTAAAGATGTGGGAACGATGGACACTGGAGGTATTCGGGGAGGGATTACGCGACGAATAGCCGCGTGAGGTAAGATCCACACAACACAAACAACACGATGTACCCAGGTTCAGGGCCCTCGTGAGGAGGTAAAAACCCTACTCCTGCCTTTCTCTATGTATTATGATGTCTCTCCGAGTAGCCACAGTACAAATGGTATCTCTACCGAGTAGCCTCTCTCTCCTCTCCGAGTAGAGCTAGGTCAAGAACTTAGGGTTTCTAGGGCTCCAAAGTGAGCGTGGAGCAAGATCCCTCGCTCAGGAGGCGGCGGGGCACCTTATATACACGGTGCCCAGCCGGATACGTCCAAATCTAGACAAGTGTCGACATAGTGTGCACATCGTCCTTTCTCCGAGTACCCGCTGACAGCTTTGGTTCCTAATCTTGGCCGCTTCTGTAAAGTCGTTGGGCAAAACTAGGGGACAGACTGGTATCACTGTGCCAAACACAGAGTAGGGCCCCCTTATCCTGCCACCGCCTGCTTCCATGCTGTCACTGTCAGGCAGGCCGGTCCCAGATGAACAGTAGTTCGAATGCTGCCAAGTACGGACCCAGGATACGCGGGATCCTGTGTCAGAACGGCTCCTTTGACTTTCTGGCCCGAGTAGGTTCCCGCCAATGGTTCCCGCCAATTGTACTCGGGCCAAACCCTCTACTCGAAAGGATAGAACTTGATTGATATCTCTTTCTGGTCATCTTGAGGTGAGACCGAGTAGCAGTCAACCGGGTAGCGAGTACCAGGTAGTCGGCTACTCGACCAAACCTCCCTTCTGTAAGCTGCCTTTACCACCTGCCTTTACCCTACTCGGGGGTAACCCCCCGACAACGCTGTTCCCTTCTTGGAGGCATCATTGTCATGAAGCTCTCGCCTTGCTCCCGGGCCAACTTTGGGGGGAACTTTGTGATCGAACCATGGTGGCATTCAGTTTCCCTTATCCCTCTTGGGGGCTTCGTTTTTGGACTTGTGCTTCGACCGCAGTGACAAGTGATGGTGGTTGTGGTGGTCGACGGCGATGTTTTTTGTCGTTGGCTAGGAAGGGCCGCGGCTTTGGGCTCGGAGTAGAGTTCGGAGCAGCGGCTCTTTTCTTGGATGTCGGGTTCGGACGCTCGTGCGGCTGACCAGTCGACCAGTTTGGTACGCGGACTTGGGGTCGCCTTGTGTGTGTTGTTTAGGTTGCAGCCGGAGTGGCGGCTCCGGACTCCGAAGGCCTTGTCTTTTTGGAGGCTTGTCTTTTTGGACGCATGCGTTGTTGCTTGGGCGACACAATTGTTGGCTCGACGGGTTCGCGGCCTCGGGGTTGGTATGAATGTCGGAGCGGTGGCTCCAATGTGGTTAGGTGTCGTCCTAGGTTGCTTGGACGGCAGAGCCGGCGGCTCAGTTGGTGCGTGGTCTCGAGACCGGCATGGGTGTTGCTGAGTAATTAACATGACAACTCTCTTCTCCTCATATCAATGGAAACAGGGCAAAACTTTTCCCTCGAGTTAAAAAAAAACTCCATAGACACCCCTTGTTCCTATTCTATTTGGCTGATCTGTCCTTCCTGACCATGTTAGGATCGCGCATAAACTACGGTGATGCACGTATATACTCCCTCCGTTCTAAAATAGATGACTTCCATTTTTTCATATATGCATGTACCTAGACATGTTTTGCATGTATGGAAACATAGAAGTCATCTACAGTAGTACATCCACAGTCTGGACCTTCCTCAAGATGGACCAAGTTCCCAAGGGTACTAGCTAAGTATGCATTACTTCTATAAAGGATGGATGTGTAGTATGTCTTCGCCAATCGTCCACGCCTCACTCTTCTGTCGCGCGCATCGTCTGGAGGTGCCATGTGTCCGTGTTGCATTGTCTGGAGGTGCCATGTGTCCGTGTTGCATTGGCTGCGCGCGCGGAGGACTTCCTCTCTCTTCGTTGCTTCCGCGTGCGAGAGGCCCGTGGTGGGACCAGCCCTGACCGGCCCGTGGACTTTCGTGCGCGTGAGAGAGAGTTGGTCGCTGCGTTTTCTGTATTTCTTTTCGTTCCGCTCAGCCAGTCTGTGTCTCTCTTGGTTGGGGGCCATATGGGCTGCGGGGTCCACTTGTCTGTGTGCGTGGTGGACGAGGCGCATGTGCCGTCCGATTTGTTTGCTGGCGACGCGGGTGCGAGAAGAGCGCATGGTGGGCCTGACCGGTGCTTGACGTTTCGTGGTCGCTGAGAGCTGCCCCTTTCTCTTTCTGTTTTTATTTCCACTTCCGGCTCTGCTAGCTGTGTCTCTGCTCTTGGGCCATACGAGCTGTGGGGTCTGCCTGTCTGTCTGAGGAGTGGATTGGCGCATGTGTGTTGGTTCTGCTTGGACCAATTAGCCCCCGCCGTTGGAGGAGGATGGGCCTCTCGGCCTCTCCGCATGTGGTCTACTGAGTAGATATATGAGTTTCGGGCCTGCTACGATCACGCGTGTGCAGGGCTGCGAGTCTCTGTTTGTGGCCCTCTGGGGCACGTGGCCCCCGTTTGTCTGTGTGCCCGCTGCTCGTTACGGCTGTGTGTACTTACACACGCCCGTTTCACCTGCTTCCCCCAATCCTTTTCCCCAATCCCTGTCCCGCTTGCTTTCCGACGGCGTCACTTCCCGATCTTCCACCTCTGGAGACTGGTTGGCTGTGTTCTTCAGTCTTGCCTAGGGTTTCTTCGAAACGACCGATGTCGATCTCGCTGCGTCGCGCCTCCGGTTAAGGTGCTGCCTCGTTTCTTGCGGCGCTTCCCCTTTTTCCGTCGTCTACATTCCTCTTCCCGATTCCTATACTCATTTCTCCCTTCTACAGCTTCCTCCGCCACCCTTCATTTGTTGTTGTGTACCATGAGAGCTGCACCATGAGAGCTGCCGAGTGGCGAGCGCCTTCTGCGGCGGGCGACGGAGCCGGAAGGGACGGCTGCGGTGGGTTGAGAGGAGCCGCTACACGAGGGCCTCCAAGAGAAGGGCGGGGGCGCGTAAGGTGAGCTGCGAGTGGACGGATCCGGCCGGGCGGCCGCGATGCCGGGCGACTGGAGATGCTGCAGGAGCGAGTCCCAGAGGAGGACAGCGGGGCGCCAATGGAGTCCACGGTCCCGGCGCGGCGCTCTGCTTGGCAAAGGTCGTCAGCCGCATCGTGTCGAGGCAGCTGGAGACACGCTCGGCGAGACGCGTTTGGCGACGGGCGCGCACCCGCACGGCAGGAGGAGCACACGGACAGGGTGGACGACCTGGCGGCGGCCGCCGCCGTGCTCTTGCACTTCAGGTGGAGCGGCGCGACCGTCGAGGGCTGCTGGTTCACCGACGAGCTGACAAATGTCCCAGATCAAGCTGCCGCCTCTCAGGTAACCCTCACATCTCCCCCCCCCCCCCCCCCCCCCCCGCCCTACTCCTCTGTCTCTCTCTGGTTCCCATGCTGGTCTCTGCTTGCGGTGCAGGAGGTCGATTTCTTCCTTAGAGAGCTCACTATTGCACCACCTCTGGCTTCATACTGTTTGTGCTTGCCAGGTGCTCGACACATTGTCCACATGGGTGCATGTGTTTTCTCTGGTTGCGGTGCAGGGTGCTGCATGTCAGGCTGGGAGGTCCCAACAAGGCCAGCCTGAGCTTGCTCTGCCTCGAGCTGCCGGCCCTGCTATGTCATCGACCAAATTGGTTAAACAGTAGAAAGTTATGTGTCTATCATAGTGGTGCTTTCCAGTTTTTGTTAGCAGCTCAGGTCCCCTTGTCTCTTTGATGTGCTTAGGAGCACTACAAATTGTTTTCTCGATAATTGTTGTATAACCTTGGCATGGTATCTTCTTGAATTCTTGGCTGCTGTATACGGCACACATCAGTACTGGGGACACCGTGGCATATATTTTTGAGGAAACTCTTGTTGAACATCAGTAGTGTGCCTACCTGGCTACATTTAACATTCTTTACCAAAATGAGGAAATCATACTGAACAAGGAATTACACTCAGGTGGCCTGAGGATGTCTCTTTCAAAGTAAAAAGGCTCTTAGCGTTGCTTATTAAAAATGAGAAATCTGCATGAAAAAGGAATTACACTATTCTAAGGATGTCTCTTTTTCTTTTGAAGCAAGAAACTCTTCACACCGAGTCTTGCAGAGTTTATACTTGTTCTGGAAAAATAATTGAATAGTTATTTTTAGCAATATATTTGGTATCTTGCCCTTATATTCTGTCATCTTATTAATGTGCAAATGGTGTCTCGTCTGTGTTCCTAGAAGATTGTCTATATATCTATAAATACTCTTGAAGTGGCTACATGGATATTTATCGAATCAGGTGACCACAACTATGTACAATGCGATGTAATGGCAGGTTTAGTTTTCCTTTCCGAAAGTTGTTTTTGTCTGATAGGTGGTATTATTTTGGTGTGATGCGTGCCTCCTATATGGTCATTTTATAGTATAAATTGACATGCATTCTATACTTATTTAATGCTATTTTTCTCCATTTGCGTCTCTGTTTGTAGACTGCAGCCTCAGCGTGGTCGCTTGCACTTTTTGGTCTTCAACTGTAGCCACAGCTTCTGTTGTCCGCGCTTTTATTGTTGCTTCCTTCCTGTTGGCGTGGTTATTATTTACTGTTCCGGTGAGGCGAGTAGATTGTGTCTCACACGTCCATTGTTCTACGGGCTATGACGGAGATAGATATAAAGGAGGAGGACGGGAAGAGGGCGAGTTTGCTAGGTGAGGCCACCGTGCACAACGGAGAACGAGGTGTGAGTATTTCTATCTTGTTACTGTTGAGTATCAAGAATTTTCTCTTACATCCCAGTAAATCACAATTGTTCTAGAAGTTTGGATATGTGGGTATGTCTTCTGCTAATTTCTCTATTTTGTTTCGATAATGGTACTTAGGAATGCTCTTGAGGACCATCAGTGATGTTCAGGGTCTGTTCTTTTCATGGTCATTCTTGCTGAAATCTTTAGGTCATATGATGTGTACATGGCAGTGTTTACTAAATGACAGGAGGTAATTTCTTCATTCTTTCTAAATTTGACGGTTCCCATGAATCCATCCAAGTATATTTCCAGTTTCGTGCAACAATATTAGTTGTTCATACAAGTCATCCATCTATAATTTGCATTTCCTCTGTTAGATGAAATCTAATTTGAAAATGTTGAAACTTCCATACTATATTTTACTATATTTGTTTATGGTTGCAATATCACATAGGTGGCTATATAAGAAGGGTCGTTTGAAGACTGAGTGCATCTACCACTGAATGATGCTGCCACTGCACCTCCTAGGACAACTTTTCTTGTAACAGGTAACTGAATAAAAGGTGAAAAGAAGGGCCATTTGAAGACCGAGTGCATCTATCACTGAATTGTGCTTCCACTGCACCTCCTAGGACAACTTATCCTATAAAAGGTAACCATGGACTATTTAAGCATTAGCCTTAATACCAGTACTTTAATTTGTATCAGATGATTATTCCTTATAAAAATACATATGTTTATTCACATTTCAGGCTATGGTCTTGCGGAAGTACGAAAGGTATTTCTTGCATGAGTTGTGGTCCTGAATTTCCATGTAATAATTCTCTCAGTTATCTATACATATACAATCTAATGGAGATCACACAAGATGCTTGTGGAATTGATTTTTTGTTTTGTTTAGTTTTGAATCCTTCTCTAGACCTGGGCTAGAGGGTTTTCTTTCTTGATGGACCTAAAAAGTTAGAAATTTATTACAAACTAAAGTACCACATATGGATCTCCGCTGCAACTAATTGGGTATTATTTTTTTCCAAATCCTATAGGTACTCTGTGAATTTTATATTTGACTTTGTCATTATCATTGCAATTTTTGCTCCTGTTTTGGCATAGCTGTACCAATTTTGGCTTCGCCACCATGCTGCATGTCTGTTTTGGTGTTGTTTCGGTTTAGGCACATATATAAATTTTTTGCTGCTTGCAACGGCAATCCGTTTGTTTGTTATTTTAGACATTGCAAGACAATCAGATAATCGATGCAATTGATTTTAATATTATGACTGAAACCTTTCAGGATAGTCGTGTGTCCTTTAATTCTTGCGCTGGATCTATTTAAATCCAGTACCATATATTCTTGGAGCTGTGAGGAACACGTGTGTTTCATATCACAGAGGAAATACGGGGATATTAAAGATCTGTGTATAATATGAGGTAAATATAACATAGGTGAATCACTCAAGCTATTTTTCTTGAAATGCTATCATATAACAATGTCCCTGCATTACTTTTTAGTTGCTTATAGTATTGATTTTGTGTTATATAACAGTAGTACATGCCACCCCTTTTAATTAATCCATATGGTATTTTCATGGCAAAGAATGCTTAAACATATTTTCTGTATGCAGTCAATTTTCTCAAGAATACTTCTCTCTCTGATCTGTGTGTATTGTGATTAGTGAGCACATGCTAGCCTGTGCCTAATGGTTATATTTAGTACTAGCTGGATTACTTGCTTTATGATAAAGCATAGCCTACTATATTTCCTTGTCATGGTGTCGAGTGTTTTCTTTCTTTCTAACACCAGGGAATTAAGAGAGTGATTAATATCAGGTTGTTTATTTTTGTATTCGCATTGTAATAGGCTGGAGAACATTATTAGATGAAATAGCCAAAGCGATATTGCATATTTTCATTGTTATTACTACAGGTTTCCGACTGAATGGTATCCCCTTGTGATTCTTTATAGTGGCCTATGATGTCTGCCACTGTTGTTCTTTGTCTCTTCTGCATACATTTTTTCCAGTCTGGGTGATATTCGTACGTTTCTTCTGCGTACAAGTAATTCTACATAGTTTGATTCAGGTTGATATGGGCCAGCTCAACCTGAGTGATTGTGAGTATGCCCAAAACTAGAAGCAAAAAAAAATGTATGTAGCCCTCAAAAAAAAACTAAGAAATGCGCTAGAATGACCAAGTTTCAGGTCGTTGGAGTCCCTGGCAAAACTCAGGTCATGCCTACTGGAGTGTCGTTCTTGTCGTATTTCGATTCGTCAGCTGCAATATCAGTAGTCTGATAGCCACATTTTGGTTGTTGCCTAACACAAGGATGAGCTGCGCTGCAGAGCCTGATAACTTCTACCATGTCATGGATTATACTAGCCATTAAAGGCAGTTGAAGTTTTTTCTGATCTTTTTTTAACTTGTGTTTGAGTGGCCTCCATATGATTAAATTTTTGTCCAGAACAGAAAAAAGAAAACTGATGTGAAAGTGTTGTTATTTCTATGCTATTAAAGATCAGCTCCTCATCGGTATTTCAACCTGGAGATATGCTTTAACTCTCGGGTAGCCAAGACATGTATTTTCTTTTGCATTGCTGTGTCAAGTTACAGATAGTAAATGCTTGGTGTTCTGCCAGTTTGCCATATTATATAACTTGGTGCCTATTTTTCTAAATTGCATGTAGTTTACAGATATATTCACTATCACGAATATGATACAGAAGAAAAAAAAATATGCCCGTGCATGTACTAAATGCTTGGAAGCCTTTGCCTTTCAATTTTGTTAGCTCTTCTGTTTATTGTTTTTCTTTTTTTGGGAAAAAATCTTCATACACCATTCCTTACATTAATTCTTATGAAGTATCACCAATTTATATTTTTCATGTGCGCTTTTATATGAAGTATTTCATCTAACCCCGAAATTTGGTATGGCCATTGGGAATGGTCGTGACTCCTTCAAGTTGTGGCATTGCAGGCTCAAGGCGATGTTCATAGTATTCAGTCTTCATCTTTCTACTACCCCCAGCTTCCAGAATGTAGCAATTTAGTTGGATGGAGCAGACATCATGAACCTGAAGGTATACACTATACAGTCCTCTGTGTATATGTCTGGTTGTTATCACGGCTATCATCAACCAACCATAAACCACATCAGTTCAGGAACATGTTAGTCTGCTGCTGCTAGAAATAATGAAGGGGGTTTCCAGGACCTGAGGAAGAAACAATATTTCCCTACTTCGGGTAGCTAAAGCGATATGCTCCGCCTATAACAGTGGCATGCTATCCCCTCTGATTTTTTCTGTTGTGCAGAAAATAGTTATAGAAGGATAAGATATAAGATAGTAGAATTGAGATTTTTCTTAATTTCGTTCTTTCACTAAAAGAAATGTGAGGATAGCATGTAACATTCAAGTCACAGGTTGTGTAGACTCAGTACATGGAAGCTGTTATCTGAATTGCACCAGTATGTAGCAATTTGACAAACATGGTGTGTTCTTATGCAATGGTTACTGAATTTGCACAACTGGTAGAGACAGCAGAACTGAAGAAAAATAAAAGCATTGCTCTTCTTTTGTGTTCTTTTTATTGCATCATATCTTTCAAACAAAAAAAATATTCTTCTTCTTTTATGTTCTTGTGATTGTTGGCACGGGTTAGTTAGGTATATCTTACAATTCTCTTCTTCTGGAAACAAATTCATGCATATTTCCGGTACATTAGATCATACAGTGCTGGCCACCGTTACGTTTGCTGTTTCTAGAGCTCCAATCTGGTAGACGCTAATAATCTTCTTCACGCTATGGCTAGGCGGGAGGACAAGTAGGAACCTGCCTTAGCAGGCGTCACGCTATAACGAGTCAGTGCCCGGGAGCCACAGAGCCAAGAGCAACAATGTGAGGTCACGACCAGTTGCATCAGCCAACCAAAGCACTTGGGTCGCTGCGCCACTGAGGATCAACACGGTGCACCCGTGGTCACTAATGACCAGCTGGCCGCTCTTGTGACGTTGAACGCATTTGTTACCGTTTTTATAGAAATGGCATAAATCCGCTACTTGCGCCAGTGGCGCAAAGGGTCATCTAGTATTCATAAGTTATCAAAGTCTCTATCTTTGTAATCTTTATCCAACCGATCATGCCGGCAGGATGGACTAACTAACACGTAATACTTGTGCGTATGTGCTGAGGAAAGCGAAGAAGAGTACATAGTTAAGGTGCATGCATGCTGTCCCACAGACCGTCCACCCAACAATGGCGGAAAGTTGTACTGATCCAATGGAAATTAAAGAACCGAGACAAGGAGGAGGAGGAGGAGGAGGGGAAAACGGCCTTCCATAGACGGTCAATAATTAACAGCACGCATGGGGACACGTGTAATTAAGGGCTTCTCTAGTTTGTCGATTCTGCAAACATAGTAACAACTTCGTAGTAGGATTATAAAGTGAGTGAGGATTTGTGGCATCCGGGCATCAGTGCTTCCGGATTTTAAAACTTTAAAAATGTACTTTTCAATTTTTAAAAAAATCACGCGGATATGTACACATATTTTCTATTTTTTGCAAAAAAATTGGTGAAAATGGCATTCTATTTTGGGCTATAGAAAATAAAGGAAAAATGTCTTTTTTTGTGGCCCAAAATATCACGTATTTTCTTAGGAAAACTGCATCGTCCATAGTGGATGTGTGTACGTATTTATATATTTTTCGTTGATTATTTTGAGACCTAGAAATACAGTTGTGAAAAGGAGAACACTGATGCTCATAACTAACACTTTCCAGATTTAAATAGCATGTTCTCTTCGCACCTATAGAACTTGAAAATTACAAAAAAAAAAAAGAGCATAAAACGAGTTTAACACCTTAGAATAAGGTGTAAATTGCACAAATGCATATCCTTCGGAATCATAGTAACTTTCGAGGCTTTGCGATAAAAACAAACTATTAAACCTAATTGTAACACATACCTCAAATCTATATAAATGAACACCTTATTTATTCACCGACTTTTATCTCATGATCCGTTTCTCATTACGTTTCCCAAAATTTTCCAGATTACTTGTCACATGAATATTCATCTTCAAGGATTATTTTGGTTTTTCCGAGACTTCGATTTATTTTATGTCGGATATATACCAAATAGGGGTATAGAAGATGGTAGACAAAGTGCCGGATTACCCGGGTGGCCTAAGTGGTAGTGGGCTTAGGTTCATTAGGCGGCCCAGTAATCCGACGCACAGAAGCCGGATTCTAGAAGAACCCGGATCACGGCCCATGTGATCTGGCTTGGAGTAGAAGACGGATTCCTTGCTTTCCAAGTTACAAGTTACCGTAGTCTTCTAGGTTTCCTATTCTGTAAGCCCTAATCCGGCTATTATATAAAGCCGTACGGGAGATAGATAAAGAAAGGGAAGAACAGAGAAGCTCTACGCCAACTCGCCGAGAAACTCATCCTCGTCGAGTAGCTTAGATCTAAAACCCTCACATTGTAACCCTGTTTACGGGCTTTAGTCCCAATTAGTGAGAAGTGCAGGAGTAGGCACGTCGTACTGTCGCGACGTACTGAACCTGGGTAAAATCCTGTGTTCTGTGTTACTACGCTATCCCGTTACCCCACGTCTCTACCGTAGTCTCATGGCACCCCCGTCTATGAAAACTACTACGATGTCTCGACAGTTGGCGCCCACCGTGGGGCAAACGACGTCAGGCGTAAAATTCCGATCTGTGATACTTGGCGGAATCGGAAGATCAATCACTGTCGGAAGCTTGGAGTTCGACAACGACGTCGGGCGCTTCCTCGACAACGGATCCTACATACCGGCGCAAAACCACCTGGTAAGTGCCTGCGTGTTACCGATAGGATCTGCTAACATCTTTATCGGACTAACTGCAGAAGCATTGGGGTTTTGCGGTGGAAGCAAATTTATCCCACCCGCCCTATACCCAGTCGAAGATGACTATGATGCCGGATTCTGCTCAGATCGCCGACAAAAAAGTGATACACACTTTATCGGCATGGTGCAATCCGAAATCGCCGAAAACACGGATGACGGAAATCCCGTGCAAGAGGCAGACAACAACGCACCCGTCATGGAGACGGAAGATCAAACACCCGTCACAGAGGCGGAAGATCCGACATCCGTCAACAAGACGATGAACTCGGAAGCAGAATCCGTGCTTGCCGCCATTGAGGCGAGGTTGGAGTCGGAAACCGGATCGGATAACTTCGACTCCGAAGACGAAGATGAGGACGCCTTCGTAAAAGTCCTTTCAAGAGGGATTCCATGAAGTTCTAATGGCGAAACCGGCTGATACCACGGACGCCGGCAGCCAGGAAAGCCCTAAAACCCCTCCGCCAGAGGAAGAGAGAGAAGACGGAGAAACTTCTCCGGTATTCCCCAATGTCAAGGAGATGACAGAAGATGAACCTGTCAAAAAACCTCCCTCTTCCAAGAAAAAGCACCGTGCTGCTAAAAAACTCCAATACAAAATCCGGAAGAAAAAATCAGCTGATCTCGCTGATGAAAACCTGGAAGTTGGAGATGTTAGCGGAACAAAGCCTGCGGAGAAGAAATCCAAAGAAATCACTGCTCCGCCAATGACGGAACAGGAAGAGCACGAGCTATTGCAAACACCAGTGGGACCAGATGAACCCCCTGAGATGCTGGAAGCCAGGAGACAAGCTTTCCAACGACAACAGCAACATCTACTCAGATCTCGGCAACATCTCCAACAAACCCATAATGACATCAAGGTCATGAAGGAAGAAATAGAGGAGTACGAGAGAAAGAATAGATCCGCGTTAAAACCTACTAGGATACCCGGAATCGCAAGACCGGAAGAACTGCCGCCAAAAGAAAGGTTCCATAACCCATCTTGGCAAAAGCAGGTAAACGGCAAAGATGCCAAGGGCGAACCAATATACAAGACCGCAGCAGAAAACGCGGAAGCAGCATTCGCGATTCTTAACAACGATCTGTATTCCAACGGGGAAAAACTCCAAGGGGTGTATGCTTTCCTAGGAAAATCATTGCAACAACAATAGCGCGCCCAAGAGCAATCAGGGAGGCTGCATGATAACTCCGCCCTATGCAAGACAGCTACTTGCGCTGCTGGAGCACCTGCACCGGAAGAACCCGGGGATTCAGACAACTCAAAACATAAAAAAGAGGATCCGAGAAAAGACAAGAAAAACCCCGACAACCGGGATGCAGCGTCTAGGACCGGATCCCATCTCCCGAAAGATGGACATAAACCCCATGATCGGGAAGACAAACACCGGAAGGACGGCAAAATAATGCCACCTCCGAGAAACCCAGCTGAGAAAGCTGGAAGATACGATATACCTCACAGGCGTGAGAGATCCCGGACACCGCCTAAGGACAAAGAAAGGCACAGGAGTAGAACTCCGCCTAATCCAAAAGGGCGTGATCACGGAAGAGATAGAAATAATCTCGGAAAAGCGCGTTCCGCAACAATGGAAGAGAAAGGAGCAGATCCCCTTCTATCCATTCAGCCGGAAGATATTCTGCACACATTGACAGAGCAGAAAAGGATGATCTATACTTTGGTCCTAAGTGTTTTACTGACAGGATCCGAAGAATAACGCTGCATTCTGGCTTTGCCAAGGTCGGTCCAACCTACCAGAAATACACCGGCAGCACAAACCCGGATACCTGGCTCTCGGATTACTATACAGCCGTCCAGATCAACAATGGGACAGACTTGGAAGCTGTCAAGTTTCTTCCCCTAATGTTGCTGGACGGAGCCAGAGATTGGATCAATGGATTACCATCAAGAACAGTCGACAGCTGGGATGATATGGCTAGAGTATTCACTCAGCATTTCCGGGGAACGTACAAACGCCCGAACAGCATCAACCAGCTAAACCGTTGCACGCAATTTGAGGATGAACCATACGTGGATTTCATCTCCAGATGGACAGCAATGAAGAATAGTTGCTCTGGAGTAACTGACGTACAAGCAATGCATGCTTTCGTCAATGGCCTAAAACCCGGACTCGTACCGTTCATGGTTGGCTCCAAAAAGCACAAAGATCTCGGATCTATGCTTACAACCGCCAATGAGCATGCTGCAGCCGAAGATGACATCAGAGCAAGAGGAGGCAATATTGAATCACTGATACTTGCCAAGAAAACCCCTCGTTCTGACAAAAAAGCCACTCCAGAAACAACGACGAAACCCAAAGAGGTCAACATAGCCTTTGGAGGAGAAAAGGGAAACAAGTGGAAAGGACGCAACCCAGATCCAATCAACTACACTCCAGAGGAGTGGGAGAGGATTAAGTCGGAACCTTGCGTTCACCACTCGCAATTTGGGAAACCCACCCATACAAACGCGCAATGCCGGCTAAATAAGCACATGAAAGGCAGTGCAGGAGCCGGAAGTAAGGGGAAGGGTTCCAACAGGAAACCCGCCAAACAAAAGCCAGAAGCTGACAAAGAAGACAGTGAATCGGACACTGACGAAAAAATCCAGGAACAACAGCGTAAAGGCGAACCCAAGTTTCCGAGAGTTGATGGAGAAGCAATGCTAACTTTCTTAGCAACCCCGTCAGCAAAGGTGGCCAAAAGAACACTTCGAGAAATAAACGCGGTTGTTCCGGCAACCCCGAAATTCTTGAAGTACTCCAACACACCGATAATCTGGGATCAGTCAGATCATCCCGGAAATATCCCTGAACCCGGCACACAAGCTCTTGTTGTAAGCCCTATTGTTCAAAATACTAGGCTAAGAAGAGTGCTGATGGATGGAGGATCCAGCATTAATATAATGTACCTGGATACACTGAAGCATCTGAAGATTTCCGAGTCTCAGCTCAACTACAGCAACATACGCTTCCATGGTATTGTCCCTGGCAGGCAAGCACGATCCCTAGGAGAAATTTCCCTAGATGTCACCTTCGGAGATAAAGATCACTTCCGGCAGGAAAAAGTATCCTTCGAAGTAGTGCCGTTCGAAAGCGTGTATCACGCAATACTCGGACGTCCAGCTTTCGCCAAATTCATGGCAAGATCCTGTTATATTTATAACAAGCTGAAGATGCCAGGACCCAAGGGAGGAGTAATCACTATAGCTGGTGATTTAGGGCTGGCAAACGAGTTGGAGAAAGAAAACGCCCTTTGCGCTCAGAGAGTCATAGCAAAGGAAGAACTGAACAAATTAGCCCCAGTATGGGAAGGGCCATTTGTCATAAGTAAAGCCATAAAAAATGGATCGTACTATCTTGTTGACATTCGAGATACGGAAGACGATCCCGAGAAACCGAATCGCAAAAGAAAGAGAAAGATAGATGATGAGCTAGGAGAGACAAAAAGGCCTTGGAGCATCCAGCAGTTACGTCCCTTCTATACTTAGTTCAATATCTATGTAAACATCTTTTGAGATCATGAAATAAAGTCATTGGAATTCTGATATCCATGTTTTCACAAGTTCACTATAGTACAAAGCATGATTCCACTTTATCTATTTCCCAATGATCTTACAAAATACTCAATGTTAACCCGAATTGTGCCTGCGTGCTCGGCGTTAAAAAACTGAATGATTTCAGCCTGCTAATGGCTAAAGGAAACTTGGATTGTGCCTGCGTGCCCAAGTTTCAAGAAAGTTCCTTACAAACCTCTAAGCATTATCTGATCGAATGTATGTTGGGTCACTGGAACTAGTTAGTAAAAATGCCTTTAGTATGATCCATGTTTCCGAGTTTTAACTGATTGGTTATACCCAGTTACTCGCCATGACGATTCATAATGCTATCGAGCCATTTCAAACACTAAAGACAGTCGAAACACATATGCCAGAGAACTTAGAAGATAAAGGAATAATTCAACCCGACAATCTTGCAAGGAATTTCATAGTTCAAAGATGCAAAAGGCGGAGTTCTTGTTTCGACAAATGAAATAGAAACGTTACAGTATGAATTACATTGTAAAAATAGCGCTCCTATTATACAAATCTACCATCCAGGTTAAATGCAGTCCTTCAAGCATCCGAGTCTTCCTCGCTGCTTTCATCTTCGGGGACTGCGGGAACCTCTTCTTCTGGATAAGTGATAGAAATGTTAACCATGGAAGCAATCTTGGTCGCGTGGCCTTTGACTTCATCAAAGATGGCGGTTCGCTGATTTTCTGTAACCCCTTGAGGGACACCAGAGGCCACGCGCCAAGATTTCGCATCAGGATAATGTAGACGCATAAGGCCTAGGGCCATGCGCGCACCACCTCGTGCAGCGGAGCGTAGGATGGATTCCTTTGATCCCGCAACTTCCATGATGGCACCCGGAAGTTTGTAAACTTCCGAGAATTCTATAGTACTTGCGGGAAGAAATTTGTTAATCAATTGCATTCCTGCATTTCTGATTGCATTCCATACCTCCCCAAAAGCTCGGATTTTCTCAATCCGAGAAATTCCTGGAATATTCCCTGTTTTGATGACAGAAACAACAAAAAAAGTTTAGGCCACAAAATAAGGAAAGTGAGACATGGAGAAATTGGTAAAAGGAACTAACTTACCAAGAACCTTATCAATTTCGGTGCCTTCTTTCATGCGCGGGAATAGCATACTTTCCAAATCATGGATAATAGATTTATCTTCCGCCGCTTGCAAAGAAGCCTTGGATTGAGCAATCCCAAGGGCCAGATTACAGGCTTCCAGGTCTTTTTGAACTTTCATAAGTTCCTTGCGAAGGCTTGAGTTTTCTGCACGGAGCCGAGATGCATTGCTAGCGTCCTTCGCTACTTTTTTGGCTTTAGCTAAAGCAGCTAGAGGACACAAAAACATTTCGAGTTTATGAAAATTCGGAAAAAATGTTATCCGGATAAAAACTGCAGAGAATACATACCTGTTGTTTCAGATAATTGTAGCTGAGATGACGCCAGCTCGTTGCTTTTCAACTCAATAATAGATTGAAGGGTTTTTACTTCTCTACTCTTGAGATTAAGCTTCTTAAAAACTTCCAAGTTTATGGCATCTGCGGAATGCTGAATACGGAAATGAAAGCCAAATGCTTAAGTATGAACAAGCATATGAAGAAACATTAAGAAGAATTCAGGTTTTCAACTTAATGCTTGGGGGCTAGAGGTGTCACCTGGCTCATTTCTCGCAAGTCGGCCAAGCTCTCGTTGAACTCTTTGGCATATTCAGCGAAAAGAATCCCAACGTGATGAAGGCCATCTTGTAAGACCTGGCGAGGGGAAAATATAATATCATTGCGAACAACTAATCCGCCCTGTGGCCAAGGACGAATTAGAGGGGCAGGAGCGAAGAATTTTTTAGCCTCCGGACGAATATATCCAAGATCGTCGAACGGTTCTTCTTTTATCCGGATGTTACTGTCCAAATTGGAGATGGGTTCGTTTCCAGCAAAGGACCGGAGATTTCCACCCGTCTGTGCTTCCGTTCTACCCCTCGGGCCCATGGCTGCAGAAGAAGATTCTTCTTTGATAACAGTCTTATGTTTCTTCAGCTTCTTTGTTTTCAGAGGAGTTGGGGAAAGACTGGAAGAAGAATATCCGAGAGTTAAAGATCTCGAAGAATTGAAGGAGGATGGTAACTAGGAAAACTCCAGTAAAATACCTGGACGTGGCGATAGGAATTCCGTCAACAGTTACCATTTTCTCGAAAGTCACCTGCCTTTTGCGCTTCCGGTCGCTGTAAAACCTAGCATGTAGTTCGCTGAGTTCGGCATCGGAAGCAAGATCATTTCCTCCGAGTTCGTTGAACTGGGAAAGAATTAACAACATATTAAAAGGCGGAGATACAAGTTAATCTGAGAAAAACTCGGAAACAAGGAAAGTATAAATACCTTAGGAACCTGATTTTCCACGTGATAAATGGCTAGGTTTTCTTCAATTTGAGCGCTGGTGGCAACCAGTTGATGAAGCCGCTTTATAAAATCTTTCTTGGTATAGGCTTTATCTGTTCCCCTCATGCTATCTTCTGGCCCTTGGTATTCGCAAAGAAGCCGGGAACGAAATGAAAGGGGCTGAATGCGACGTCCGAACCAGCATAAAACAGTGTCCTTCCCAGTTAAAGAAGGTTTGGAAGAAGTAAGCTTGGCAATACGGCGCTTTATCTTCATTAGATTTTCCGGCAATGTCTCAACTGCTTCAACTGTCCAACTCTCTCGAGGAGTGGCAGCGGAATTAACAAATGAAGGAACCCCGATTTCCTTGCCAGGGAATGGGATGTCCTGATGATAAAAGAAAGAACCCAGCCAGGATTTGGCGGGTTCTGGCATTTGTATTCTCGGGAACCAATCCTCTCTATTTTTTCGAAGAATGAAAGATATAGTTCCACAGATAGGGGAAATGCCTTCTGTGATGTTATGTTTTACTTCAAAACAATATTGCCAAAAATCTAGACTAGGAGTTATTCCGAGATATCCTTCAAAAAGAGCTTGGAAGCTAGCTAGATAGAGGATGGAGTTTGGAGAGAGGTTATGCGGTTGGACGCCGTAATAGTTAAGGATGTCTATGAAGAAGGCAGAAGGAGGTAAACCCATACCTCGCGTAATGTGAGAGGTAAGGAGGACACATTCTCCGTCTTTTGGTCTGGGCTCGAGCTCACCATCTGAGTTTCGCCATTTGCCTTTAACTATTAATCCCTCCTTTGACATTTGTCGAAGGAGGACGAGGGAAGAGTTACTCGGATTCCAGTTGCCGACAAATTCTGCTTCTTCGGTCGCAGCGTGTTCGTTGACTTGAAGCAGGATCTTCTCCTCCGCCGTTTCAGGAGCAAACGGCGGGGAAGCGGCGGAGCTCGCGCCCGCAACGTCCGCGGCGGCGGAAAGGTTTTCTCCGGCCACCGCGGAGGCCGCGGTTTTCTCCGGCTCGTCGCCGGCGTGCTTGGGTGACCCAAGTTGTGGATCTAGGTCGCTGATGAGGTCGTTGATGGCGTCGCGAGTAGGCGAGGACGGTGAGCTTGCCATTTCCTGGCGGTGCGATTCGTTTCCGGTGTGCTCGGAAGTGAGGAGCGCTCGGGGCAGTGCGTCGCTTGAGAGCTCGTGCGCGTCAATGGCGAGTGCGGTGAGAGTGCGGAAGGTTTTCGTTGTGGACGAGGATGGCTATTTATAGCTAAAAATCCGTCAAGATACGTGCCAACGGCTATTTTGACCGTTGGATGTTTGCCGCGTGTCACTCGCCGGAAAATCCGGGAAATGAAACGACGGGGTAATGATGGTTATCTCCTCGTTTCCCGCGAGAATCTGTCAGAGATATGTTTCTGGGTTTTCCGAGTAAAACCCAAACGTCACTTACGTCAGCATGGTTAAGTGCGCTGACGTAAGAAGTTCCTTCTCCGCGAAGGATCGTGAGAGAAAAGCCGGATTTTCAGGATTCCGAGTTTCATGTCACCATCTTTTTCAAAAGAAGAATAAGAAGAATCAAGACTGCTGAATCAATATTTCTCGGACAAAGAATATTTGGCGAAAGACGGAGAATCAAAGTTTCGATCCTTCTTGGGGGCTACTGTCGGATATATACCAAATAGGGGTATAGAAGATGGTAGACAAAGTGCCGAATTACCCGGGTGGCCTAAGTGGTAGTGGGCTTAGGTCCATTAGGCGGCCCAGTAATCCGACGCACAGAAGCCGGATTCTAGAAGAACCCGGATCACGGCCCATGTGATCTGGCTTGGAGTAGAAGACGGATTCCTTGCTTTCCAAGTTACAAGTTACCGTAGTCTTCTAGGTTTCCTATTCTGTAAGCCCTAATCCGGCTATTATATAAAGCCGGACGGGAGATAGATAAAGAAAGGGAAGAACAGAGAAGCTCTACGCCAACTCGCCGAGAAGCTCATCCTCGTCGAGTAGATTAGATCTAAAACCCTCACATTGTAACCCTGTTTACGGGCTTTAGTCCCAATTAGTGAGAAGTGCAGGAGTAGGCACGTCGTACTGTCGCGACGTACCGAACCTGGGTAAAATCCTGTGTTCTGTGTTACTACGCTATCCCGTTACCCCACGTCTCTACCGTAGTCTCATGGCACCCCCGTCTATGAAAACTACTACGATGTCTCGACATTTTACTTTCTTAACTATGTTAACAAATTAGTAGAAAAGATTGGGTGCTCCGATTAAGTTTAAAACTTTTAAGTTTACTCAACACATTATGGTTCATGTAAGATTTTATGTCGGTCTTTAAGAATTAAAAAATTTACATATTTTACCAAAACAGAGCATTAATGGCCCCACCTTTCATATTTTACATCAATTGGTAATCTATGTGGATTTAGAGTATATATTACAACTAGGCTTAATAGTTGGTGTTTCTATTATAAAGCCCCAATTTTTTTCTCTCTGTGCCTAATTGGTGTGTGTTTCTGCAATTTATTCTAGAAGGAAAAATTGTTACAAATGTGAGTGGAGTATGAGGCCGTGTTGGTGGTGCAAGAAATATATAATATAGCGTTTTCTTAATTCCAGATGGTTGACCGCACAAACTAATACTCCCCCCGATCCATATTGCAACTTGTACTAAATCAACGATAGTTAATATGGTTAGAGAGAGTACTTTAAAAAAATGAGGATTTCAGCTATATCAAATGAGCCCGGTATTAGTGCCAAACAAATCAGCTACAAAAACAGAACAACAACGAAAAGTACACAATAGACAAAGCAATTAAGTAGGGTTTGTCACACATATGTGCCGATGATGACGAGTACAACCATATGTCAATCTCGGTAAAAAAAAATCTGATCTTCAGCCCACCACCTTTAGTGATGGCACGACACATACGAGTACATATTGTCTGCTACAAGACCTTGTGTTTGTATTGAAGTACGCCCATTCTTGTCGTCAAAAATGTCATCCCTTACTGCCGGTTGGCAACTTCTCACTGGCCGGATCCTGGTGTTGAGAGAGTGAGCCCATCACACACGGTTATAGAATACACGGGAGATAGTTGAAGCCGTATGCCTCACATCTAGTCGCATCTCCTTGGGCGTAGGAAAATCAAACCACCAGTGCAGCCCTCTCGCGAACCATTTCTTGTGCAGTTTCCCCGGCATCCTCCACCACCGCCACATCGGATCGGACGCTACAACTAGGCCCGCCGGTATGTCGGCAAGGTCCAACATTAGGCCCAATATGCATGCGCCACCGCACACGTCCAACCGCCTTATGTCACTGCACATTGCACGTGTGACACTCACCACGACCAGGGCACATCACGACATCCGATGTGCGCCTCCGCTAGTATCTGGAGGAAGATCGGAGCTTCGACACGACCGCCACCAGAACGGACCACCGTCGGTCAAGCACCCACCGCACCATCACGACGATTGACTTCCCGTGAGCCTACCTACCTACTTCATACTATTGCTATCAGATATCGGTGCCATCGAGACCCCTCTCGAGTGGTGCCTCAGTATATGTTGCTTTGCCGACATCCATTCAGTCCAGCGAACGTTGAGGGAGGGGGGCTCTCTTGCTGCCACCGTCGGCTAAGGAGGCTTCGCCCGCTTGCGTCCTCCGGTGGTGGCAAGAGGGACGAGAGGAAGAAATTCGGGGGCAGCCACAGCCCGTATCACCTCCCCTAAGGATGACACAAGTCTCACATGCTAGAACCTAGGAATCTTATAGTATCGTTAGCTCGTTACTTATGTAACTTGTAGACATTGTCCTCGTGACGTCAAAGAGGCTGATCATGAGCTCGTTAAAGCAACTAGCAAAGAGATATCAGGTAGGGTTTGGCCAGAAGACCTCCATGATTTCCTTCCTTCGATCATAGTGAGGGATGTTATCATCATTTCATAATAAAATTGCACAAGGTGAAGGGAAATTTGCCTCCAAAACGCTTTCTGATTCAATACATCCCCCTCCCAAACTCAATCAAAACTCAAACACAACAACGGCTGTGATCGCCCGATACCCCTTCGTAAATTCGGTCGTATTTTATTTTTATAATTAAATAAATGTCAATTAGTTAGTATTAAAGCCATGTAGAAATCCATATGGCCCAATTGTCATGTATGCGTATACAATGTACGTACGTATACATGTGGCGACGCCGGCGCTGGCCGCAGCGGTCACGTTCCGATCGGCCGGCTAGCTACTTATCCCAGATTTCTAATGTACGTGACACTACCTAGTTGTGTGTACGTATAGCCATACAGGGCTGGATATGGGCTTAAGTGCGTCAGTAATTAAATTATCTTCAAAGCAAATTAAGAAAAAGGAAACAACTCTTTAGTTCCTGCGTGAGGGGGAGGGGATGTATTGAAACATTGCTCAAAACAAAACATAGTAGTACAGATGTATCTTTAGAAAAAACTTGTAAGACTTCGAATCCTACGGATTAAACAACTTTGTGTCCTCCGAAAATCCTATAAATTTTTCTGAATCAAAGGAACCCCAAAGAGCTGCATTTGCTACCCGTTCGGCAAAGGCAAACCATACATGGCTGAATTATACTCAACACAAATTAAATCCCAGCGGAGGTGGAGCCAGCTTAATTGGTGGCACGTATATATATTCACCGCGTTAACATTTTGATAAAGGTTCACGAGAAGGCATCGGCATTTTGCTCTGAATCCAAATCCGTGTGAACTCTGGTGCTGTACACGTAGCTCCGTCCCTGTCGGTGCGCGCATATATGCAGATGAACAGAACTTGTCCCCGTATATCCTCTGAAACCGTGGGATTTTAGTTACTCCATTAACTCCATATGCACCAAAAGGAAATTGCAAGCAAAGCTGTTTCACTAGTGGAGCTTATTCGAGGGCACATATTCTCCGCAACTAATACAATTTGAGAGAAACAACGAGTCGATCATGCAGAGATGTTCAGTGCCAAAACGTGGCGAACTCGCAGACATGTAAACTGGAATTTAAGGAATGTTGTCATATGCCGAGATATAATACCGCTGCTCTTCTTGCATAGAATCAAGACAGCAGAAAGAATATCATTTGGAGCATCTATAGTTCTATACTACTGAGTGCATACACCAAGTGTCCCAAAGTATGTGATGTCACTAGCTAGGCTTAGGAATTAGGACATCTCCTTGAATAATTTTATCTGAATCTGCACTGACTTGCTAGCATTTGCCGGACCTGGCTGATAGAGCATCTGTTCTTCGTCAAGTCTCCACCGTGCATCTGCAGAATGCGCACCCGAGCTCAATAATTAAGGCTCGGTATTATTGTTTCCAAGTAGACGTTCGATCCACAAGAGGAATACTTGGTCGACTGAGAGAATGTAGTGCTATACACATAGGATCCGCGTTTTTCTTCTGGACAGAGGTGCGACTGCAGTTGCCAAAATCAATTCTGGAGCTAAGCAACAATGAATACTGTCGTTTTCTAGAGGAAAACGAGTAGCAACAATTATTGCCGTTGAGATAGAGAGCTAGGCAGCTAGTACCGTCTCAAAAAAAAAAAAAAGAGCTAAGCAACGGAGTGGGGTGTCTTGGTTCCCGGGCTCCAAGGAGCACGAAAATTTAAAAAAATCAAAAAATATTTAAAATTTATAAGAATTTTATCGTATACAAATAGATGTGTTATATACATCTGTAAATTATTTTTAATATATACATTAATTTGGAGGCTACACATAAGAAGAAACAACTGTGGTTTAAAAAACAGCAAAAATAACTCTATTTTGGTGTGTGTATTTGTCCCTTTTCTGTAGTATATATATTGATGAAAAAATTTGTGTACATGCTACACATCTATCAATACTTTTCTCAGGATTTCTGGAGATTACAAAATTATTTTGTTTGATGTTTTCTTATTAAAGATCTCCTGGTAACTCGGGAGCTATATATTTCCACTTTTTAGCTAGCAACGTAGCAAAAAGGTTTTCCTATGGTGGATTGAACTATATCCGGAATATTTTTTACTAGTGGATAAGCTAAGGCACATCCATATCCAAAAATAATGTGGAATATTGAGGACACTCCACGTCCCACCAATCATGGAACCCAAAAAACGACCAAATGCTCCTAGGGGAAGGACCTTTTCCCCTCTCCACCTAGCCATGCTTATGCATTTTGCATTCTCATACATCTCTTCTGTTGATAGACGTTAGCCAAATAGAACTGTTCTCTAATTAACTTTATCAGCTAACGAATCAAAAGTATTGCCAAAGACAAAATAAATGAACCGGTCGATCTTTGGTTAGTAGCCTACCTCATGATTCTGATCTTCATACACCGCACTTTGCAACTTCTTCTCGTTGTCACTAGCTACAGTTTCGTAGACCACATTATGTTACGTTAAAAATAGGGATTAAGCAACGTATTATATACTGCTACCAAACAATATCCAATATATTTTGATATCTTCTCGTACGATCCAGATAAGGGTCTGTGGTGCAGTATGGGTTGATATAGCTGGATTCAGATAAGGGCTTTGGTGCATGATGGGTGTTGAACTAAGTTGAAGGTAAAATGGATTAGTGCCCCCTAGCGAACCAGGCTAGTTTTATTTTCGTAATTCGTTTGGGAAATCGATAAAGAGCATCTCCTCATTAACGTCGGCTTTTTTTTTTTTTGCAGGGAGAGCCTCCTCATTAAAGAGCCCTTGAGGTCGCGCGTGTCTTTTCTTTCCGTCGCCAGAAACAAGCTGCCGCCTTTACTTCCTCCTCCTCCATACCCCCCCTCCTTCGGCCGGCGTGGTCAGAAGGAGTAGGAAATCTGGTCTATGGGTGGAGTTTTTAGTAAAATTAGTGTTTTGAACAAATTAGGGTTTGGGTAGCTGTCTTTGTGTTGGTCTCCACGTTAATGGAGGTGGCATCGTCTATGATAAGTGGTCTTTGGCCCCTCGTGCGACGATGAGATCTTCATCTTGACGTCAATGGTGGTGTCGGAAGATTAAATCTATCTAGCTATGGTCCTTCAGATTTTGCTTCGCCGGATCGGTTTTGGATCTTTTCTCATGGTAGCTGTGAGGAGATTTGTCCTCGCAATATTTGTCCCGGCTGCTACCTACTCGACAATGGTAATTCATAGTCACGGCTCCCAACGACGTCGAACAGGCTGTTCGGTTGCTTTTCCATGCAATACTGGTGTTCGTCCTCTTGCCAATGTTACTTGATTACTTTAATGGCTACTTACATGCTCGTAGTCTTGCCATTGCAGATCAAAATTTAAATTATGGGAGAACCATCGTTGATATTTATAGGTTTGTGCTTCGGTATTTATATTTTTCGGCTGCCTACAAAAAAAAGTACAAGATTGTGTCATGAAGAAGAAAGAGTTTGAAGATCTCGAAGATTTGGTCGTTTCTTTTAGACTTTGTTTTGTAAACCCTATCGTCAGCAGGTGTATCTATACCGTGAACTGTTTGATACAACAAATATATATGGTATTGATTGTCAAAAAAACATCTCCACTAGTGTTTTAGAAGAGACCGACAACTCTAGAAGACCGCCAAGACAGCAAATCCTTATTTTTCTAAAAAAATGGGACAGATTCCCTAGTCTATGCATCAAAGCTATGCAAACATCTGTTTTTATTATTAGTTTGTTTTTTAAAACGAGGCAAAAGACTTACTATTTTGATTAATTAAGAAGAAAGAGAGGTAGCCGGTTAATTAGCGGATAACCAACCCAAAACCGGTATAAACACCCTCACCGACCGTTATGGGACACGACCGTTGCGAGGACACACACGGCCACCCTAGCTACCAGGGGCCAGGTTTGAAGTGTAGATAGTATATTACACTTCACAGATCACTCAAATTGAATACAGAGATCAACCACTTAAAAAAATAACAGTTCTAAACATCCAATCTCTTAGCATTAAGCGAGCCATCCCGACTGAAGATAGCCCGAACGAGTACCATCAAACAAGCATATCCATTATCTATAAGTCCCCTGGTCTGAAGGAAGGAGTAATGACCACATGTGGATCCAGTATAATGGCTTGTTGATAACCTACATATAATGAACAACCTCCTTCTTATTAAAGACCATATCGTTGCGACAATTCCAAATTATTTAAAGAAAAATCGACACGCCGGCACGTATGCGCGCTCTGGTTTGCCTATCAATCATATTCAACCAATTGCCAAACATATTGGTAATGCTAGTTGGGGAATAAATATTAAAAGTACATGGACTAGTTTGAATATTTTGGGTAAATGAAAAAATGATATAAACATGTGTTCAACAGACTCATCTGCATTGCAAAATACACATTTTTTTTTTGCATCCCATCCATATTTTTCTAACCAGATTATCCTTTGTTAATAAGATTTTGCGATGAACAAACCATAGAAAAGAAAGATCTGGATATATAAAGGAATATCTTAAGTTTCATAAGTATTTCGAAAAAAAAATTGTGTTACCATTGAGCAAATCATTATAAAAGGATTTAACCGAGAACGCTTCATTACTTGTCAAGTTCTATTTAAAAGTATCCGGCTCATGTGACAAAAAAACTCTCATTACTCTCTCAACCATACGAAGGCAAGAGGTTCTTTTACCACCTATGATAGGCAACCCAAACTGAGAATAACCATAACATGTTTATGGAAATCTATGCTACAAAGAGAGGGATACATATTTGATAACGCATTATTACCTACCATACATTCTCCCAAAATCGAATTTTGTGTCCATTGCTGAAAACAAAAGATCCACGCATTAAGAATTCCCGCTCGACCCCTATGATACCCTTCCAGAACGGGGACCTACGGGTTTTTCTTGTACCTGTTAAAACTTTTGTGACCCAAGTACTTGTTACATAATAGCTCCTACCACAACCCATCTTCATGTAATAACTTGAACGACAATTTACTTAACAAGTTTTTTTATATCTAAGACTTCAATACCCATCCACCTTGGCTTTTGGGGCGACATACGATATCCCACTTACTGAGACGGTCCTTTTTCCTTTTATTATCACTTTGCCAGAAGAAATGTGAGCGATTAAAATTTAATCTTTTCCTAACCTCTTTAGATATTTCAAAGAAAGACTGGAGTAACATTGATAAGCTTGCACACTGAATTAGTCAAAACAAGACAATCCCCATAGGGAATCATCTTGCCAACCCAAGATCCCAGTTTACACTCGACATGATTCTCACTGGGTTTCATTCTTTATTATGCAGTTTCGAGTGATGAATAGGAATACCGAGGCATTTAAATGGTAGATTAACCACCTCACACCAAATTTGTGGCCCTAATATTCTTTGACATATATTGATTTGCCCTAAAAAAAATTGTGAGTCCCAAATTCACCTCCGCCTCCATATAGGACGTCCCAGAAAAGCTCCCATAAACATCCTAGACGCATGGGAGAGGGCCAATTGCAAGATCAAAACTTTCTAGATCGTAGGGTGTCTCTGTGATTCGACCATACCACTGTTGGGTATGGCATCGACTCATTCTCCATGTGTACACCAAAAGACCATCACCTCCTATGTGCAACCTCCATCTCAATATGGCCCCATTTGCTGCAAATAAACTCCTCTTTCGCCTCTTCTCTAGCATTGTCATCCGCTAGCTACACGATCTTTCGGTAGCAGCCTTGAGTGGATCGACCAGAGGGAATCAAGGTTTCTGGAGGTCTCGTCGGGTAGGGATTGCAGCTTTGAGGCGAAAGACTCGACCAAGCGGGAAGGAAGAGAGGGCACGACGCCGGGGCATGTCGGTCAGTCATGGAGAAAGGAGGAAAATAGGGGAACATGACACATGATCTTACAAATGCGTTAGGGTCCACATATATCCCGAGTTGCCACGGTAATGAAAGATGCAAAAGATAACATAAGCAGTTTGGAATGTGCTTTGTCCACACACAAAATCCGTGCACACCTATGAATGCCGATAACATGCCCAATTTGCATTCATTTTGTGAAGAAATATAAATGCATGCATGGTCATGCCCATGCACTTTAACTATAGAAAAAAAATAGATCCATGATGCGTGGTGTTGATAATTTGGACACTTTGCATGATAAGTTTGCAAACATTAAATTAAAATAATAAGGAATTAGATTTAGGCAAGCTATTGGAGAAGAGGAGTTATTTTCTCACCTCTCTTAAATTGATTTCTGGTATGCTCTAAGCTCGTCAAAGACAACATACTTTGGTTAAAGTTTTGACCGAGACTTGATTGTTTCTGTAAAATTCTGGTATTTCGGACCTGGACAAAAAAAAAACATCACCGGCAAAACTCCAGCGTCAAGGCAAGAGCGAATACCAAGCAAAGTAGCCCAGCGGAGAACTATTTTGACGGTATGAAACAGTAGGACGTACTAGGTACTGCTCCCTACGTTCTAAAATACATTAACTTTCATTTGTCTAAATATGTATATATGTAAACATGTTTTAGGCCTCTCCAATTCCAGGTTCTGGTAGTGATTGTTCTTATGTTTTTGGCGCGTTTACGGGTTGATCCTGTTTTTATGGCTCGAATAGGCACCGTATCGACGGGCCGGCCCGTATCGCGTTTATAGGTCCACCAAATCGACGCGGCTGACCCCTTTTTATAGAGGCTCGCCCTGGCGTACACTGGTCACAACCCGTGAACTAGATCCCCGCCGTCGTCCCAATAGGCGCAGATTTCTCGCCGCCGGTGAGCAATCGTACCACCGAATCCGTCGTATCTGTCGCCATGGATCGCCTCCCCCCATCTAGCCGCTGAGCGCAAGCGTTGTGTGGCCTCCGACGGAGCGAGGAATCGCGCGGCGCAGCGTTACACGGCGCAGGGGCAGCCGGGGCCGCCGGCGTACCTCCGTCGCGAGACGGAGGAGTTCAACGGGCTCCGGCTCGGGCGCCGCATCAACACGGCAAGTTCCTCCCGCGCCAGGAGCTCCGCCGGCGAGGGAAGCCCCGCCCGGCATTCGCCGCTGCAGCCGTGGCGGCTCGAGCTCGAGCCCGCCTTCGAGGCCTACGACCCGACGACGTTCGAGGGCGCCATCAGGCCCAAGGATTGTGTCTCCGACGATATCCTCGAACACGTCTCCGGCGTCATCTGCCAGCGCAGTGAGCGGGAGGAGCATGACGCGGCGAAGCGGCGCTGCCTCGACGACGTCTGCAACGATGCCCTCCTCGAGCAGGGCATCACGTCGTCGCTACTGCAGCAGGAGAAGGCGGCTGAGTTGGCCACCGAAGTGAAGAAGCAGGAGGAGGTCTTCGTCGACCTCGACCCCGACGAGTAGAACATCGTTGTCTTCAATGGCGCCGCCGCTCCCCGTAGGCCTCCGGTAAGAAAACGGTGAGCCCAACTTTTCAACATAGATAGGGAGGGCGGCCCCGTTTTTATCTACTACTTTTGTAAATATGCATGTATGTGTATGGATGATGAACTAGCAGTATGGAAGATGAACTCGTCGTGGAATTCTACGGGAACTCTTAATTTTGATTTTACAGTTTTGTATACGGTTTTCGCACAACGTTCTTGCTCGAAAACATCACGCAAATTTGACTCTTACCCTGTTAAAGGGTCTGCTAAAGATGCTCTTATATGGCGAGTATAGAATGATTCATGAATTTCTCCCGTGTCGTAATCCGCAGCGTATGACTAATGCAAGAGAGGTTTTCACCGCGACGCGTGTATACATGCATTTGCATGTGTCACCATTGTAATCCAAGAAAAAAAAAAACGACCTCCCGGCCGGCAAATTTTAGTCATGCTGCGCCACTTCCGGTTGTTGTACGCGTCGGCAAAGCCTCTTAAAGAGAAAGCGTCCGTGTTTCCCTTGACCACATGAGCAAGCTTACTCGTACGATTCTGTTCATCCATATCATGCCGCAAAGCACGGAAGGGCATTACCACGCGCCTTTTGCACTTTTCTTCTTCTTTCTTGTTTCCTCTTTTGGAAGCGCCTTATCTCTCTTACTTTTTGTATAGTTAGCTAGGTTTAACCCGAATTCATATGCGCTGAATACGGCCAATTTTTTTTTTTTTGAGAGAATGAATACGGCCAATTGAGGGTCTTTGTAAGAAAGATTATAGAGGAGAAACAATTGGGAGGTTCACCACCAAGTGTGAGCATTTCCCTTCAACCCATCTCTTATTTTAGGGACCCTTCAATCCACCTCTATGTCCTTGACTTGCGATATTTTTCTAAAAGTTTGAAATTCCATAAAGTTTGAATTTTCAGAATGTTTGAGATTTTCCAAAATTTCTAGACCTCATAAAACTGAAAATATCAAAAGTCTCATTACTTTTTTATTTACCAAAAAATTGAAAGTTGGAAACATGTATTTTGAATATTTTGAAAAAAAGAACAACTTTTTATCAAATTTTGAATCTTCAAATTTCAAAATGTTTTAAAAATTCTAGAAAATTGAAATTTTGTAAGCTGGCCTATTTTTTTCTAAAAGTCAACGCTGCATTTTTTTTTCTGAAGTTACCAAAAAAAAAGAAAAGTGTGACCACACCTTGAGTTTCCCAAACGGGAAAAACACATGGTCGGAAAGTAACCTCCCGGGAGCAAACGACTAGTTACCATCTCACTTCAACAAGACAAAAAAAAAATCAACACATATGTTTTGCTTTTTTATTGTGACCATTCATGCAACTTGAGGGGTCTATTTGAAAAATTATACGGATTATAGTTATACAAAATCCATGCGAAATGGTTACAAATTTAAAGACCGCTTTCCTCCGTTGCCACCACTACTCCCTTCCAGCACCTCACCATTGATTAAACATCCTCCGCCACTAGATGTCACCCTTGGTTCATCGCTTCTAAGTATAGGGATGATCGTTAAACTGCTACATTACCCTTCCTCGTGTGCGAAGAATCCCCTCCATCTATTTTTTTGTCGTTGTAGATATCGAGACATCGTAGTAGAATTCATAGACGGGGATGCCATGAGACTACCGATAGAGATTGTGGGGGACGTGATCGTATGATGAACAATGACACAGGGTTTTAACCAGGTTCTGTAGGTCGCAACTAGGCGGCGTTGCTACTCCTGCAATCTCACTATTCAGGACTAAAGCCCGAGGTATACAGAATACAATGTGAGGTTAGGTTTATCTACTCGACAAGGATCAACCTCTCGGCGAGTTAGCCTCTAGCTTCTTTTCTATCTTTCTTATCTCCCGCCCGGTTTTATATAATAGCCGGGTTAGGGCTTACAGAAAACGAAACCTAGAAGACTACGGTATGTGCTAACTTGGAAAGCAAGGAATCCGCCTTCTACTCCAAACCGTACCACGTGGGCCGTGGTCCGGGTTCTTCTAGAATCCGGTTTCTGTGCGTCAGCTTACTGGGCCGCCTAATGGACCGTAGCCCATTACCATTCAGGCCACCCTGGTAATCTGGCACTTTAGGATACCATTTGATATACCCCTAATTGGTATATATCCGACAGTAGCCCCCAAGAAGGATTAAGACTCGGAATCGCCGTCTTTCGTCAAATTGCATTCTTTCCGAGAAATGTTGGCTCTTCGTCTTGGTTCTTATTTTCCTTCAAATCATACTTTAACACGAAACTCGGATTTCGGGAAATCTGGCTTTTTCTTCCACGAGCCTTCGTGGAGAAGGAACTTCCTACGTCAGCGATGAAATCATGCTGACATCAGGGACGTTTGGGTTTTCGCGCGTGAAACCCTGCAACGTATCTCTGACAGATTCTCACAGGAAACGAGGAGATAGCAATAATCACCTGTCGATTTATTTCCCGAAATTTCCGGCGAGTGACATGCGTTGATCATCCAACGGTCAAAAGAGCCGTTAGCACGTATCGCGATGGATTTCCGGCTATAAATAGCCAGCTTCATCCCCTCCGGCAAACCTTCCACTCCCCTGTCTTCAAGCCCTAAGCGCACAGCACCCAAGCCACAGTGAGCAGAGCAAACACCCGAGCACGCGCACGCCACTGCGCCGTTCCTAGACCTCGTCGGAGAGCACGAAAGCCTCATCGCGCCGCCCGGAAAT
Organism: Alopecurus myosuroides; assembly: GCA_028641055.1. Classification (NCBI taxonomy): domain Eukaryota; kingdom Viridiplantae; phylum Streptophyta; class Magnoliopsida; order Poales; family Poaceae; genus Alopecurus; species Alopecurus myosuroides. Next base: position 322,684,854 of record CM054057.1, on the reverse strand, counting down.
GGCCTCTCCGTACGCTTCCCTGGCCCGCTCCATCGTCACTGAGATCGACGACATAATCAACACCATGGATCCCATGGTGGATTCACCGAACCGCGCCACCGGCGACGAGCCGGAGAAATCTTCAGGTGGCCAGGCCCGTGAGGATCCACCTCTCACGGCTGCAACCCTGGCCACACCTTCTTCTACTCTGCCTCCGCCTCCCAAAACGGCGGAGGAAAAGCTCAATCTCGTCAGAGAAGAGCTCGCTGTCGCGGCCGCCGGAGCCGAAGAAGAAGGTGAATCTTCCGGCAATTGGAGCCGGAGCAGCATCCCCCCTCTCTTCTTCCGACAATGGAGAAGGAGGGGCTAATTGTGAAAGGAAAATGGCGTCACGAAGAAGAGGAGTCTGAGCCATTGCCCAGGGCCGGGGAACGAGTTCTCCTAACCTCACACATTGTTAGAGGTATGGGAATCCCGCCTTCCGCCTTCTTCCTCGATGTTCTCAACCATTACGGTATCCAGCCCCACAATCTCCCACCAAATTCTATTCTATATCTGGCCGGCTTCCAACCCCTTTTCGAGGGATATTTAGGGATCGCACCTAGATTAGATTTCTGGCAATATTGCTTTGGAGTTAAGCGAAACCCTGCAGAGGGCGCTCTTCCAACCTGTGGAACTATATCTTTTACCCTGCGTAGATTCAGGGAAGATTGGTTCCCGAAAATAAAAACATCAGAATCCGTCAAATTCTGGATAGGTTCTTTCTTTTATCACCAAGACATCCCCTTTCCCGGAAAAGAAAACGGGGTTCCTCCATTTGTCAATGTTGCCGCTATTCCTCAAGATAGTTGGGCTGCCGAAGCGGTGCAAACTTTGCCGGACGATTTGATGAAAATCAAACGGCGCATCGCCAAACTCACCTCTTCAAAACCTCCTCTCACCGGAACAGACACAGTTTTGTGCTGGTTCGGACGTCACATCCAACCTCTCGCCCACTGAACCCGGCTTCTTTGTGAATACAAAGGTCCGGAAGATGAGATTAGAGGAACAGAAAAGGCTTTCTCAAAAAGAGATTTTAAATAGCGGGTCAACCACTTGGTTGCTACTCGCGATCAATACGAGGAAAGCCTGGGAATATATCACGAGGAAAACCCGGTTCCCAAGGTAATGCATCTTTCTCCTTTAGGCAATTTTATCGGATATTTATCTTTCCCCGATTTCCTGTCTTAATCGGATTTTTGGCCACTTCCATAGTTCGATGACCTTACGGAAGGGGATCTTGCGACCGACGCTGAGCTTGACGAATTACATGCCAATTTCTACGGTGGTCGTAAGCGCAAGAGGCCAGCAACCACAGAGGAAGTAGTAAATCTTGACAGAATCCCCGTCGCTACATCCAGGTAACTCTTTGGGAATTTTATACCTTTGCCAGTTTTTTGGTTGCACCAGCTGTTTTGGTTTCTCGGGATATTTATATCTCAGATTTTTTGTTCTTTCTTTCCCCTTTCAGCCTTGCTCCAACTTCTTTGAAATCAAAGAAACTAAAAAAGCATAAGGCCACTGCTAGCAAGGGAGCGACATCTCCAGCTGTGGCTCCTCCCACCCCAGTTACTCTTGGGGGAGAGAATCAATCCGCGAAGCCGGGGGAATACCCATTGCCGACCAGCCAGCCTATTACATCCGAGAAGGATGCGAGGGAAAGGGCGGAACCGGATGTGGGCGGTCCTTCTCGTGTACCTGAGGAAGAGCCCATTCCCACCTTTAACCGAGAATTCAAGATAAAGGAGGAACCTTTCGACGAACATGGACGTATTCGTCTAGGGGCTAAGAAGTTCTTCGCTACTGCTCCTCTGATCCGTCCTTGGCCGCAAGGCGGATTAATTGTAAGGAATAACTTCGTATTTTCACCTCGGCAGGTCATCCAAGACGGTCTTCACCATGTTGGGATTCTTTTTGCCGAGTATGCAAAAGAATTCAACGAAAACTTGTCAGATTTGCAACAAACGAGCCAGGTAATACCTCTAGCCCCCAAGCAATAAGTCAAATGCATGCTTTTGCCTTAATGCTTTTTCGCTTGTTTTTAACTTAAGCATTTTTTGTTTCTTTTCCGTGTTTCAACGAACTGCTGAAAATATAAATATGGAAGTTTTCAACAAACTTACCGTCAAGAATAAGGAGGTGAAATCCCTTCTTTCTATTCTTGAGAGTAAGAATGCGGAACTGGTATCCATTCAGCACGAGCTGGAGGAATCAACAGGTAAGTTTTTTCTCTGCTTCCAGTTGTATGAATTTTTTCTAAGTATTTTTCCGAATTTTCTTAACTCATCTTTTTACTTGCTTTTCAGCTTCTTTGGCAAAAGCCAAACAAGTTGCCAAAGATGCCGGCAATGCCGAAAACCTGCGCCGGGAAAACCTGGATTTACATAAGCTTAATATGAAGTTGCAGCAGGACCTGGAGGCCATCCAATTGGCTGTCGGTATTGAGTCCAAGGCCTCCGAGCAAGCTGCTAAGGACAAGGCGACGATCCGAGATCTGGAGAACGCCTTGACCTAGCGCTTCGAGGAGGGATCCGAGATGGACAAGATTCTCGGTAAGTTTTTATCCTTTACCGGATTTTTTATGTTGACATCTTTCTCGGTTTTTTTTCTGACACTTTTTGTGTCTTTATTAAAACAGGAGATAGCCCCCCAGCTAACTCGGATTGAGAAAATCCGAGCCTTTGGAAAGGTGTTCACCGCAATCAAGGCTGCGGGAATACTGTTTGTCACTAAATGCCTTCCCACAAGGACTGGGGAGTTCTCGGAAGTTGAGAAACTTTCGGAAGCTTTGGTGGAGGTGGCGCAGTCCAAGGAATCTGTCCTGCGCTCTGCGGCGCGTGGTGGTGCGCGCATGGCCTTAGGGCTCATGCGCATGCACTACCCTGACGCCAAGTCTTGGCACGTGGCGTCCGGCATCCCGCAAGGGTACACGGAGTCGCAGCGGGCCGGCATTTTTGAAGCCATCAAGGGTCACGCCACCCAGATCACCGCCATGGTCAACATCTCCACCTTCTACCCAGAGGAAGCCATTCCAGATATTCCCGAGGAATCCAGCAGTGAAGATGACTCGGATGCCTGAAGGAAATTCCTTGGACCTGGGTAGAGAAATAGGAAATAGGAGCATTACTGATCTTACAATGAAACTTACTGTAATGTTTTCTATTATTTTGTATGCACAAGTACTCCGCCTTTTGCAGTAACATAATTTAAGTTTTTTGCAAATTTTCCGGGTTTTTATTCCCTTATCTTCTAAGTTCTCTGGTTTATATGCCTTAACTGTCCTTAGTGTTTGAAATGGCTTGATAGCATTTTAATCTTCATGCCAAGTGACTGGGTATGACCAATCAGTCTGAACACGGAAACATGGATCATACTAAAGGCATTTTTACTTACTAGCTCCAGCGACCCAGCATAAAAACGATCAGATAATACTTAAAGAACAGTAAGGAATTTTTCATATGAAACTCAGGCACGCAGGCACAATCTGGGTTTCCTTAGACCATTTTTAGGCTGAAAATCATTCAGTTTTTTAATTCTGGGCACGCAGGCACAATTCGGGTTAACATTGAGTATTTTGAAAGATCATTGGAAAATAGATAAGACGGAATTATGTTTTAAACTATAATGAACATGTAAAAAACACAGATGTATGAATTTCGACAACTTTATTTCATGATCTCAGAGATGTTTACATAGAAATTGAACTAAGTGTAGAAGGGACGTAACTGCTGGATGCTCCAGGGTCTTTTGGTCTCCCCTAGTTCATCATCTATTTTTCTCTTTCTTTTGTGATTCGGCCTTTCGGGATCATCTTCCGTGTCTCGAATATCTACAAGATAGTATGACCCATTTTTCATAGCTTTGCTGATGACTAATGGTCCTTCCCAAACTGGAGCTAATTTGTGATTTCTTTGTTGTACCAATCTTAGCACTAGGTCACCTTCTTTAAAAGAACGATGCATGATTTTTAGACTATGGTAACGTCGTAAACCTTGCAGATAAATGGCATATCTTTGAAGCAAAAGTTCTCGTTCTTCCTCTAGGAGATCGACGACATCCTGTCGTGCGCTTTCGGCATCCGAGTCATCGAAAGCCTGCACTCTTGGGCTATCATGGATCATGTCCGTTGGAAGGACTGCTCCCGCGCCGTAAACTAGGAAAAACCGGGTTTGCCCTGTTGACCCGTTTGGCGTCGTTCGAATACTCCAAAGCACGGAAGGTAACTCCTCCACCCATGCTCCAGTTGCTCTATGAAGAGGAGATTCGAGTCTTGGGCGTATTCCTTGCAGGATTGAACTATTCATTCTTTCAACCTGACCATTGGATTGTGGGTGTGCCATAGATGCAAGATCTAGGTGTATTCCCTTTTGTCGGAAATATTTTGCCAACTCTCCAATGGAGAAATTTGTCCCGTTGTCAGTTATTATGCTATGTGGAACGCCATACCTCATGACTACGTCAATGATGAAATTTCTGGCAGTTACACCGTCGAGTTTTTTTTTATGGGTTTTGCCTCCACCCACTTGGTATACTTATCCACTGCAACGAGTTGATGTGTAAGTCCACCTCTTGTAGCTTTGAATGGTCCCATCATATCTAGCCCCAAGACCGCAAACGGCCATGTAATAGGGATAGTTTTGAGTGTTTGGGCTGGCATATTCGTCTGCTTGGCGTAATACTGGCATTCGGCACATGTATTAACTATGTGTTCGGCATCTGTCTTGGCTGTTAGCCAGAAAAATCCTGCACGGAATTCTTTCTTAACTATGCTTTTTGATTGAGCACTATGTCCGCAATCTCCAGCATGGATTTCTTGCAGAATTTCTCGGCCTTCTTCCGGCGAAATACATCGCAGAAAAATTCCGGTAGTGCTGCGTTTGTACAGGCAACTATTGATTACCGTGTATCCTTTGCATCGACGTTTTATTTGTCTTTGCAAGACCTCGTCTGCTCCATTCGGGTACTTCTGGTCTACTAAGAAGTTTAGATATGGAATTGTCCAATCCGGGTTAACGAGCAAGACTTCGATTGATTTGAAAACGAGAGGATAGTCGACATTTCCACCTTTTATGGATGGTTCGTGCAAATGCTGGACAAACACACCGGTGGTAGGGTTTTCACTCTTTCCGAGCCCATGCGGGCTAATGCATCCGCGTTCCAATTTTGTTCCCTTTTGACGTGAAGTACTTCAAACCCCAGGAAGCAAATTGCAAACTCGTCCACCGTTCTCCGATATTCGGCCATGATGGGATTTTGGCATCCCATGTTTGGTTAAGCTGATGCCGTACCAGATCTAAGTCGCCATAGCATAATATGCGTTTGACACCTATTTCTTTTGCAATGTGCAGGCCATGAAGCAGAGCCTCGTATTCTGCCACATTATTGCTGGCGTTGAAGTGTATTTGTAATACGTACTCCATTGTATCTCCCTTGGGGGATCCATCAAAATGCATAACCCAGTATTACGACTCCGGCATTGGTATGTTTTCCATTGCTTCTGTCCAATCAGCGACGAAATCTGCCAACACCTGGGATTTTATTGTCGTCCAGGGTTGGTACTTAATGTCGAACACAGCTAACTCGATGCCCCATTTGGCTACTCGGCCTGTTGCGTCCGCATTGTTGATTATATCCCCTAGTGGTGCTTTACATACCACTGTTATGGAATGTCCTTGAAAGTAATGGCGGAGTTTTCGGGATGCGAAAAATATACCATATGCCAGTTTTTGATAGTGCGGGTATCTTTGCTTGGACTCGGAAAAACTTCACTTACATAATACATCGGATGTTGATCTGGTATGGTTTGCTCGTCTTTCCGCCTTTCCACAACTATCACCGCGCTCATAACCTTGTTTATCGCTGTGAGGTACAATAACATGGGTTCTTCGTCTTTTGGCGATGCCAAAATCGGAGCTTACATCAAGGTTTCTTTTAACTGGGTTAATGCTTTGTCCGACTCTTCTGTCCATTCAAATTTGTCGGATTTCTTCAACAATTTGTATAATGGCAGAGCCTTGTCTCCTAGCCGGCTTATAAACCTACTGACGACGGCTCCAGAACCCATCAATTTTTGTACATCTTTTAAGCATGTAGGCCTTGAGATGTTTATGATTGCCTTGATCTTTTACGGATTTACTTCTATTTCTCTGTGAGAAACGATGAAACCCAGAAGTTCTCGAGGGAACCCCGAATACGCACTTTAATGGATTTAACTTTATTTTATAAGTGCGCAAATTTTTGAAGGTTTCTCGCAGATCTTCAAGGAGCGTGTCTTTTTCCTTGGAAACGACGGCAATATCGTCCACATAAACGTGGACATTTTTGCCAATCTGACTATGCAAACATCGTTGCATGCAACGCTGGTAGGTGGCACCTGCGTTCTTCAGGCCAAAAGACATGGTTATGTAGTAATATGTTCCATATGGAGTTATGGGGAGGTTTTAATTTGGTCTTCTTCCTTCATGCGTATTTGATGATACCCGGAATAAGCGTCCAAAAAGCATAAAAGCTCAGAGCCTGCAGTGGTATCTATTATTTGATGATTCACGGTAACGCGAACCTATCTTTTGGACACAATTTGTTCAAACCGGTGTAATCTATACACATCCTGAGAGCAGTACTATCTTTCTTCGGGACTAATACTGGGTTTGTAGACCATTCAGTATGTATAACTTCCCAGATAAAATCAGCTGCCAATAGCCGGATAATTTCCTTGCCAATAGCCTTCCGCCTTCTCCCGTCAAATCGACGGAGACCATATTTGACGGGTTTAGATCCTAGAATTACTTTGAGTTGGTGCTCAGCAAGTTCCCTGGGTACGCCTGGCATGTCCGCTGGACACCACGCGAAAATGTCCCTGTTCTCACGGAGGAACTTGATGAGCTCGCTTTCCTATTTATCGGTCATGCTAGTTCCCACTACGACAAACTTTGTCGGATCTTTGGGGTCTAGGATAACCTGTCTTGTATTCTCGGAAGATTTGAAGATGTCTGCCGGCTTCCGGCTTTCTTTTCCTGCCGGCATCTCTGTCGGCGATACTTCTTTGGCCAGCTCCTTTAATTCCTCCTTTGCTATCATTTTTTCTACACAAAGGGCGTTTTCTTTTTCCAGCTCGTTTGCCAACTTGAAGTCCCCACTTATGGTGATTACTCCTCCTTTTGGCCCCGGCATCTTCAGCTTGTTATAGACATAACTTGATCTTGCCATGAACTTGGGGAAAGCTGGACGTCCGAGTATTGTGTGATACGCACTTTCGAACGACACGACCTCGAAGGAAATCTTTTCCTGCCGGAAATGTTCTTTCTCTCCAAAGGTTACTTCTAGGGAAATTTGTCCTAGGGATCGTGCTTGCCTGCCAGGGACGATGCCGTGAAAGCGTATGTTACTATGATTGAGCTAGGTCTCAGAGATTCGCAGATGCTTCAATGTATCCAGCTACATTATATTAATGCTGGATCCTCCATCCATCAGCACTCTTTTTAGCCTAGTGTTTTGAACAATAGGGCTTACGACTAGAGCTTGCGTGCCGGGTTCTGGGATATTTCCGGGATGATGAAAGTGCATGGTTCCCCCATATGTGGTTTTGATAATTAATGACAATCCTTATGGACTAATGTTTGCATTGAGTTATCCTTGTAGATCTTGTCCATAGGAAATAATGGAGTTCATGTGTTGAACTCTATTAGCTTCCTTGATGGCCATTGTTACATTCAAGGATTTATATGAAGAATGGTCATGGTTTGAGTTTAGCTTAGTGCTAGTATGTCTTGAAGAAAAGGATTAGGTGATCTTTCATTATCATCTTCAAGACATCATCATTTGAAGTGAGAAGCAAAGATACAAGGTTGATCAAGCAAGTGATCAACACACAAAGCTACAAGATATACCAAGTGGGATTGTGTATCTCATGGTATGGTAAGCAATTCTCAATATAGCTTTGCGAACAAACCCATGATATGTGTGTGTCGCATCTCTATGTGTGGTTAGGTATCTTTCCATGGGCTTGAACCAAAAGGAAGATTTCATATAGCCCATGGTCTTTGTCGTCGTCAAGCGGTGTTCGTCATCTAGCTTGACGTGGAAGCTCAAGTGAAGCATCTAGAAGATATCCTATGCTTGATGCTTGCCACCCTTTTGGAGATTGTGGCCTTGTGAAGATTTGCGGAAGGGTCTCTCCCATAATGGTGTATGGGGGAGCTAGTCTCTCCCATAATGGTGTATGGGGGAGTAACTTGCAAGTCTTCATCAAGCGGAGCTTGTGCTAGCAAGCGCAATCAAGAAAGAAGATCCAACTTGAGAGGGTCAAGATCTTCATCATCTAGCTCAAGTGGAATGCTCAAGGCAAAGGTATAATCTTGATAGGTTTTCTATTTTACCGGTCTCGTGTCTTTGGGAGACCGGATTATAGGATAGATAGTCGTACTATCAAGAGGGGCTCTCCAGTGAGTAACTTGATCGAATCATTATGCAGAGCTCAAACCTTTGCATACTTTGCATATCATATTTCTTGGTTCTTATTTGGATTTTGTCTCCTTTGGGTTTTAGTGCTTGTCGTGATCTTCATGACAAGCCTTTGTTTCTCGAAAACGGATTTTGTAAGAAAAACTTGTTGCGTTTTCGGTGGTGAAAATATTCCATTCGTCTTTGAGAATGTTCCCACACCTTCCATGTGTGGTAACTTATCCATACTTTGAGGTATAAATACTTTTTATTTGGATACTCCTTGCTGTTATATTTCCAATGCAATTGGATTTACCTCGTTCAGAGTTCATTTGCAAAAGTTATGGGGTTTCTAGTTCAGCCTCTCTGTTTCAAAACTCAACCGGATTATTCTAACCGGATTATTCCGGGCAACCGGATATTCCGGTTAGGATAGTTTTGGTCCATTTTCGGGACAGAGATGAGACGGATTATTTGGAACCGTATTATTCATCTCAAACCGGATATTCCGGTTGTGGAGTTTTTGCTCGAAAACGTCTAAAGACCGGAGTCAAAACTGACAGAAGTGAACCGGATTATTTGTACCGGATTATTCAGGAGGAACCGGAATATCCGGTTCAGCTGCCTGTTCGGGGAAGAACCAGGCCGGATTATTTGTACCGGATTATTCACTTCGGACCGGATATTCCGGTCAGACCGGATTATCCGGTCCAGTTTTGAACCGGAATATCCGGTCTACTCTGCACAAAACGGCTAGTTTTTGTGGGGACCTATTTAAGGGGGCTTTCTTCCCCATTGGTCCCCAAGTCTTCTAAGCACGATTTTTCCTCTCTCCCCAACCATTGTTGACCTTGGAAAGCTTGCCCCTCTCCCAATCCCTCCTATGATTCTTGCATATCTTTGAGGGAGAAGGTAGAGGAGATCTAGATCTACATTTCCACCAATCCATCTTCCTTCTTAGTGAGGGAAACTTAGTAGATCTTGATCTAGGAGTTCTTGGTGTTTCTCCTCCTTTATTCTTCCTCTTTTATCCCCCCATAAGCATTTGTTGCTTTTTTGGAATTTGAAAGTGGAGGATTTGAGCACTTGTGCTCTAGCCATTTGCATCGATTTGCTCTCTCCACGAGGATTCGTGGAAGTGAAAGATTGTGAGCTTGTTACTCTTGGGTCTTTGACCCTAGACGACTTGTGGTGTTTTTGGGAGCCTCCAATTTAGTTTTGGATGTGTGACCCAAGGTGTTTGTAAATGACTCGATCCCCGCCTAAAAGGGGTTCAATACTGCAAGGTGAACTAGGCCTTCGTGGCGGAAGTTCATCGGAGAATAGGGTGAGGCCTTAGTGGCGTTGAGTAGGCCTTCGTGGTGAGCTCACACCCCTCCAAAGAGACGTACTCCCCTTGTGGGAGGAACTCGGGAATACATCATCGTCTCCGTGTGCCTCGGTTATTTCTATACCCGAGCTTTCTACTTATGCAATTTACATTGTGATAGCCTTCGTGCTTGAAGTTAGATATCTTGCTATCACCTTGTTACTTGTCTTGCTTAGCATAAGTTGTTGGTGCACCTAGTTGACCCTAGAATATTTAGGTTGTATGCTTGTTAATTTAAACACCTAGTTTATATCCGCATTTAGCAAGCCTTAACCGGAAAAGTTTTAATCGCCTATTCACCCCCCTCTAGGCGACGTCGTTGTCCGTTTAATTGGTATCAGAGCCTCGTCTCTCTTTATTAGGCTTTACATCCTAGAGAGTACGATGTCGTTTAGAGAAATAGAGCATGATCCTGCTTTTATATTCTATGGTAGAAATTATGATGTTTGGAAAATTTGCATTCTTAATTTTCTTACGGACATGGGTCCAAAGTATGTTAAGAGAATTGTAGATATGGATTTTCCTCCTCCAAAGGATTCTCAATATTTATCTTTAGAGGATGAGGAAAAATCTTATCTCGATACTCTTGTATCTAATGGTCTCTTGTGTGTTTTGAGCGATGTAGTTATTGATTCAATCATGCCTTTTCGGAACGCTCATGAGCTATGGACAAAACTTCAAGATATATATGATGTGTCCAACATTATTGAAGATGATTGTTCTCCATCCACTTCCGGCCGTGATGAGTTCACATCTTTCTCCACTCCACCAACATGTGATTTGTCACAAGGTAATGATATGGTGAGTGGTGATAGAAATTGCATTGTGGATAGTGAATTTGCTATTGACTATACTTCATCTCTATCCCATTGCAATGATCTATCTTTGGACTTAATATCTTCTAGCACTCAAAATTCCATACATTCTAGTGTTTATAGTCCTTGCATATCATGTAATAGTTGTTTAACTAAATCTCATGATGATATGCTTCCTATGTCTTGTTTTCATAAAAACAATGCTTCCATTTCCTCTAGTACTTGTGTGGCTAACAATGTAGAGGAATCCCATATTGTGGTGGAACAAGACATGGACCTTATTGGTGCTTCAAGTCAATCTTCATCTTCGTTATCCATTTCTCATGTGTGCCTTATGGCTAGGGATTCAAAGGTATCTCCACCTTTGGAACCCACTACATCTTGTGATGATGAGGATGAGGATATATTTTATGGTGAGCTTGAGGATGAGGTCTCTTTAATGGAGAACGGTGAGTTGGTTCTTCTTGATCTCCCTAAAGGTAGTAAAGCTATCACTCCCTTGGGTAAAATATTTGCTTTTGCTATTAATAGCTCTAAAATCATTGAAAAGAAAGGTGAAATTGAAAGAAGTGATGCCGATGAAAAGGCATCCCTCACTATGTCTCTTAAGGAAGAGCATGAGCTCCGAGTTACTCTTGAGGAGAAACTTGAATCTATTGAGGAGCTCTATAATGAAAAAATAGCCTATCTCACTAAAGAACGTGACCATACTAATGCTAAATATAAAGTCCTTAAAAGTGAAAAGGTTTAATTTGTTGTTGGCAATGCTAATCTAATTGAGGAAAACTCTAGGTTGAATAATGAGGTTGCCAAATTGTCTTCTTCTATTTCTAATGATGCTTGTGCTACTAACTCCACATCTTGTGAAGCATCTATTTTGAAGGAGAATGTTGAGCTAAGGGCTCAACTTGAGTTGATGACTAGCAAGTGTGGGAAATTGGAAGAAACTCATGAAAAACTATCTAGCTCTCATGAGGAGCTTCTAGCATCCCATACCAAGCTAAAGTTAGCTCTTGAGGCTATGACTACAAAGATAACATCTTGTGAGCCTCATGTGGGTACTAGCACAATATCTTCTAGTAATGCTATATTGACTTGTGCTCGTATTGGTAATTCATCCTACCATAATGTTTCTACATCTTGTGATGAATTTCTTTCCTTGCCTTGTTGCTCTAACAATGAAGCATCTACTTCCTCTAGCTCTTGTGTTGATTCTAACCATGTAGAGGAAATTAAAGAGCTCAAGGCCCAAGTCACTTCTTTGAAGAAATACTTGGAAAAGAGTCATGAAGGGAGTTCCACCCTTGACAAGATGTTGAGAGTGCGAAGACTTCCCAATAACAAGAGTGGACTTGGATTCAACTCCAATATCAAGAACAAGTCCATGGTTGACAAGAAGAAGGGCGAAGAACAAGTCAAAGATCCGGCCAAGATTATTTGCTTCAAGTGCAAGATTGAAGGGCACCATGTTAGATCTTGCCCTTTGAAGAAGAAGTCTCTAAGTGAGAAGCAACTAGGCAAGCGGCCTCTTGTTCAACCTCATGCTCAACCATGAGTTGAACAAATACCACCTCCTAAGAAGACTCAAGCCAATGCTCCTCAAGTTGAGGAGCCTATTAAGAAGAAAGAGAAGAGTCGATGTTGCTACCTTTGTCGTGAGAAGGGTCACCTTGCTTCTTCATGCACTAATGGTACATTATCAAACCCTATCCTTGTTGATGATGTCTATTCCATTCGGAAGGATAATGTGGGCAATGTGTTTGCCAAGTTTGTTGGTACTCAAAGTGGTGTCAAGAAAAGAACCATTTGGGTTGGCAAACCTATTGTGACTAACCTCTTAGGACCCAACTTGGTTGGGGACCAACAAGCTCAAACTTGATCAATAGGTGTTGGTTGGAGGGCATTGGAGACTTGGCTATCTCATGAAGAATTAAGGGATCTTCATCATTTATATTTCCTCAATCCAAGTCATGTGGATTATATATATATCTCTTATCCAATGTTCCTCCTTGCGGTAACTTGTATCTAATTCATATATTCTTTGAAAGTTGCATGCTCCCTTGCATATGTTAGTTTTGTTTCTATCATGTGTTTGTATATGTTGTGCTTACTACTTACCTATCTTGAGTAATCTAGTTATGTTTGTTGGTTTTCACTCCATGTACTTGTGTGTTTTGTGTTGAACCTTCATTGCAATTCTTTCTTATTTTAGTTGGCTCTTTGGGAGATTAATGGAAAATCCCATTTTGGGGGAGTAATATGCTTTGAACTTTACTATCCTAAAATGTGTGTACATGAGGAATACCACTTAGTGTTGATATATCAATATTATCTAGTCTCTATGTGGTATGTCTTTTTCATGAGAAATTCAATTTCTAAATGTCCATTAACTTTCTCTAGTTGGATTTATTTTTGCCTCTTGTTGATTTCAATGGATTATCACATTTTGGGGGAGTAATAAGCTATGTGCATATTACAAGCCTAGAAAATGTGAACATTTGAGGTATTGCCATCTAGAGTTGATATTGTTAGTTATCTTGTTCCTTTGTGGCATGTTTCTCAAACAAGTTCCATATTTGATTAAAATATCTTGTGTCTCTCTTCTTTAGTAGCTTGTTTGTTAGATAGTTTCTTGTTGCCTTGATTTTCGGGTCTTATTTGTAGCCTTCAAGAATCTCTTCCTAAGCATGTTTTTTTCCTATCTTTTACCACATGCTTATGTTTTGTGAATATGATTGTGAACAAATCTACCACCGAGAAATATCTCCATACATCTATTGTCTTTGACAAGTTAAAATAATTTGTGGTAAGTTTACTGATCATATTTACTTTGGCCTTTGCTCTAAAAATTCCTTGTTTCTTGCCAAGGATTCGTTTGGTTCAAACTCCTTTTTGTCTTCCTTGCTCTACTAAAAATTTGTTTTATGCTTTCTTGAGTTAGGAAAAGTAATGATCCCATATTTGTGCACTTATGATCAAAGTCATACTTCTTTGGGTTGCACTATTCTTGGGGAATCTATCCTACATTGAGTAGATCACCGTTCTTTAAATTGGTATTGCATCTAATTGATTTTATTTAAACATGACTAGTGTTTGAATAATATATATGGAGAGTAATGATTCCATTGTGTGAATTTTGTATTCAAATGCAAGATCATAAATAGTGCACTATTATTGGAAGAACTATCCTATATGCGTTTGAACACTTGTTGTCTTTAAATTTGTATTTTATCCCAATGACTTGTCTCTTTGGAAGACGAACATTTTTCGTCTTGGTACTTTGTGTGCTATCATGAAAAGTGTAGAGGGTTTGTTTATTCTTTGATGTTTTTTGGTATCTTCTATATTTGGTTTCCTCAATCATGTGTTGATTTGGGTCTTGATATAATTTGGACAATTCTCTTTCTTTTCACTCTTGTGAGTGGCTTATTGGTTTAATTGGTTCTTTGTCCAATTTGTATCTTGTTTTGGTTCTTAAAATTTTTGTGCATGCATATTTACTATGTATATATTTTGGCATGCTTACTTTCGTTGATCCAATATATAGGATAAACTCCATCAAATCCTAAATGGCTAAGATGTGCATGAAATTCAAATTCATATTAATATGCATATATTTATTTGGAGTTTGTCCTATGTATTGTAGTTGTTCTAACTACATTGGACCCAATGAGTTTGGGTACCATTTTGTACTTGAATTTTGTTTTTAGGTACAATGGAGATACATTGGTTGCTTGCTCCATTCATAAGGAAGGTGTTCTCACCATGGTATTATAAGAATCAAGCTACGATGATTATCAAACTCGCATCCTCTTCATCACCAATGTCATCTCAGTAACAAGTATCTATCTCATGCATACATTTCTATCTTTCAACCTTGTGTAGGTTGCTTCTTGGCATGATTTCCATTTGTTGCATTTCTTTTGGTCCTTGCAAATATCTTATCAAAGGCATCTTTATTGCAACTATGAGTAAGCCGGGATGATTACATACTAAGGGGATATTTATAATCATTGTCATGATTCACCAATCCCAAGTATATTAATCTAGCAACTTCTACTTGAAGTCTCTCATATGCAATATTGATTATTTCTCAAAAACCATTTGAATCTTTTGTGATATGCGTTACCTTTCTCGAAGCATTCCAACTATCACTTTTCCCTTGTGATCTTTGTGATGCTTTGATGAGTTTTGTTTGTTCATACATATTCCCTTAAGATTAAACTAAGCTTAGTGATTTGCTTTCAAGCAAAAATCTTATTGGTATATTTATGAACCTCTCTTGGATATCATGTTCTTCACCTTTGTACCTATTTTGTGTGTGCATGTTTCTTTGTGGATATATATCTTTGTGATTGGTATCCACTTAGAAACTTATACACACGATAATAGTTACATCTTTAATTGATATTCTATTTCTTTAGTGACCACGTTTTATTGCTTTATATTCCTTGGTGGTTCCTAAAAGGCACAAGCTTTGCTTTTGTTTTGGTATTCCTTTTGCATCTTAATAAGCTTGTGGACCTATGTGTGTTATCCTTTGATGGTTTGTGTTTTTGGGAAAGACATGATATGCACTATGTGCCTCACATATTGAAAGACTATGTTGATGATTTTATCATCCTATTAGTCTCTTAAAAATGTTTTTCCTGGTCACACCCATCTATTTCGGTTGAGTAAGTCTTTAGTTGTCACTTCTTGATCTTAATTGCTCAACTTTTTGTTTGTTTGAAAGTTGCTTTGCTTCATTTCCAATCTATTCACTTGCTCTTGTTTGTGTTCAAAATTATCTAGAAGGGAGTGATGATTCCATGTTGTGCATATTATATAGTAATTAAAACCTAACATTGTGCATGTACCTTGGGGAATTCCCTCTTGATTTTCTAGAACACTTGGTTGATCTTATCAAATATTGATTTTGTTCAATCGTTGTTTTTCGGATCCTTTGGTTGGTTGCTTCTTTGTGAAAGTATCCTTCAATTTGACTTTGCTTGTAAATCTTTGGATCCTCAATATAGTTTTATCTCCCTCCATCTATGTATAGTTGGATATATGCACTTGATTTCACTCATATCATGAGGAATGCATACACTATGGGGGAGCTCTTACTATATTGGCCTTCTAATCTTTTTGCCCATTTCGGCAATAGGATGCCAATGGGGGAGAAGTTTAGAGGGTTTAAGGGAATTTGGTTTATGCTTTAGTTTCGTTCTTAAGCATTTGCCTTTCCATGCTATTGCATCCTTGCTCTTAGTTTAGCATGGTTGCTTAATTCATCATATAAACCCTCGTAAAAAGGGATTGTCATCAATTACCAAAATGGGGTAGATTGAAAGTGCATGGTGCCCCCATATGTGGTTTTGGTAATTAATGACAATCCTTATGGACTAATGTTTGCATTGAGTTATCCTTGTAGATCTTGTCCATAGGAAATAATGGAGTTCATGTGTTGAACTCTATTAGCTTCCTTGATGGCCATTGTTATATTCATGGATTTATATGAAGAATGGTCATGGTTTGAGTTGAGCTTATTGCTAGTGTGTCTTGAAGAAAAGTATTAGGTGATCTTTCATTATCATCTTCAAGACATCATCATTTGAAGTGAGTAGCAAAGATACAAGGTTGATCAAGCTAGTGATCAACACACAAAGTTACAAGTTGTACCAAGTGGGATTGTGTATCTCATGGTATGGTAAGCAATTGTCAATATAGCTTTGTTAACTAACCCATGATATGTGTGTGTCGCATTTCTATGTGTGGTTAGGTAACTTTCCATGGGCATGAACCAAAAAGAAGATTTCATATAGCTCATGGTCTATGTTGTCGTCAAGCGGTGTTCGTCATGTTGCTTGACGTGGAAGCTCAAGTGAAGCATCTAGAAGATATCCTATGCTTGATGCTTGCCACCTTTTGGATATTGTGGCCTTTTGAAGATTTACCGAAGGTTCTCTCCCATAATGGTGTATGGGGGAGCTAGTCTCTCCAATAATGGTGTATGGGGGGCAACTTGCAAGTCTTCATCAAGCGGAGCTTGTGCTAGCAAGCGAGATCAAGAAAGAAGATCCAACTTGAGAGAGTCAAGATCGTCATCATCTATATCAAGTGGAATGCTCAAGGCAAAGGTATTATCTTGATAGGTTTTCTATTTTACCGGTCTCGTGTCTTTGGGAGACCGGTTTATAGGATAGATAGTCGTACTATCAAGAGGGGCTCTCA
Organism: Alopecurus myosuroides; assembly: GCA_028641055.1. NCBI lineage: Eukaryota > Viridiplantae > Streptophyta > Magnoliopsida > Poales > Poaceae > Alopecurus > Alopecurus myosuroides. Next base: position 322,667,997 of record CM054057.1, on the reverse strand, counting down.
AGTGAGTAACTTGATTGGATCGTTATGGAGAGCTCAAACCTTTGCATACTTTGCATATAATATTTCTTGGTTCTTATTTGTCTTTTGTATCCTTTGGGTTTTAGTGCTTGTCGTGATCTTCATGACAAGCCTTGGTTTCTCGAAAACGGATTTTGTAAGAAAAACTTGTTGCGTTTTCGGTGGTGAAATTATTCTATTCGTCTTTGAGAATGTTCCCACACCTTCCATGTGTGGTAACTTCTCCATACTTTGAGGTATCAATACTTTTTATTTGGATACTCCTTGCTGTTATCTTTCCAATGCAATTGGATTTACCTCGTTCGGAGTTCATTTGCAAAAGTTATGGGGTTTCTAGTTCAGCCTCTCTGTTTCAGAACTCAACCGGATTATTCTAACCGGATTATTCCGGGCAACCGGATATTCCGGTTAGAATAGTTTTGGTCCATTTTCGGGACAGAGATGAGCCAGATTATTTGGAACCGGATTATTCATCTCAAACCGGATATTCCGGTTGTGGAGTTTTTGCTCGAAAACGGCTAAGGACCGGAGTCAAAACTGACAGAAGTGAACCGGATTATTTGTACCGGATTATTCAGGAGGAACCGGAATATCCGGTTCAGCTGCCTGTTCGGGGCAGAACCAGGCCGGATTATTTGTACCGGATTATTCACTTCGGACCGGATATTCCGGTCAGACCGGAATATCCGGTCCAGTTTTGAACCGGAATATCCTGCTCACTCTGCACACAAAACGGCTAGTTTTTGTGGGGACCTATTTAAGGGGGCTTTCTTCCCCATTGGTCCCCAAGCCTCCAAGCACGAAATATCCTCTCTCCCCCACCATTGTTGACCTTGGAAAGCTTGCCCCTCTCCCAATCCCTCCTATGATTATTGTATATCTTTGAGGGAGAAGTTAGAGGAGATCTAGATCTACATTTCCACCAATCCATCTTCCCTCTTAGTGAGGGAAACTTAGTAGATCTTGATCTTGGAGTTCTTGGTGTTTCTCCTCCTTTGTTCTTCCTCTCTTATTCCCCCATAAGCATTTGTTGCTTTGTTGGAATTTGAGAGTGAAGGATTTGAGCACTTGTGCTCTTGCCATTTGCATCGGTTGCATCGGTTTGCTCTCTCCACGAGGATTCGTGGAAGTGAAAGATTGTGAGCTTGTTACTCTTGGGTCTTTGACCCTAGACGACTTGTGGTGTTCTTGGGAGCCTCCAATTGAGTTGTGGATGTGTGCCCCAAGGTGTTTGTAAAGGACTCGATCCCCGCCTAAAAGGGGTTCAATAGTGGAAGGTGAACTAGGCCTTCGTGGCGGAAGTTCATCGGAGAATAGGGTGAGGCCTTAGTGGCGTTGAGTAGGCCTTCGTGGTGAGCTCACACCCCTCCAACGAGACGTACTCCCCTTGTGGGATGAACTCGGGAATACATCATCGTCTCCATGTGCCTCGGTTATTTCTATACCCGAGCTTTTTACTTATGCAATTTACATTGTGATAGCCTTCGCGCTTGAAGTTATATATCTTGCTATCACCTTGTTACTTGTCTTGCTTAGCATAAGTTGTTGGTGCATCTAGTTGACCCTAGAATATTTAGGTTGTATGCTTGTTAATTTAAACACTTAGTTTATTTCCGCATTTAGCAAGCCTTAACCGGAAAAGTATTAATCGCCTATTCACCCCCCTCTAGGCGACGTCGTTGTCCGTTCAGATGATCAGACTGATCCCAGGTAATTGGTGTATTAGAGTATTTCAAGAATTTCGGGGTTGGTGGGACAACCGCGTTTATTGCTCGAAGTGTTCTCTTTGGCACCTTTGCTGATGGAGTTGCCAGAAAAGTTAGGTTGCATTCTCCTTCAACTCTGGGAAACTTAGGCTCGCCTTTTCGCTGTTGTTCCTGGATTTTTTCGTCAGTGTCAGATTCACTGTCTTCTTTTTCAGCTTCTGGCTTTTGCTTGGAAAATTTCCTCTTAGGATTTTTTCCTTTGCTTCCGGATCCTACACTGCCTTTCATATGCTTGTTAAGCCGGGATTGTGCGTTCGTATGGGTGGGTTTCCCAAATTACGAATGGTGGACACAGTTTTCCGATTTTATTCTTTCCCACTCTTCTTTGGTGTAGTTGATCGGTTCTGTGCTTCGTCCTTTCCATTTGCTCCTATTTTCTCTTCCAAAGGCTATGTTCACTTTTTGGGTTTTTGCTGTGTTTCCGAAGCTGCTTTTTTCTCAGGACGAGGATTCTTTTTGGCTTCAATCAAAGTATTGATATCGCCACCTCTCGCTCTGATGTCATCTTCGGCCGCTGCGTGCTCGTTTGCGGTTGTAAGCATAGATCCGAGATCTTTTGCTTTTTGGAATCGATCATGAACGGTACGAGTCCGGGTTTTAAGCCATTGACGAAAGCATGCATTGCTTGTATGTCAGTTACTCCAGAACATCTATTTTTCATTGCATTCCACCTTGAGATAAAGTCCACGTATCGTTCATCTTCAAACTGGGTTCAGCAGTTTAACTGGTTGATGCTATTGGGTCGTTTGTACGTTCCCCGAAAATGCTGAGTAAATACTCTAGCCATATAATCCCAGCTATCGACAGTTCTTGACGGAAGCTCGTTGATCCAATCTCTAGCTCCATCCAGTAACATTAGGGGGAGGAATTTTACTGCCTCTAGGTCTGTCCCATTGTTAATCTGGACGGCTGTGTAATAGTCTGAGAGCCAGGTATCCGGGTTTGTACTGCCGGTGTATTTTTGATATGTTGGACAAACTTTGGCGAAGCCAAAATGTAGATTTATCCTTCGGATCCTGGAGGTGAAACACTTAGGCCCGAAGTATAGGTCATCTCTTTCTGCTCTATCAATGTGTGCGGAGTATCTCCCGGCTGAATGGATAGAAGGGGGTCTGCTCCTTTCTTTTCCATTGTTGCGTGAACGCCCTCTTCCAGGGTTATCTCTATTTCCTCCGTTATCATGCCCTTTGGGATAACGTGGAGTTCTGCTCCTATGTCTTTCCTTATTCCTGGGAGGTGTACGGGATCTCTCACGCCTGTGAGGAATGTCGTATCTTTCGACTTTTCAGCGGGGCGTCTCGGAGGCGGCATAGCTTTGCGGTCTTTCCGGTTTTGTTCTTTCCGATCTCGGGGATTAATTCCATCTTTCGGCAGATGGGATCCGGTTCTGGACGCTGCATCCTTGTTATCAGGCTTTTTCTTGTCCTTTCTCGGATCTTCTTTCTTCTCTTTCGAATTATTTGAATCTCCAGGTTCTTCAGGTCCAGGTGCTTCAGCGGCGCATGTAGCTGTTTTGCATAGGGCTGAGTCGTCATGCACCTTCCCTGATCTTTCTTGCCCTCGCTGTTGCTGTTGCAGTGCTTTTCCTAAGAAAGCATACACCCCTTGAAGTTTTTCGCCATTGGAGTACAGATCGTTGTTGAGGATGGCGAACGCGGCCTCCGCGTTTTCTGCTGCAGTTTTGTATATAGGTTCGCCCCTAGCATCTTTGTCGTTTACTTGCTTTTGCCAGGCCGGGTTTTGAAACCGTTCCTTTGGCGGCAGTACTTCTGGTCTTGCAATTCCGGGTAACCGTGTAGGTTTAATGCCAGATCTATTCCTTCTCTCATACTCCTCGATTTCTTCCTGCTTTAACTTAATGTCAGCTTGGGTTTTTTGGAGATGTTCTCGAGTTCGGAATAGATGTTGTTGTTGCCTTTGGAGAGCTTGTCTCCTGGCTTCCAGCACTTCAGGGGGTTCATGGGGTCCCACTTGTGTTTGAAGTAGATCATGTTCGTCCTGTTCTGACATTGGCGGAACATAGATTTCCTTCGTTTTCTTCGCCGCAGGCTTAACTCCACTTCCTCCTCCCGCTTCCAGGTTTTCGTTGGCTGGATCAGCCAATTTTTTCTTCCGGAGCTTGTATTGGAGTTTCTTGGAAGCTTTGTGTTTTTTCTTGGAAGAGGGAGGTTTTTTACCAGGTTCATCCTCTGTCAATTCCTTGACATCCAGGAAAGTTGGACTAGCTTTTCCATCCTCTCTTTCCTCTGGCGGGGGTGTTATAGGGCTTTCCCGACTTTTGGCATCCGTGTTTTTGGCCCGTTTTGCCATCAGTACTTCGTGGAATCCCTCTTGAAAGGATTTGACCTTTCTCTCGAAAGCGTCTACATCTTCGTCTTCGGTATCGAACTGGTCCGATCCGGGTTCCGACTCTAATCCAGCCTCGATGGCGGCTAGCACAGAGTCGGCTTCCGAGTTCGCCGTCATATTGATGGATGTCGGATCTTCCACCTCTGTTGTGGAATTGTTGTTTTCAACCTCTTCCACGGGATTATTTTCATCCGTGTTTTTGGCAATCTCGGATTGCACCATACCGATAAAGTGCGATTCAGCAGAATATCGGCGATCTGAGCAAAATCCGACGTCATAGTCTTCTTCGACTGGGTATAGGGCGGGTGGGATAAATTTGCCTCCACCACAGAATCCCGTTGCTTCTGCATTTAATCCGATAAAGATGTTTGCAGATCCAATCGGTAAAACGCAGGCACTTACCAGATGATTCCGTGCTGGCATGTACGATCCGTTGTCGAGGAAGCGTCCGACGTCTTTGTCGAATTCCAAGCTTCCGACAGTTATGGTACTGCCGATTTCGCCAAGTATCCCCGATCGAAACATAACGCCTGACGTCGCTGGCCCCACGGTGGGCGCCAACTGTCGAGACATCGTAGTAGAATTCATAGACGGGTGTGCCATGAGACTACCGATAGCGATTGTGGGGGACATGATCGTATGATGAACAATGAAACAGGGTTTTACCCAGGTTCAGTACGTCGCAACTAGACGGCATTCCTACTCCTGCAATCTCACTATTCAGGACTAAAGCCTGAGGTATACAGAATACAACGTGAGGTTAGGTTTAGCTACTCGACAAGGATCAACCTCTCGGCGAGTTAGCCTCTAGCTTCTTGTCTATCTTTCTTATCTCTCGTCCGGCTTTATATAATAGCCGGGTAGGGCTTACAGAAAAGGAAACCTAGAAGACTATGGTATGTGCTAACTTGGAAAGCAAGGAATCCGCCTTCTACTCCAAGTCGTACCACGTGGGCCGTGGTCCGGGTTCTTCTAGAATCCGGTTTTTGTGCGTCAGCTTACTGGGCCGCCTAATGGACCGTAGCCCATTACCATTCAGGCCACCTTGGTAATCCGGCACTTTAGGATACCATCTGATATACCCTTAATTTGTATATATCCGACAGCAGAAGATGTCGACGTTACTGTCGGCTTAAGAAAACAAAGACGTCGTCGTAGAGGTGGTGAAGTGATACTCAATTTGTTTGATTATATAGGGCCGGAGGTCCAAATCGCGTGGATTATAAGAAAGAAATAACTCATTTATCACCCCAAATTAACTCTCTTTCTCTCACTTTACACAAATTATTGATATTAATTGTGGTAACACAAATCCATACTGCTATTAGAACAAGTAAAATAACATGGCGTGGGCAGACTATAAGAATTAAAATATCATATTTTGCCTTAGTTGGAAGAGGGAATATGAGTGGGCTTATATTAATTAAAACATGCAACATCACCGAAATTGTAAGTAAGAGGACTCGAACCGGGGTTGGGGGTGGGTGGGAAGGCATCAACTCCTCTCCACCATTAGACTAAACCTTAGTGTGCTATAGCTTCCTATTAGACGCACATGCATTTCAAGACAAACTTTGACCGAAAGATTTGAGTAACAATATCTTGACTATATAGTGCAAATTTGCAATTGTTAGATTCGTTTTAAAAACACTTTCTAGTGATATTGATTTTATACCAAATACTATTATATATATGGATTAATTCTTGTTCAAAGACAAATCTCGAAAAGCGTGCGCGCCTTATTCATCGGAACGGAGGGAGTATTAAATTTTCTTTTAGTACGCTACCTAGGTACCTAGCTATAATGTGGGACCATCTACCTACAAACATGCAAAACAAAAAAAAACATGATAGAAAAAACATATAAACCCGGAAAAAAATGAGTATCAACATGGTCAAGCTCGATCAACCGAGACATTTGAAATATACATCGGCCAATTAAGAAATACTGAACCAGTTGTTATTTTAATTTTTACCCTCTCATCCGTTAGCTATTACAGTAGCTTTTGGATTCCAGCCTTTTGCAGAGTACTCCAAATTCAAGTCCACTTTGATTAATAGGATCTTTAAAGGATTTACCTTTGATTAGGATCCACATGATTTTTTTTTTCTTTTAAAGTCGTTTGATTCACGAAAATTATTCTTGTAGGAACTATTCCTATAGGAACTTGATAGTGTGTTTTTACAGGAAAAAAGAAAATGAAGTCACCCCTCATGAAGTTATCCTAAGGAGAAGTAAATGTTTCCTTCGGTGCAATCAAACAAACCATTCATGCGAGTTCCCTTACCCGTACTACCTCTGTTCCTTGAAACAAGGCATGTAAATTTTTCTAAAGACAAACTATTAAAGTTTGATCAATTTTTTTTAGAAAAAATTGATAATAACCAAAATACAAAAGCAATATAGTAAGATACACCATGTAATACACTTTCACATGATATCTTTGTAGTATTATAATTGTTGATAGTTTTTCTAAATAGTTGGTCAAACTTTACATCAGTTGACTTTAAAAAAAAGTTATAGATCTTCTTTTAAGAATGAAGTTAGTAGTATTCAGCTGGCAGGGTATCCCAACCCTAGGAGCCCGTTTGATTCACAGGATTTGTGAAACATAGGAATAGGAATAGTGTAGAAATAGTATGTCATGGCACTATAGGAACAAAACAAATACAAGAATCAGTAGTAAGCGTTGTTTGATTGCACCACAAGAAAAATACGGGAAATTTGTATAGGAATTGAGTGTATGTCATAGTTATCATATAGACAGGAATTTTTTCAAGAGGTCCCACCTCTTGCTAGAAATCCTATAGGATTGTAGCCTAGGAAAGCAAGTTATAGGAATTTTAGAGGATTCAACCCTTTGAATCAAATGAACTCTATAGAAAAAATTTCTACGGTGAAAATTCTATACAATTCCTTTAGAAATCCTTTAAATTAAACGGGCCCTACCTTACTTCATATCCCTTTGCTTTTAGCACCCTACATACCAAAGAGGCCAGTCGACATATGGCTAGCCCTAGCCAAGCTAAAGAACACCGTTGCCCCGGATCGTGCACATAGTGTTTTTTTCCTTTTTGAGTAAAGTGCACATAGCTTAGATTGGGTAGGCCGGCGGTCGGCGGACCCCACCCAGCAAATGATCCAACTAAAAAAGAACCCTGCAGAACTCAGTATGTCAGCAATCAGTTACGCTTATCTCAAAACAAAAACAAAAATCAATCAGTTACGCTGGCCAATAGAAACCACCGCCCACATCCACATGTGCGCGCGGGCCTTGGTCACGTCATTTCTCGCCGCAGCCGCTCACCCCGAGCCCGTATAAATCCATCACGCCTCTCCCAAACTCTTCCTCCTCCTCCACCTCTCCACCTCAAAGCTCCTTGGTTTCACACAGCTCAAGCTCCGAGAAGGCCCTCGCCGGCCTGCAAGAGCTAGCTAGGGAAGACAGAGCACAGAGAAGGAGATGGCAAAGGTGCACCCCGACGCCGCCGTGCCGCCGCAAGAGGAAGCGCCGGCTAACGGCCACGCGCTGCCTGGAGGTGGTGTGGCCGAGGAGGAGGAGCCGGGAAAGGCCATGGCGCTCACGGTGTGGCGCAAGTCGCTTCTCTTCAACTGCGACGGCTTCACCGTCTTCGACGCCAGCGGCGGCCTCGCCTTCCGCGTCGACTGCTACGGCACCTCCGGCCGCAGGCGCCGCCACGCGGAGGCCGTCGTCCTCATGGACGCCGCGGGGGTCCCGCTCATCACCGTGCGCCGCAGGAGGCTCAGCCTGTCGGAGCACTGGGTCGTCTACGACGGCGACGGCGGCGAAGGCGACGACACCCCGAGGCCGCTCCTCTCCGTGCGTCGCTGCCACGCCGGCTTGCTCCGCCACGCCCACGCGTCGTCGCCATCCAAGGAGAGGGCGATCGCGCACGTCACGCCCCTCTCGCCGGCTCTGCGTGGGGCGTACGTCGTGGAGGGGTCGTACGCGCGGCGGAGCGTCGCGGTGCGGGATGCGCACGGGCAGGCCGTGGCGGAGGTGCGGCGGAAAGAGTCGCCGGTGAGCGACGAGGTTTTCCGGCTCGTGGTGCCGGACCCTCGCCGCATGGGCGCGCCGCTAGCCATGGGGATCGTTATCGCCCTCGACGAGATGTTCGGGGGCGCCGGCCCCAGCGCTGCCGCCGCTCGCTCGCTGCTGCCGAGGAGCTGGTCCATGTAGTTACAGTTACAAAGAAGGCATATGGGGGGTAGATCTGACGGCCCACCTGTCGTTCACGGCATCGGTGTGGCGGGCATGAGGAATGAACACGAGCTAGTGCACGGGTCACGCACCCACGCCACCAAAAAATATTAATCTTGCACCAGGAATTAGGACGACAAGAAATTCATTTTTTGCTCCCAGGAGAAGAGAGGAGGACCACTGGGAGGATTATCGTTAAGAGGGTTAAGATTGAGGAAGATGTTTCAGTTTGTACTTGTGCATAAATTGGATCCACAAATACTATTATATGGTGTTTAAGATCTCTAATGCCTCAATTTGTACTTGTTGTATTGGCTCGGCTCACTTGACCAAACTGGGCTTTTTGGAACAAGTGCAAGTTGCACTTTTTTTACCATGCAAAAAAAAACACACACACACACACACACTTTTTCTGCTGGACGGAAGATGTAAAAATTAGACTTTTAATGTTAGATTATTGTGTCTCAGAGTACTTAATCCTCTCTCCCTGTGGTTAGTCTTCGAAAGCATAAAATTGGGCCTAAAAGGTTTTTCTGTAAAGAAAAACTCATACATGTAAGAAAATTTGGCACACTATGAGTATTTTCCCATGAATTAAATGTTTTATATATTTATTAAGCAAAGGATTAGGTGCATACACCTTAGCTACAGAAAGTATTTGAAAAAAATCCGGTACCAAACTTGCGCTCCAGAAAGTGGCTATGGGGTAAAGTTTTCTAAAGTGTGATATACAGAGAGAGGTTAATTGAGCCCAACAAAGTTTGGTGGAGAAATGCAGAAATGCGAGGCAAACAAATTGTTTAAGGGGAGATTTTGCTTTTTTTCTTTCCCTATTTGAACCCACTGTTTTAATGTATTTTAGGAGATAGCGAGTTTGGTTACGATAACTGGTTCACCAAGAATAGTGGTAGGTGGTCAACGAGGATTCCTCCCCCGTTCTGAGGGCGTGCGTGAGACGGCGCTCTGGCGGGTGTTGCTCCTCGGGTGACTTCGGGGCGGTTCCGGCCGAGAAGTGAGGAAATGACGGCACCGGCAACCTGCAAGCGACGCTGGGAGCGGTGGGACAGCACGGGAACGGCTGGGCGTTGGCCTGCCGACACAAATCTGAGGCCCCGCGAGGCCCAATTGAGTCGGCCTGCCCGTGATGGCCCGATTTCCAGGAGATACCAGTGATGGTAGATTAAGGCAGGGGATGGTGGCTACACTGGCTGGCTTGTTGCAGCGTGGTGGCGGGCTTCACGGGACCGATTCGGGCCGGCCGAACCCTACTAGGACTGGTGTGCCTCCGCGGAGGCTTTACGGGTCCTTTGGACCTGGCCGTACCCAAATGGGACTGGTGTGTCCTGTTGTCGCGTCCAGTCCACTACCGCCTTTGGTCGTGGAGGCAGTTCCCTCCCGCACGGCCGCGGTACTGTCGATCCCGACTCAGACTACCATTCACCTCTGTCATGTTGGCCTCGTGTGTGTAGCTTCGATGAGATGACGATGGCGGCTTCGTAACCATAGTGGCACATGTTGGTGGGCGGCGAGATTGGTGGTTGAGGCTTCGTCCTCACGGAGCTTTGTGTCAACGGATCGTCCAGGGATAGTGGAGAGGTTTCCTTTGGGAGAAATCCTTGTCGGCTTTGCCGACACCGACTTGGTGCTGGCTTCGGGTGGCACCTTCTCTTCCTAGAGGGCTTGGCTACCCTTCGTCCACCTCCCTCTGTGTACCGGGGGAAACCCTAGGGCCAGTGCCCTGGCCGGGCAGTAGCGTCGCCGCTTCCTTCTTGAAGGTGCTGCTTGGTACTTGACGAGCCACTGCTAGGAGCGTGGCGGAACATCTTCGGGGGGCAGCGGCTGCGGGTCTCCTTCGCTTAGTCGATCCACCTTTGTCTCCTTTGTTTCTTTTTTCTTTTCTGTTGGGCTCGTGTTTGCTGTTGCCCCAGTAAGATTTCGTTTCAGAACTCTCTTGTATCGTGTGGTTCCTATATTAATATAGCGGGACGCAAGGCTGTTTCGGATCTGGTTCACCAAGCAAGATACCACTTCCACATAGCTAATTTCATGCAACATATTAGAAAATAAGTTTACCGTGGTAACTTAGTAATAATATAGCTGACTGGGCCTGCTATGACGACCACGAGCACGCCGACGATGTCGCGAGGCTAACCAGTGCGAGGAGGCGCTCTTCTACCACCCCTACGCAGACACCGCGAGCTTGTGTCGCACACATCCACAACACGTCCTGTCTGGGGACTTCCTCCGACACTACATGGCGTCGAACATACCGGTGTTCTGCGGCTACGACAGCTTACCGAACGGGTGGGCCACTGACTTCGCCAACATTTCGGCCACGTCGCCACTGAAGGGCCAGACGCGGTTGAACTTCATCAAAGAAGAGTGGCAGCGCCTTCCAACGGAGATGCGCTGCAACCCGGAATACCGGTGGTCGTCGCCGTATTGGGACGCAAAGGTGCAAGAGGAGTACGAGAGGCGCCTCTACAATTTTTCTGGCGAGGACGACAACGAATGGGACAATGGCGAACCAAAGGAGGAGAACGTCGTCCCACCAACTCCAGCACCGGCAGACCATTGAGGCATGCAAGTTCCTCAAGGCCGGAGCACAGGTGGCTCAACCATCGACTCCAACAGTCCAGTGGCATGCAACTTCCTCAATCTCGGAGCCGAACTCGCCGCTAGATCTATGGTTTATTTTAGATATTGTTTAGATTCGTCGAAAGTTTATAAAATTTTATCTAAATTTTAATAAAAACGGCGTCTCGTATTTGTTGTTGGTCCAGTTTCTTTTTTTCTATAACCTATTGGGACGCGCCGGTGGGAAGAGACGTCCCTAATAGGATGGCAATGCGTGTTGGCACCCCCAATAGTACGCGATGGCACTTTTTCCGGATGCTGTATTGTGGGCGCCGGTGGAGATGGTCTGATACAAAAGACATATATAGTAACTCTTTGTGTTATAGATGATAAAAATATTAATATCAAGATTATACCAATTGCATCCTCTCCAACGTAATGGAAGAGCTCGTCAAAGCATCAAGTATCAAAGTGTGCACACAGCTAAATCTTATCACTCATATCCCATTCCCGGCTTGAAAAAAAATGAAGTATTTACTTTCGGCCATATCTTATCAACTCTAAATCTACATACTTTTTAAAGAGATGTAGAACAAAATTGGACTTGAAATAAGGCGAAGGTGGATACTCATACATGCTAACTCAGTTTGGATATGAACATGAAGTTGCTACCACTATTTTAGGGTTGGCAGTATGGGATGCACAGAAAACAAGGGTACATGATACACTTTCTATATACGGCAGCCCACATGAAAACAAGGAATTCTTGGAAATTCAGTCAAAGTCAGTTAGGGGTGATTAGTTCCATGCCCCATGAACCCACAACTCCAGGAGAGTATGTGTGGTGCATGTGCTACGTGATTGATCCAGTCGCTTGACCGATGGGGGAGCAAGGGTGTCCATAAACCATAATTGAGGGAGATGTTCTCTGCTGTGACCGGGTACGCCCTCGACGAGAAAAAAAGTGTTGCTCACAAGCGCAGAAGATGTGAGGAACTAACATTTTTTGAGGTCGGGCTTACAGAATCGCATTCCTTAGAGCATCTCAGCTCGGTGCCCCCGAAGCCACCCTAAAACCCCCTTTGGGGGCAATCAGGACGCGCTCACTCATATTTTTATTGGGCCTTCCCGTCCGAAAGTGCACCAATTTCCGTCCGAAAAAATCAGGCCAACCCCGTCGTCCAGAGCTGCCTTGGTAGTTTCAGGCGACTCCACGCGCCCGCGAGCCCCACCCTGACAGCGACACAGGCCAAACCCTAAAAAAAAGCGCTGGACCTCGCCTCGCTGTCCACTTTCCCGCCTATCTCCGCCCCGCCACGCAACCTCTCCCCGCCCTGCCACGCCCGATGGCGCAACCACCATACACACAGAAAAGGGCGCTCGCCCTCCGGTCCTCCTCCGCCCTTCCCACGCAGTGCAGGTTGTCGTCGTCTAGCCTGGCAGCCCCCAGCGACCACGGACGCCCACCTCGCGCCACGGTGTTCGGCATTTTGACCGGTAGGGTGCCGTATTTTTTATCTCTCTTGTTGCTCGCTGGCGACCAGCTGCTGATCCCACTTTCGTTCCAACAGATGGACAACGACAATGAGATGATGGCATACCTACTCATGGAGGAAGAAGTTGATATCAATGTCGTGGAAGACGAGAACTTGCTCGTTCTTTCTTACCTTGCACAACTCCTAAATAACGACACTAATGGAAAATGGGGTTTTTACCTACTAGCGAGCACCCTTTTCGCCCTGGATCGGCCACCACCCGGTGCAAAAGACAGCAGAGGTAGGGCCGGGGCGAGCAGGGCGCGTGGTTGGGGGGTCTTTTGCCCCGGTTGGAGCCACCAACCGGGGCAAATAACCCCCCTCCCCACTATATATAAACCCTGCCAGCCCTCTCTTCTCCTCGTGCCACTCACTTTGGAGGACATATTTCTAGTTGTGTGGTGTGTGCTCACTTTTTTTCCCTCCTATGCACAAGAGGTGTTTGATGAAATGTCCGGGAGAATAACGTCATCTCAGCTCGCAGAAAACAAGCACGATTTAATTTGTCCGAGCCACACTTAATTAAATAAGCTTTCTCGTCATTCTTTCCTCCTCGGTCGAGGTACCAACTTTAACCTTTCATCTGTCGATGTAACATTGGTCATTTCTCTATTTATGGTGTTCTGTAACAGTTCTTAATTAATAATCATATAATGCAGATGAACCGGCAATGGATGTACGCTGACCGACGCTCTGCCGAGTTCATGAAAGGCGTGGGTTATTTTCTCGAGGTGGCCCAGGCAAACAAGCGGAATAATTTTATCTGTTGTCCATGTGCTGTATGTCGGAATCAGAAGGAACACTCTTCTCACAGAGTCATCCACTTCCACCTGTTTCAATCCGGTTTCATGGCCGGCTATAATTGTTGGACCAAGCACGGAGAAAGAGGGGTTATGATGGAAGACAACGAAGAAGAAGAGAATGATGACAACTATCATGACATGTTACCTGAATACGGTGCCGGTACTGGAATGAAATATAAAAATGAAGTGGAATCCGAGTTGCAGGCACCAGATGAGCCCATCGATGATCTTGGCGAGGCTATTACGGATGCAAAGACAGAAAGCGATATTGAAAAGGTGAGGGTGAAGTTCGACCAGATGTTAAAAGATCACAAAACATTGTTGTATCCAACTTGCGAAGACGGGCAGAAAAAACTGGGCAGCACACTGGAATTGCTCCAATGGAAGGCCGATAACGGTGTGACTGACAGCGGATTTACAAAGTTGCTGCAAATAGTGAAGAAGCAGCTTCCTAAAAACAATGAATTGCCCGACAGTACATACCAAGCAAAGAAGTTTGTATGCCCCCTAGGATTAGACGTGGAGAAGATACATGCCTGCATTAATGACTGCATCCTCTACCGCGGTGAGAAGTACGAGAATTTGGAACAATGCCCGATATGCACTGCATTGCGGTGTAAGATCAGACCAGACGACCCTGGCGATGTTGAGGGTGAGCGACCCAGGAAGAGGGTTCCTGCAAAGGTGATGTGGTATGCTCCTATAATACCACGGTTGAAACGTTTGTTCAGAAACAAAGAGCATGCCAAACTTTTGCGATGCCACATGGAAGATCGTAAGAAAGATGAGATGTTGAGACACCCCGTTGATGGGCCGCAGTGGAGAAAAATTGAGAGAAAGTTCCCGCGCTTTGCAGGTGAGGCAAGGAACTTATGGTTTGGTCTAAGTACAGATGGATTTAATCCATTTAGTGAGCAGAGCTGCAAACATAGCACCTGGCCTGTAACTCTATGTATCTATAACCTTCCTCCATGGTTGTGCATGAAGAGGAAGTTCATTATGATGCCAGTGCTGATCCAAGGTCCAAGACAACCGGGCAACGACATTGATGTGTACCTAAGGCCATTAGTCGATGAACTTTTATAGTTGAGGCGTGAAGAAGGTTTACCTGTGTGGGACGAGCACGTACAAAAAGAATTTAACCTACGAGCGCTGTTGTCCGTAACCATCAACGATTGGCCTGCTCTTAGTAACATTTCTGGACATACAAACAAGGGATACAATGCATGCACACACTGTTTAGATGACACCGAAAGTGTATATCTGGATAAATGTAAGAAGGTTGTGTACCTTGGGTATCGTCGTTTTCTTCCGCGCAAGCACCCCTTAAGAAAAGCTGGCAAACATTTCAATGGTGAGGCAGATACCCGGGAGACGCCTATCCTTCGTTCTGGTGATGTTGTATTTGATATGGTGAAGGATTTGAAAGTAATATTTGGAAAGGGTCCGGGCAGACAAGTTATTCTGAATGACGCTGACGGACACGCACCCATGTGGAAGAAGCAATCTATATTTTGGGAACTACCCTATTGGAAAATATTATATGTCCGCTCTGCGATCGACGTGATGCACATGACGAAGAATCTCTGCTTGAATCTGCTAGGCTTCTTTGGCTTGTATGGGAAGTCAAAAGATACATCTGGAGCACGGCAGGACTAGCAACACACGAAAGGACGAGACGGCAAGAATCCTGCGCGGTTTCAAGGTGGTCCTGCCAGCTACGCTCTTACCAAGGAAGAGAAAGAAATCTTTTTTGAAGCACTAAATAGTATCAAGGTCCCGTCTGGCTTCTCGTCAAATATAAAAAGAATAATAAATGTGGCGGAGAAAAAATTCCAAAACCTGAAGTCTCATGACTGCCACGTGTTGATGATACAATTGCTTCCGATTGCGTTGGGGGGGATTCTACCAGAAAATGTTCGACTACCCATTGTGAAGTTATGCGCATTCCTCAATGCAATTTCTTAGAAGGTAATCAATCCAGAAAGTCTATCCACGTTACAGACAGATGTGGTCCAATGTCTTGTCAGCTTCGAGTTGGTGTACCCACCATCCTTCTTCAATATTATGACACACCTCCTAGTCCACCTAGTCAAAGAGATTACCATTCTCGGTCCTGTGTTTCTACACAATATGTTTCCCTTTGAGGGGTTCATGGGAGTCTTAAAGAAATATGTTCACAACCGTGCTAGGCCAGAAGGAAGCATCTCCAAGGGTTATGGAACAGAGGAGGTAATTGAGTTTTGTGTTGATTTTCTTCCAGACCTTAAGTCGATTGGTGTTCCCGAATCGCGGCATGAGGGAAGAATGAGTGGAAAAGGCACGCTAGGAAGGAAAGCAAAGATATTTATGGACGGACATTCTTTTACTAAAGCATACTACACAGTTATACAAATGTCCACCTTGGTGGCTCCTTATACCCAGGAACACAAGAATATTATACGGTCCAAAAACCCGGTGCTGTCTGAATCCTCGATTAATGATGAACACATCGATAGTTTCGGCGCCTGGTTGCAGGCAGAACTCATGAATAACAGCACTGTTGGAGATGAGCTCTACTTGTTGGCCAGGTCACCATCTTCGACTGTACTGTCTTTCCAAGGGTACGAGCTAAATGGGAATACATTTTACACGATCGCACAAGATAAAAAGAGCACCAACCAGAATAGTGGCATCCGTTTCGATGCAACCGGATACAATGGGACAAAGGAAACATATTATGGTTACATAGAGGATATATGGGAACTTGACTATGGACCTAATTTTAAGGTCCCTCTATTTTGGTGCCAATGGGTCAAGATGACAGGAGTAAAGGTAGACCAGCAGTACGGAATGACAACAGTGGATCTCAACAATCTTGGGTACAGAAGTGAACCATTCGTCCTAGCCAAAGATGTGGCTCAAGTTTTCTATGTGAAAGACATGTCTACCCAACCGAGGAAAAGAAAAAAAATAAGAATTCTAGTACATCATGCGGTGAGCCGAAGCGGCACATAGTTCTTTCGGGGAAAAGAAATATTGTGGGAGTGGAGGACAGGACAGAAATGTCAGAAGATTATGATAAATTTGAAGAAATTCCGCCCTTTAGAGTGAAAACTGACCAAAGCATCACGTTAAATAAGAAAGATGCTCCATGGCTACGACAGAGAAGTAAACAATGGCGGCAATAGTTGCTAGACTATTTTGTAATAATGTATCAAACACTGCAGATTAAACCAGTCATAAACTAGTTTTTTTTGTAATGTTTGAATATTCAAACATTGTTACTAGTTTAAATAGTTAGAATAATTATTTTATAAAACGGAAAATGTATTTGAAATGTTTACGCAATTTTAAACACTTTTCATATACAAAGTTTCTCCAAATTGTAAACCATTCATAAAATAGGTTTTTTTAAATGTTTAAAATTAAAAAATTGTTACTAGTTTAAATAGTTGAAATAATTAGTTTATAAAACAGAAAATGTATTTAAAATGTTTACGCAATTTTAAACACTTTTCATATTGAAAGTTTCTCCAAATTCTAAACCATTTTAAATGTATTTGAAATGTTCGAAACGAAAAATTTGGCGGCAAAAAAAAAACTGAAATTTTGGGTCTTTTGCCCCGGTTCGTGTTACCAACAGGGGAAAAAGGGGGGAGGTGGGCGGGCAAGCGAAGACCCACCTCCCACCCTTTGCCCCGGTTGGTAACACGAACCAGGGCAAAAGGTATAGAACCCCCGGCGGAGGAACCGCCCGGGGCAACACAGATCAGTTTCGTTCTTTTCGCTAAGTCCCCGGCGCCGAAATCCAGAGTGACGCTGTGAGGCTGCCCGATTTCGACGCCGGTGATCCTCGCCGCCGCCGCGGCTGTTCCTCGACGCCGCCCGTCCTCGCGCCGTCCGTCCTCGCGCCGCCCTCCTCCTCGCCACCGTGCCGTACTCCTCAGGTGAGATCGCCTCCACGCCCTCATCCTCCTCACTGCATGCACGTTAGTGTTAGATTAATTAGTGTTAGATTTAGTATTAGTGTTAGATTAGTATTTGTGTTTGATTAGTGTTAGATTTAGTATTTAGTGTTAGATTAGTATTAGGTATTAGGTATTTAGGTCTTGAACACACTTAGAAAAATTTTAGGTTTTGGAGACTTAGAAAAAATTTACGTATTGGAGACTTAGAAAAAATTTAGGTTTTGGACTTAGCTAGTTTTTTCTTAGTGAATGTTTAGTTTACAAGTGAATTAAGTTTTTCTTAGTACCGTTAGTGTTAGAAAATTTCACTAAGTTAGAAAATTTCAGTAAGTTAGATTTTTTTTTTACTTTGTGTTAGAAATTTGGAAGTGTTATTGCAGTTTTACTTGTGATGTTCGTTCGATCTTTTGAATAAATGCCGATGATTGAAAGAGTTGGTTCACACTCAGATGGCCTTGGTGGTTCGGTGTGCCGTGTGATTTTCAAAAAGTTAGCATCTTGTGCATCCCACTTGGCGCGTTGGGTCCACCAAGACTGCTTGTATGTGTCCACCCTAAATGTGAGGCACACAGACCGATGACCATCTTGTTCCTGTTAAAAGGTACTACATGCGGTGGTGATCCGGAGAAAGGCACGAATGCGAGGGTTTCTGGATTTCTTTCGAACTAAATAATGTCACATATGTAATATGATTCGTGAGATCCGGATGAAGCTGAACCCTTTAGTGCATATTCGTAATGGTGACATTCCTCAGAAATCCCTTCCGGGGTTATGAAGAATGTCCCCATTATGTATGTGTACAAAAGGGTCTATTTTTTTCCGGATTTCACTATTACATATATGATTTTTTTCAGTTTTAAAGATGTCCAGAAACCCTTCCTTCCCCCGCATCGCCATCACGTGTACTTACGTCGTAACAAGCACACAATTTGAAGGTCCAACTTCACATCAAGGCCCGATGACCATCTTGTTCCTGTTAAGAGGTACTACAGGAAGTGATGATCCGGGGAAAAGATGAATATGAGGGTTTCTGGATTTCTTTCGAACTTAATAATGTCACATATGTAATATGGTTCGTGAGATCCGGATGAAGCTGAATCCTTTAGTGCATATTCGTAATGGTGATATTCCTCAGAAATCCCTTCCGGAGTTATGTAGAATATCCCCATTATGTATGTGTACAAAAGGATCTAGTTTTTCCGGATTTCACTATTACATATATGATTTTGTTTAGTTTCAGAGAACTCCAGAAACCCTTCCTTCCCCCTCATCGCCATCACGTGTACTTACCTCGTAGCAAGCATAAAATGTGAAGGTCTAGGCAGGAGTATGACTAGCAGATCAGATCCACTCTTTCCTAATAAACTTGTGACTCGAACGGGGCATAACATCATTCCAGATTATCCAGTCATGTGTGAAAACGTTGCAGATCAATTCCTCATCTTTTTCAAGAAGAAGAGGAAGTGATCTGCAACGTTTTCACACATGATATGGATAATCTGGGATGCTACAACTGTTATGTCCCGTTCAAGTCGCAACTTTATTCGGCAAGAATCGATCAGATCTGCTAGTCATACTCCTTACTAAAGTTCAGAAACCCTTATTCCTGTTAAGAGGTACTATAGGCGGTGGTGATCCGGGGAAAGGATGAAGATGATGGTTTCGGTTCGAACTAAGGAACGTCGCATTTGTAATATTAGTGTTAGTGAGATCAGAAGAACTGGGTTGCACCGTTTGGTGCATATACGTAATTGTGATATTTTTCATAGCCCCGGACGGGGCTATGAAGAATATCACCGTTATGTATGTGCACGAAATGGTCTAACTTTGTTCGGATCTCACAAACACTTACATATGTGATTTTGTTTAGTTTCAACGAAGTTCAGAAACCCTTGTCTTCATCCTTTGTAACAAGCACAAGATATGAGAATGGCCAATTTGATCCTTTGTGTTTAACTTTCATCTTATTTATGTCATATTTCTCCATTTACTATTTTTTACTAAGTTAGAAACACTAAGGTATTTTACTTAATTAGGAATATTTACTTAGTTTGGGTCTGTTTTTAGCTTATGTCTCTGTTGGACCCGCCGGGCGATGTCCGGGACTGGGCCCAGCCGGGCTAACACTGGGAGGTCCTGACTACCGGGACACGTGGCTTGGTGAGAAATCCGGGTGACGTGGTCGACCTGGATATTCTTTGGTGGCCATCGCGTGGGCCACGCTCGGTGCGGAGAGAGCCGGCCCCTGAGGAGGTGGTACAACAACGTACCAGGGAGGAGGACGAGCACGTACGTCGCTACATGTACTTGCTCGATAGGGAGTATAGCAGCAGTTGGTCGAGTATTCGGAGGGTTCCTTACCACGTGAGCTATGACCCTGTGAGGGTTCCTTGCCTATGGGCCCGTAGCACCCGCGACTCAGCACCCCGCGGTTTAGGACCCGGTCGGAGTTAATTAGTTTGAGAGATGTTTTAATGAATATGTATAAGTGATGATATTATTACATCGAGATGTATTAGGGTTAAATAAAATAAACCCGAGCTATGTAACTCTTGGTGTGTATTATCATACGTTTAAATATTTCATCAATGTTGCATTTATAATTGAAATGAGGATCTGGAACATATAGTTACTCTTTTTTCGGACTTGTTTAGATATTAATACCATTAGCTGTTATCTATAAGCAATTTTGATGAAATGGACGCTATTAGCTATATTTTTATTAGATTATATGCAATTGTTGTGAACTGATGAAATTGATGGTATTTGCTATTTTTTAGCCATGGCGAGACGTCCCCGTGGTTCGCGTGTAACCGGCGGTGGGCGCGGCGTCGTCACGGTCGAAGAAACCCCTGCACGTGGTGGACGTCGACCTGGACGTCCACGTGGATCGCGTAGAAATGGATTGCGTGTATCGAATGCACGTGGTGGTGGCGCCATTGTCATTAAGGAGGAGTAAGCGACGCCTTCTACTCGCGGACGTGGACGCGGACGCGGAGCACGGGGGACATCAAGCGCAGCAAGGGGGGCAAAGCGCGGTGCCAAGGGGTCAACACGCCGTAAACGGCGCGGCGTTGTTGCTGCAGAGGAGGAGGAGGAGGAGGAGCTGGAGGAGGCTGCGGCGGAGGAGGAGGCTGCGGCGGCGGAGGAGGAGGAGGACGGTCTCCGACTACCGGAGTTCTACGTCCACGTGCTCCAGCCAGAGGAGAACAGGCTCCGTCTTCTGGAGAATATATCGGTGATCCTCCTCGGTGCAGGGGCGGGCCCTATAGTTTCACCCTCCGGTTGGAGGGTTGTGACAACGGGTCCGTGCGCGTTGTCCTGCAGCGACGTGGCGATGATGTCTACCTGCGCTATGGGTGGGGGCAGTTTGCGCGCATGCACAAGCTAAATGTGGGCAACATTCTCACATCCAGGTACTACAAGGACGAGGAGGCCCACGTGCTGGAGGTGAAGATCTTCGACGGCACCTTAGTCCGCCCCCTTTGCTGTCAGGATAGCTCATCTGAGAGCAGCTCCGACTCCGAGTCTGACTCCGGCGAGTCTAGCCCGAGTAAGGCTGGCTCCGACGCCGAGGGCAAGGGCAAGGCTGCCTCCGACGCCGATGTGTAATATATATGTTTATGTCGATTTATGCTTACGTACTTATTTCGCTCTATATTTTCGTACTATGTCTAGATATGTCGTACTATGTTTAATTATGCCATTGTGTCGAACAATATTTGTATTCGTGGCAGACTATATATTTATGTTATTGTTCGTTTTCATCTGTGTTTTTGTGCGATAATTTTTTATCTTTCTTAATATAAATGTTTATTGCAGAGAACAGGAAAACATATAAGAATATATATAATTTCTAATCTATCTCAAAGGACACGAAAACAACTATAAAAAAAAACATTTTGCCCCGGTTGGTGTTACCAACCGGGGTAAAAGGGGGCCGGTCTGCTCGCGGTGCAGAGCTCGTGTGGGGCGCGCCTTTTATCCCGGTTGGTAACCCAACCGGGCCATAAGGAGGGGCCTTTAGCCCGGGTTTCAGGAACCTGGTTGGGAAGCCGGGACATTAGGCCCTTACCAACCGGGTCTAATGCCCCGTTTTCCACTAGTGCGACGACGCCAATAGAGAGCCAAAGCGAGGAGGCTCCAAATTTGGGAAGAGGAAGACCAAGCAGAGGATGAGGATGGAGGGCCACTGCATGCTCTTCGTCGACTATTTTGACGAGGAGTCAAGATTCGATGCAACGGATTTTCGTTGGAGATTTCGGATGAGCATAAGATTGTTCCTAAAATTGGTACAGATTGTGCAGGAGCACGCCCCCTGATTCAAGATGAAGAAAGTTCTGTGGGAATGGTTGGTTTCTCGCCAATCCAGGAATGCACTGCTGCTATGAGAATGCTTGCATATGGAGCCCCTGCAGATGGTCAAGATGACTATCTGCGCATGTCTGAATCGATGGCTATCAAAGCCATATAAAGGTTTTGCAAGGCGATGTTGGTCGTGTTTGGCCCAAATTATTTGAAAGGACCAAACGAGGAAGAAACAACTCGGATACTAGAAAGGATTGAAGCAAGAGACTTTCCTGAGATGTTTGAAACTATCGAATGCATGCATTGGAGCTGAAAGAATTGTCCATTTGGTTGATAAGAAATGTAGAATGGGGGGATCATAGAGTTTGCAGCGTGATACTTGAAGCTATGGCCGACCAACAGACTTGGATTTGGCACACTTTCTTTAGCATGACGGAATCTCACAATGTCATCAACATGCTGCAGCGCTCTCCTGTGTTTGCGAAACTTGTTGAAGGCCATGTTCGTCCCGTGAACTATGAGATTAACATCCACAACTATACCAAAGGTACTACCTAGCGGATGAAATATATCCAAAGTGGTCAACATTTGCAAAGACAATCGTCAATCCTCTAGGCAACAAGGTATCTTGCCTTGTGTTGGTACAAGGAAGGATGTCGAGCGTGCATTCGGAGTGCTCTAGTAGAGGTTTTTCATTGTCCGTTGCCCCTTTCTCACTTGGTCGAACGAACAAATAGGGTAGTTCATGAATGCATGTGTGATCATGCACAACATGATCATTGAGGATGAGCATGTAAATCCAGTGCATGATGATCTTCTTTCGTACGAGTTTCAGGTCCTCTCACTGTTGTGGATCATAATGTGCCAGCAGATTGGACTGATTACATCGTGATGCATATGGAGATCCAAAATGAAAATACACATAATAAACTCCAAAATGATCTATTGGAACATTTGGGCACGAAGGATTGGCCGCGACATAGTTGAACTCCAATTTATTTTTAGTTGTACGAACATTTTATGTTTAGTTATTTGTGAAACTATATTTGTATTATTGAAAATCTAGAACATATCTATTTTATCTATGTAAAGAATTTCAAAATATTGAAACTGCAAAAAAGATAGTTTTGGGGAGAATGTTCGGGGACGGAGAGTGGGGAGGGGCGTCCCCCATAGGCGTCGGCCCGTTCGGACGGCCCCAAGTGGCCTGCTCTGGCACCGACCCGGATGGTAGTTGGGGGCGCTGAGTGGAGACTGCATGCATTGGAGCTGAAAGAATTGTCCATTTGGTTGATAAGAAATGTACAAAGGGGGGATCATAGAGTTTGCAGCGTGATACTTGAAGCTATGGCCGACCAACAGACTTGGATTTGGCAGACTTTCTTTAGCATGACAGAATCTCACAATGACATCAACATGCTGCAGCGCTCTCCTGTGTTTGCGAAACTTGTTGAAGGCCATGTTCGTCCCGTGAACTATGAGATTAACATCCACAACTATACCAAAGGTACTACCTAGCGGATGAAATATATCCAAAGTGGTCACCATTTGCAAAGACAATCGTCAATCCTCTAGGCAACAAGGTATCTTGCCTTGTGTCGGTACAAGGAAGGATGTCGAGCGTGCATTCGGAGTGCTCCAGTAGAGGTTTTTCATTGTCCGTTGCCCTTTTCTCACTTGGTCGAACGAACAGATAGGGTAGGTCATGAATGCATGTGTGATCATGCGCAACATGATCATTGAGGATGAGCATGTAAATCCAGTGCATGATGATCTTCTTTCGTATGAGTTTCAGGGTCCTCGCACTGCTGTGGATCATAATGTGCCAGCAGATTGGACTGATTACATCGTTATGCATATGGAGATCCAAAATGAAAATACACATAATAAACTCCAAAATGATCTATTGGAACATTTGGGCACGAAGGATTGGCCGTGGCATAGTTGAACTCCAATTTATTTTTAGTTGTACGAACATTTTATGTTAAGTTATTTGTGAAACTATATTTGTATTATTGAAAATCTAGAACATGTCTATTTTATCTATGTAAAGAATTTCAAAATATTGAAACTGCAAAAAAGATAGTTTTGGGAAGAATGTTCGGGGATGGCGAGTGGGGAGGGGCGTCCCCCATAGGCGTCGTCCCGTTCGGACGGCCCCAAGTGGCCTGCTCTGGCACCGATCCGAATGGTAGTTGGGGGCGCTGAGTGGAGATACTCTTACGGTTCCAATATTGATTGAGATGACCCTTAAACAAGCACATTTAATACTTCTATTAAAATATACTCCATACGTCCTTAATTAGTTGACGTGGATTTGTCAAAATATGGATTTATCTATGTATTAAAAATATGTCTAGATACATCTATATTTTGACAAAATCTTTGTCAATTTTTTCGGAAAGGATGGAGTACACGTGTATGTCATGTGCTCACTCCGTTCAAAAATACATGACTTCCATTCATATAAATATAGATATATTTGGGTATGTTTTAGTGTCTATATACATCTATATCTAGATAAATGGAAGTGATCTATTTTTTTAACGGAGGGAGTATGAGTTTTCTTACTCTTTCTGGCTTTGATAATTCGTCTTGAAAGTTGGATGCTCTTCAGGGGCATTAGCTGGGTTGTATCTGATTTCGTGGACGCTCGTGCAGTGGCTCAGTTCTTTTCTCTACTAGAACCATCTGCACTCTACAGCAAGCATAGAGCATGTCAGGCCCGTCCTCAAGGTCCAAGCTGTATGACTACGTTGAGTACCACTAGAAAAAGGCTTCTCTCTGAGAAGCAACATGGGTGTACATCTATCTAGGTGTACATCCGTCTGGGTGAACGTCGTCCATGCATCTGGGTGTACAACCGTCTGGGCGTACACCCGTGGTGCACGTGGGTTTACGTCAGCACTGCACTTGGGACGTGCTTTGGTCACTCCACCTGGGCGTACATCTGTGTTTAACTGGGCGTACATCCGTGTTAATTCTGGATATAATTATTTTTTATTGAAACCTATCAACATGGGATCTAGTTTTGAAGATATCGACGCAATGATCTCAAATATGAAAACGGTTCATAATTCCGAAATACGGTTCGGGAGATATTTCATTAAAAAAAACGAATCCCAAAATAAATATGTGCCCGCTCATCTACCCATCTGTGGCTGGAAAGGAAAAAATCCCACCAAAACTCTCTCGTGCTGCCACTTGTCACGCATGCAAGCACCCGTGGGAGGCTGTGAGGAATGAGAAGGCGACACTTGTCGCAAGCGGAGCGCACGCGGTGTGACCTTTTGGAAGGTTTCTCTTTTCTAGTGATTTCGGCCTATGTCGCCTATGACAATCTTTTTGTCCTGGACCGGCCCTCTTTCCTTCAGACACACCGGCTCATGTACATTTCTTCTTCCTTATTTCTGTCTTCTTCTTCTTCTTTCAGAGAGAGCGGGGTCAGGATATCCAACAATTTTTTTAGTTTTAATTTGACAGTATGTTCTATGATTAAAAACAAGTTGGCTCATTTTTCTGTACCACAGTGGTTCACCTAGCATCAATGTAGCATGTTGAAAGGTTATGTCTTCTACAAAACCTACATACTGCAGAAAAAGCAGCACACTGCCTCTAGCTTATTGCACATGTTGATAGATCGTCTGAATCTCAATGTGATCAGAGGCGCGCGTGTTAGTCCTAGATACAGGAGTGGGTCATTATTAGGACCACCTATACTGTAGAAACTTGAGAGAGAGGGTTTGGGGGAAGCCTCGCACACGTAAAGGTGTAGGGTTCCGCGGTTTATATATTGGGCTCAAGGCAAATTAGGGTTAGGAACAATCAGACTACAATTAAGTATGTACAGAATATATACGCTAACACCCCGCCGCAGCCATAGCGGGAGGTTTTCGTACGCAGGGAGTAGACCGAAAGTCGAGGAAGAGCTGACTCGGCAATCCCTTTGTCATAACATCAGCAAACTGAAGAGCTCACGGTACATGAAGAACCCGAACCTCGCAAAGGGACACCTTCTCACGAACGAAGTGCATATCGAGATCGATATGCTTGGTGCGGCGATGTTGAACATGGTCGGAGGACAAGTAGATCGTAGACACATTGTCACAGTAGACAAGAGTGGCGGAACGAAGAGGGCGATGGAGCTCCTGAAGAAGTTGACGAATCCAACAACATTCAGCAACTGCGTGAGCAACAACCCTATACTCAGCTTCAGCACTAGAGCGCGAGACAATCGTCTGATGCTTCGATGACCAAGATATGAGACTGTCTCCATAGTAGACACAATAACCAGACGTCAAGCGGTGAGATTCAGAGCAACCAGCCTAGTCAGTATCAGAGTAAGCTATCAGGGTTGATGATGTAGAGGCTCGCAAATGAAAACCAAAATACACGGTTCCACGGACATATCGTAGGACTCGCTTCACAAGAGCAAGATGCAGAGTACGGGGAGCATGCACGTGGAGGCAGATTTGCTGCACCGCATAGGAAATATATGGATGCGTCAAAGTGAGGTACTAAAGAGCCCCGGCTAGACTTTTGTATTTAGTGGAATCGGGGAGAAGATAACCATCCATATCAGAGACCTTGGAATTAGTGTCGATGGGCATCACCATAGAATGACACTCAGACATACCAGCATGTTGTAACACATCCGCGGCATACTGTCGCTGAGGGAGGAACAAACCATCTGAAGAGCGGCTCACGGAAATACCAAGGAAGAAGTGAAGGTTACCGAGATCAGTCATGGAAAACTCACTGTGTAACTTGGAAAGAAGCTGCTGGAGGAAAATCGATGAAGATGCCGTGACAACAATGTCGTCAACATAGAACACAAGGTAGGCCATATCTTGTCCAGATCGCAGAACAAACAGAGATGTATGAGTGATAGATGCAACAAATCCTAGTGAAGAAAGGTACGTAGAAAATTTTGGTACCATGCTCGTGGAGCTTGTTTCAAGCCGTAGAGATACTTGTGAAGTCGACATACATGATCCAGGCGAGTGGTACCGACAAACCCAGGAGGTTGCTGACAGTAAACGACTGATACGTCCATTTTGCATCACTGTTCTATATTGTTATTTTCTGTTATTCATCGATATATTTCATGTTATGATGCATCACTTATGTTATTTTATATTATTTTGCATGTTTCATAATTTTTGGAGAATAAACACTGGGACCAGAAATCGATGGAAAAAGCACCGTCAGGATACCCTATTTCAGAAGATCAGAAGAAGAGGGGGGACACCAGAGATGTCTTAGAAGTCCAGATGAGTGAACCAGCCATGAGGAGAGCTGGAGGGGGGCCATCAGGGGCCCACACCACCAGGTGGCGCCCCCCTTGGCCGCGCCGCCAGGTGGTATGGCCACCCTGGCCCACCTCTGGTCGATCTTTTTCGCGTACTTGACCCCCAGGGAACCCTAAGCCCCAGACTATCATCAAAGAATTATTCCACCGCCTCCTGTGGGCGGAAAACACCCGAGAGAGAAAAGCTCTCTGGCAGGGAGAAATACGTTGGGGAAATTCCTCTCCGGAGATGGGAAATCATCGCCATCGTCACCATCATCACTCCGGGCATCGTCATCGTCATCATCATTGCCACCAGCACCATCACCCTCATCATCCACCGTCATCCCGCTATAAAAATTAGGGGTCTCTATCGTTGTTTTACATTAGATCTCTCTCTCGGTGTGGATTACTTGTTAGTAGTTGATGCTTGTGAGATTTATCGATGTTAGCACTTTATGACCAGATTGTTATTATCAATTATATCACCTGTGATTATGATCCATATGATGTCTTGTGAGTAGTTCGTTTAGTTCTTGATGACATGGGAAAAGTCATCATGTTAGTAGTGAAGTTATGTTGAAGTAATATCTCGTGGTTCGGTATTTAATTTGTGGTGCTATTCTTATAGTGGTATCATGTGAACGTCGACTACATGATACTTCACCTTTATGGGCCTAGGAGTATGCATTGTGTATTTGGCTACTAATTGTGGGGTTGCCGGAGTGACAGAAACCTAAACCCCCGTTAGGAAACCAATGCACGAGGGAGCATAGAATCCCAGAGTTTTAAGGCCGTGGTTAGATTTATCTTAATTACTTTCTTATATTTGCGGATGCTTACGAGGGGTATAATCAAAAGTATGTGTTAGTCCTAGTTGGGCGGTGCATTAGCATAGGTTCACCCACACAACACTTCAAGAACCAATGGATATTAATCAACTGTAACGAAGCGAAAGCACTTGAAGAAATTCCCATGTGTCCTCGAGAACGTTTGATAGTCATAAGTAACACAAGCGGCTTGTCCTTTGCTCTCAAAAGGATTGGGCCACTCGCTGCAATATTATTTACTGCACTTTATTTACTCGCACTTTATTTATCTACTATATCAAAAACCTCCAAAACCCCGTTTGTTAGTGTTTACAGTGAATCCTCTATCCAACCTGCTTGTCAACACCTTCTGCTCCTCGTTGGGTTCGACACTCTTATTTATCGAAAGTACTACGATACACCCACTATACTTGTGGGTCATCAAGACTATTTTCTGGCCCCGTTGCCGGGGAGTGAAGCTCTATTGGTAAGTGGAGTTGGTAAGAGAAACTTTTATTGTAAATTTTGTTTTCATTTCTGTCTGCTGTTTTATTTCATTATGGAGAATACTTTTGGTTCTCTATTTAGGGGTACTTCTATCGTTGCTACTAGGGTAGTTGGTAACCTGTCATCTGCTAAATTAGATCCTTATAAAATAACTATGAAAATTGTTGGACGTGTTATGGATAACTGCTATTACGGTGATGGAACTGTCCATCCCGGTGATCATTTGCTATTTATACATGAATTATGTGAGTTATTCAGGTGTGCAGATATTACAATGTATCAAGTTAAAAGGAAATTATTTTCTTTATCACTGAAAGGAAGAGCCGCTGAATGGTTCAAATTACTGAAGAACGGTGAATCTATTGGATGGGAGGAAATTGTTCCTCTCTTTTATTCTAAATTTTATCCTTCTAGTGAGATTCATAAAGACCGGAATCAAATCTATAATTTCTGGCCTAATGATGGAGAAATTATTACCCAAGCGTGGGGGAAAATGAAGTTATTAATGCTTAAATGTCCTGTTCATGAACTCCCGAGAATTATTGTTATCAATAATTTTTATGCAAGGCTTTCTCTTCATGATAAGGATTTATTGGATGCTTCTTGTTCTGGATCATTCACACGTATGATGGAAGAAGCTAAATGGGATCTTCTTGACCATATTCAAGAAAACACTGAAGGATGGGAGAATGAAAAAGGTAGAAAGTCAGGTATAAATTATGATTATGAATGCATTAAATCTTTTATGGGAACCAATGATTTCTATGATGTTAGTGCTGTTTGTGATCTTGATTCTCAAATCTTTGCAAAATGTCTTAAAGCTTTTGCCTCCTATCTTGATATTTCTAAAAAGAATTATCACAAGTACCATGCACCTTATAAAGATATTGTGCCTGCTAGTAATATATAAGTGCATGATGTTAGTCCTGTTGTTCCTAGCCATATGTTGAAAAAAATGCCTTTCCCTGCTAAAGTGAAAGAACACTCTATGGTGGCTAGTGTCGTTAATAAGAGTAATAAGAAATCTATTGAACCTGATGAACAAATAACTGTTGAACCTACTGTAGCAATAGTGAAAGACCTTGTTTGTGGAAATGTAGAGGATGAACACATTGTCTTCTGTGAGGATGCTTCTAATATTATTTCTCATCCTCATAGACCTAAGAAAACTAGTGTTCATGTGCTTTCTGTTAAGATTGGTGATCATTGCTATTATGGTTTGTGTGACATTGGTGCTAATTCTAGTGATATACCTTATGAGCTTTATAGAGAAATTATGCATCAAATTCGTTCTTGTGAGCTTGAAGATATTGATGTGGTTATTCATCTTGCTAATAGATAAACTATTTTTCCAATTGGTATTGTTAGAGATGTAGAATTTTTATGTGGTAAGACTAAATATCCCACCGATTTTCTAGTACTTGGTAAGGCTGCTAGTAAGACTTGTCCTACTATTTTTGGTAGACCTTTCTTGAACACATGTGGTGCTATTATAGATTGTAAAAGAGAGAAGATTTTGACTAAATTTGATGGAAAATCTTATGAGTTCATTTTGTCCATATTTGCTAGAACACCTTATGAATCTAAATTGCCTCGTGAGAATTTTAAAGTTGAACCAAGTTGCTTCTATTGATCTTGCTCCTAACAATGCTTTGCAGCAATATATGGAGGACCATGAGAGTGATGTCTTTATGGAAGAGAGAAATGAGATTGACGATATTCTTCTTCGTCAACCGGTGATGTTGAAACATAATTTACTTGTGGAAGACTTGGGTACCACATTACCACACAAGGAGGATCCTTTCTTTGATTTCAAACCTCTGCCTGATGACCTTAAATATGCTTATATTGATGATAGAAAATATATCTTGTTATTATTAGTGCTAAACTTTTAGGTGAAGAAGAGGAAAGATGATTGGGAATTCTCAAGAAACACCGTGGAGATATTGGATATACTTTTGATGATTTGAAGGGAATTTCTCCTACTATATGTCAGCATGCTATTAATATTGAACCTAATGCAAATCCAGTAGTTGAACATCAACACCGTTTAATTCCTAAGATGAAGGATGTGGTAAGAAATGAGGTATTAAAAATTCTTGATGCTGGTATTATTTTTCCTATTGCTGATAGTAGATGGGTGAGCCATGTGCATTGTGTATTGATTTTGGAAAGGTTAATAAAGTTACTAAGAAATATCATTATCCTTTACCCTTTATTGATCAAATGTTGGAGAGGTTGTCTAATAAAACTCATTTTTGCTTTCTTGATGGTTATTCTGGGTTTTCTCAAATTGCTGTTACGAAGCAAGATATCAAGGTCACAAGTATAGCAAGTATCAAATTCATCAAAAAGGGATATTTCAAAAGAATCAATAGGATCATCACAATTATCAATATAACACTCATCCTCCTTTGGTAAAACATGGGGGAAATCAAATAAGGTATGAGTTAAAGAGTTAGTCTCATTGGGAGGTAGACATGGGTAGCTCTATTATTCCTCCTCTTGAAAATCACTCTCCTCCTCTTTTTCATCCAATGAGCTTCCAGATTCAGCAATTTTTTCTTCCATGGGCTCCTGCAAGGCATTAGTCTCTTCGTTTGGTCGAGAGCATTTATAAAGATATTTGAGAATATAGCCATTTTCTTCCATGTACTTATCAAAGCAAAATTCAAGTATATCACAAGTCTCGTATTTATAAGGTGCATCATCATATTTTTAAACAAATAAGCAATTTCGAATGCACCCTTCCAAGCAATAAATTCTTAAATTCATTCCACATCATAAAAGTCATAATTTCCCTTAATATAAGAAGATATGGTAACATTATCATTACACTCACATTGAAAAGGGAGGTGTTTATACCTCCTACAGCAACAAGATTTATCAAATCAATAAGTAACATTATAAGTAGAGCACGAGTTTTTAGCATAGTTATTCAATTTATTAATTTGTACCCATAAGTGTATCCATTTTTGTGAGAAGCGGTATTCCTTATAATATTTTTGTAGTTCTTCCATGAATCCACCCTGCCAATAATATCTAGTTTCAAGGAAATCAATCATTGATGGCAAGCATGATGAAGCAAGTAAAAAGCAAAACAATAACAAAGTACTCCCTCCGTCCATGATTACTAGTCCCCTAATGAAAAGCATTGCGATCAAGGCGCAATTCTATTGGTGCCCTTTCCACCAATCAACGTCACAATTTTCCATTTTCTGATTACTTGCGTAATTAATTTGGCCATGCAAACCAATCAAGGTGCGGCTAGGTGGGATTTCACAATTATTATGGCACAATT
Organism: Alopecurus myosuroides; assembly: GCA_028641055.1. Classification (NCBI taxonomy): domain Eukaryota; kingdom Viridiplantae; phylum Streptophyta; class Magnoliopsida; order Poales; family Poaceae; genus Alopecurus; species Alopecurus myosuroides. Next base: position 322,636,561 of record CM054057.1, on the reverse strand, counting down.
AATTAGGATAATAAATGATTACGGGCCTTATTTGAATACAATTTTGGGACAAATAGAAATCCATTAGGGGACTAGTAATCATGGACGAAGGGAGTAAAAATGATTGGAGGTGAGAGACTCCCCTTGTAGAGACCCTCTTGCTTCTCAGCAACGACGCTAGAAAAGTGCTTGATGCGTGTGGACACATGTTCGTTCGGAGACCCCAAGAGGAAGGTATGAAGAGTTCAACAACAAGTTTCCCTCAGAACGAAACCAAGGTTGAATCGACCAGTAGGAGAAACAAATCACTTTTGAAGGTTGTTGTCAGCCGATGTTGGCTGGGCGCACTACCGGTTCAGCAGCAACTTGGAATCTACACAACACAATCAAATTACTTTGCCCACTGAGGTTGTCAACCTCACCGGTTTTGCTGAAACAAAGTATTAGACATATAGTGTGGAAAATAGTATTTGTTTGCAGTAGATGAAAGAGAACAATAATTGCAATAGTGAAACAGCGGTTGCAGTGGTTGTATTATCGGTGTAAAAAATGGACCGGGGTCCACAATTCACTAGAGGTGTCTCTCCAAAACAGATAGAAAACATGTTGGGTAAACAAATTACAACTGGGCAATTGAGAGATATAAAGGCTGCACCGTAGTGCATATGCATGACATGATGATTACTATGTGATTCATGTGGGCATTACAACAAGATTCATAGACCGTCATCCAACTACATCTATGACTAATAATCCACCCTGGTAGTGTCATCTGTTCAAACCTCGGGTATTAAGTTGCAAGCAACAAATAATTGCATTAAGCAAAGTGTGTAATGTAAACAATGTAAACATCGTTGTTGTCTCCCTAATGGCAACAACACCCCCCCCCCCACCCGTTACATTTATGTCACTCGAGCGTGAGTGAAAGGGAGGCATGAACCCAGTATCGAGCATAAATACTCCCTCTTGGAGTTACAATCATCAACTTGGCCAGAGCTTCTACTAGTAACGCATAACATGCAAGATCATAAATAACATGCACATTAAAGAACATGATAGATTGATAATCACTGGACATAGCATTTGTTATTCATCGGATCCCAGCAAACACAACATGTAGCATTACAATAAGATGATCTTGATCATGTTAGGCAGCTCACCAGATCTAAACATGATGCATAAAGAGGATAAAACAACCATCTAGCTACTGCTATGGACCCGTAGTCCAAGGATGAACTACTCACACATCACTGCAGAGGCAGGCATGGTGATGAAGAGCCCTCCGGTGATGATTGATGCTCTTTGATAGTGTGTTGGAAACCCCAAGAGGAGGGTGTGATGAGCAAGCGGCAAGAATTTCCCTTAGTTAAGAACCAAGGTTATCAATCCAGTAGGAGGAAGGGGATCTCAGGAAGGTTGATGCCACTGACGGTGGTGCTGGCGCTTCACCGGTGTCAGCAACAACGTGGAACCTGCACACAACACAACCAAAATACTTTGTCCCAACGGTACAGTGAGGTTGTCAATCTCATCGGTCTTGCTGAAAACAAAGATTAGACGTATAGTGTGGAAAATGATGTATGCTTGCAGTAAGTAAAGAAAGCAACAAATAGCTGTGGTTTGTTTAATAGTGTGGAAAATGGACCGGCGTTCATAGGTTCACTAGTGGTGTCTCTCCATAAAAGATAGCATGCTAGGTGAACAAATTACAGCTGGGCAATTGACAAATAGAGGTTGCACCGTAGTGCACATATAAGACATGAAGACTACTATGATATTTAATGTGGGCATTACAACTATATACATAGACCGAAATCCATCTGCATCTATGACTAATAATCCACCCTCAGGTTATCATCTGAACCCCTTTAGATATTAAGTTGCAAGCAACAGATAACTGCATTAAACAAAGTGTGTAATGTAAGCAATGATTATGCACGCGGGCACTCTCACCGCTGTTTTCTCCCTAATGGCAACAACACATCCTCCCACTTCACGTTTCTGTCACTCGAGCAAGGTGGTGAGGAGGCATGAACCCACTATCAAGCATAAATACTCCCCCTTGGAGTCACTAGCAACTACTTGGCCAGAGCAACCACTAGCAATGGAAAGCATTTAAGATCACAAATAGCATATGCTAATAAAGACTATAATCAACTTGGCATAAGTTCAATATTCATCGGATCCCAGCAAACACGGCATATAGAATTACATAAGATCAATCTCGATCATGATAGACAGCTCACGAGATCTAACCATGGAGGCATATGAGGAGAAGACAACCATCTAGCTACATCTACGAACCCGTAGTACAAGGATGAACTACTCACGCATCACTCCGGAGGCAGGCATGGTGATGTAGAAGCCTCCAGTGATGATCTCCTCTCCGGCAGGGTGCCGGAAACAACTTCAGTACACCCCTGATCTAGGGTTGACGGTGATGGCGGCTGTGGAACTTTTCGGGGATTTTTTATTAGGTATTTAGGGTTTTCCATCCGAGGGGGTTAAATAGGCGAAAGGGCACAGGCGGTGGAGCTCCAGGGGCCCCACACCCATAGCTGGCGCGGCCAGGGGGGCCGCGCCACCCTATGGTGTGCCCCCCGGTGCCCATCTTTGACTCTTTTTCGGTGTTCTGGATGCTTCCGGGGAAAATAGGCACTTCAGACTTTGTGGGGTCCAATTCCGAGAATGTTTCCAGAACAAGTTTTTTGAAACCAAAAACAACAAAAAACAGGGAACTAGCACTTGGCATCTTGTTAATAGGTTAGTCCCGGAAAACATATAAAATGCTATAAATAAGGGAGAAAACAAGTAGCAATTGACATAATATGATCATGGAGCATCAGAAATTATAGATACATTGGAGACGTATCAAGCATCCCCAAGCTTAGTTCCTACTCGTCCTCGAGTAGGTAAACGATAAAACAATAATTTCTGAGGTGACATGCTACCAACATAAACTTGATCAATCTAATGTAAAAGCATATGCACGCTGAGATCGTAGAACGATAAATAGAACTTTAATAATAAAACACAGAAATTACTTTGCATCACGAAGAGTATCTCAAATAAAGGATCATGAATAATAATGCAAAAAAAGGTAGACGTTTGTTTCATGTATAGAGAAAGCATGGCAAAGTGATATTTCGCTAGTCCTTAAGAGTGGGGCAAAACATAAATGCCAGGACACCTTCAAAGTTCATGAAAACGACTAGAACAAATAATTTAAGAACAAATAATATCACGTTATGAAGTAATTATTGATGTTTATGGGACAAATGCACATAGAACTCGGAATGTAAAAAATGCTCTCTCAACTATGCATAAAGTTAGAAGATGGAGACTCAACATAAAAGTAAAAGAAAGGCCCTTCGCTGAGGGAAGCATGGATCACTCATGTGCTAGAGCTTTTATTTTATTAAACAGAGGTATTAAAAGTTTGACACTGAGTGTCTATATTTTGGGAGATGTATGCTAATGTGAACGAATGGTAAACAGAAAATACAGTACGTCACAAGCCAACAGGAACAAGAGCGGCTCCCATGGTGAAGGATGCAACTAGTGTAGAAGGTCATCCCTCTTTCTCTTTTATTTACACAATTATGCTTTGACTAATAAATCAGGGGCAAAAATAGTGAAGAGAATTTGTTTGTATTAATTTGGGGCTGGGCACCCCGCTGCCAGCTCTTCTATCATTTGGATAAGCGGATGAAGCCACTATTCCAGGGTGTGAAATCCAATCAACAAGGGAGATAAGATTCTCTATTGACGTCTTCATGAGAAAAAACAGGAACATAAAGCAGGAGTAATTTTGAAGGTTTTAAAGGTAACACATGAGCAATTTACTTGGAGTGGCAGTTAAATACCACATGTAGGTAGGTATGGTGTATACAATGGGAAAAACTTTGGTTTAAGGGAGTTGGATGCACGAGTAGAGCTCATACTCACTACAGGTGGAGGCTAGCAAAAGACTGGGAGCGACAAATCAAGAGAGCGTAAGAGCCATAATCATGCATAGCGACATAGGAATCATTAATTAAAACATAAGCAGTATCACAAGTTCAAAAACTAAGTGGTCATGGAGGCTATTCGTGACTAGTTTGTAGTCATAAACATGATGTGAGCATGCGCCAAGTCAACCAAATAAAACATTTGAAAGAGAATACCATATATTGATGTTTTACTATGACAAGAACAACTCATGAATCTTTCAAGACATATTAAACACTCTCAGCTATTTGAGGCTATTCATGCTACACAATAACCACAAGGCTTTGAAACTAAAATAACATTTAGCATGGCATGAAAAAGTTCTAGCCACAGTCTATACAAGCTTTTACTAGCACAATTATAAATTCTACTTCAAGCAACAATTTTCTTCTCCCAACAAGAACCATACAAAACATTGGTTACCAAAAATACTATTTATGATACAGAAAGCAAACATGAGAGTACTCACATAACACTACTAAAACTAACAGCTCTAATAAGAGATGCATGCAAAACAGGAGCTAAATAAATACAGCAGCCACACAGAGATTAAGAATAGAACGTATTCTGATAAAAAGCGGAGCGTGTCACTCTCCAATAAAAGAATGCTGGGTTCCAACCAAGTTTATTGAAAAAGTTAAAACAAACTGAAAGAAAAAACAAAAACAAACTGAAAACAAAAACAAAAGACGCTCCAAGTAAAGCACATAAGATGCGACCGAATAAAAATATAGTTTCACTAGAAGTGACCTGATAATTTGTTGATGAAGAAGGGGATGCCTTGGGCATCCCCAAGCTTAGACGCTTGAGTCTTCTTGGAATTTTCTGGGATGTACCACCGGGGCATCCCCAAGCTTAGACTTTTCACTCTTCTTGATCACATCATATCATCCTCTTCTCTTGACCCTTGAAAACTTTCTTCGCACCAAACTTCTCACAATCTTCATTAGCAACGTTAGTGCAATCAAAATAATAAATTCACATGGTTCAGTTTAAACACAAGTATAACACTCAAAAACACATTAGATACTGTCACAACTTCTTTCAAAACTCTTTTTCTCAAAAGAACACCAAAAGAAAGAGATTAAGATGCAAATGCAATAAATGTTAGAAATCTGTCAAAACAGAACAGCAGGTAAAGATTGATTTTTTCAAAAATCGTCTGTTTCTCAAATCAAAAGGTGGTCAACTAAGAAAAATTGCGTATTTAACTCAGAATTACGCACAAAAAACCTCAGGTCATTTTGAGTTTCCTGTGATTTTTTACGGAATTAACAGTGGACAGCAGAAATCTGTTTCCTGCGCAGAAATCCGAAATATAGACTCAACTTTCCACTAGAGGCTTTACTTGGCTCAACAAAAACACACAAAAAAAGATACCGCGGGGTTGCTGAGGAAATAGACAACATCCAGGTGCAAAGCACACCAAAGAAAACGAAATAAAATGGGTTGAAAACAGCGAAATAAAACAGGTTGTCTCCGGGTAGCGCTTTTCTTTAACGCCTTTCAGCTAGGCATAAAATGGCAACTCAAGTATTTTCAAGTGAAGAAGCATCAACATCATATATTGCTACAATAATAGAGTAAAAATGTAGCTTCATATTCTTTCTAGGAAAGTGTTCCAAACCTTTCTTGAGGGAGAATTGATATTTAATACTCCCCTCTTTCATATCAATAATAGCACCAACTGTTCTAAGAAAAGGTCTTCCCAAAACAATAGGACAAGAAGCATTGCATTCAATGTTCATAACAACAAAATAAATAGGGGAAAGGTTATTTTTAACCATAATAAGAACATCATCAATTCTACCAAGAGGTTTCTTCTTAGCATTATCAGCAAGATGAGCATCCAAATAACAGTGTTCCAACGGTGGTAGATCAAGCATGTCATAAAGGTTTTGAGGCATAACAGAGATACTAGCACCAAGATCACACAAAGAATTGCAATCAAAATCATTTACTTTTATCTTAATGATAGGCTCCCAACCATCATCTAATTTCCTAGGGATAGATGTTTCAAGTTTCAACTTTTCTTCCCTAACTTTCATGAGAGCATTGGTAATATGTTTAGTAAAGGCCATATTCATGGCACTAGCATTGGGACTTCTAGCAAGCTTTTGTAGAAACATAATAAATTAAGAGATATTGCAATAATGAAAATCAAAATTATTATCATCAAATGTAATGGGACCATTATCTCCCATACCTCTAAAAATTTCAGCACTTTTATCAGGAGCAATTTCAGCAGTTTGAGGCAATTTAGCACGTTTCACCAAAGGAGTAGGGACTTTATTAACACCAATTACTTTACCATTGATAGTAAGAGGTTTAATAGAACTTGGAGATTCAGTTTTACTAGTGGTTGTGTTAGTGCAAACTCTACCAATATTATTCTTTCTAGCCAATTCATCTTCTCTTTCCCACCTAGCACGTAATTCAGCCATCAACCTAACATTATCATCAATTTGAACTTGGATGGAATTCAAAGTTTTACTTTGTTTAACATCTTGTGGCAAAACCTTTAGTTTTAGAAAATCAACATCTATAGAAAGGCTATCTACTTTAGAGGCAAGAACATCTAGTTTACCAAGCTTTTCCTCAACAGATTTATTAAAAGCAGTTTGTGTGCTAATAAATTCTCTAAGCATGTTTTCAAGATCAGAGGTAGAGATTTTATTACTATTTTAGGAGTTTCCATAAGAATTACCATAACCATTATTAGGAGGATACGGCTTATAATTGTTTCCACCAAAATTATTTCTATAAGCATTGTTGTTAAAATTATTATTTCTAATAAAGTTCACATCAACATGCTCTTCTTGAGAAACCAAAGAGGCTAAAGGAACATTATTAGGATCAACTTGAGCTTTACCATTAACAAGCATAGACATAACAACATCAAGCCTTTCACTTAAAGAGGAGGTTTCCTCAACGGAATTTACCTTCTTACCTTGTGGAGCTCTCCCAGTGTGCCACTCTGAATAATCTATCATCATATCATCAAGAAGCTTTGTTGCATTGTCCAAAGTGATGAACATAAAGGTACCTCCAGAAGCTGAATCCAATAGGTTCCTTGAGGAGAAATTCAGTCCTGCATAAAAAGTTTGTATAATCATCCAAGTAGTCAGTCCATGAGTGGGACAATTCTTCACCATAGTTTTCATTCTTTCCCAAGCTTTTGCTACATGTTCATTATCAAATTGTTTAAAATTCATTATGTCACTTCTCAGGGATATAATCTTAGCAGGAGGATAATATTTTCCAATTAAAGCATCTTTACACTTAGTCCATGAATCAATACTATTTCTAGGCAAAGATAGCAACCATTCTTTAGATCTTCCTCTCAAAGAGAAAGGAAATAATTTCAGTTTAATAATATCTCCATCCACATCTTTATATTTTTTCATCTCACATAGTTCAACAAAATTATTAAGGTGGGCAGCCGCATCATCAGTACTAATACTAGAAAATTGCTCTTTCGTCACAGGATTTAATAAAGCAGGTTTAATCTCATAGAAAGCAGCAGTAGGAGCAGGTGGAGCAATAGGTGTACAAATAAAAGCATTGTTGTTTGTGCTAGCAGAATAATAGCAAGCAAGTAAATAACAGCTATGAAGTAAACTAATTTTTTTGTGTTTTTAATATAGAGTAGAAAAACAAGACAAACATAAAAACAAGACAATAAACGAAATAAAGAGGTTGAGAGTGAGAGACTCCCCTTGCCATAAGACTTCTTCCTCCCCGGCAACGGCGCCAGAAATTTTTGATGCTCTTTGATACTGTGTTGGAAACCCCAAGAGGAGGGTGTGATGAGCAAGCGACAAGAATTTCCCTCAGTTAAGAACCAAGGTTATCAATCCAGTAGGAGGAAGAGGATCTCAGGAAGGTTGATGCCACTGACGGTGGTGCTGGCGCTTCACTGGTGTTAGCAACAACGTGGAACCTGCACACAACACAGCCAAAATACTTTGTCCCAACGGTACAGTGAGGTTGTCAATCTCACCGGTCTTCTGAAAACAAAGATTAGACGTATAGTGTGGAAAATGATGTATGCTTGCAGTAAGTAAAGAAAGCAGGAAATAGTTATGGTTTGTTTAACAATGTGGAAAATGGACCGTTGTTCGTAGGTTCACTAGTGGTGTCTCTCCATAAAAGATAGCATGCTTGGTGAACAAATTACAGCTGGGCAATTGACAAATAGAGGTTGCACCGTAGTGCACATATATGACATGAAGACTACTATGATATTTAGTGCGGGCATTACAACTATATACATAGACCGAAATCCATCTGCATCTATGACTAATAATCCACCCTCAGGTTATCATCCGAACCCCTTTAGGTATTAAGTTGCAAGCAACAGATAACTGCATTAAACAAAGTGTGTAATGTAAGCAATGATTATGCACGCGGGCACTCTCACGCTGTTTTCTCCCTAATGGCAATAGCACATCCTCCCCCTTCACATTTATGTCACTGGAGCAAGGTGGTGAGGAGGCATGAACCCACTATCAAGCATAAATACTCCCTCTTGGAGTCACTGGCAACTACTTGGCGAGAGCAACCACTAGCAACGGTAAGCATGCAAGATCACAAATATCATATGCAAATAAAGACTATAATCAACTTGGCATAAGTTCAATATTGATCGGATCCGAGCAAACACAGCATATAGAATTACATAAGATCAATCTCGATCATGATAGGCAGCTCACGAGATCTAAACATCGAGGCATATGAGGAGAAGACAACCATCTAGCTTCAGCTACGAACCCGTAGTCCAAGGATGAACTACTCACTCATCACTCCGGAGGCAGGCATGGTGATGTAGAAGACTCCGGTGATGATCTCCTCTCCGGCAGGGTGCCGGAAACAGCTTCAGAATCCCCCTGATCTAGGGTTGACGGTGACAGCGGTATTTAGGATTGTCCATCTAGGGGGGTTAAATAGGCGAAAGGGAAAAGGCGGTGCAGATCCAGGGGCCCCACACCCATAGCTGGTGCAGCCAGGGGGTCGCGCCACCCTATGGTGTGGCCCCCTGGTGCCCGTCTTCGACTCTTCTTTGGTGTTCTGGATGCTTCCGGGGAAAATAGGCACTTCGGGCTTTGTGGGGTCCAATTCCGAGAATGTTTCCAAAACAACTTTTCTGAAACCGAAAACAGCAGAAAAGAAGGAACTGGCACTTGGAATCTTGTTAATAGGTTAGTCCCGGAAAACGTATAAAAATGTTATAAATAAGGGAGAAAACAAGTAGCAATTGACAAAATATGATCATGGAGCATCAGAAATTATAGATACGTTGGAGACGTATCAATGATTCCCCCTCCCGGCAGGCTGCTGGGGAGAGCTTCAGAACCCACCCGAACTAGGGTTGAACATGACAGAGGCTATGGAACTTTTGGTGGAAAAAGGCTTGGGTCTTTAGTGTTAACCCGTGGAGGAGCTTAAATGGCGAAAGGGCAACGTCGGTGGGTGGCCAGGGGGCCATACCACCTGGTGGTGCGGCCAAGGGGGGTGCCGCCCTATGGTGTGGGGCACCCAAGGGCCCCTTTGGGTCTCCTCCGGACTCCGTGTACGTGACAACTTTCTAAGACCCTGGGATTTTGTTTCATCCAATTCCGAGAATATTTCTAGAACAACTTTTCTGAAACCAAAAACAGAAGAAAACAGGAACGGGCTCTGTGGCGTCTTGTCAATAGGTTAGTCCCAGGAAATCCATAAAAATGACATAAAGTGTATATGAAGCATGTAGAATATGGCATGAAAAAAACATGGAACATCAGAAATTAGAGATACGTTTGAGACATATCAAGCATCCCCAAGCTTAGTTCCTACTTGTCCTCGAGTAGGTAAAATGATAAAAACAAATAATTTCTGAGGTGACATGCTACCAACATAAACTTGATCATCTAAATTGTAAAAGCATATGTAAAGCTGAGATAATAGTACCTTAAACACATGCAAGATAGACACAATTCTAACAATGAAACTGAGCAATCACTTTGCATCATGAAAAGTAACACAAAAAAATATCAAGAATAATAATGCACTTGAAAGTTATACGTTTGTTTCGAGCATAAAGAAAACATAGAAAAGTGATATTTCGCTTGTCCTTAAGAGTGGGGCAAAACATAAATGCCAGGACACCTTCAAATTTCAAGTGGATGACTAGAAGCAAATAATTTGAGAGCAAGTAGTAACACATCATGAATCAATCAATAATAATCTTTGGGACTGATGCACATTAAACTCATAATGGTAACTACGCTCTCTTAATTGTGCATAAAGTTAGAAGGTAGAGACTCAACATAAAAGTAAAAGAAAGGCCCTTCGCTGAGGGAAGAAGGGCTTAACTCGTGTGCTAGAGCTTTTTATTTTATTAAATAGAGGTATTGAAAACATTTTTTCAGAGAGGTGTATGCTTATGTCAACAAATGGTAAATAGAAAATACAGTATGTCACAAGCCAACTAGACTTCACAAGAGCGGCTCCCATTGAAGGACGCAACTAGTATAGAAAGTCGTCCCTCTTTCTCTTTTGTTTACACAATTATGCTTTCACTGATAAATCAGGAAAAAATAGTGAAGAGAATTTAATAGTAACCAATTTTGGGGCTGAGCACCTGATACGTCTCAAACGTATCTATAATTTTTGATGCTCCATGCTTGTTTTTTTATCCAATACCTTTATGTTTTCACATGTTTTACTTCGTTTTCCGGACATTTTCATGGACTAAACCTATTGACAAGATGCCACAAAGCCAGTTCCTATTTTCTGATGTTTTTTGTTTCAGAAATGTTGTTCTGGAAATATTCTCAGAATTGGACGAAACGAAGGCCAAAGACCATAGAAGTCTGTCATGTACACGGAGTCCGGAGGAGACCCGGAGGGGTGCCCGAGAGCCACCACACCATGGGTGGGCGCGGGTCCCCCTGGCCGCGCCCAGGGGTGGTGTGTCCCCCTGGGCAACCACCGCCATTGCCCTTTTGCCTATAAAGTCCCCCGAGGCATAAACCCTAAAAATCGCCCCCCTTCCATGAAAAGTTCCGTAGCTCCGCCGCCACCACCGACAAGTTTGAGGGGACAACAATCTCTATTCCGGTACCCTCCCGGGACGAGGAAGTGCCCCCGGATCCATCTCCATCGACTCCACCGCCATCTTCATCGGCGTTGCTGTCTACTATGATGAGGAGGGAGTAGTTCTCCCCCAAGGCTAAGGGGTCTATCGGTAGCTATGTGTTTCATCTCTCTCTCATGGTGTGATCTTTATGTGATCATGAGATTTGTAATGTAGTTGAATAAGTAGATGTTACTCTTCATATGTCATTCTACTAAAGTGGTTTTGTTATGAGATCTCCGTAGACACTTTGATCACGGTGTAATGGTGATAGTGTGTGAACCGTGTGGTTTAGCATGATATTTTTATTTTGTGTTGGATGACCCTATGAAATTGTGGTGTTTTTTTGGAACCATCTAGGTATCATGGTCATAGCGTGGGGATTACCTAGATGGGGAAATGCAAACTCTAAGGAGTGCTCTTATAGCCCTACGCAATGATTGGTGTTTGTTATCCGACCGGAGAGTGGTTCGGAGTAGCATAGTGAAGAGATGATATTTATGCATTCAAGTATGTTATCATTGTTGAGAGTGTCCACTAGTGTAAGTAGGATCCCTAGGCCTTGTTTCTAAGCATTGAAACACCGTTTACAATCAGTTATGCTAGATGTTTGCTTGCTGCCATTTTTATTAAAGATTGGTACTATCACTTATAATCATCCATATTACTTGTATTTCACTATCTCTTCACCGAACTAGTGCACCTATACAACTGACAATTGTATTAGGTGTGTTGGGGACACAAGAGACTCCTTGTATCGTAACTGCAGGGTTGCTCGTGAGGGATATATTTGACCTCTTCCTCCCTGAGTTCGAATAAACCATGGGTGATCTACTTAAGGGAAACTTGCTATTGTTCTACAAAGCTCTACACTTGGAGGCCTGATACGTCATAAACGTATCCTTAATTTCTGATGTTCCATGTTGTTTTCATGTTGTTTCCTACATGTTTGCTATACACTTTATGCATTTTTTTATCGATTTTCCGGACTAACCTATTGACAATATGCCACAGAGCCAGTTCCCTATTTTCTGTTGTTTTTAGTTTCAGAAAAACTGTTCTGGAGATATTCTCGAATTGGAAAATTCAAAGCTTGGAGGTCCTATAATTCTCAAAGGTTCCACGGAGTCTCGAAGAGGCCCGGAGGGGGGCCACACCATAGGGCAGCGCGCCCACTGACCGCACCATGGGGTGGTGTGGGCCCCTCAGGCCTCCATCGCCTTTGCCCTTTCGCCTATTTATACCCCCCCGATACGTCAACCCTAAAAAGATACCACTTCGTCCCGAGAAACACCCGAGGCCGCCATCATCATCATCCCGAGACTGGGAGGGTTCTGGAGCTCTCCCCGGCACCCTGCCGGGAGGGGAATTCATCACCGGAGGGGTCTACACCACCATGCCCTCCTCCGAAGTGATGCATCAGTAGTTCATCCCTGGACTACGGGTCCATAGCAGTAGCTAGATAGTCGTCTTCTCCACTTTGTTCCTCATGTTTAGATCTTGTGAGATGCCCTACATGATCGAGGTCATTTTTATGTAATGCTACATGTTGTGTTTGCTGGGATCTGATGAATGTTGAATGTTATGTCATCTGATTATCAATCTATCATGTTATCTTCATGCTTATGTTATTTATGATCTTACATTCCCTCCATTATTAGTAGATGCTCTGGCCAAGTAGATGCTAGTAACTCCAAGAGGGAGTATTTGTGCTCAATAGTAGGTTCATGCCTCCTTTGCATCTGTGCTCGAGTGACAGAGACGTGACGGATAGAGGATGTGATGTTTCCATTAGGGAGAAAACAACATTGTTTACCTATTTTACATTGTTTACATTACACACTTTGCTCACTGCGATAATCTATTGCTTGCAACTTAATACCGAACGTTTGTTCGGATGATATTTGGAGGGTGGATTATTATTCATAGATGCAGTTGGTTGACGGTCTATGTATTTTGTTGTAATGCCCACATGAATCACATAGTAATATGTCTTGCATATGCACTACGGTGCAGCCTTCATTTCTGTCAATTGCCCAGCTGTAATTTGTTCACTAATACGTCATAAACGTATCCTTAATATCTGATTCCATGTTTTTTTCATGCCATATGCTACATGTTTTCATTACACTTTATGTCATTTTTATCGATTTCCCGGGACTAACCTATTGACAAGATGCCACAGAGCCAGTTCTTGTTTTCTCCTGTTTTTAGTTTCAGAAAAGTTGTTCTGGAAATATTCTCGGAATTGGACGATTCAAAATCCAGAAGTCATAGAAGTCCCGGAGGTTCAAGAAAGTCCAAAGGAGACACGGAGGGGGGCCCCAGAGCCCCCACACCATGCCTGGGCGCGGGTGGACCCCTGGCCGCGCCTAGGGGTGGTGTGGGCCCCTTGGGCGCCCACCACCATCGCCCTTTCGCCTATATATGCCCCCCGATGCATCAACCCTAAGGAGATCAGCCTTTTTCCACGAAATATTCCGTAGCTCCGCCGCAGCCGCCGACAAGTTTTGGGGGACATAAATCTCTGTTCCGGCACCCTGCCGGGACAGGGAAGTGCCTTCGGAGCCACCTCCATCGACTCCACCGCCATCTTCATCGCTATTGCTGTCTCCTATGATGAGGAGGGAGTAGTTCTCCCCCGGGGCTGAGGGCTCTACCGGTTGCTATGTGTTTCATATCTATCTCCCATGGTGTGATCTTTATGTGATCATGAGCTTTGTAATCCAGTTGAATAGGTAGATGTTTCTCTTCATCTATTATGCTACATAAGTGGTTTTGTTATGCGATCTTTGTAAACAGTTTGATCACAGTGTAATTGTGACAGTGTGTGCACCGTGTGGTTTAGTATGATATTTATATCTTGTGCTGGATGACCCTATGAAATTGTGGTGTTTGTCTAGTACCTTATAGGGCGCTCAAGTTGACAGTGTGGGGTTAACTAGACATCGAAATGCGACTTTGAGGAGTGCTGTTACAGCCCTACGCAATGAATTGGTGCTTGTTATTCAACCAGAGAGTGGTTCGGAGTAGCATAGCCAAGAGAGATATTTATGCATTCAATTATGTTATCATTCTTGAGAGTGTTCACTAGTGAAAGTAGGATCCCTAGGCCTTGTTTCTAAACATTGAAACAATGTTTACAATCAGTTCTGCTACATGTTTGTTTGATGCTATTTTTATTTCAGATTGCTATCATCACTTATAATCATCCATATTACTTGTCTTTTACTATCTCTTCACCGAACTAGTGCACCTATACAACTGACAATTGTATTAGGTGTGTTGGGGTCGCAACAGACTTCTTGTATCGCAATTGCAGGGTTTCTTGAGAGGGATACCTTTGACCTCTTCCTCCCTGAGTTCGATAAACCTTGGGTGATCCACTTAAGGGAAACTTGTTGCTGTTCTACAAACCTCTGCACTTGGAGGCCCAACACTGTCTACAAGAATAGAAGTGTGCGTAGACATCAAGCTCTTTTCTGGCGCCGTTGCCGGGGAGGTATGGTAAAAGGTACTCACATCCTTTGTGAGTGCTCGAAGTTATTTCCTTTGGATTCTCCAATTATATCTTTTTATTTCTTGTTTTTATTTTCACTAGTTAGGCTTATTTTTACTTGTTCCCCTTTTTTATTATACTAGTTAAGCTTAATGGAAAACAACAAAAATATGAGGGAACTTTATAATCTTTATCTTGAGTTAGGACATGAAGTGTTTGAAGAGAAAATTAAAAAAATCTATGGAGCTTTATTTGCATGCTAGTATCAATTTGTTATTAGTATGAATTCTTTGAACACAATTATTTCTAATGCTATGGAAAAGTCTAAGCTTGGCGAAGCTATTTTTGATGAATATGATATTTTTAGTCCCCCAACTTTTGAGGAGGAAATTTTCTTTGATGATACTTTGCCTCCAATATATGATGATTCAGTGAGGAATATGTTATTTTCAGTCCACCTACTATTGAGGAGAAAATATTATGATTACAATATGCTTCTATATTTGATGATTATGGCGATGAGAATAATAATGATAGCTATTGTTTGATTTTCTCCCCACTACTATTAATGAAAATGACTATGCTTATGTGGAGAGTATTAATTCTTTTATGCATGTGGCTCATGGTAAGAATGTTTTATGTGATAGTTATATGGTTAATTTCATTCATGATGCTACTAGAAGTTATTATGATAGAGGGAAACATAATTTTATGCATCTCAACAATATGAAGTTTCCCTCTTTACGTTGAAAGTCTTGAATTTGCACTTATTTTGTCTTCCTATACTAGCCACTTTGTGTTTTATTGAGTTGTTCTTATACATGATTATTTTTTATAGGAAGTGGGTTAGACTTAAATTTGTTTTACATTTGCTTCTTGATGCTCTCTGTTGCTTCGATTAATATTTCTCATGTGAGCATCTTCTCAAATTATCATGCGTAGCTAAAAGGCGTTAAAGAAAAGCACTTCTTGGGAGATAACCCATGGTTTTATTTTTGCTTTGTTTTTCTATATTTTATTTGAGTCAAGGGGTTTTATACTTCTGTAGCAACTCCTTTGTATATTTATTTTCATGTTTTAGTTGTTCCAAGTGAAGTTTCTAGCGAAAGTTGGAGTTGGTTTTGGATTTCTGCGCAGGAAACAGATTTCTGCGCGGGAAACAGATTTCTGCTGTCCACCGTAAAAAATCGTATAAAATCCAGAATAATCAGAATGACCTGAAATTTTTTGTGCTTATTCCTCAGCTGATTCCGAAACTTTTTCGTTATTCACCTTTTTAGATTTGAGCAACTTAAGTGCCCCGAAAAAATTCGTCATTACAGACTGTTCTGGTTTTGGCAGATTCTGCCATTTTTCTTGCATTTGCTCTTTTACTATGTCAAGTGGATTTCTTTGCTTCACGAAACATAAGTGGCTGTAGATAATGTTTAAAAGTAGCAATAGCACTTGTTACCATGCAGAAGCCATGAATTTTTTATTGTTGCACTAACCCTCTAATGCGAATTACTCTTTGAGTGTGGTGTGAAAGAAGTTTTCAAGGGTCAAGAGAAGAGGGTGATATAATGTGATCAAGAAGAGTGCAAGGTCAAAGCATGGGGATGCTCCCGTGGTTCATCCCAGAAAATTCTAAGAAGACTCAAGCATCTAAGCTTGGGGATGCCCAAGGCGTCCCCTTCTTCATCAACAATTTATCAGGTCACTTCTAGTGAAACTATATTTTTATTCGGTCACATCATATGAAGTTTACTTGGAGCGTCTATTTGTTTTTCTTTTGTTTTATTTTGTTTTCCTTGCTGCAATAATATAGTTAGACCTATAATCTTGGGATATAGACACTCTCCTCTTTTTCGTTTGAATACTTGCTGCTCGTATTCTTAGTTTTTCTTCTAGCTGTTGCAAAATTCCTTTTTAGCTCCTATTTTTCTTGCATCTCTTATTCAGAGTTGTTAGTTTTAGTAGAGTTGTGTTAGTACTATCGTGTTTCATTGTTGTATCTCTTGGAGTGTTTTTGGTGTTTGGTTTTTGGTAGAAAATGCTACGTGGGGTAGATGGTATAACGAAAAAAGCTTGCATATTCTTGTAGATCATTAAACTGGTTCACTTGATTATTTGTTGTTGTCTTGAGATATTAATTTGCTTAATGGTAAACTTTCTGGTTTAGTAGAGTAAAAAACAATTAATGGTTGGTCTAGAAGCTTGAAACTGTGCCACACTCAAATAACCAGTTGATAGGATAATGGTATATGACTTCCTTTGTTGATAGCAATTGTAATGGCTTTCTGTTACGCGCTACGGTCAGGGTAGCTAACAGTGACTTGTCACTGCCACAGACCCTCTTGGACTGATTGCATTATGCCTTATGATATCAAAAATTTATTTGGAATCTTTTAACTTGTGGGTTCTATGTTGCGGTTTTCTGGCACTTCCACCATCCATATTGGCTAGCCTCTTCGGTATAGTGCATTGCTCATTCTCGCATTGAGATTTGGTGCAAACTTCGCCAGTGCATCCAAACCCCGTGGGAGAACTTTGTTCTTCTACACATATTTATCTTCGTCAAAGCAGCCACCATACGTACCTACCATGACATTTCCATAGCCATTCCGAGATATATTGCCATACAACATCCATCATCATTATGTTACTTGTCATGCTTCATCATTATTTTTGCATACTGCTACACTGGCAGGAGCATTTAGTTTTATACATCAGAGATATTTCAGTTTGAGTTATGAGTACTAAAAGTGTGTTGATTCATTGTAAAATAGAGTGTTGCCCCTACCAGTGAGGTTATATATCAAAAAAAAGAGAAAAGGCCCAAAAAGAAAAAGAGAAAAAAAAGAAAGAAAGATGCAAAAGAGAGAAAATAAAGAGAGAGGGGGCGGCACTACTATCATTTATTCCACACTTGTGCTTTGATTAGTATAATTACTTCATTTTGGAGAGAGTTTTCATATTATGACTTGCATAACTATGTGGGGAACTTACATTATAGAACTTGGATTGTATATTCCAATGATGAGCCTCCTCAAAAGAGCTCTAGGTCTTCGTGAGCAAGCAGGTTGGATGCACCCCCACTAGTTCCATTGGAGAGCTTTCATACACTTATAACTCTATGTGCATCCGTTGTGTGGCAATCACTGCTCCTTCCATAACTTCGATTACAAGACTTCTTCTTGTCTAATGATCACTTTCAGTTGTGTGAGACTTTCTTCCATTGACCATCCAACCCCCCCCCCCCCCATAATGTTCTTTTAGCCACAACATCTTGGTGCCAGGAACCAATACAGAACGCTTGCTTGTTTTAAGTGCACATTTATTTGAATGTTTTTTCCTATGAGCATAATTTTGTCACTTGACTTGATCCTAACAGGAGTTGTTGTGAGAGTTTGATGCCTTGGATGATTATACTGTTGTTCTTGAAACTTAAATCATCTTTAATATGCTTTGCACAGTGGATTGTCTTTTAGTATTGATTCATTGAAAAGTTTTACTTTGTTATTCCTAATGGTTTATACATTATTCTTTGATATAAACTATAAACCACAACCTTTATTCATTTGATCTTAGTTTACATGCTTTACATTACTATGATGATCAAGTTTATGTTGGTAGCATGTCACCTCAGAAATTATTTGTTTTTGTCGTTTACCTACTCGAGGACGAGTAGGAACTAAGCTTGGGGATGTTGATATGTCATAAACGTATCCTTAATTTCTGATGGTCCATGTTGTTTTCATGCCATATGCTACACTTTATGTCATTTTTATCGATTTCCCGGGACTAACCTATTGACAAGATGCCACAGAGCCAATTCATGTTTTCTGTTGTTTTTAGTTTCAAAAAAGTTGATCTAGAAATATTCTCGGAATTGGACGATTCAAAAACCAGAAGTCTTAGAAGTCCTAGAGGGTCAAGGAAGTCCAAAGGAGACCCGGAGGGGGGCCCCGGAGCCCCTGTAGGGCCTGCCCTTCGAACCACTGTTCAAGGACACCCCCGATATGCATACATTCACGATCCCAGGAATTCAGTCGTGAAGAACATATCAAGTTGGTAAACAGATACAATATCCATTACACGGTTGCACAAACACTTACAAAGACACATGGTCACATGACCAAGCCTACACGGTTGCCACGCAGGGCAACACACAACACACACACAGCGGAAGACTAAACACACACAAACGCGGTAGAGCCCAAGGCACGCCTTAACCTACAGGCTACTGACCCGGAGACGATCCTAGTTCGCAAAGCCATCAGCTCCGTACTCCTCTTCGTAGATCTTCTTCTGAGACTCCTTCTCAAAATCTGGCAAGTTGATACCAGGGACGAAACCAATATGAGTACATTTGAATGTACTCAGCAAGACATCCATCATGTAACTTACCAAAAGCAAGTATGCTTATATGGTGTAATAGGTAGGCTATAAATAGGGTTCACTATCAATGGTGTTCATATAGGATGACACCACAGTTGTAGTCAGGTTAATCTGTATCTTCGTTGAAGAAGATACTTCAGAAGAAAATAATATAGTTTTCTTTCTCTTGTAGATATCACATGTACAATAGGTTTTGTAAAACTTTGTTAAAAGAAGTTTTCTCTTTGCAAAACTTCTTGGAATCAGTTTCCAGATGTTTTCTTAGAGAAGAAAGATTTTCTTTGCAAAACCTTTTGTAAAACAACTTCTGGCTTTTCATCATCGGTACCTCCACGGTACAAGATTTCCTTCCTTTCCGAACTTCCCGAGTTCAACACCTTTTTGAAAACATCTCTTCGAAAACATTGACACAATGCTAGCTACATGGCCATTCAACTGTCCATATCTGAGGACGCGGCTTCTTCGAAAAAGTTGTACTCTGCAGAGGTGTACACATCCACCAGATACAGTACACCTGCCGTGAACAACCACGGACTGTAACAACAGTATGTAGAACATCAGATAACTGGTCATAACCTTCCACTATGTTCAAGCTAGAATGTGTCTATCTCTCAGTTGAGTTTTACCGTCATCCCCGGCACCGAGCTATTCCCCGCCAGCCAGGACGCCCCAACTGATGCGACCGGAGGAGAACTTAATCCCACACTTTTTATGTCTCAACATTGGGAGTTTTGACGACAATAGGTTCGAGGGTACGACGTCCCTTATAGCAATTGAGATAGAACACATACTAACAAGGACAAACTTCCAGTTAAGCCCCGTGCCCATGTTGGGGTAGAGTGGCAGTACGGTAAAGGTTGTCCGGCGAAGACTAGGTTATGTGTCATTTTTGAAAACACCATTTTCCCAAAAATGACCACTTCCACATTCCTCCGGAGAATAAGGATCCGCCTTTCTCCGGGTTTTCCATAAAGCCTTTGTTTTGTAAAAACACAATTTTAAGGTGTCCACTTAGGGACTAATATTTGTGATGGTAATAAATACCATATGGTGGCTTATGGGCTTGGTAACACCAAGTATCAACTAATGGCATAGTATAAATATAATAGTAGTATCCATTCAAAAATAGTTTCTTTGGAAATCAAAGTTTTGTAAAACTTTTCAGAAGTAAAACATGCATGATAGATAATGATAAGTTTAGTAACAGCAAGCATCAGGATGGTTTGCCTTAAATCTCTTAATGTCCCTGGCCTTGAAGTAACTTGAACTTGACGCACAACTCCACAACTGCTTCTTCTTCTTCTTCGTTTTCTAGCGTCGTAAAAGAATACAAGACACACACTCAGGTATAAAAGACAAACAACTAAGCTAAGCAACACATACAGCAACAAAAGTTCACTCACGAGTTCTCTCGAAACGATATCGCGAAAACTATCTCACATAACTCTCACTGTCCAAAACTATCGTATGACAACATGTATGGTTTAGAAAACCATACCCCACATCTTACATACCATATATGGAGTGGTGTAACACTCTCATAATAAGATATCTGAGAAGCTAAAAATATAGCTTGTGGGTGCAAAGGGTTAGGTTGCTAAGGTAAAACAAACAGACATGACAATACCCATGGCAGTGAGTATTAGCAACACACAAGCAATTGTCACTAAAAAGGTTCATGATTTAAGTTGGATTCTTAGTCCACAAAATACTCCTAAGCACAACAACAACACTAGCACAACAAATAACACAAGCATGACACTCATGCTAAGGTACACACTCAGACAATCTCTAACAGCAGGTAAACACACATCAATTGAACAGACTATTTATTTAATACATTAATGTTTACTTGAAGTTATGGAATCCATCAATCATGAAAATATTAGCATGTAACCAGTAGCTAAAAACAAAGATAACAAGTCATAAAAATAATCTAAAACACAATCATCACTCCAGAAAATACTCCTATCAAAAGCATAAAAACAGGAATGCACTGATAACACACTAGTATGGAAAATCTACACAAACATGCTATAAGAGATAATTACAATCTACAACTATAGCACATGCAAATAAATAATTCATGGCATCATAACAGAAGTAATAACTTCCTAAATAAGCTATAATAAACTTATACACTTATAAAATAAAAGATGACAATACTAGAGCAATAATCACCATTTTCGAGTGGTGACACTAGTTCATCACTAGAGAAGCAAACAATGCTACCATGATGCTTAAATATAAACAATAAAGTCATGATCATAAAATGTACCTAATAACAGTACACAAATCCTACTCATGCTAGTAAGCACAAACATCAAAAATAATTCCATGGAACAACTATTAAGCATGCATAAATTAATTCTTGCAATTTCTGTTTTCTTTAATCAATTACGAGAAAGCAAGCAAGGTATACTTACACAACCAGTAGCTATGCACTCAATGAAAAGTCATCTAAACCTTTTCAAAAATCCAAACACTCAATTTAAAATCATTCACAAACAATCTATCAATCACAAGGAATTTATTTCATTTGCAAATAATTTAATTTAGCACTCAATAGTGAATCATTTCTTAACATGATACTCCTAAGGAATATTATGCTAACAAATGGATCACATCTAACATACTAGTATCTTCTGGCAAGAAATAAACTTCTCACTTGCATAAGTGAAAACAAACAAATATATTTTCCATGGTGGAAAATAGCAATCAATTATATAATTAAAACATGTTAATTTCTCACATGTGCATGGTTGGGAATTTTCATCCTCAACCAAGATTCAAGGGGACAAGTGGGTTATGGGCCCACTATACCAAGGAAAAAGAGGTACTAAGCCTCTGGTTACTCATGAAAAACACTAGTACGCAAGATAAATAAAACAAGGCTATTTATTCTAGTGAAAACAATACTAGTGCATAAGAATAACAAAACCTACACATGCTTCATTATAAAAGGACATGCAAGGTAATAGAGGTATTAACCTCAAAATAACAGTACCAAAATGGTACTGGACTCAAAGCAATCATAGCACAAAATTTATTAAATCAATCACACAAAGATCTAGCTCACACATAAACTCCAAATGATAAAACTAGAAAATAACAAATGCTATTTCATTTTTATTTGAGTTTCCAATCATGCACATACTTTCTAAGGTGGATGTACCGTAAGCGAGCAACCTAATAACAATTCCTAACAACTTTATACATGCTAGGAAGCAAGATTAAATCAACCAAACATTTCATTTCAAACAAAAACACTCCAAGAAAACAAAACAGAAAAAGCTGATGTTTCTAGATCTGT
Source organism: Alopecurus myosuroides (assembly GCA_028641055.1). Classification (NCBI taxonomy): domain Eukaryota; kingdom Viridiplantae; phylum Streptophyta; class Magnoliopsida; order Poales; family Poaceae; genus Alopecurus; species Alopecurus myosuroides. Next base: position 322,614,283 of record CM054057.1, on the reverse strand, counting down.
CCACCATAAATAATCTAGAGCTTCAAAAATTAATCTAATCTAGGATAAGATAGATCTAGTCAATACCAAACTTATACAATTGGATTTTCTCCAAAAATCATTTTTAAACTCATTCTAAAAATCATAGAAGAGCCTACTGGTCTTTTAGTAATCTGGATGGCCTTTTCATTCTATAACTCACCTTGATGTGAGATCAACTGCATTGGATAGATCTTTTCAATACCTATCCAGAAATGTTTTGTTTGTTCCATTTTGTTACATATTTTAAAAGTTATGGTCAAATCATTATCATTGATAGTCTGTGCCAAAACAGTTCTTGTGCCTAAAATATTTGTCCAAACATAGATCCACAAATTTTATATGGTTTAGATTTCATATAGTTAGGTTCATGAATTTTTCCAGATTTTATTTCACAATTTAGTATTTTTACCACGTCCAAAGTAAAAGCGTCAAGTTTCTGTTAAAATTTAAGAGATTAAAACAAAACAGCACTCGGGCTGGTTTCACTGTGGCGCGGCCCAGCGTAGCACAGCGTACGCGCGCGGCGCGTGAAGGGTGGCGTTCAAGCGTGGCCGTTGATCATCAGATCGACGGCTCGCTGCGTCTCTTCCTCCTCTCGACCCTCTCTCTCTCTAGCCCGAAAACGGCCGGCGGCGAAAGACTCGGGGGCGCTCACCTAGGGCTCGGGGAGGGGCGGCGCGGGCTCGGGGAGGTCCACGGGTGGAGGGGAATCGAGGGGCGGTGTCGGCTTCAACTGGCGCGGCCCCGAGCGGCGGCGCGCGGCAGATGCCCGCGGCGGCACTCCGTGGACGGCGGCGGCGGCTCCGGCGGGTAGAGGGCGTGGGACCTTGTACGGGGGGTTCAGGGGAACATGTGGGTTTGTTCTAGGGTATCGGGACGGGTTGGTATGGAGGATATCGTGCAGGGCCTTGCCGTGACCGTGGTGGTCACCTGCGGCCAGAGCACGGGCTCGGGTTGCTCTAAGGGCTAGGACAGGGGTCCAGAGTGACTTGGGGAGGTAGTAGAGATGTGAGGGAGGTGCAGGGCACAAGGGCACGACCCTGGGTACTTATAGCTGAGGGAGAAACCTCAAGGGCATTTTCGGGAGCTCGGGTGGATGCCAACAATGGCATAGAGCAAACCCTAGGGCTTATGGTCCTTTCCAAAAGTGAGCACTGGTGCCCTAGGTCAATACCACGATGGTTGCAAGCCAGGGGTGGCCCTTGGAAGAAAAAAGAGGCAAGGGGCAAGTCAAAGGGGTCAAGTGGCATGGACTGCCCATACTGCCACATCACCAACTTCTCTCTCCTTTATCTTCCAGCACAAGGCTTCTAGAAGGGACCCAAAACATGTTGGTTCGAGTAGAAACTATGGTCAACACACTAGGCATGGTCACTCATCCAAAAGAGCAAGGAAACATCAAGAAAACTAATGTGCAAAAGTGTAACCTATACTGTTCACTGCAAAAATTCAGAAAATTCAGTCTTAGGACTTAGAAATTTTCTAAGTGTTGAAAACAGATTAAAAGTTGAAAAAGTTGAGTTTGTTTTCAAGCTTAAAATGATTCTCAAAATTTGTTTTCAAAGCACGGACTTGTTAACCATGTTATATAATTTCATAAACAACTTTTGAAAACAATTTTGAAATAATTTAAGGCCATGAAAACAATGTGGAAAAAGGTATACTTTCTGTTTTTATCTGTTTCTCAAAACTGCCTTTTTGTGCCTTAATTTTATACCACAAAAACAACAAGCAAAAGATAGTTTTTATTTCTCCAAAAATAAAAGTGAGCTTATGGGTTTGTAGTACATATATCAAGGATTAATTAAATGGCAAGAAACCATAAAATAACAATTTATAGCTTGGTGAAAACAAAGGTAGAAAACAGGTACTTGGCTTTATTTTCAGGAAATGTTTTCCATAGAAAACTTAAAAGAAAACTTTCATAACTCATTTTGAAAACTTGTTTTATTGGATGCAACAAAGTTAAAAGTTTGTTTTAAGATGCAAACAAGAATGATCCCAGTCTTGGAATAAAAATCCACTCAAGTAATAATAGGAAAACATCAGAAAAAATATCAGGAAAAATAATAGGAAATTTTTTCAGAAACATTTGGTATTGGTTTTATAAAGAAACAAAACTTGTGTTGCAAATATAATTAAGATCATAAACACATGTTAGTTCAAACAATCATGTTGTTATAAAAAAAATTGTGGGCCCTAATTTTTTTCTTCTTGAGCACAGTCCAAGAGTCCAAAAACTAGGGTGTGACACCCCCACACCATGCCTGGCCGTGGGTGGACCCCTGGCCGCGCCTAGGGGTGGTGTGCGCCCCTCTGGCGCCCACCGCCATCGCCCTTTCACCTATATGTGGCCCCCGATGCATCAACCCTAAGGAGATCAGCTTTTTCCACGAAAAGTTCTGTAGCTCCGCCGCCGCTGCCGACAAGTTTTGGGGGATAGAAATCTCTGTTCCGGCACCCTGCCAGGACAGGGAAGTGCCCCCGGAGCCATCTCCATCGACTCCACCGCCATCTTCATTATTGCTGCTGTCTCCTATGATGAGGAGGGAGTAGTTCTCCCCCGTGGATGAGGGCTCTACCAGTAGCTATGTGTTTCATCTCTCTCTCCCATGGTGTGATCTTTATGTGACCGTGAGCTTTGTAATCTAGTTGAATAGGTAGATGTTTCTCTTCATACCTTATGCTACTCAAGTGGTTTTGTTATGAGATCTCTGTAAACACTTTGATCACAGTGTAATGGTGACATTGTGTGCATCGTGTGGTTTAGTATGATATTTATATCTTGTGTTGGATGACCCTATGAAATTGTGGTGTTTGTCTAGTACCTTATAGGGCGCTCAAGTTGACAGTGTGGGGTTAACTAGACATGGGAATGCAACTTTGAGGAGTGCTGTTACAGCCCTACGTAATGAATTGGTGTTTGTTATTCAACTGGAGAGTGGTTTGGAGTAGCATAGTGAAGAGAGATATTTATGCTATCAATTATGTTATCATTGTTCAGAGTGTTCACTAGTGAAAGTAGGATCCCTACGCCTTGTTTCTAAACATTGAAACACCATTTACAATCAGTTCTGCTACATGTTCGCTTGCTGCCATTTTTATTTCAGATTGCTATCATCACTTATAATCATCCATATTACTTGTATTTTACTCTCTCTTCGCTGAACTAGTGCACCTATACAACTAACAATTGTATTAGGTGTGTTGGGGACACAAGAGACTTCTTGTATCGTAATTGCAGGGTTGCTTGAGAGGGATACCTTTGACCTCTTCCTCCCTGAGTTCGATAAACCTTGGGTGATCCACTTAAGGGAAACTTGTTGCTGTTCTAGAAACCTCTGCACTTGGAGGCCCAACACTGTCTACAAGAATAGAACTGTGCGTATACATCATTCACAAAACATGTTATTTATCTTTCACAGAGTGATACCACTAGTGAACTGTGGACCCCGGTCCATTTTCTCATTCTGATAATACACACACTGCTTTTCTACTGCTTCCACTGTTTTCATACCACTGCTACTGCTTTCATACTGTTCTCTACTATTTTTTCACACAATACGTTCAACCTCTTTGTGTTCAGCAAAACCGGTGAGATTGACAACCTCACTGCTTCGTTGGGGCAAAGTGATTTGATTGTGTTGTGCAGGTTCCACATTGCTTCTGAACCGGTAGTGCACCCTGCCACCTCAGGTTCTTCAATCTTCTGAAGTTACTCCTTCCTCCTACTGGTCGATTAAACCTTGGTTTCGTACTGAGGGAAAACTGCTGTTGTGCTCATCATACCTTCCTTTTGGGGTTTCGCAACGAGTGCAAGATATGCACCATCAAGACACTTTCCTGGCGTTGTTGCCGGGGAGGAAGAGAATTCCTGCAAGAGCAGTCTCTCACTTCCCACCTCTTTACTTTGTTTTGTTTTGCTTAGTTTTTATTTTATTTTGTCTTGTTTGCTTCTCTTTATCAAAAACACAAAAAAATATTTCTTATTCTAACTGTAGTTTTATTCCTGTTTTTAGTCTTGTTAAAATGACTACTCCTGAGAACACTACGTTGTGTGACTTTACTAGCACCAACAACAATGATTTCATTAGCACACCTATTGCTCCACCTTCTCCTACTTCTGATTTTTATGAGATAAAGCCTGCCTTGTTAAACCTTGTTATGAGGGAGAAATTTTCTGGTGTTAATACTGATGATACTGCTTCCCATCTTAATAATTTTGTTGAACTATGTGAGATGCAAAAATATAAAGATGTAGATGGAGATATTATTAAACTAAAATTGTTTCCTTTCTCTTTGAGAGGAAGAGCTAAAGAATGGTTGCTATTTTTGCCTAGAAATAATATTGATTCTTGGACTAAGTGTAAAGATGCTTTCATTGGAAAATATTATCCTCCTGGCTAATATTATATCTTTAAGAAGTAGCATTATGAATTTTAATCAACTTGATAATGAGCATGTTGCTAAAGCTTGGGAAAGAATGAAATCTTTAGTAAAGATTTGTCCCACTCATGGACTGACTACTTGGATGATCATCCAAACCTTTTATGCAGGTCTGAATTTTTTTCAAGAAACCTTCTGGATTCAGCTGTTGGAGGAACCTTTATGTCCATTACCTTGGGGACAGCAACAAAGCTTCTTGACGATATGATGTTAAATTATTCTGAATGGCACACTGAGAGAGCTACAACTGGTAAGAAGGTAAATTCTGTTGAAGAAACCTCCTCTTTGAGTGATAGACTTGATGCTATTATTTCTATGCTTGCGAATGTCCAAGCTCCTATTTATCCAAATAATGTTCTTTTAGCCTCTTTGGTTGGTCAAGAAGAGCATGTTGATGTGAACTTCATTAAAAATAATAATTTCAACACCAATGCTTATAGGAATGATTTTGGTAGCAACAATTATAGGACATATCCTCCCAATAATAGTAATGCTTATGGTAATTCCTACAACAACAATAAAAGTGTACGCTCTGATCTTGATAACATGCTTAAGAATTTTATTAGTACAGAAACTGCTTTCAATAAATTTGTCGAGGAAAATTTTGGCAAAATTGATGTTCTTGCTTCTATATTTGATAGCCTTGCTCTTGGTGTTGATTTTCTGAAACTAAAGGTTATGCCTCATTATGTTAAATAAATCAAAACTTTGAATGCTATCCAAATTCGAATTGATGATAGTGTTAGGATGTTAGCTGAATTGCATGCTAGATGGGAAAGAGAAGATGAAATAGCTAGAAAGAATAATATAGCTAATGTTTGCACCATTACCACCTCTAGTAAAACTGAAGCTTCCCATGCTAGAAAACCTTCTACCATCAATGGTAAAGTAATTGGTGTTGGAAACACTCCCACTTCTGTTATTAAAAAATGCAAGACTGCCTGAAACTGCTAAATATGTTCCTGATAAAAGTGCTGAAATTTTTAGAAATATGGGAGACAATGGTCCCATTACCTTTGATAAAAATGATCTTGATTTTGATGATTGCAACATAACTGAAGTTATTAAATTCTTAAAAAATCTTTCTAGTAATCCTAATGCTAGTGCTATGAATATGGCTTTCACAAAACATATTACAAATGCTCTCATGCAACTTAGAGAGGATGAATTAAGATGTGAAGCCTCTATCCCTAGGAAGCTAGATGATGGATGGGAACTCATTATTAAAATGAAAGTGAATGATTTTGATTGTAATTCTCTATGCGATCTTGGTGCTAGTACCTCTATTATGCCCAAGAAAATCTATGATATTCTTGATTTATAACCATTGGAACCTTGTTATTTGGATGCTCGTCTTATTGATAATGTTAGAAAGAAACCTTTGGGAAGAGTTAATGATGTTCTTATCATGGTTAATATAATCTTTCCCCTTTGATTTTGTTGTCTTGAATATTAAAAGCAATGCTTCTTGTCCAATTGTTTTGGGAAGACCTTTTCTTAGAACTGTTGGTGCTATTATTTGATATGAAAGAGGGGAATATTAAATTTCATTTCCCACTCAAGAAAGTTATGGAACACTTTCCTAGAAAGATAATGAAGTTGCCTTTTGATTCTATTATTCGAAAAAGTTACAATTTGGATGCTTCTTCACTTGAAAACACTTGATTCCACTTTTCTGGGCCTAGCTAAAAGGCGTTAAAGAAAAGCATTTCTTGGGAGATAACCCATGGTTTTATTTTTGCTTTGTTTCTATCTGTTTTCTTTGAGTCAAGGGGTTGTATACTTATGTAGCAACTCCTTTGTATCTTTATTTTCATGCTTTAGTTGTGCCAAGTAAAGTTTCAGACGAGAGTTGGAGTTGGTTTTGGATTTCTGCGCAGGAAACAGATTTCTGCTGTCCACGGTAAAAAATCGTATAATTCACAAGAAAATCATAATGGCCTGAAATTACTTGTGCTTATTCATCAGCTAGTTCCGCAAGTTTTATGTTCTTTAATTTTTTCGATCTGAGCAACGTAAGTGCCACACAAAAATTCTTCTTTACAGACTGTTCTGGTTTTGACAGATTCTGCCGTTTTTCTTGCATTTGCTCTTTTACGATGTCAAGTGGATTTCTTTGTTTCATGAAACATCACTGGCTGTAGCTAATGTTTAAAAGTATCAATATCACTTGTTCCCTTACAGAACCCATGGATTTTGTATTGTTGCACTAACACTCTAATGCGAATTACTCTTTGAGTGTGGTGTGAAGGAAGTTTTCAAGGGTCAAGAGAAGAGGGTGATATACGTGATCAAGAAGAGTGCAAGGTCAAATCTTGGGGATGCCCCCGTGGTTCATAAAATTATTTTTTAAGAAGACTCAAGCATCTAAGCTTGGGGATTCTGACGTGGGGATGAATCCTGGACCTATCGGGTGAGGCTACTCGGTCCAAGGACCAAGACCTAAGCCCAAGGAGAGGTGCCACCAACAGTTCTAGAGGGCCCAATCGAAGGCCCACCCGCAAAGCCTTGCGGGTCAAGAAGGAAACTTGTAACCGACCTAAGCTAGGGTTTGTAACCCCCCGGGTACGGTTCGAGACCTGGCCACCTATATAAGGCCAAGAGAACTACCGAGAGGGGGATCAAAGCAATCTCGCACCACCAAATCCTTGAGCTCGAGACCATACTCTCGACTCGAGCACCCCCCGTTGTAACCAATGTATTGATAATACATATCGACAAGAGAAGGAGTAAGGATTTTACCTCTACGAGGGCCCCGATCCTGGGTAAATCGTGCCCCCTGTTAGCCGACGATCGTCACCAGCGCCTACACGTTCTCTTAATCGAAACCCTACCGGTTCATCCGAGGGACTTGTTGGATGACTATTCCACAATTGGCGCCGTATGTGGGAACGGCGGGCGCTGGATCTACGGCATATTCGGCCTCATCATCGCCAACCTTCAGCTGGAGCTCCGGAACCTCGACTTCAGCAGATCCGATCCGATTCGGGCCGATCATCGTCGCGCCCCACTCGCCGGAATCGCACCCGGTGTTCAGCGCATTGGAGAAGAGCGTCAGCCTGACGTTCGGGAGCGTCCACTTCCACGCCAACAAAGCAGGAATCCTGCACTTCTCCGAGCAGATCGATCTCGGTGAATCGTACTCCGAGTCTGTCTCGAGCCCGGCAACCTTCGACTCGCTGCCCAATGACGCTGGTCGCGACCTGGCGCCTAGCGGCGGATCCATCCGCCCCAGCACTCGCAATTTACATACTATCGCAGCTGAAGAACCTTCTCGGGTCGGCAAAACTTGTCAACCTACGCCTAGGACTCGCGGGCCATATTTGGCTCAAGTCTGCATGGCAGGATCGACCGAGCCACCCGAGGAAACTAAAGACAGCCTGAAAGAGCGAGAGCACATCAAAGTGTCACGAGACGCCTGGCTCAAGGCAAAAAAGGTTGTACATCTAGGCCATCCGATTGAAGAAGGAGCCCCTCAAGAAGATCTAACTGCCTACCACTATCATCTGGTGAAAGCAGTAGAGTTGATCAAGGAGGTCCGCAAGAATCTGGACGAGCGGAAGAAATTGGCGGATGAATCGAGTCTACGCCACGCAGCACTCTCCAAAACTTACTCGGTAGGGAACAATCCCCCAAAGAAAAGATACGTCTCAAAGGCCACAGCCCTGGATCGCGAATCTCTTAGCGGGGTCAGCAAGACATTCGAGACATCTCTCATGCACGTCGACGACGACGACAACGTGCACCCGACGACTCCTGTCGCCGCGGTCTTAGCATCAGCCACGTACCTGCAGGCGAACCAGCTAGGAGAGAATGACCCCCGCGCGGAACAATATCAACAAGTCCAGAAGGGGCTAGGCATGGCAGCCGCGAGCCTTGCCGCCCAAGGCCGCAAGCACGCGACAGCACAGGAGACTGAGAAGACCCCTCGGAAAGACAAAGAAACACCCCGTAGACGCGGGAGCACATCGCCTAGAAGGGAGGAATCACCTCTTTGCACCCGAGGAAAGGAAGCCCGACGTCGCGATGATAGCCCGAGTAGCAGTGACAACAGCCCGAGGGATCGTGATCGCAGTCCGCGACATCATAGCAGCCGCTCGTGACACCGCAGCAAGGAACCGCGGAAGGAGAACGATCGCGACCAGCCCGAGTACAACGCGCGATCTGACATCGCGCAGAACAAAATCAACAAGGCCCGAGAGATTAGGAACCGCGCACGGTCACTATCCACCTCCTCTGATGAAGAACCCTGTGGCGCGTTGTGCTTTACTCGCGACATCCGCGAGGCACCGATGCCCAAAATATTTAAACTTACTACGGAAGTGCCAAAGTACGACGGCTCGCTGGAGCCCAAATCCTGGTTGTCAAATTACCTCACGGCATTAAAATGCCAACGTGGGAACAAGACAACAGCTATGCAGTACCTCAACCTACATCTTGTAGGCGCTGCGCCCAGCTGGCTCGAAGGAAGACCGAGGGCGTGCTAAGGATCATGGGATGATCTAACTTACGACTTCCGCAAGAACTTCCAAGCAACATACAAAAGACCCGCGTCCATCGAGGAGCTGCGGGCTTGTAAGCAGAAGAGCGGTGAATCTACTTGCGAGTACATTCAGCGGTGGACCACGCTCAAAAATACGGCGGGAAACATATCGGAGGAAGTTGCAGTCGAAGCTTTCACCAAAGGAGCTCGATGAGCCGCCTTCAGAGAAGAACTGGGGCGAGCTGCACCCAAAACCATCGGGGAGCTGATGGCCATAGCTGACAGATGGGCCAACGGTGAAGAATCCGTGCGCAATGAGAAGGCATCTTCGCCAGCACCTGAGGACGACCGACATGGTCGAAAGAAAAGGTGAAAGCACTACGATCACGACGATCGAGAAGAACTGGTTGCAGCAGAGTTTACAAGAAATCGTGACAGTGGACCTCGTGGAAATCGGGACTGGAAGCGAAAGCCAGAGGATAAAACTTCCGAGGAGGACCTTGACGGTTATTGCATGCTACATCTATTCACAGATAAGCGCACAGGCAAGACCAAGGCAACCCACCTCCTCAAGGACTGCCGAAAGTTTCAGGACATCCACGAGGCCTACACGAAGAAAAACAGAGCCGCAGTCAATCAGGGCTACCCACTGCTCCCAGGAGGAGGACATCAGGGATTCCACCCGCCACAACCCCTACCTCCACCAGGACATCAAAACGCGGTGTTGGCCGCGCTACCAGCGCCACCCGCATGGCCCAGAAAACCAGGGAGGCAATGGGTACCCGAACCCAGCAGGACTCCTCGGGATGATACTAAAAGTCTGCCCCTCTCGCATGGCCCAGAAAACAAACACACGCCAAGTGGTCATGGAAGTACAAGCTCCACCGTCCACACCTGAATACTTGAAAATGTTGGATCAGTCGATAACTTTCTCCAAAGATGACCACCCCCTCGGTTATATCGACCAGGACACGCCACGCTCGTCATTCGGGCGCATATAGTGTAACATCCCAATTTTGCTACCAAAGTGTTGTGGTGTTGAGTTCATATCATACATGCATGAAACAAAAATTTAAACCATGTTTTAACAAATTTAAATTGTGAATTTAATCGGTTTGAGAAAATCCCACAAAAAGCACTTATTTTGGTTTCCAAAACTTTGTTCTGAAAAGTATTTCAATTTCACCAAAGCAATACATGGTGAGGTTGGAAATTTCATAAGCTTTCCAAATCTTATTTTTGCCAAATTTTCTGGTTACAAAAAGGCCCCCAAAACTTGGTTCTTGTTCTGGTTTTAAAGAGAAAAGGGCTTCTCTGTATTCCCGAAAAACTTCCAGGGGGTTTTCTTGGAAAATTCTTTTTGTCTTCTTCAACCTGTGACAGTCGGAGCAGCTGCGTGGCTGCCGTGGAATTCGTCGTCGCCACGTGCTGCTACCGCCTTCCCCCGCGCAGGTGACCCCCCCAGGAGAGAGCGCCGTGCTCTCCTCTCTCTCCCTATCCCCTCGATTCTCTTCCTCGCTCCCTTGAGCAACCGAACCCTAACCCGAAACCCTCGCCGCCGGTGATCTGCCCTCGCCGCTGATACCGGCCTCGCCGTGCTCAGAGGAGACCGCCATCGTCCCTGTCGTCCTCTCCTCTATTCCTAGGCTGAAGGAATCGAGCCGGCACGGTCTCTATCGCCGGGAGCCATCGTCATCTTCTCCACGGCCGGTAGCCGGCCACCGTCGAAATCCTCCGCCTCTCGTCCTTCTCTGCCCCCGCTGGTTGTCTCTCCACGCTCAGGGTGAGCTACTGGTTTCCCCGGAGCCCTCCGTTTACCCCCTCTCTCTCTAGTGCGTCCCCTCGACGAACACCACCGCCCGCCGTCGCGTGCCGTGGTCGCCGGCGATGGTACCGGTGACCATTTGGTCACTTCCGCCGCTCTCTAGTCTCCCCACGATCTCCTCTAGGTCGCGATATCGCTTAATTTCTGAATCGCGCGCGAGATTCTTCGATTGGAGTTCTTCTGTGAGAATCCAGGAGCCGTGGCGTCATCATCACGTCACGATGATGTCATAACACAGTTTTTCATTAATTTCAGAAATGTTTATTAATTACAGAAAAATGATTAAATTTGTAAAATCAATAACTAATAAAATATTGCTCAGAAAAATAAAATGAAAGCATGGTTATGATCAGAAAAATGAGCTCTACCCAAATATGTCACTTTTATACATGTTTGAGAAAGTTCAAAAATGACCATTATTTAATGTGGTTTAATCATTTAAAATAGAAAAATAAGTTTTTATTCACTAAAATTGGAAAATTAAAAGTTATATACCAATTTGCTCAAAATGACAAACTAAACCCAGTTATGATGTTTTCAACCTCTTTTGAGCACTTTAAATTGCACTCACTTTCATAATCACCCGAATTGCCCTCCGGGGTCTATTTCGGGATAAATCCAGTAAAAATGCCTAACTGACATATGAACCCTAGCAACCCAACGATCATGCTTAGGGCTTTATTTCAGTGCATTAACCTGCTCATGCATACATATTGCACATTGCATCGATGCCATGTGTTGATTGTTGTTCCTCTTTTCGGTGTTGTTTCCCCCTCGGTAGAACGTGACTCCGAAGAGAAGGCCAGCAATCCAACGACGAATACTTGATCTTAACCGACAAGTCAAGCACTTATTCCTGAAGACTTTATCTGGTTTTCTTATAACCAAGGCAAGCATAACCTCTTATCTGCTCATATATGATTTCAAAGTGATTTGAATCTCATACTTTGCATTCGGTTCCAAACTATTTGATGTCAGTAGATAGAGTTCTCCTATATACTGCATAACCTAAATATCCTGATCCACTGCTCCTAGCAGCTATAGGTTTGTTTGTGCGCGCTCCGCTAAACCCTGTGAGTCTTGCTTAGCCATGCCTAGTTGTGATCTGATCCATCCGGTTGATGAATCTGGTCAAATACGTGAATCTATTATGTCATGTTGTTATGATTTGAGTTAACTTTGATAACTTGACTAAATACTGGCATGGATGTGAGGCCACAATGGGGTTGTGGCGTTTTGTCCTGTTCATGCCCCTAGGAGCGAGTTCTCGCCTTCGAAGCCAAGACTGAGCGTGCAACCACACGAGCGAGCCAATGAACCTCGCCTGACTAACTAACTTGTTTAGCCACATCCATGAGTCACGTAGTTTGATCTTTCCATCTGCGTGTGAGTCAGAAAACGATTTGGAGAAAACCTAGGGCGTGACCGGGACAAGTGATGGACGTACACGGATCTTGATCCCGACTCACAGAACATGTGCCGTCAGGAGGTGGCCAACTCCCTGTTGACGGGGTGGCCCTGTTTGGGTTGACTCATGGATAGGGTTACGCAAGGTAAAGGTCGGAGCCAGCCACCCTCTGCCGCGCTCCATGGACGAGCGTACATGTGGCGTTAAGAGTCGGATGGTACGTGTGGGTAAAGTGTACCCCCTGCAGGGATAAATCTCCTCGAGAAGCCGTGTCCACGGTTACGGACGACTTGGCAACGGATTCTGTGATCATAGATAACTTGAACGGAATGGTTAAAACTTGTTAACATGAATGAAGGGTGCCTCCCCGGAGAAGCCGGGAGGGGTGATCCTTGTAGCATGTGAGGTGCTGGGAAATGATGTTGGTGGATGAAAAGATGATGATCTCAGTAACTGGGTAGCTTTCTCATCTGTTTTCAAAATACTCCATGAGACGTGCTATTCCTTCCTCAACTTGCAAAACAAAGATTGCTTTACGCAAAATGGCCTGCATAAAACCCTTTTATGAAAGTAGCAGATATATAATAGGTTAACTAAGTCTTGTTGAGTACCTCCCGTACTCAGGTTTGCTTAATTTTGGTTCAGGAGAGGAACTCCATCGGTGGTGATTCAACGTGGACATCGACGAGTAGTTTGGGGTTCCCAGGTAGCAGCCTGGAATCTATGGGCTGGGACGTCACCTTATGTCGCGGCCTCTTAGGCCTTTTTGGTTCTTGTTGATTAGCAACATAATTTGCCTTCCGTTGTCTAATGTAATTTTGGGTCGTGTGACCTCTGTTTGTAAGCTATACTCTAGTATTACTTGCTTAATAAAGCTTCATGTTTAGAGTACTGCTTTGATCGGTTGTTGGTTTCGAGCTCATTGTTATACAGTTTTGGCTATGCCTGCATAGTTGTCGCAGTCGAGGGGTTGTGGAGCCGATGATCCATGACCGAGCCCGCCTGTCGATGTGATCGGCCTGGGGCGAGGTAACCCCAGTAACCCTCGATTGTTGTTGCACTTTCTGGACACATAGCATCTCTGTATAGCTTTGGTCCCGTTTCCTTCAGTTTCATTCGATTCGTGGACGCTTTGGTATGCATAGTTGGTTATGACTAGCATGGATACAAGGAGTAGTAGACTGGGGATCCGGACTACGTGCCGATGAATCCAGTCTGCCTGCCGTTGTTTGTTGCGGCCGGGGCTGGTAACCCTGAAGCCCTTGTGAGTCCATGTCTAGGAGCACATAACAGTATGTATATCTCTGGGTCCGGGGTCGTGACAAGTCATGGTATCAGAGCAGGACTGCCTGTAGGAAAACCTTACTGCTTGGTCGATGTTGAGTCTAGAGTTGTGAAAACTACTTTGAAACTTCAAATGGATTGTGAAAACCCTTCTTAGGATTCTTTTTACTCCTTATCTGGTATCTCTCTAAACTCTGGGTCATCTTACCTGTTTTGGTTTGAAAAGGTTTTGCTATCTCTTCTAGTCATTCAAAACTTAGGTGCCTTCTTTGGCAAGACGTTTCTTTCACCCAAGTTGACCTAGTGTTAAAGTTTCTAGAGTCGTGTGTGTTCCATGTTCCGTTACCTCTCGTTTCAAGTGGGAGATTTCCTTCCATTCATAATCTCTCAAAGTTGTGTGGATTCCACATTCTTCACATGTTTCAAAGTTCTAAATCCTGAATCTCGAGATCTGCTTTCCATCTCGAATGTACCGTTATCCTGTGCTCAAGTTCTTCCGGAGTGGTGTGTCTTTTGAAAGACTTTCCGTGATTGCTATTCGTAGTGTCCTTCAAGGCACTAATATAGTAGTTAATCCTTTGCAATGTTTTCAACCTTGGATTTGAACCGAAGGTCCCGGAATGTGCTGAAATGCGGTGGGTTGAATGATGTGGTTTCATAACCATGTGATGCTCACGCTATCAGTACAGGATGCTGACCTTTAACCCAAGTTCCATTTCTTTTGGGTCCTGATGAATCTGTTCTACCCCGGGATGGCTAGGTAATCTTAACTCCAATAGCCATAGGTTTTCTCTTGGAATCGAAAAGAATCACGACAAGAGTGTTCTTTATGATTTACATATCTTTGTTCTTGACTCAGCTATACCAACCTTTTGGCATGGGTTCTACACATGAGTATTACCCCGTGCATCCAACGTGATCTCAGGATTTTCCAGAGCATGTTCCTATCTTCCAGTTGCTCTCAAATCTCCACTCGTTGTTTGGAAACCAAGTTACATATGGTGTTGGATTCTTCCAATACATTTTCTCTTGTTTTCCGTTAAAACATTCCACCTTGGAAGGTGAGGAGAAACAAACTCCAGTACCTCGTCCATCTTTAGAACCAGGTCAAAGTTTTGTAATCCGCAGATTAAAGAAGTTTCACTAGCTTCTATTCTGTTCTACCTTTGAGTATCACACTCTTACATATCAAGAGGCTATGTTCAAATTCATGGCCTTATTGATGAAGTGATGCTGTTACCGTCTTCACTTCCCCTTCATCCAAGTTTGAATGCTTGAGTATGATGGGTCAGTGCATTGATGTGTGTATCTTCTATTCCTAGCAATTCTTACTGCTTTAAAAAAAATATAAGGAAACATCTGTATCCTTCTTAGCACTATTGGTCACCCAGCCTCTATTTGAAGTTGACGGTGTTACCAAATCCGTTCATTCTGGTGCACCTTCTTGTTCAGAGAGTTAGGTCCATGCCAAAGCTCTCCAGACCATACCGGTTGCTTTGAAAAGCATGCCTCCTTTCGATTTCTAAGACATACCGGTGAGTTGTGATATTCTGGTTGTCTCTCTAGAAGTATCACCAGGTGGTTACCTGACCATGATGTCTAAACGAGGGGTAGTTGAACTACTCCTCTTTCTCCAAGAAACTCTGCTGGATATCCTGAATTAGTTGGTTGAGCTTAAACAATAACTTGGAGAGTTGAAAGGCAAAAGATCATCCTAACTTGTTCCTTTGTTAAGGGATATCTAGTTTTCCTAGTGTTGAAGCATGATAGTATCTCTTTAATGGACATGCTGTCATTCTACCTTGATTTGATTTGGGCTATCGTCAGATCAAGTCCAGATTCAAGGGCTATCCTGATGGTGTTTTCACTCATAGTGTTTTGCCCGAGTACACCTTCATGTCTTTTGATATGACCAATATTTTGCCTTGTTCATATCATATGAATCCCTCTTCTAGGAGTGTTTTGATAAGTGTGTTGTCGAGCCCATCGATGACATTCCTATTTCTCCCAAGTCGCAAGAGGTTCATGCTGAAAACCTGGTACTAATGTTGGAAACTCTCGAGAACCATCTTTGTTTCAGTACGAAGATCGTGTTCTGGATGTTCGAAGTGACTTTCTCGGATTCGTGTGCTTTTGGTGAAAGTTGTCGCCATGGGTTCGAGTAAAGTTTCCTTGTTCCTTCAGGAATAATCCCAAGTCAGTCATGCTTGTCTGGACTATTCTTGCGATGGTAGGTTGTTACCTCCGTTTATTTGAAGAAGTTTGCGTCCACACTAAGCCACTGACTGATTGTTCGTAACAGAGAAGAAGTCCAAGATCTTGGTGATCTTCGTTATCATCCTTCCAACAAGGACTCCGATGTGTTCTTTCGCAAGTAAACCATGTAGATGCAACCGTCTTTCGCAAGTTGCTAATACATGAGTTCTGCAATCTTGCTCATCTTCTTGAGCTTGGCATCATAGTCCATATCTTGAGAATCCACTAAAGGTATCTCGTTGATAACCGGAGCAATCTCTTCGTTCAAACACACTGAGTCTGAGTTATCTATCCACTAACCAGAGCTGAATCTCAAGCAGCAACGATGGTTGGCGTTTTCCCAAGGGTATTGAATTAGGTCTTTTCAAAATCCGGCATGGTTGATGTTGTGGTTGACACAATTAGCCGGAAGGCCTAATGTCATATCTCTTTGAATCCGTAAGAACAACCACTCTCCGTGAGAATTCTTGTCTGGCTTATTCTAACAAGTTTCCTCCCCGTTCTTCCAAACCGGAGTTTTACTTTCACCTGATGACCTATAGAAGGCTTGTCGTGAGCCTGCTATCGGTATTTAGAACATCAAGGATAAGTTGGAAGTTGATCTTTCCAATATCTCTCCGTTGAACCTCCAAAACCTTTGTTATGGTGGAAACAAGTTCATCATGAGAACATCTCTTGGTGCTTTGTAACCTCCATTGAGCAGTTCCCTTTTTCAAGTTGTTGGTACTTGAAGTTCTGTTCATCTCACACATTGTGTGAATTTGTCGGTTACTTCAGCCGTGGGATCTTAACCATGTGGTAACCGTATTGCTACATCAAAACCACATAGGAAAGAGATTCCCTGTCTTCTTCCGGTGTTTCTATCCCTCGCTGGTTAACCATCCTTATGGTGTGACCAAGAATTCCTTCTTCGTTACGGTGCCTCAACTTCTTTTGGTTACTCATTCTCTGCAGTGAAGTAACATCCCGATCTTTGACAAAGATTTCGACAAAGTTTTGACGGAGTGAAAGTTCCGTTATCTTCCGTGTCCACTCTGAAGAGTGAACATGATCCTGTATCAAAATTTCTCTCCGACTCACGATTACAGTGTTTTCTCGTGATTTCCCTCGTCTACGGATATTACTTTGTGGTATCCAAGACTATCCTTTTCATCTTGGTTATCTGTTTGAAGAAAACCTCGGTTTCACAAGTTGTTCAGCCTTTCTTTTCCAAAAGGATTTAAAGTCTTGTGCAAAGCTCATATTCTAAATCCTTTCAAGAACCATCGTCCGTAAACTTGAAACCATCTTTTATTTCCTCCGTTATCTTGATGTGTTTCATGCCTGTTAACTCAAAAGTTCTTTACGAACATTCTTGTCATGAGTTACCCATGGGATACTCGATCTTCGTGAAGATCATTTCCTAAGAGTTTCCCTCTTACCTAAGGTGTATCCGTTCAATACTTCAAGATACTACGGATCAACCTCTTCGAGAAAAGAACCGTAAGGTTCGAGAAGATCGTTCAAAACCGGTGTTCCTTCTTTCTTCTCCTTCAGGAATCTCGGGACGAGATTCTTGTAAGGGGGGTAGATTTGTAACATCCCAATTTTGCTACCAAAGTGTTGTGGTGTTGAGTTCATATCATACATGCATGAAACAAAAATTTAAACCATGTTTTAACAAATTTAAATTGTGAATTTAATCGGTTTGAGAAAATCCCACAAAAAGCACTCATTTTGGTTTCCAAAACTTTGTTCTGAAAAGTATTTCAATTTCACCAAAGCAATACATGGTGAGGTTGGAAATTTCATAAGCTTTCCAAATCTTATTTTTGCCAAATTTTCTGGTTACAAAAAGGCCCCCAAAACTTGGTTCTTGTTCTGGTTTTAAAGAGAAAAGGGCTTCTCTGTATTCCCGAAAAACTTCCAGGGGGTTTTCTTGGAAAATTCTTTTTGTCTTCTTCAACCTGTGACAGTCGGAGCAGCTGCGTGGCTGCCGTGGAATTCGTCGTCGCCATGTGCTGCTACCGCCTTCCCCCGCGCAGGTGACCCCCCCAGGAGAGAGCGCCGTGCTCTCCTCTCTCTCCCTATCCCCTCGATTCTCTTCCTCGCTCCCTTGAGCAACCGAACCCTAACCCGAAACCCTCGCCGCCGGTGATCTGCCCTCGCCGTGCTCAGAGGAGACCGCCATCGTCCCTGTCGTCCTCTCCTCTATTCCTAGGCTGAAGGAATCGAGCCAGCACGGTCTCTATCGCCGGGAGCCATCGTCATCTTCTCCACGGACGGTAGCCGGCCACCGTCGAAATCCTCCGCCTCTCGTCCTTCTCTGCCCCCGCTGGTTGTCTCTCCACGCTCAGGGTGAGCTACTGGTTTCCCCGGAGCCCTCCGTTTACCCCCTCTCTCTCTCTAGTGCGTCCCCTCGACGAACACCACCGCCCGCCGTCGCGTGCCGTGGTCGCCGGCGATGGTACCGGTGACCATTTGGTCACTTCCGCCGCTCTCTAGTCTCCCCACGATCTCCTCTAGGTCGCGATATCGCTTAATTTCTGAATCGCGCGCGAGATTCTTCGATTGGAGTTCTTCTGTGAGAATCCAGGAGCCGTGACGTCATCATCACGTCACGATGATGTCATAACACCGTTTTTCATTAATTTCAGAAATGTTTATTAATTACAGAAAAATGATTAAATTTGTAAAATCAATAACTAATAAAATATTGCTCAGAAAAATAAAATGAAAGCATGGTTATGATCAGAAAAATGAGCTCTACCCAAATATGTCACTTTTATACATGTTTGAGAAAGTTCAAAAATGACCATTATTTAATGTGGTTTAATCATTTAAAATAGAAAAATAAGTTTTTATTCACTAAAATTGGAAAATTAAAAGTTATATACCAATTTGCTCAAAATGACAAACTAAACCCAGTTATGATGTTTTCAACCTCTTTTGAGCACTTTAAATTGCACTCACTTTCATAATCACCCGAATTGCCCTCCGGGGTCTATTTCGGGATAAATCCAGTAAAAATGCCTAACTGACATATGAACCCTAGCAACCCAACGATCATGCTTAGGGCTTTATTTCAGTGCATTAACCTGCTCATGCATACATATTGCGCATTGCATCGATGCCATGTGTTGATTGTTGTTCCTCTTTTCGTGTTGTTTCCCCCTCGGTAGAACGTGACTCCGAAGAGAAGGCCAGCAATCCAACGACGAATACTTGATCGTAACCGACAAGTCAAGCACTTATTCCTGAAGACTTTATCTGGTTTTCTTATAACCAAGGCAAGCATAACCTCTTATCTGCTCATATATGATTTCAAAGTGATTTGAATCTCATACTTTGCATTCGGTTCCAAACTATTTGATGTCAGTAGATAGAGTTCTCCTATATACTGCATAACCTAAATATCCTGATCCACTGCTCCTAGCAGCTATAGGTTTGTTTGTGCGCGCTCCGCTAAACCCTGTGAGTCTTGCTTAGCCATGCCTAGTTGTGATCTGATCCATCCGGTTGATGAATCTGGTCAAATACGTGAATCTATTATGTCATGTTGTTATGATTTGAGTTAACTTTGATAACTTGACTAAATACTGGCATGGATGTGAGGCCACAATGGGGTTGTGGCGTTTTGTCCTGTTCATGCCCCTAGGAGCGAGTTCTCGCCTTCGAAGCCAAGACTGAGCGTGCAACCACACGAGCGAGCCAATGAACCTCGCCTGACTAACTAACTTGTTTAGCCACATCCATGAGTCACGTAGTTTGATCTTTCCATCTGCGTGTGAGTCAGAAAACGATTTGGAGAAAACCTAGGGCGTGACCGGGACAAGTGATGGACGTACACGGATCTTGATCCCGACTCACAGAACATGTGCCGTCAGGAGGTGGCCAACTCCCTGTTGACGGGGTGGCCCTGTTTGGGTTGACTCATGGATAGGGTTACGCAAGGTAAAGGTCGGAGCCAGCCACCCTCTGCCGCGCTCCATGGACGAGCGTACATGTGGCGTTAAGAGTCGGATGGTACGTGTGGGTAAAGTGTACCCCCTGCAGGGATAAATCTCCTCGAGAAGCCGTGTCCACGGTTACGGACGACTTGGCAACGGATTCTGTGATCATAGATAACTTGAACAGAATGGTTAAAACTTGTTAACATGAATGAAGGGTGCCTCCCCGGAGAAGCCGGGAGGGGTGATCCTTGTAGCATGTGAGGTGCTGGGAAATGATGTTGGTGGATGAAAAGATGATGATCTCAGTAACTGGGTAGCTTTCTCATCTGTTTTCAAAATACTCCATGAGACGTGCTATTCCTTCCTCAACTTGCAAAACAAAGATTGCTTTACGCAAAATGGCCTGCATAAAACCCTTTTATGAAAGTAGCAGATATATAATAGGTTAACTAAGTCTTGTTGAGTACCTCCCGTACTCAGGTTTGCTTAATTTTGGTTCAGGAGAAGAACTCCATCGGTGGTGATTCAACGTGGACATCGACGAGTAGTTTGGGGTTCCCAGGTAGCAGCCTGGAATCTATGGGCTGGGACGTCACCTTATGTTGCGGCCTCTTAGGCCTTTTTGGTTCTTGTTGATTAGCAACATAATTTGCCTTCCGTTGTCTGATGTAATGTTGGGTCGTGTGACCTCTGTTTGTAAGCTATACTCTAGTATTACTTGCTTAATAAAGCTTCATGTTTAGAGTACTGCTTTGATCGGTTGTTGGTTTCGAGCTCATTGTTATACAGTTTTGGCTATGCCTGCATAGTTGTCGCAGTCGAGGGGTTGTGGAGCCGATGATCCATGACCGAGCCCGCCTGTCGATGTGATCGGCCTGGGGCGAGGTAACCCAGTAACCCTCGATTGTTGTTGCACTTTCTGGACACATAGCATCTCTGTATAGCTTTGGTCCCGTTTCCTTCAGTTTCATTCGATTCGTGGACGCTTTGGTATGCATAGTTGGTTATGACTAGCATGGATACAAGGAGTAGTAGACTGGGGATCCGGACTACGTGCCGATGAATCCAGTCTGCCTGCCGTTGTTTGTTGCGGCCGGGGCTGGTAACCCTGAAGCCCTTGTGAGTCCATGTCTAGGAGCACATAACAGTATGTATATCTCTGGGTCCGGGGTCGTGACATATAGGCAACTACGAACTCACACGATTGTTCATGGACGGCGGCAGCGGGATGAACATCATTTACGCGGACACACTTCGTAAGATGAACAGGAACCTGGACGGACTAGCAGAATCAGAAACATCCTTCCACGGGATAGTACCAGGCAAAGCAGTCCGACCACTCGGAACAATCAACTTGTAGGTGGTGCGCGGAAACCCAAGAAACTATAGACGATAATTCCTCGACTTCGAAGTAGTCGACTGGCCCTCATAGTACCACACCATTCTCGGCCGAACAACTTTCGCCAGATTCATGGCAGTACCCCACTACGCCTACCTGAAGCTCAAACTTCCTGGGAAGTACGACACCATCACCATAGATGGTGACTTCCAAAAATCCGATAAGTGTGAGATTGAGTTCAATGTGATTGCGAAATCTTTCGAGATGTAGGAGGAGCTGGCAGAATTGGCAAAGACCACGGACCACTCCGTGATGCCACTCACCAAAAAGAACGCTCCAGAACTCGAGTTCAATGCAAACAGCGACACTCGAAAGCATCAAGTGCACCCGACAGAATCTGCGAAGACGGCGATGGTGTCCACCACCCTCTCACCTGCATAGGAAGGCGCGCTCGTCGAAATCCTCCGTGAGTACTGGGAAATCTTCGCCTGGCAGCCTTCAGATATGCCAGGGATACCCAGGGAGTTCGCCGAGCACTCACTCGAAGTATTCAAAGACGCCAAACCTATCAAGAAAACGACCCGACGATTCTCTGAGCTAAAATAGAAGGCACTCGGAGAAGAAGTGAATCGATTACTCGCCGCAAATTCATCAGAGAGATAAAAATATCCACCTGGTTAGCAAACCCGGTGTTGGTCCCGAAGAAAAACACTGACATCCTTCGCGTGTGCATCGACTATACGTTGTTGAACAAACACTGCCCCAAGCATAACTTCCCCTTGCCACGGATCGACCAGATCATGGACTCCACTGCAGGTTGCCAGCGACTCTCCTTCTTGGACGCCTACTTGGGCTATAATCAGACCAGGATGAAAGAGGAGGATGAGGAAAAGACAGCGTTCATCACACCTCACGGTGTCTACTGCTACACGACAATGCCCTTCGGGCTGAAAAACGCAGGCGCAACATATCAGCGCTGCATGCAAAAATGCCTCGCCAAGCTCATTGGCAAGAACATTCAAGAGTACATTGACGACATCATCATCAAAACTCGGGTGGAAGATACGCTCCTCGAGGACATCAGGGAGACATTCGACGCTCTGAACGCGTATAGGATCAAGCTCAACCCGACAAAATGCGTCTTTGGCGTTCCTGCGGGACAACTTCTCGGGTATTTGGTGTCCGCCCGAGGAATCGAAGCCAATCCAGAGAAAATGCAAGCAATCTTGACAATGAAGGAGCCAACCAATCTTCGCGAAGTATAGCAGCTCGCAAGACGACTAGCCGCTCTGAGCAGATTCATCGCACCATTGGGCGAGCAAGCATTGCCCTTCTACAAGTTAGTGAAGAAAACAGATAAGTTTGAATGGACACCCGAAGCAAAAAAAAGGCGTTCATCGACTTGAAAAGAGCACTGCAGAGTAGGCGCGTCCTAGCAACGCCACAAGAGAGGGAGTCCCTATATCTATACCTGGCCGCAACAAACCAATTCATCAGCACGGTTATTGTCGTCGAGCGGCCAGAGGATGGCAAGGCCTATGGTGTTCAGCGGCCAATATATTACATCAGCGAGGTGCTTTTGCCATGCAAGCAGCGATACCCCCACTATCAGAAGCTCGCATACGGCGTAGTGCTCACAACCCAAAAGCTCAAGCATTACTTCCAGGAACATACCGTCACGATGTTGATTGACGCATCACTCGGTACTATCATGAACAACCCCATGGCATCCGGAAGAATTGTGAAGTGGAGCATCGAGCTAGGCGCCTGGGACATAATCTACGCAGGACGCAACTCTGTAAAATCTCAAGTCATCGTGGAATTCTAAGCGAGTGGACGGAGTTGCAAACACCAGGACCCCCCAGAATACATGAGCAAATGGACGGGTCGAAAAGAAACGAAGAAGCGGAGCCGGAGTTATTCTTATATCTCACCAAGGCGACAAGCTGCAATACATCCTGCGACTGGATTTCCCTCCTGATGACCCATCGTCCAACACCGACGCGGAGTATGAGGCCCTCCTACACGGCATGAAAATGGCGATCGCCTGCGGAGCCACCCGATTGATGATATATGGAGACTCAAATCTCATCGTGAAGCAGACGATGAAGGAGTGCGATGCTATCGCGGATAACATGGTCGCTTATCGTAACATGTACAATCTACTCGAAGGAAGTTTCAAAGGGTGCGAACTGAAGCATATCGCGCGATCAAGCAATGAGGAAGCAGATAAGCTGGCCAACATGGGGTCAACAAACGCCCCCATCCCTCCAGGAATCTACTTCAGACGAACAATCAAGCGATCGGTCAAAGTCAAAAAGCCAGCAGGAACACCTACATCAGTGTAAACAGACGACAGCCCGCAAATTTCTATGATCGAGCTCATCCACAATATTTTAAGGCAAGTTTTTCTGGTCAAGCCAGTCCGGACGCAGAAATACCTCGACTACTTGTCCA
Organism: Alopecurus myosuroides; assembly: GCA_028641055.1. Classification (NCBI taxonomy): domain Eukaryota; kingdom Viridiplantae; phylum Streptophyta; class Magnoliopsida; order Poales; family Poaceae; genus Alopecurus; species Alopecurus myosuroides. Next base: position 322,590,832 of record CM054057.1, on the reverse strand, counting down.
ACAAACAGCTCCCAACAGACATTTGCGAGGCCCGACAAATAGTACGGCGCAGCAAATCCTTTCGGGTGATCAACGGCGAGCTATAATAGCAAAGCATATCAGGGGTACTGCAGAGATGCATAGCACCCAAAGACGTCAAGGAATTGCTCCGGGATATACACCAAGGAGACTGCGGCCACCACGCCAGTTGGAGAGCCATCGTGGGCAAGGGCCTTCAGGACGGGATTCGACTGGCTCACGGCAGCAAGAGACGCCAAAGATCTAGTCGACAGATGCAACACCTGCCAAAGGTTTGCGCCCAGGCCGCATGCCCCTACAACAGAATTGCACATGATTCCCATCGCCGTGGCCCTTCGCCCAATGGGGGCTAGACATGGTGGGACCGCTTCGCAAGTCAACACCTAGAGGATACACACACCTGCTCGTGGCAGTCGACAAATTCACAAAATGGATAGAAGCCATGCCAGTCACCTCCGCACAAATTCACAAAAGTCGATTCCTCGACTCCATCGTGTGTAGATTCGGCGTACCACACAACATCATTACAGACAACGGCATCAACTTTACATCCAAGGAAACACAGGAATTCTGCGAGGAGAAGGGAATCACCCTCAGCTTCGCCTCGGTAGCTCACCCGCAAACTAATGGCCAAGTCGAACGATCTAACGGATTAGTTTCGGCTGGCCTAAAGAAGTGCATGTTAGATCGGTTGCACCCAGCAGCAGGGCACTGGGCCGAAGAACTACCATCAGTACTATGGATCCTACGCACAACACCAAAACGGTCAACAAACTATACGCCATTTTTCATGGTATACGGAGCTGAAGCCGTCCTACCCGAAGACGTCAAATTCAGTGCTCCACGAGTTGTTGCATATAGCGAAGAAACCTCAAACAAGGCACTCGCAGAAGACGTGGATGCACTTGATGAGATTCGGGACATTGCACTCGCAAGATCCGCGGTATACCAGCAATCGCTGCACAACTATCACAGTCGTCGTATACGCCACAGATCTTTCGTGGTAGGAGACCTGGTGATGCGGCTCAAACAAAAGGAAGGACACAAGCTCGAGCCACCATGGTAAGGACCCTTCATAATACATGAAGTTATCCCAGGAGGCACCTATTGATTGAAGAACCCGAAGACTGGTGGTATCTACTCCAACCCGTGGAACGTTGCGCATCTCTGCAAGTTCTACCTATAGGATTATCCTGCTCGCAAGAAATAAGGCTGTACCATCCATACTGTAGCTCTACCAAACACATGGCTTCTCAGCCATATGAATAAATACATGGTTTCTCAACCATAGCAATCGCGACTTCTTGTTTTCTCTAAACATTCTAAACCGACAGGTACAGACCCCAAACACACGGGGGCTACGCCTAACTAGCATCATCACATACCTTCAAGTAACATCACTCGATAAAAACAATACAAGATACAACAAGGTCCACACCTTATAAACACCTTAATAACATCGAACGAAATATACAAGGTCACAAGGTTTACACCTCCAAAACACCTTACAACAAGATATTTACATCTTGGAATTACACTTAACGGCGAGAGGCCTCATCTGCAAGCATTTGATTAACCTCCTCGGAAGTCAGTCGAACAATCTGCTCCGCTGCAGGATGCACGGCCGCATAATGAGGATAAAAGTCCACTGGTGAACCTCTCGAGTCAGGAAGCCGCGCGATAGAAAGGAAGTTGACCTCGGGGTGGCACAACCGAACGAAGGCAAGTGCCACTTGGGCTCCACTGACAAGTTGTTGGCGTACACACTCTCGAACCTCTCCCACCCGACGGAACATCCTGAGCAAGCTACTCAAGCTATCCGAGACAACACCCAAAGGGTAAAATGTCCGATGGACAGAAGACAGAGCCTCGTGACAAGACTCGACGATTATCTGCGCCTGGCTCGCCCGATACTTCAGGGTAGCAAGGATAAAGCCTCGCTTGCGGTCAGACCAGAACTCATTCGCATGAGGCTTGGGGCTACCCGACTCGTGAATAATGTGATTATTCACCCAATGGGTCTCACAGACTCCGTCAGGTTCAACAACTGCAAGGACAACAAAGGCGTCAAAACAAAGAGAGGACCCAACGACAAAGTACTCGGGTGCTCGCAAACTTACAGAGCATGCCCTTGGCAACAGCCGCCAGTTCTTCCATCACAAACTGCTCATGCTCCGCAGGAGGTTTCTGCTTCGACTTGGCAACATCGGCCACACCTCGCAGAGCCTTCAACTTGCGCTCGACATCCGCAACACGGTCACAGAGTGATGGAAACGTTCTTGCAGCAGCAACAAGGGGATTAACCTGCGAAGCAGACCCACTCGAAGACTCTACACTGGGGTCCACTACCTGGAATGAATGGAAGAAAGTGCAGAAAAATCACAAGACCCACTCGAGAACATACCACCCATAACGCAGGTGCTCGGGGGCTACTCCCATCGGGAGCATACAAAAGTAAGGCGCAACAATCAGATACTGAGGATTTCAGAAAACACTTCGATTACGCAACATAAAATACGGGAATACATCCCAAGGTTCATTACATCGACAAGCAAAAGGAAACAAAAAACTATCCTAAGGGGTTGCAGAAGTAGTGCCACTCGCGGAAGGCTGTCCCTTGCGACCAGCACGAGAAAACACTCCAGAAAGCGACTTTGCGAGGAATCTCCGAGTACACCTTATCCAGGTCACCCGAGTCACCATGCGCCAAGGCAAACTGGATCGCCGTCTTGGCCCCGCACTCAGTCTGCGCGAGTGCGAACTTGTGGAGAAGATCTTCATCGCCAAGAAAGGCTTGCAGAAGGCCGCCCAAGGTAGGAGGAACCACCGCGTCCGCGAACAGGCGCTCGTGGAACTGCGTCAGCACTCGGGTGGCATCACCAACGAGGGAGCAGATTCTACTCGCATGTTCCTGGAGCTGAGTGCAAGAATCCGTGATGGCATCCAGTCGCTGGTTTCCAGGCAGCTCCAGTCCAATCCCAAGGGCGTCTGGAACAAAGACAGATTAAATCTCTAAGAAAACAGGATAAATTCAAACCACGGTAGAAGAAAGGCGAAACACAGCTTACCTGCAAGCTTCTGAGCCGAAGGACGGATGAGGTTGACAAGATCGTTGTCATGCTTAGCACCCACCTCCTCCAGCTGCTTCAGCGCTTCTTGAGCCTTCGCGAAGCTCCCCTCAAGATCGGTTGAATGCTTGCGAGAGGATTCCAACTCCTTTCGGGAGGATTCCAACTCTGCCTCAAGGGTTTTCACCCGAGCGACAGCTTCAGCCTTTTCAGTTTTCAGGCGGGTGACTTTGTCTGCAGTACAAAGTATACGGCTGGAGCAACCTTTACAATCAAGAGAAACAGTAAAAGACGAGAATGGCGCATTATCCTACCTTGAAGAGAACGACCATATTGGACAAGCCGATCGCGATCTGCCCTAAGGGAGATGTAGTCCGCTTCAGCCGAAAGTACTCGGCACCCGAAAGCAGCAAGGGAGTCAAGGAGCGCCTGCAAAAGCCCAAGACAAAAGTTTGAGTCAAAAGAGGTATTACTTGATCCTACACACGACTGTACACAGTCGAATGTAGCCTCGGGGGCTACTCCCATCGTGAGCACTGCCGTGCACCCGATAGAATTCAAGGAAAAAGGAGGAGAAGACTTCGACTTGAGCCTGTGGCCAACTGCAAGCAATTAACCACAGACTCGGGCACTTCGACTTGAGCCTGTGGCCAACTGACCCGATAAAATTTCGAACGAGCAAAGAAAAGACAAGTGGACTTACTTTGCCCTAAGCAGTAGACAAAGGCTCTGCCGAGCTGCCCGAAACCTCCTTACCCGCGGACGCTCCACCCACAAAGCTGGGCAGCTCGTACTCTAGAGTGGCAGTTTCTCTCGCAGGACATGGAGATCTTCAGGCGGCCTCAGCAACTGGAGCTTCAGTCGCGGCTACTTCTTTTCTCTTCACGGAAGGAAGCGAAGAAGCAAACCGGCTAGGGCTAATAGTTGCAAGGCTGCTGTTCAAAGCAAAATCAGAATAAAGAACAAGGAACGAGAAGGAAAATTCCCGACTAAGAGCGAAACATGGAAGACTTACACATCCTCGTCATCATCATCAAGAACGTCCGGGTTCCAAGCAGTGGAAACCTTTGGTGGACGACCAAGAGATGGAAGCGCATGGAGGGGAGGCACCTGGAGAGGCTCGGTCGCCTTGGTGGATCCATCACCCAAGGAGCTATCATTTGAAGTGACTTCGTCATCCTTGTGCCTGTGGCGCTTGCGGTGACGGAGTTGATCGCTGCCCGACTCCTCCTCGTCGTCCATATAGTCATGCTCGGAGCTCGAATCAGCTTCTGCGACACTAGTTTCGAGAGGGGAGTCGACGTTACTCGCTAGAAGGTCCGAGGCATCTTCAGCCAAAACTGGCGGGTAGCACGTCACCACCTTCAAGCTCTACGGAGGCAGAAGAGGAAAAAAGAGAGAAGATCTTCAGTCGACAAAATTTCGGACAAGAAAGAAACAAAAGAAGAACAAGAAGAAACTCACCTCAGTTGGGGGAGGTTTTGAAGCCTTGAATGGCTCTAAAGAACAGGCCGAGTAGGCCTCTCCTTTCTTCAGCTTGGTGATGGCCATGATCTTTTTCTCGAACTCAGCATTCGAGAGAATGTCTTCGTAGGCACGGCTCGGGTCCTGGGTGCCCTGGTATTCCCACATGGTAGATGGCCTCGCTTGAAGGGGCTGGATCCTTCGTCGAAGAAACACACTCGATAAGTGTATTCCATTCAACGGAACCCCCAACGCCTTGTCGCGGAAGCTTTCCACCTTCGCGAGTAGGGGGAGACAAATTTGTTGTCTTCGGCGGTGAGCTCCTGCATCCAAGACTTCCTCCGCTTCAGAATGGCGAATGGGTGGAATTCAGGGGCTACACCCGCGCTGTTGTCGATGATGTAGAACCATTTCTTCCGCCACCCTTGCGATGAGTCGATGAAATACATCTCCATGTAGGGGATGTCAGTTCTCGCCTGGATCCCGAAGCCTCCGGTGCGCAGCAGCTCCCCCAACTTCTCGCTTGGCCGGGCCTTCTCCCGGAAGATCCGCACCTTGAAGAGAGCCTTCCAGAGGCCCCAGTGCGGGCGGATACACAGGAAGCACTCGCAAATCACGATAAAGCACGATATGTGCTGAATCACATTTGGAGGCAGGTCGTGCAGCTGTATGCTGTAGACATACAGCAACCCGAGAAGAAAAGGGTGGAGAGGAAGAGGCAGACCGCGCGAGACATGCTCAGTGAAGAACACACACTCGTTCGCGTGCGGATTGGGTACCTCTTCTTTCTTGGACAAGTGCACGCGCTATTCTGTTTCAAGCGGGAGCAGTCCTTCCCGTTGCATCTCGGTGATGCTCTTCTTGGTGGTGTTGGCGGCGCGCCAATCGCCCGTTCTCACGGGAGGCGGCCCGGAAGCGTCCACCACTTCCTTCGAGGATGACGTAGCAGCACTGCGTTTCTTCCCACCGGCCATTGGAGCTCTCTTGTGCTTACAGAACAGGAGGTGTGCGCGAGGAGGAAAAAGATGAGCAAAGGGCCGGAAGATTTACCCATCTCCTAAGGGTAAATATTTATACACAGACTGGGCTGATCCAGACCGTGGATTTGGCAACGTGGCACCCATCGCGGCCGTCACGCGTGAAGCGGAAACGAAGCGGCGGCGAGCGGTTACTCTGGCACGATCTTTACAAAATATCGTGCGCATTTACAGCGCGTGGCTCGCGGAAAACCCGGATGCGACCTATCGTTTCCGTTCAAAAGCTGACAAGGTGGGCCAGCGTGCTCTGCTTCGCTCCATCACGTCCCATTGGGAGGAGTCAGAATAGACGGGTGCGCGGTGACATCACTGCATACCTCATCAAGACGCGAAAACTCTTTCGCATAAGCTCCCTAACACAAAATTTCTTTCGTATGGGCATATCAAGACGCGAATTCTCTTTCGCATAAAGCTCCCTAACACGATTTTTTTTTCTTATGGGCATATCAAGACGCGAAAATTCTTTCGCATAAGCTCCCCGACACGAAATTTCTTTCGTATGGGTATATCAAGGCGCGAAAATCACTTTCGCATAAACCCCCAGACACGAAAACTCTTTCGTATGGGCAAGACAAAAACAAATCTATTACAAGCGCAAAAATATCTTTTGCATAAAGTACAACAAGGGAAGGAGATATGTTCAGTCGAAGATTCTCAAGAAGATAATCAAAGGAAAAATCGCGAGTATGCGGCTCCCGCTACTCTTTCACAATATGTATCTACACATCTATTCCCTGGATTGTTCAGCCGACTAGGCACATTCGGATGTCGTATTCTTTCGAGTACGAAGGTAAGACCCAAAGATCTCTCTTATGGGCCTGAAATCGCACTCAAGCTGCGTCCTCCGGTAAAATTCCGTGTCAACAACACGAAGAAAAATCCTAGCGGACGCGCCGGGTCCCCTATAGGTTAAGTTCGACTCGGCAAGACCTCCACGGCCCAGTCGCAACGATCACCTCGCCGGATTCGAGTCAGAGGTCTCGAGTCTGTGTAGGCCAGAACTGTTTTTTTTCCTAGATGCAATTAATTGATCGTGAGCTTCCGGGAGAACCAAGCGACTGAGCCACATCCTTCTGCGAAAACAGCCAGTACACATGCACATTTACCGCTCGATGCTCGAGTACAAGAAGCATGTCGCGCACAGGGTATGTGCCCTCCAAAATCAAGCGATTGAAACGATCAATCGAAGGAAATCAAGACGAACTTTGAGTGTCCACCCGAGAGATTCTCAGTCGAGTAAATACTCGGGGGCTACTGACGTGGGGATGAATCCTGGACCTATCGGGTGAGGCTACCCAGTCCAAGGCCCAAGACCTAAGCCCAAGGAGAGGTGCCACCAACAGTTCTAGAAGGCCCAATCAAAGGCCCGCCCGCAAAGCCTTGCGGGTCAAGAAGGAAACTTGTAACCGACCTAAGCTAGGGTTTGTAACCCCCCAGGTACGGTTCGAGACCTGGCCACCTATATAAGGCCAGGAGAACTACCGGGAGGGGGATCCAAGCAATCTCACACCATCAAAGCCTTGAGCTCGAGACCATAATCTCGACTCGAGCACTCCCCGTTGTAACCAATCTATTGATAATACAGATCGACAATAGCAGGAGTAAGGGTTTTACCTCTACGAGGGTCCCGAACCTAGGTAAATCGTGCCCCCTGTTAGCCGACTATCGTCACCAGCGCCTACACGTTCTCTTAATCGAAACCCTACCGGTTCATCTGAGGTACTTGTTGAGATGAATATTCGACAGATGCCCGAGGCATCCCCTTCTTCATCAACAATCTATCAGGTCACTTCTAGTGAAACTATATTTTTATTCGGTCACATCGTATGAAGTTTACTTGGAGCGACTGTTTGTTTTTCTTTTGTTTTATCTTGTTTTCTTTTGTTTTCCCTGCTAAAATATAATAGTTGGACCCTAGCATTCCTTGTTTGGGAGGGAGACACGCTCTGCTTTTTCATTTGAATACTCGTTATGCTCGTATTCTTAGTTTTTCTTCTATCTGCTGCAAAATTCATGTTTAGCTCTTATTTTCATTGCATCTCTTATTTAGAGCTGTTAGTTTTAGTAGTGTTGTGTGAGTACTCTTATGTTTGCTTGCTGTAGCATTTAGAGAGTTTTTGTTAAAAAATATTTTGTATGGTGCTTGTTGGGAAAAGAAACTGCTGCTTGTAGTAGAATTTATAACGGTGCAAGTAGAAGCTTGTATAGAGTATGGCTAGACTTTTTTCGTATCATGCTAGATGTTATTTTAATTCTAAATCCTAGTGGTTATTTAGTAGCATGATTAGTCTCAAATAGCTGAGAGTGTTTAATGTGCCATTGAAAAAATCATGAGTTGTTCTTGTCATATTGAAGCATAAATTTGTGGTGTTCTCCTTTGAATGTTTTATTTGGTCACTTGGCGCATTCTCACACCATGTTTATGACTATGAACCATTCACTTATAGCCTCTATTATCATTTAGTTTCTGAACTTGTGGTATGATACGTCATAAACGTATCCTTAATTTCTGATGTTCCATGTTGTTTTCTTATTGTTTCCCACATGTTTGCTATACACTTTATGTCATTTTTATCGATTTTCCGGACTAACCTATTGAGAAGATGCCATAGAGCCAGTTCCCTATTTTCTGTTGTTTTTAGTTTTAGAAAATTTGTTCTAGAAATATTCTCGGAATTGGAAAATTTGAAGCCCGGGAGTCTTAGAATTCCCGAAGGTTCCACGTAGTCCCGAAGAGACCCGGAGGGGGTGCTCAGGGGGGCCACACCATCGGGTGGCGCCACCCTCCCCCCTTCGCCGCGCCAGGGGGCGGTGTGGGGACCCCGGCCTCTACTGCCTTTGCCCTTTCTCCTATTTAATTCCCCCGAGACGTAAACCCTAAATATATTCCACTTCGTCCCGAAAAACACCTAAGGCCGCCGTCATCATCATCCCGAGATCGGGAGGGTTCTGGAGCTCTCCCGGGCACCCTGCCGGGAGGGGAATTCATCACTGGAGGGGTCTACACCACCATGCCCTCCTCCGAAGTGACGCGTGAGTAGTTCATCCCTGGACTACGAGTCCACAACAGTAGCTATATGGTTGTTCTCTCCACTTTGTACCTCATGTTTAGATCTTGTGAGCTGCCTAACATGATCAAGATCATCTTTATGTAATGCTACATGTTGTGTTTGCTGGGATCTGACGAATGTTGAATGCTATGTCTTCTGATTATCAATATATCATGTTATCTGCATTCTTATGTTATTTATGATATTGCATGCTCTCTGTTATTAGTAGATGCTCTGGCTAAGTTGATGCTAGTAACTAAAAGAGGGAGTATTTATGCTCGATAGCGGGTTCATGCCTCCTTTGCATCTGTGCTCGAGTGACAGAAACGTGACGGATGGAGGATGTGTTGTTGCCATTAGGGAGAAAACAACGGTGTTTACCTAGTTTACATTGTTTACATTACACACTTTGCTTACGGCGATAATCTGTTGCTAGCAACTTAATACCCAACGTTTGTTCGGATGATATTCGGAGGGTGGATTATTAGACATAGATGCGGCTGGATGACGGTCTATGTATTTTCTTGTAGTGCCCGCATGAATCACATAGTAATCTTTATGTCTTGCATATGCACTACGGTGCGGCCTTCATTTCTGTCAATTGCCCAGTTGTAGTTTGTTCACCACACATGTTATTTATATTTCACGGAGAGACACCACTAGTGAACTGTGGACCCCGGTCCATCTTCCTCATACTGATAAAACACCTACTGCTTTCATACTGTTTTCATAATGCTCTCATATCGTTCCTACTGTTTTACACACCATACGTTTAACCTCTTTGTGTTCATCAAACTGGTGAGATTGACAACCTCACTGCTACGTTGGCACAAAGTGATTTGATTGTGTTGTGTAGGTTCCACGTTACTGCTGAACCGGTAGTGCGCCCTGCCACCTCAGCTGCATCAACCTTTAGAGATTGCTTGTCCTCCTACTGGTCGATTCAACCTTGGTTTATTTTTTGAGGGAAAACTTGCTGCTACAGTCTTCACAACCTTTCTCTTGGGGTTTACCAACGAGGGCATTAAGGCCATCAACAAGTTTTCTGGCGCCGTTGTCGGGGAGGAAGAGAATTTCCGCAAGGGGAGTCTCTCACTTCCAATCTCCTTTCTTCGTTTTTGTTTTGCTTATTTTATTTTATTTTGTCTTGTTTGTTTCTCTTTATCAAAAACATAAAAAAAATTAGTTCTTATTCTAGCTGTAGTTTTATTCCTGTTTTTAGTCTTGTTAAAATGACTACTCCTGAGAACACTAAGTTGTGTGACTTTACTAGCACCAACAACAATGATTTCATTAGCACACCTATTGCTCCACCTGCTCCTACTGCTGATTTTTATGAGATAAAACCTGCCCTGTTAAACCTTGTTATGAGAGAGAAATTTTCTGGTGTTAGTACTGATGATGCTGCTGCCCACCTTAAAAAATTTGTTGAACTATGTGAGATGCAAAAATATAAATATGTCGATGGAGATATTATTAAACTGAAATTGTTTCCTTTCTCTTTGAGAGGAAGAGCTAAAGAATGGTTGCTGTCTTTGCCTAGAAATAGTATTGATCCTTGGACTAAGTGTAATGATGCTTTCATTGGAAAATATTATCCTCCTGCTAAGATTATATCTTTAAGAAGTAGCATTATGAATTTTAAGCAACTTGATAATAAGAATGTTGCTAAAGCTTGGGAAATAATGAAATCTTTAGTAAAGAATTGTCCCACTCATGGACGGACTACTTGGATGATCATCCAAACTTTTTATGCAGGTCTGAATTTTTCTTGAAGAAACCTTCTAGATTCAGCTGCTGGATGAACTTTTATGTCCATGACCTTGGGGGCAGCAACAAAGCTTCTTGATGATATGATGGTAAATTATTCTGAGTGGCACAGTGAGAGAGCTACAACTAGTAAGAAGGTAAATTCTGTTGAAGAAACCTCCTCTTTGAATGAGAGACTTGATGCTATTATGTCTATGCTCGTGAATGGCCATGATCCCATTGATCCAAATAATGTTCCTTTAGCCTCTTTGGTTGGTCAAGAAGATCATGTTGATGTGAACTTCATTAAAAATAATAATTTCAACACAATGCTTATAGGAATAATTTTGGTAGCAACAATTATAGGACATATCCTCCCAATAATAGCAATTCTTAGGGTAAGTCTTATGGTAATTATGACAACAACCACAAAAGTGTACCTTCTGATCTTGAGAACATGCTTAAGAATTTTATTAGTGCATAAACTGCTTTTAATAAATCTATTGAGGAAAAATTTGGCAAAATTGATGTTCTTGATTCTAAAGTTGATAGTCTTGCTCTTGATGTTGATTCTGAAAATAAAGTTTATGCCTCATGATGTTAAAAAAGTAAAACTTTGAATGCTATCCAAATTCGAATTGATGATAATGTTAGAATGATAGCTGCATTGCATGCTAGATGGAAAGAGAAGATGAAATAGCTAGAAAGAACAATATAACTAATGTTTGCACCATTACCACCTCTAGTAAAACTGAAGCTTCTCATGCTAGAAAACCTTCCACTATCAATGGTAAAGTAATTGGTGTTGGAAACACTCCCACTTATGCAAATAAAAATGCAAAACTGCAAAAAATGTTCCTGATAAAAGTGCTGAAATTTTTAGAAACATGGGAGACAATGGTCCCATTATATTTGATAAAAATGATCTTGACTTTGATGATTGCAACATAACTGAAGTGATTAAGTTCTTACAAAAGCTTACTAGTTTTCCTAATGCTAGTGCTATGAATATGGCTTTCACAAAACATATTATAAATGCTCTCATGCAATTTAGAGAGGATGAATTAAGATGTGAAGCCTCTATCCCTAGGAAGCTAGATGATGGTTGGGAGTCTATTATTAAAATGAAAGTAAATGATTTTTATTGCAATGCTCTATGTGATCTTGGTGCTAGTATCTCTGTTATGCCCGAGAAACTCTATGATATTCTTGATTTACCACCATTGGAACCTTGTTATTTGGATATTCGTCTTATTGATAATGTTAGAAATAAACCTTTGGGGAGAGTTGATGATGTTCTTATCATGGTTAATAATACTCTTGTCCCCGTTGATTTTGCTGTCTTGAATATTCAATGCATTGTTTGTTGTCCAATTGTTTTGGGAAGACCTTTTCTTAGAACTGGTTGTTCTGTTATTGATATGAAAGAAGGGAATATTAAATTTCAGTTCCCACTCAAGAAAGGTATGGAACACTTTCCTAGAATGAGAATGAAGTTTTCTTTTGATTCCGTTAGTCGAACAAGTTACAATTTGGATGCTTCTTCACTTGAAAATACTTGATTCCACTTTTCTGGGCCTAGCTAAAAGGCATTAAAGAAAAGCACTTCTCGGGAGATAATCCATGGTTTTATTTTTGCTTTGTTTTTCTCTGTTTTATTTCAGTCAAGGGGATGTATACTTCTATAGAAACTCCTTTGTATCTTTCTTTTCATGTTTTCGTAGTGCCAAGTAAGGTTTCTGACGAGAGTTGGAGTTGGTTTTCGGATTTCTGCGCAGGAAACAGATTTCTACTGTCCACCGTAAAAAAATCGAATAAAATCCAGGAAGATCAAAATAATCTGAATTTTTTTGTGCTTATTCCACGGCTAATTACGCAAATTTCTCGTTCTTTAAGTTTTTTTATCTGAGCAACATAAGTTCCTCAATAAAAATCGTCTTTACAAACTATTATGGTTTTGACACATTCTGCCATTTTCGTGCATTTGCTCTTTTATGATGTCAAGTGTATTTCTTTGCTTCGCGAAACATCAGTGGCTGTAGATAATGTTTAAAAGTATCGATAAAACTTGTGCCATTCAGAACCAATGGATTTTTGATTGTTGCACTAACCCTCTAATGCAAATTACTGTTTGACTGTGGTGTGAAGTTTTCAAGGGTCAAGAGAAGAGGTGATATATGTGATCAACAAGAGTGCAAGGTCAAAGCTTGGGGATGCCCCCGTGGTTCATCCAAGCATATTTTAAGAATACTCAATCATATAATCTTGGGGATGCCCAAGGCATCCCCTTGTTCATCAACTATCTATCAGGTCACTTCTCGTGAACTATATTTTTATTCGGTCACATCATATGAAGTTTACTTGGAGCGTCTGTTTGTTTTTCTTTTCTTTTCCTTTTTTTCTTTTTTTTTTCCTTTCTGAAATAATATAGTTGGATCCTAGCATTCTTTTTTTGGGAGAGAGCCACGCTCCTCTCTTTCATTTGAATACTTGCCATGCTAGTATTCTTAGTTTTTCTTCTAGTAGCTGCAAAAATTCCTGTTTAGCTCTCGTTTTCATTGCATCTCTTATTTAGAGTTGTTAGTTTTAGTAGTGTCCTCTCATGTTTTCTTTTTGTAGCATTTAGAGATTTTTTGTTAAAGCATGTTTTATATGGTGTTTGTTGGGAAAAGAAACTACTACTTGAGGTAGAATTTTTAACGGTGCAAGTAGAAGCTTGTATAGACTGTGGCTAGAATTTTTCATATCATGCTAGATGTTATTTTAGTTTTAAAGCCTTGTGGTTATTTAGTAGCATGATTAGCCTCAAATAGCTGAGAGTGTTTAATGTGCCATTGAAAGAATCATGAGTTGTTCTTGTCATATTGAAGCATAAATTTGTGGTGTTCTCCTTTGAATGTTTTATTTGGTTGAGTTGGCGCATGCTCACACCATGTTTATGACTATGAACCAGTCACGAATAGCCTCCATGATCATTTAGTTTTTGAACTTGTGGTACCACTTATGCTTTGATTAATGATGTTTATGTCGTTATGCATGATTATGGCTCTTATGCTCGCTTGATTTGTCGCTCCCAGTCATTTGCTAGCCTCCACCTGTACTGAGTATGAGCTCTACTCATGCATCCAACTCCCAAAAACCAAAGTTTTCCCATTGTGTACACCATACCTACCTACATGTGGTATTTAAACGCCACTCCAAAGTAAATTGCTCATGTGTTACCTTTAAAACTTTCAAAATTACTCCTGTTTTGTGCTCCATGTTTTAGCTCATGAGGACGTGAATATAGAATCTTTATCTCACTTGTTGATTGGACTTTCACACCCTGGACTAGTGGCGTCATCCTCTTATCCAATGATAGAAGAGCTGGCAGCGGAGTGCCCAGCCCCAAATTAATAACACAAATTCTCTTCACTATTTTTGCCCCTCATTTATCAGTCAAAGCATAATTGTGTAAACAAAAGAGAAAGAGGGATGACCTTCTACCCAGATGTGTCCTTCTATGGGAGCCGATCTTGTGAAGTCTAGTTGGCTTGTGACGTACTGTTTTTTCTGTTTACCATTCGTTGACATAAGCATACACCTCTCTTAAAATATAGACACTCCTCCACGGTATGTGATTGTTGGCAGGCACCCGAGGATTCAGTTAGCCATGGTTTGTGAAAGATGGTTGGGAGGAGTGTCAAGTTTTTATACCTCTGTTTAATAAAATAAAAGCTCTAGCACATGAGTGATCCATGCTTCCTTCAGCGAAGGGCCTTTCTTTTACTTTTATGTTGAGTCTCCATCTTCAAACTTTATGCACGGTTGAGAGAGCATAGTTGCCATTCTGAGTTTTATGTGCATTTTTCCCAGAAACATTATCAATTGATTCATGATGTGTTATTGCTTGTTCTCTAATTATTTGTTCTATGCTTCCTCATGAACTTTGAAGGTGTCCTGGCATTTATGTTTTGCCCCACTTTTAAGGACTAGCGAAAGATCAATTTAACATGTTCTCTCTATACTTGAAACAAACGTATATCTTTTGTTGCATTGTTATTCATGACCTTTCATTTGAGTTACTTCTCATGATGCAAGGTGATTGCTATGCTTTATTATTAGAGTTCTATTTATCATGCTTGTGTTAAAGTTCTATGATCTCAGCTTACTTATGCTTTTACATTATTGATGATCAAGTTTATGTTGGTAGCATGTCAGCATAGAAATTATTGTGTTTTTATAGTTTACCTACTCGAGGACGAGTAGGAACTAAGCTTGGAGATGTTGATACGTCATAAACGTATCCTTAATTTCTGATGTTCCATGTTGTTTTCTTATTGTTTCCCACATGTTTGCTATACACTTTATGTCATTTTTATCAATTTTTCGGACTAACCTATTGACAAGATGCCACAGAGCCAGTTCCCTGTTTTCTGTTGTTTTTAGTTTCAGAAAAGTTGTTCTAGAAATATTCTCGGAATTGGAAAATTCAAAGCCCGGAAGTCTTAGAATTCCCGAAGGTTCCACGGAGTCCCGAAGAGACCTGGAGGGGGGCCTCGGGGGGCCCACTCCATAGGGCGGCGCCCCCCTTGGCCGCGCCAGGGGGTGGTCTGGGGCCCCCATGCCTCCACCGCCTTTTCCCTTTTGCCTATTTAATCCTCCCGAGACGTAAACCCTAAATATATTCCACTTCGTCCCAAAAAAACACACGAGGCCGCCGTCATCGTCGTCCCGAGATCGGGAGGGTTCTGGAGCTCTCCCCGGCACCCTTTCGGGAGGGGAATTCATCATCGGAGGGGTCTACACCACCATGCCCTCCTCCGAAGTGATGCGTGAGTAGTTCATCCCTGGATTACGGGTCCATACCAGTAGATAGATGGTTGTTATCTCCACTTTGTACCTCATGTTTAGATATTGTGATCTGCCTAACATGATCAAGATTATCTTTATGTAATGCTACATGTTGTGTTTGCTGGGATCTGATGAATGTTAAATGCTATGTGTTCTGATTATCAATCTATCATGTTATCTTCATGCTTATGTTATTTATGATCTTGCATGTTCTCCGTTATTAGTAGATGCTCTGGCCAAGTAGATGCTAGTAACTCCAAGAGGGAGTATTTATGCTCGATAATGGGTTCATGCCTCCTTTGCATCTGTGCTCGAGTGGCAGAAATGTGACGGATGGAGGATGTGCTGTTGAAATTAGGGATTAAACAACGGTGTTTACCTAGTTTACATTGTTTACATTACACACTTTGCTTACGGCGATAATCTATTGCTAGCAACTTTATACCCAATGTTTGTTCAGATGATATTCGGAGGGTGCATTATTAGGCATAGATGCAGTTGGATGACGGTCTATGTATTTTGTTGTAATGCCCACATGAATCACATAGTAATCTTTATGTCTTGCATATGCACTACGGTGCAACCTTCATTTCTATCAATTGCCTAGCTATAATTTATTCACCACACATGCTTTTTATTTTTCACGGAGAGACACCACTAGTGAACTGTGGACCCCGGTCCATTTTCCTCATACTGATAAAACACCTACTGCTTTCATACTGTTTTCATACTGCTCTCATATTGTTCCTACTGTTTTCCACAGCATACGTTTAACCTCTTTGTGTTCAGCAAAACCGGTGAGATTGACAACCTCACTGCTACGTTGGGACAAAGTTATTTGATTGTGTTGTGTAGGTTCCACGTTGCTGCTGAACCGGTAGTGCGCTCTGCCACCTCATCTGCATCAACCTTCAGAGATTGCTTGTCCTCCTACTGGTCGATACAACCTTGGTTTCTTTTCTGGGGAAAACTTGCTTTTACACTCTTCACAACCTTTCTCTTGGGGTTTACCAACGAGGGCATTAAGGCCATCATGGTACCACTTATGCTTTGATTAATGTTGTTTATGTCGCTATGCATGATTATGGCTCTTATGCTCTCTTGATTTGTCGCTCGCAGTCTTTTGCTAGCCTCCACCTGTACTGAGTATGAGCTCTACTCATGCATCCAACTCCCCAAAACCAAAGGTTTCCCATTGTGTCCACCATACCTACCTACATGTGGTATTTAACCGCCACTACAAAGTAAATTGCTCATGTGTTACCTTAAAACTTTCAAAATTACTCATGTTTTGTGCTCCTGTTTTAGCTCATGAGGACGTAAATACAGAATCTTTATCTCACTTGTTGATTGGACTTTCACACCATTGTGACGCCCCGAGATCGGGCACTATGCAGATTCCAGCATTCCCGCCAAAATCCACATAATAACCGATTCCAGGTTGCCACTTGTGATAACATTACAACAGTTCACGAATATTCCACAATTACAACAGAAACAGATAGATACAAGATGACTCAAACGGGTCAAGGATACAACTGATACATTACAAAGATCCAAATAACAGCGGAAGAAACAACATATCGTCCGTCTACGGACAAGATACAAATTGGACTAAGAGTCCTGAAGATAACCGAGAGCGTCCAATCCCTGCCCAGGCCAAGCCGGAGGGATTCCCAAGCTAACGTCGTCAGACTTCAAACCTGTTGACTGCAATATTGAATATGCAGCCACGAAAGAGATTCGTGGATCAGTACGGTTAAGTACTGGCAAGTGGATAAACCATACTCACAAGAATACCGGCGTAGCCAGTCATCACAAGATACAAATACTTTGGGATCAACGGAAAGGAAGGGGTTATTGTAAATAAGCGACAGCGGGCTGCACTAACCAACTACAGAGAGATACTACAACTTCCGGCTAACAGAAAGAAGATAAGATCGAGTATTGTAACCAACTGAAAGTAAATCCAAACAAACCCATCCTGGATCTCGCCCCTTATCCGAAGAAGCAATCCGAGGATAACTCACACCGTTGGATTAATGATGGTTCAGATTATTGTGTCAATAAGCCTATTACTAGTCAAGTTGTTAATCATTGGGTGTAAGAGTGTTAATCATTAGGTTTAAGTTGTCCTGAGTACTTGTTAGCCAGTACTTTCACCAAGTAATCCATAACCGCGGAAAACACGGCTTCTCGAGAAGATTATCCCTGCAGGGTTGCACCAATTTAGCCGTACACGCAAGAATAACCCGCCAGATGGGGAGCTAACCCACCAAGCGAGGTACTCTACACAACTCAACTCTTCTTCGCATCAAGCCCAAAGAACCTTGGGTGCACGGCTAATCGAGCCCCGAAGAAAAGGGACCCTCATAGCACTCTAAGACCGTGTCCCCCTATATGCCGACTACGAAAGTTCCACCCGGGATCCAAGGGCTCGCAAGATCATGCATGCAGCAAATGGAAAGCCCGAACTAAATGAGGCGATTTGGACGAGATGCGAATCGAGTCAAATTGAGGGGGGCTCCCATACTCGCTTCCCACATGCGGGTAGTGCGCTCATCATGGATCAGTAGACAAGACCATTTTCCTATTAGGGTCGACACTAGCAGGCCTCAAAACCACAAAGGGCCTCCTGCCGATGCCTTATCATCAAATTATTATTTAACAATAACATTAGCATGATTGATTAATTAAGCATCGAGCCCCCTGAACATAATGAAGTAATAACAGAAAGTAACGGGTAACAGACTCGAGCAAAACAACCTAAGCATGCTAGTAAGACACGGGCACAAGCAATGGTTATAGGTGTGGAGGTGAGGCATTATCAGGGTTAAAGGATTCATGTGATAGGTTCGTAACAGAAACAACTACTACTAAGGCTAGCAGAAAAGAACAACGGAAAGTATCGGTAACAAGTGATGAAAGGCAGCCATTTGGCAGCAAGTGAGTATACTTGCCTGAGATCCCGCAAGGTAGCAGAACTTGTCGTTGCTCACATCATCTCAACGTCCTATCCGGGAAGAAGCAACGAACCTCGAACAAACACCGGATGCAACAATTACTACTACGGCAAAAGATCCAGCATGATCTAGATATGGATGCATGACAAGTTAAAGATGCATCAGAATAAACTAGTTGACATGATAAATAGGTTTAAATGGACCCATATGCAATTTGAGTTGCATATGAAAAGCCCATGAATTATGGTTGAAACAATTGTTTTCCAACTAATCATCAGGTGAAAGTGGTTTAGTATGATGCATGGATGAGGAAAACAACAATAGAACCAGTTGGAAATAAGGTTTACCAATTTTAGAAATTTATTTATTAAGTTAGAAAATTTTGGTTCCTTAAGGGTGTCACACAAACAATTGTTGTTTTCAGCAAGTTAAATTGTTCAAAACAGATAACAAAGTTCATATTTGATTAGAACACAAAATTTTAGGTGGATTACATGTTTCAAATATTGAAATTGGAATTAGGGTAATTTAATTCTGAATTAAACAATATTAAACAAGTTTTAAATGGATTTGAAACAAGTTTGAATTTAATTGAAGTTTTAGTTGTTCAAAACATAATTTCAAACTCACATTTGAAAAGTTCACACTTTGATGGTTTGAAAACATATTTTGCATGTTCACAATTATTTTATTTTGAGCAAGTTATGATTTTATCAAATTTAAATGAATTAAACAAGTATTAAATTATTTAGGCAATTTAAATTATTCAAACCATGAAACAAAATTTATATTTGAAAAGGTTATTCAAAATGGTATGGAAAACATATTTCATTTGTTGAAATTGGATTTAAAATGAGCAAGTTATTATTTTGGCAATTTTAAATGCATTAATTAAGAAACAGTTGTTTTCAGCAATTTAAATTATTCAAAACAGCAAACAAAATTTATATTTGGAAAGTACATGAAAATTTGATTGGAAAACATATTTGGTTTGTTGAATTTGGAATTTTTATGAACAAGTTATGAATTTTGCAAATTTAAGTGAATTTGACAAGTTTTCAAATGTTTCACCAATTTTAAATATTCAAAACAGTAAACAAACTTTATATTTGGATAGAACATTCAATTTGGGACAGAAAACATATTTGAAAAGTTAAAATTGGAGTTGGGATGAATTTTTTATGCAATTTGCAAGATTTGGGGTAAATCTGCCATTTTAATTCACTAGGGACTTGGAAAGAAATTTACAGGGACTTAGAAAAGGATTTACAAGGACCTATGTGTGATTTCTTGGAAGCTGCTGTACCAAACAAATGGAAAAAAAGGGTGTGGGTTAATGGTTGGGAGGGGGACTCGAACCCCCCACCTAGGCTTGTGCGCAAAGGGGTGCTGCCAGTAGGGTGGTGCTCGGTTGGTGACAGAAAGGGGCTGCGGGGAAGGTTATGTTCAGTTAACAGGAAGCGAACCCAAAATTCAGAAAAAAGGTGCGGCCGCGGGGGTTCGACCCCAGGACCTCGCTCAAGCGCGCACAGGACTGTTGCCAGTTGGGCTGTGAGAAAATCCTTGTCAGGGAAATGTAGCGAGGTAGGATAAGGTGTTCCGCGGGGTGTTAACTGAATTTAACTGAACGAAGGTTCAGTTCGCTGGCAGAGAAGACATGCAGCGACGGCAGCGACTCGCCGCGGTGGCCGCGATCTGCTGCGGTGCGAGGCGGGCTAGGGCGGCGGGTGCTGCGGGCCGTGTGGGGACGGACAACAGAGAGGGGGAGAGGAAAAGGAGGCGCTGCTCACCTTGGTGGCGTCGAGGAAGCGCCTGCACTGCCGGCGTGCAGTGGCGCCCGGCGGCGGAAGAAACGGAGGCGTGCGAGGCGGCCGTTGCCCCTCCGGCCTCGACGCCTTCAGCGAAGAGGAAGGCCAGGCCACGGGGGCTCCATTCCTGTGGCTGGCTTGGCCTGAGGAGGAACGTGGCGAGGGGATGGTGGCAGTGGTCTGACGGCGGTGTGGTGGCCGGGTTCAGAAGCAGAGGGAGATCGGGGTGATAGCGATGGAAGGTGGCGGCGCTAGGGAAAAGGGGCTAGGGTTGCTAGGGCTAGCAACAGAGGGGGGGAGGTTGTTACTTATGGAGAGGGGAGCAATGGTACGGCAAGCATCGGGTGGAGGGGGGATCGATCAGAGGGTGGAGGTTCTGTCGTACCGTGGAAGAAGACGACAACAGGGAGGGGGTGGGCCAGAAAGAAATAGTGGGCTTAGGGGGAGAAAACAGAGATGGGCTTGGGAGAAGGAAAACAAAGTGGTGGGCTTGCCTCTCTCCTTTGCTCTTTTCTTTTCCCCTTTTTTTGTAAGAGAGATAGGGAGAGAAAAGATAAGGGTTAGGGTTATGTTTTTAGGACTATTTTTGTTAGTGTTCAAAACAGCAATGTCAAGCAAAGGTTAGCATTATTTCACAAGTTTGAAAGTTTGGATTTTATTTAAAATAGTTAGTTGAATTTTCCAAATAGAGTTTGGGGTTTTATTTGATAGTTTAAAGTTTATTAATTTGCAACACAACAACAACAAGGTAGTTTAAAAAGTAATTTCAACAACTTGAAATTATTAATTGGATATTAAATTGTTAGGTGATTTTTCAAATAGGGTTTGGTTGGAATTTTGGATTTAAACAAATTTTATTTAATAAGAAACAAGCAATTATACAAACATTATTGAAATTAGTTTGTTTGCCAAATTTTAATTTTTTAAACCCATATTGAAATATGATAAATAAGATTGATTTGATTTGAATTCTTGGAATTTGCCCTTAGGGTTTTAATAAAAGGGAAAATTTTATTAACAGGCAATTTGATTAAAACAAATTCAACTAGTGAAAAACAATTGAGTGGTTTAGTTTGAAATTTTGAAATTGGAAATTTTGAGCAGGGGGTGAAAGTTTAAATTGTTTTGAATTTTGATTTTTTTGAAAAACAGAATGCAATGCTCATGGGATGCATATGATGCAAGCAAAAAGAAAACAAACACTCTCTATTAGGGTAACACCCCAGGTGTTACAGACGACACCACTAACAAGGGATTGCGCCCTCGCAATCCACCTGCTAACCCGGGAAGGGAAGAAGTTCGACTATCGATTCTTCGTGCTTCCAGTTGATCTCCTCGACACCACTAACAAGGGCTTCTCGACACCACTAACAAGGGATTCTTGCTGGGAGTGATGACGATATTCTTCCACCAGGAACCTTCCGATGATCGAACCTATTAGGTTAAAGGCTCAAAAAACGTCCACCCACGTAGGATCCTAACACTTTGAGAGATAGACAAGGGGGGAGACTCCAAAACAAATGAGATGGGAGGGGAAATAGAATAGAGATAAGGAGAAAACAAGAATCCTATTGAGATGTTTTTCCAAAATAGTTTAGCGGAAATAGTTTTTGACACTCTAGAAACAACGACCGTTAGCGAGGTTATCCTACAGGCTTTGCGGACCCGTTGCTTCGATAACCATTCGTATCGAAACAATCTCGGGAATCGGAACCAAGGCTCTGATACCATTTGTGACGCCCCGAGATCGGGCACTATGCAGATTCCAGCATTCC
The DNA here is from genome assembly GCA_028641055.1 of Alopecurus myosuroides. Classification (NCBI taxonomy): domain Eukaryota; kingdom Viridiplantae; phylum Streptophyta; class Magnoliopsida; order Poales; family Poaceae; genus Alopecurus; species Alopecurus myosuroides. Next base: position 322,569,067 of record CM054057.1, on the reverse strand, counting down.
CGCCAAAATCCACATAATAACCGATTCCAGGTTGCCACTTGTGATAACATTACAACAGTTCACGAATATTCCACAATTACAACAGAAACAGATAGATACAAGATGACTCAAACGGGTCAAGGATACAACTGATACATTACAAAGATCCAAATAACAGCGGAAGAAACAACATATCGTCCGTCTACGGACAAGATACAAATTGGACTAAGAGTCCTGAAGATAACCGAGAGCGTCCAATCCCTGCCCAGGCCAAGCCGGAGGGATTCCCAAGCTAATGTCGTCAGACTTCAAACCTGTTGACTGCAATATTGAATATGCAGCCACGAAAGAGATTCGTGGGTCAGTACGGTTAAGTACTGGCAAGTGGATAAACCATACTCACAAGAATACCGGCGTAGCCAGTCATCACAAGATACAAATACTTTGGGATCAACGGAAAGGAAGGGGTTATTGTAAATAAGCGACAGCGGGCTGCACTAACCAACTACAGAGAGATACTACAACTTCCGGCTAACAGAAAGAAGATAAGATCGAGTATTGTAACCAACTGAAAGTAAATCCAAACAAACCCATCCTGGATCTCGCCCCTTATCCGAAGAAGCAATCCGAGGATAACTCACACCGTTGGATTAATGATGGTTCAGATTATTGTGTCAATAAGCCTATTACTAGTCAAGTTGTTAATCATTGGGTGTAAGAGTGTTAATCATTAGGTTTAAGTTGTCCTGAGTACTTGTTAGCCAGTACTTTCACCAAGTAATACATAACCGCGGAAAACACGGCTTCTCGAGAAGATTATCCCTGCAGGGTTGCACCAATTTAGCCGTACACGCAAGAATAACCCGCCAGATGGGGAGCTAACCCACCAAGCGAGGTACTCTACACAACTCAACTCTTCTTCGCATCAAGCCCAAAGAACCTTGGGCGCACGGCTAATCGAGCCCCGAAGAAAAGGGACCCTCATAGCACTCTAAGACCGTGTCCCCCTATATGCCGACTACGAAAGTTCCACCCGGGATCCAAGGGCTCGCAAGATCATGCATGCAGCAAATGGAAAGCCCGAACTAAATGAGGCGATTTGGACGAGATGCGAATCGAGTCAAATTGAGGGGGGCGCCCATACTCGCTTCCCACATGCGGGTAGTGCGCTCATCATGGATCAGTAGACAAGACCATTTTCCTATTAGGGTCGACACTAGCAGGCCTCAAAACCACAAAGGGCCTCCTGCCGGTGCCTTATCATCAAATTATTTTTTAACAATAACATTAGCATGATTGATTGATTAAGCATCGAGCCCCCAGAACATAATGAAGTAATAACAGAAAGTAACGGGTAACAGACTCGAGCAAAACAACCTAAGCATGCTAGTAAGACACGGGCACAAGCAATGGTTATAGGTGTGGAGGTGAGGCAATATCAGGGTTAAAGGATTCATGTGATAGGTTCGTAACAGAAACAACTACTACTAAGGCTAGCAGAAAAGAACAACGGAAATTATCGGTAACAAGTGATGAAAGGCAGCCATTTGGCAGCAAGTGAGTATACTTGCCTGAGATCCCGCAAGGTAGCAGAACTTGTCGTTGCTCACATCATCTCAACGTCCTATCCGGGAAGAAGCAACGAACCTCGAACAAACACCGGATGCAACAATTACTACTACGGCAAAAGATCCAGCATGATCTAGATATGGATGCATAACAAGTTAAAGATGCATCAGAATAAACTAGTTGACATGATAAATAGGTTTAAATGGACCCATATGCAATTTGAGTTGCATATGAAAAGCCCATGAATTATGGTTGAAACAATTGTTTTCCAACTAATCATCAGGTGAAAGTGGTTTAGTATGATGCATGGATGAGGAAAACAACAAAATAACAACAATAGAACCAGTTGGAAATAAGGTTTACCAATTTTAGAAATTTATTTATTAAGTTAGAAAATTTTGGTTCCTTAAGGGTGTCACACAAACAATTGTTGTTTTCAGCAAGTTAAATTGTTCAAAACAGATAACAAAGTTCATATTTGATTAGAACACAAAATTTTAGGTGGATTACATGTTTCAAATATTGAAATTGGAATTAGGGTAATTTAATTATGAATTAAACAATATTAAACAAGTTTTAAATGGATTTGAAACAAGTTTGAATTTAGTTGAAGTTTTAGTTGTTCAAAACATAATTTCAAACTCACATTTGAAAAGTTCACACTTTGATGGTTTTAAAACATATTTTGCATGTTCAAAATTATTTTATTTTGAGCAAGTTATGATTTTATCAAATTTAAATGAATTAAACAAGTATTAAATTATTTAGGCAATTTAAATTATTCAAACCATGAAACAAAATTTATATTTGAAAAGGTTATTCAAAATGGTATGGAAAACATATTTCATTTGTTGAAATTGGATTTAAAATGAGCAAGTTATTATTTTGGCAATTTTAAATGCATTAATTAAGAAACAGTTGTTTTCAGCAATTTAAATTATTCAAAACAGCAAACAAAATTTATATTTGGAAAGTACATGAAAATTTGATTGGAAAACATATTTGGTTTGTTGAATTTGGAATTTTTATGAACAAGTTATGAATTTTGCAAATTTAAGTGAATTTGACAAGTTTTCAAATGTTTCACCAATTTTAAATATTCAAAACAGTAAACAAACTTTATATTTGGATAGAACATTCAATTTGGGACAGAAAACATATTTGAAAAGTTAAAATTGGAGTTGGGATGAATTTTTTATGCAATTTGCAAGATTTGGGGTAAATCTGCCATTTTAATTCACTAGGGACTTGGAAAGAAATTTACAGGGACTTAGAAAAGGATTTACAAGGACCTATGTGTGATTTCTTGGAAGCTGCTGTACCAAACAAATGGAAAAAAAAAGGGTGTGGGTTAATGGTTGGGAGGGGGACTCGAACCCCCCACCTAGGCTTGTGCGCAAAGGGGTGCTGCCAGTAGGGTGGTGCTCGGTTGGTGACAGAAAGGGGCTGCGGGGAAGGTTATGTTCAGTTAACAGGAAGCGAACCCAAAATTCAGAAAAAAGGTGCGGCCGCGGGGGTTCGACCCCAGGACCTCGCTCAAGCGCGCACGGGACTGTTGCCAGTTGGGCTGTGAGCAAATCCTTGTCAGGGAAACGTAGCGAGGTAGGATAAGGTGTTCCGCGGGGTGTTAACTGAATTTAACTGAATGAAGGTTCAGTTTGCTATCAGAGAAGACATGCAGCGACGGCAGCGACTCGCCGCGGTGGCCGCGATCTTCTGCGGTGCGAGGCGGGCTAGGGCGGCGGGTGCTGCGGGCCGTGTGGGGACGGACAACAGAGAGGGGGAGAGGAAAAGGAGGCGCTGCTCACCTTGGTGGCGTCGAGGAAGCGCCTGCACTGCCGGCGTGCAGTGGCGCCCGGCGGCGGAAGAAACGGAGGCGTGCGAGGCGGCCGTTGCCCCTCCGGCCTCGACGCCTTCAGCGAAGAGGAAGGCCAGGCCACGGGGGCTCCATTCCCGTGGCTGGCTTGGCCTGAGGAGGAACGTGGCGAGGGGATGGTGGCAGTGGTCTGACGGCGGTGTGGTGGCCGGGTTCAGAAGCAGAGGGAGATCGGGGTGATAGCGATGGAAGGTGGCGGCGCTAGGGAAAAGGGGCTAGGGTTGCTAGGGCTAGCAGCAGAGGGGGGAGGTGGTTACTTATGGAGAGGGGAGCAATGGTACGGCAAGCATCGGGTGGAGGGGGGATCGATCAGAGGGTGGAGGTTCTGTCGTACCGTGGAAGAAGACGACAACAGGGAGGGGGTGGGCCAGAAAGAAATAGTGGGCTTAGGGGGAGAAAACAGAGATGGGCTTGGGAGAAGGAAAAGAAAGTGGTGGGCTTGCCTCTCTCCTTTGCTCTTTTCTTTTCCTTTTTCTTTTCCCCTTTTTTTTGTAAGAGAGATAGGGAGAGAAAAGATAAGGGTAAGGGTTATGTTTTTAGGACTATTTTTGTTAGTGTTCAAAACAGCAATGTCAAGCAAAGGTTAGCATTATTTCACAAGTTTGAAAGTTTGGATTTTATTTAAAATAGTTAGTTGAATTTTCCAAATAGAGTTTGGGGTTTTATTTGATAGTTTAAAGTTTATTAATTTGCAACACAACAACAACAAGGTAGTTTAAAAAGTAATTTCAACAACTTGAAATTATTAATTGGATATTAAATTGTTAGGTGATTTTTCAAATAGGGTTTGGTTGGAATTTTGGATTTAAACAAATTTTATTTAATAAGCAACAAGCAATTATACAAACATTATTGAAATTAGTTTGTTTGCCAAATTTTAATTTTTTAAACCCATATTGAAATATGATAAATAAGATTGATTTGATTTGAATTCTTGGAATTTGCCCTTAGGGTTTTAATAAAAGGGAAAATTTTATTAACAGGCAATTTGATTAAAACAAATTCAACTAGTGAAAAACAATTGAGTGGTTTAGTTTGAAATTTTGAAATTGGAAATTTTGAGCAGGGGGTGAAAGTTTAAATTGTTTTGAATTTTGATTTGTTTTGAAAAACAGAATGCAATGCTCATGGGATGCATATGATGCAAGCAAAAAGAAAACAAACACTCTCTATTAGGGTAACACCCCAGGTGTTACAACCATGGACTAGTGGCTTCATTCGCTTATCCAATGATAGAAGAGCCGGCAGCAGGGTGCCCAACTCAAAATTAAAAACACAAATTCTCTTCACTATTTTCCCCCTGATTGATTAGTCAAAGCATAATTGTGTAAACAAAAGAGAAGGGGGGATGACCTTCTACCCATATGCTTCCTTCTATGGGAGCCGCTCTTGTGAAGTCTAGTTGGCTTGTGACATACTATATTTTTTGTTTACCATTCGTTGACATAAGCATACACCTCTCTTAAAAATGTTTTCAATACCTCTGTTTAATAAAATAAAAGCACTAGCACATGAGTGATCCATTCTTCCCTCTACGAAGGGCCTTTCTTTTACTTTTATGTTGATTCTCCATCTTCTAACTTTATGCACAGCTGAGAGAGCATTTTTTGCCATTCTGAGTTTTATGTGCATTTGTCCCAGAAACATTATTAATTGATTCATGATGTGTTATTGCTTGTTCTCTAATTATTTGTTTTAGTCTTCCTCATGAACTTTGAAGGTGTCCTGGCATTTATGTTTTGCCCCACTCTTAAGGACTAGCAAAATATCACTTTGACATGTTCTCTCTATACTCGAAACAAACATATATCTTTTGTTGCATTGTTATTCATGACCTTTTATTTGAGTTACTTCTCATGATGCAAAGTGATTGCTATGATTTATTATTAAAGTTCTATCTATCATGTTTGTGTTTAAGTTCTATGACCTCAGCTTACTTATGCTTTTACATTTTTGAAGATCAACCTTATGTTGGTAGCATGTCACCTTAGAAATTATTGTGTTTTCATCGTTTACCTACTTGAGGACGAGTAGGAACTAAGCTTGGGGATGTTGATACGTCATAAACGTATCCTTCATTACTGATGTTCCATGTTGTTTTCTTATTGTTTCCCACATGTTTGCTATACACTTTATGTCATTTTTATCGATTTTATAGACGAACCTATTGACAAGATGCCACAGAGCCAGTTCCCTGTTTTCTGTTGTTTTTAGTTTCACAAAAGTTGTTCTAGAAATATTCTCGGAATTGGAGGTTCCTCGGACTCCCGAAGAGACCTGGAGGGGGCCCACACCATAGGGCGGCGCCCCCCTCTTGGCCGCGCCGGGTGGTGGTGCGGGGCCCCCGGGCCTCCACCGCCTTTGCCCTTTCGCCTATTTAATCCCCCAAAACATAAACCCTAAGAGGATCCCACTTTTTCCCGAGAAGCACCCTAGGCCGCCGTCACCTTCATCCCAAGATCGAAAGGGTTCTGGAGCTCTCCCCGGCACCCTGCCGGATGGGGAAATCATCACCGGAGGGGTCTACACCACCAGGCGCTCCTCCGAAGTGATGCGTGAGTAGTTCATCCCTGGACTACGGTTCCATAGAAGTAGCTAGATGGTTGTTCTCTCCACTTTGTACCTCATGTTTAGATCTTGTGAGCATCCTATCATGATCAAGATCATCTTTATGTAATGCTACATGTTGTGTTTGCTGGGATCTGATGAATGTTGAATGCTATGTCTTCTGATTATCAATCTATCATGTTATCTTCATGCATATGTTATTTATGACCTTGCATGCTCTCCGTTATTAGTAGATGCTCTAGCAAAGTAGATGCTAGTAACTCCAAGAGGGAGTATTTATGCTCGATAGTGGGTTCATGCCTCCTTTGCATCTGTGCTCGAGTGGAAACGTGACAGATGGAGCATGTGCTGTTGCCATTAGGGAGAAAACAACAATGATTTGTCTAAGGATGATGTTATTGTTTACATTACACAATTTGCTTACGGCGATAATCTGTTGCTTGCAACTTAATACCCAACGTTTGTTCGGATGATATTCAGAGGGTGGATTATTAGTCATAGATGTAGTTGGATAACAGTCTATGTATTTTGTTGTATTGCCCGCATGAATCACATAGTAATCTTTATGTCTTGCATATGCACTACGGTGCAACCTTTATTTTTGTCAATTGCTAGTTGTAATTTGTTCACCACACATGTTATTTATATTTCACGGAGAGACACCACTAGTGAACTGTGGACCCCGGTCATTTTTTCACATATTGATAAAACACCTACTGCTTTCATACTGCTCTTATATTGTTTTCCACACCATACGTTTAACCTCTTTGTATTTAGCAAAACCGGTGAGATTGACAACCTCACTCCTTCGTTGGGGCAAAGTGATCTGATTGTGTTGTGTAGGTTCCACGTTGTTGCTGTAACGGTAGTGCGCCCTGCCATCTCAGCTGATTCAACCTTCTGAAGTTACTCCTTCCTCCTACTGGTCAATTCAACCTTGGTTTCTTTCTGAGGGAAACTTGCTTCTGCACTGTTCAAACCTTCCTCTTGGGGTCTCCCAACGAACGTGTGTTCACACGCATCAAGACCCCAAGAGAAAGGTATGAAGAGCACAGTAGAAAGTTTCCCTCAGAAAGAAACCAAGGTTTAATCGACCAGTAGGAGGAAGAAGTAACTTCAGAAGGATGATGCAGCTGAGATGGTAGGGCGCACTACCGGTTCAGCAGCAACGTGGAACCTACACAACACAATCAAATCACTTTGCCCCAACGAAGCAGTGAGGTTGTCAATCTCACCGGTTTTGCTGAACACCAAGAGGTTAAACGTATGGTGTGGAAAACAGTATGAGAACAATATGAAAACAATACCAGCAGTGTGAAAACAGTGGATACAGTGTGTGTACTATCAGTATGAGAAAATGAACCGGGGTCCGTAGTTCACTAGTGGTGTCTCTCCATAGAAGATAAATAACATGTGTGGTGAAAAAATTACAGCTGGGCAATTGGCATAAATGAAGGCTGCACCGTAGTGCATATGCAAGACATAAACATTACTATGTGATTCCTGCGGGCATTACAACAAGACACATAGACCGTCATCCAACTGTATCTATGACTAATAATCCACCCTCCAAATATCATCCGAACAAACGTTGGGTATTAAGTTGAAAGCAACAGATAATTGCAGTAAGCAAAGTGTGTAATGTAAACAATGTAAACGAAGTAAACACCGTTGTTTTCTCCCTAATGGCAACATCACATACTCCATCTGTCACGTATCTGTCACTCAAGCACAGATGCAAAGCAGGCACGAACCCACTATCGATCATAAATACTCCCTCTTGGAGTTACTAGCATCTACTTGGCTAGAGCATCTACTAATAACGGAGAGCGTGCGAGATCATAAATAACATATGCATGAAGATAACAAGATAGATTGATAATCAGAAGACATAGCATTCAACATTCATCGGATCCCAACAAACACAACATGTAGCATTACATAAAGATGATCTCGATCATGTAGGGCAGCTCACGAGATCTAAAATTGAGGCATAAAGTGGAGAAGACAACCATCTAGCTACTGTTATGGACCCGTAGTCCAGGGGTGAACTACTCACGCATGACTTTGAAGGAGGGCATGATTGTTTAGACCCCTCCGGTGATGAATTTCCCTCCCGTCAGGGTGCCCGGGTGGATTATATAGGCGAAAGGGCGATGGAGGTGGACGACTGAGGGGCCCACACCACCCCTAGGCGTGGCCAGGGGGCGCGCCGCCCTATGGTGTGGCCCCCCTGTGGCCCCTCTCCGGGCCTCTTCGGGACTTCGTGGAACCTTCGGTAATTCTAAGACTTCCGGGCTTCGAATTTTCCAATTCCGCGAATATTTCTAGAACAACTTTTCTGAAACTAAAAAAACAGAAAACATGGAACTAGCTCTATGGCATCTTGTCAATAGGTTAGTCCCGAAAATCGATAAAAATGACATAAAGTGTATAGCGAACATGTAGGAAATAACATGAAAATAACATGGAACATCATAAATTAAGGATACATTTATGACGTATCAACATCCCCAAGATTAGCTCCTACTCGTCCTCGAGTAGGTAAACGATAAAAACACATAATATCTGACGTGATATGCTACCAACATAAACTTGATCATCAATATTGTAAAAGCATATGTAAGCTGAGATCATAGCACTTTAAACACAAGCATGATAAATAAATTTTTAACAATAAAGCATAGCAATCACCTTGCATCATGAGAAGTAACACAAATAAAAGATCATGAATAATAATGCACTCGAAAGATATACATTTGTTTCAAACATAGAGATAACATGGCAAAGTGATATTTCGCTTGTCCTTAAGAGTGGAGCAAATCATAAATGCCAGGACACCTTCAAAGTTCATGAGGAAGACTAGAAAAAATAATTTGAGAACAAACAATAACACATCATGAATAAATTAATAATGTTTCTGGGACAAACGCACATTAAACTCAGAATGGCAACTATGCTCTCTCAACTGTGCATAAAGTTAGAAAATGGAGACTCAACATAAAAGCAAAAGAAATGCCCTTCGCAGAGGAAAGCAGGGATTAACTCATGCGCTAGAGCTTTTTATTTTATTAAACAGAGGTATAAAATGTTTGACACTCCTCACCATCATACACAAATCATGGCTAACTGAATCCTCAGGTGCCTGCCAACAATCACATACCGTGGAGGAGTATCTAATTTTTGGAGAGGTGTATGCTTATGTCAACGAATGGTAAACATAAAATACAGTACGTCACAAGCCAACTAGACTTCACAAGAGCGACTCCCATTAAAGGACGCAACTGGTGTAGAAGGGCATCGCTCTTTATCTTTTTGTTTACACAGTTACGCTTTGACTGATAAATCAGGGGCAAAAATAGTGAAGAGAATTTGATTGTATTAATTTGGGGCTGGGCACCCCGCTGCCATCTCTTCTATCAATTGGATAATCGGATGAAGCCACTAGTCCAGGGTGTGAAAGTCCAATCAACAAGTGAGATAAATATTCTCTATTTACGTCCTCATGAGCTAAAGCAGGAACACAAAGCATGAGTAGTTTTGAAAGTTTTAAAGGTAACACAGGAGAAATTTACTTTACAGTGGAAGTTAAATACCACATGTAGGTAGGTATGGTGGACACATTCGGCAAACTTTGGTTTTTGGGATTTGGATGCACAAGTAGAGCTCATACTCAGTACAGGTGGAGGCTAGCAAAAGACTGGGAGCGACAAATCAAGAAAGCAATAATGGCCATAATCATGCATAGCGACAAAAACATCATTAATCAAAGCATAAGTGGTACCACAAGTTCAAAAACTAAATGATCATAGAGGCTATAACTGACTGGTTTGTAGTCATAAACATGGTGTAAGCATGCGCCAAGTCAACCAAATAAAACATTCAAAGGAGAACACCACAAATTTATGCTTCAATATGACCAGAACAACTCAAGATTCTTTCAATGGCACATTAAACACTCTCAGCTATTTGAGAAAAATCATGCTACTAAATAACCACTAGGATTTAGAGTTAAAATAACATCTAGCATGATATGAAAAAGTCTAGCCATAGTCGATACCAGCTTCTATTTGCATCGTTATAAATTCTACTACATGCAACAATTTCTTTTCCCAACAAGGACCATACAAAATATGTTTTTAAAAAACCCTCTAAATGATACAACAAGCAAACATGAGAGTAAGAACATAACACTACTAAAAATAACATATCTGAATAAGAGATGCAATGAAAACAAGAGCTAAACATGAATTTCGCAGCACCTAGAAGAAAAACTAAGAATACGAGCATAACGAGTATTCAAATGAAAAGGCGGAGCGTGTCTCTCTCCCAAACAAGTATTCTATGTTACAATGATGTTTATTGCAACAAGGAAAACAAAATAAAACAAAGGAAAACAAAAGAAAATAAACAGACGCTCCAAGTAAATTTCATATGATGTGACCGAATAAAAATATAGTTTCACTAGAAGTGACCTGATAAATTGTTGATGAAGAAGGGGATGCCTTGGGCATCCCCAAGCTTAGACTCTTGAGTCTTCTTAAAATTTACTGGGATGATCCATGGGGGCATCCCAAAGCTTTGACCTTGCACTCTTCTTGATCACATTATATCACCCTCTTCTCTTGACCCTTGAAAACTTCCTTCACACCACACTCAAAGAGTAATTCACATTAGAGGGTTAGTGAAACAATAAAAAATCCATGGGTTTTGTATGGGAACAAGTGCCATTGATAATTTTAAACATTAGCTATAGCCACTGATGTTTCGTGAAGCAAAGAAATCCACTTAACATCGTAAAAAAGCAAATGCAAGAAAAATGGCAGAATCTGCCAAAACCATAACAGTATGTAAAGACGAATTTTTTCGGGGCACTTACGTTGCTCAAATCGAAAAACTTAAAGAACGAATAAGTTGTGGAATTAGTTGAGGAATAAGCACCAAAATATTTCAGGTCATTCTGATCTTTCTGTATTTTTCACGAATTTTTACGGTGGACAACAGAAATCTGTTTCCTGGGCAGAAATCCAAAACCAACTCCAACTCTCGTCAGAAACTTTACTTGGCACAACTGAATCTTGAAAATAAAGATACAAATCATTTGCTACAGAAGTATACAAACCCTTGACTCAAAGAAAACAGAGAAAATCAAAGCAAAAAATAAATCCATGGGTTATGTCCCAGGAAGTGCTTTTCTTTAACGCCTTTTAGCTAGGCCCAGAAAAGTGGAATCAAGTGTTTTCAAGTGGAGAAGCATTCAAATTGTTCAGAGGCTTACGTTTACCTTTCTTACCCTTATTCTTACTTTTAGGGAACTGATGGTCTGAGCATGGTTTGGGAGTGAAAGGCATGGTACCTTTCCCCATATCAAGTGTTTTCGAGTGGAGATGCGCGTGTTACACATGTTCGTTGGGAGACCCCAACAGGAAGGTATGAAGAGCACAATAGCAAGTTTCCTTCAGAAAGAAACCAAGGTTGAATCGACTAGTAGAAGGAAGGAGTAACTTCAGAAGGTTGATGTAGCTGAGATGGCAGGGCACACTACCGGTTCAGCGACAACGTGGAACCTACACAACACAATCAAATCACTTTTCCCCAACGAAGCAGTGAGGTTGTCAATCTCACCGGTTTTGCTGAACACGAAGAGGTTAAACGTATGGTGTGGAAAACAGTAGCAGCAGTGTGAAAACAGTGGAAACAGTGTGTGTATTATCAGTGTGGGAAAATGTATCGGGGTCCACAGTTCACTAGTGGTGTCTCTCCATAGAAGATAAATAACATGTTTGGTGAACAAATTACAGCTGGGAAATTGACAGAAATGAAGTCTGCACCGTAGTGCATATGCAAGACATAAAGATTACTATGTGATTCATGCGGGCATTACAACAAGATACATAGACCGTCATCCAACTGCATCTATGACTAATAATGCACCCTCTGAATATCATCCGAACAAATGTTGGGTATTAAGTTGCAAACAACAGATAATCGCGGTAAGCAAAGTGTGTAATGTAAACAATGTAAACGAAGTAAATACCGTTGTTTTCTCCCTAATGGCAATAGCACATCCTCCATCCGTCAAGTTTCTGTCACTCGAGCACATATGCAAAGGAGGCATGAACCCACTATCGAGCATAAATACTCCCTCTTGGAGTTACTAGCATCTACTTGGATAGAGCATCTACTAATAACGGAGAGCATGCAAGATCATAAATAACATATGCATGAAGATAACATGATAGATTGATAATAAGAAGACATAACATTCAAAATTCATCAGATCCCAGCGAACACATCACGTAGCATTACATAAAGATGATCTCGATCATGTAGCGCAGCTCACGAGATCTAAACATGAGGAATAAAGTGGAGAAGACAACCATCTAGCTACTGCTATGTTCCCGTAGTCCAGGGATGAACTACTCACGCATCACATCGGAGGAGGGAATGGTGGTGTAGACCCCTCCGGTGATGAATTTCCCTCCCGACAGGGTGCCGGGGAGAGCTCCAGAACCCTCCCTATCTCGAGATGATGATGACGGTGGCCTCGGGTGTTTCTCGGGAAAAAGTGGTATATCCTTAGGGTTCACGTATTGGGAGGATTATATAGGCGAAAGGGCGATGGCGCTGGACGCCCGAGGGGACGACACCACCCTTGGCGCGGCCAGGGGGCGCCACCCTATGGTGTGGCATCCCTGTGGCCCCTCTCCGGGCCTCTTTGGGACTCCGTGGAACCTTCGGGAATTCTAAGACTTCCGGGCTTCGAATTTTCCAATTCCGCGAATATTCCAGAACAACTTTTCTGAAACTAAAAACATCAGAAAACAGGGAACTAGCTATGTGGCATATTTTAAAGTGTATAGCAAACATGTAGGAAATAACATGAAAACAACATGGAACTTCAGAAATTAAGGATACATTTATGTCGTATCAGTAGGCATGGTGCTGTATAGCCCTTCGGTGATGATTTCCACTCCTAGCAGGGTGCCGGGGAGAGCTTCATAACCCTCCCGAACTAGGGTTGACGATGACGGCGGCTGCGAAACTTTTCGTGGATGGAGGCTCGGGTATTTAGGGTTTTCCCGAGAAGGGGCTTATATAGGAGAAAGGGCGATGTCGGTGGGCGCCCAAGGGCCCACACCACCTGGTGGCGCAGCCGGGGGGTGGGGGCGCCACCCTATTGTGTGGCTGCCTCAGGGCCCCCCTCCGGGTCTCCTTCGGACTCCGTGTACGTGACAGAAAAATAAGACCCTGGGATTTTGTTTCGTCCAATTCCGAGCATACTTCTAGAACAACTTTTTTGAAACCAAAAACAGCAAAAAAAACAAGAACTGGCGTTGTGGCATCTTGTTAATAGGTTAGTCCCAAAAAATCCATAAAAATGATGTAAAGTGTATATAAAACATGTAGAAAATGTCATGAAAACAACATGGAACATTAGAAATTATAGACATGTTTGAGACGTATCAGACCCTAGAAATAACACCAAAAACGTGAACAGGTTCATCATCTTCACCGCAACAAGTTGATCTCGATTCTCGAGGTTGAGGAACCAACATCGCTGTCCGCCGGTGACACAACCTCTTGGGGAGACAACGACGTGGTATCCCTAACTGAGATCCAAGATTCTCCAGCCAAGGAAGAAGAAATTGCTCTGGAAGAACATGCGTACGAGCACGGAGGGTCCCCAATGACCATGGATAACGGAGGCACATGGTGCTGTCATTGAAGACCTCCACAAGTCGCGCACCAACCCGTCACGTAGAGCATGCCCATCAGGAGTAACTTATGTTGTCATCCACCTCAATCCCCTCAGCACCACGCCAAGTGAGAAGAGGGGAAAGAAGCACCAAATCTACCCAAGGGCTCTCCTCGTCGATTTTATGCAATCACACACCCTCGGAGTTGCTCCCCTACCACGCCATCCACCATGGACAAACGCAGAGCGGGAGCTTCTCCACGCCTCGCCCCCGAGAGAAACCATGATAGACGACGAGGGAAGAAGAGCGACATCTAGCCAAACTTCATGTAGGAAAACAGAAACCCTAAAGCCTCCATTCTATATAGGAGACGGCCTACCCCTCCTAGCATCACCTAGCGGCATCACCGCCGAAGAGGAGGAGGAAAGAGTCGGGACGGAGAGGAGACTCTCAAGGGACCGAGGGAAGGAGAGAGCACATAGTTTTTTTTTTCCACGAGCACACTAGTGACTATGATTGGACGAGCTAACCCACCCGGATTCTAAGGAAATGGCAGCCACCTAGGTTTAAATCTCTTAGGAACTCATCGGGATCCAAACAATTGTTGACAAAGCATGTTGGTACGTCCTGTTCTACTCATCTAAAACAAATTGGCTCTAGTACAAACTATGTCATCTGCTCCAACCTGACACTTCTCTTTGCACGTATGTGATGTCCTCAACGACATAGTCTCTTTTGACACCTCACTCACCTCTTTTGGTCTCTTTGTGCCCGCCTCTAACATCTCTGCCTCCATGGTCTCGGAGGGTCGTTGGAAGAAGCATGGCATTCTCGCGTTGGTAGTACGCGGTTAGGAATTTGATGAGTACTTAAGGGCTTCTTTAGGTGCCCGTGAAGCAAGAGGGTAGCATAGGAGAACGCAACGTCTGGCCAATGGGGTGCGGGCAAGGATGGAAAAAGCGGTAGGCGCAAGCGAGGTGGTTGGCATTCGCCTAGTGGCAAAGCGATGCTTAATCACACTAGGTTTGGCCTAGGCGGGTAAATAGTTTTGCCGTCGTACATTTGGGTTACTGTATATCTATACACACTAATTTACAACATATATATGAGTAAACTACTAACATCTACCATAGGATTATGTTTCATATTATTTTTTAAGTGTAGCATGATATGATTTCTTGCAAGAGAAGATAATTTCTTAGTTGTGCCGTCTAGATTTCCGCTTATTCCCTAGGTGAGGCGTTTGTCCATTGCCCTAGTGCCTAACCGTGCTTAAGCGTTGCCTAGACGCTGCTTAATCCAACACTGGGTGTGGGTTAGAGGCTCCCAATGACATAGGTACGAGGGTAGACGTGTGCATCATTATACATATTTGAAGATGAACTACGAACCTGATCCGCTAGCGATTGAGATTTATGTTAGATATATTTTTAGAGGAAATTCCTTTTTTTAATCCTGTAATTGCGCATTTGTGACACATATTACCCTATTTAGTTAAACACAATCAGAAATACACCGTATATAAAAAGTTTAACACGGTTTTACCCCTCATTTTAGCATTTTACATGTTTCACTAGAATAGACCGGCGTAAGTATGTAAAGATCGGAGGACGCTATCGACGATAATGTCCATCCTTCTCCTCAGCACATGTTCAATTCATCTTCATTGTCATAATATAATATCTGTGAGTCTTAATCATCAGCTCACATCTTGGCCAATAAAAATGCATCTAAAGAGGAGGGTCCATCTAGACGGGTTTTTTACTAAATAGGATTTTTTTACAGTATTAAATAGGATAATTCGTGTCGCAATGAATTCACTCATTTTTTTAGGGTTCTGTATCTCGATTAATAAAGAGGTATTTATATGGGTAGCGCTGAGTGTCCCCCGGGGGATCGGGGCTTCCCATCCCCCGCATCGAGCAAACGACACGTGTCCACGTCGTTGCCTCTTTCCCGTGCAGTTCGCTAAAAAAACAGAAAACACATGTCCCTCTCTTCCCTTTACGAGCCTTCCTTGCCGCACCCTTCGCCGTAACTTCTCCCAGTCGTAGTACCATGAGCCGCCGTTTGCAGCACCGCCGCCATCCATCTCCGGAGATAGCATATCCGCGTAGATCTGGTAGCATGACACCGCTAGAAGCACCGGCGGATGCCCGTGGCGGCATTCCTTGCAGCACTAATGGCCATGGTCGGTAGCACCCGCCGCCACCATTGGTAGCACTTGTGATCACCGTGGATAGCATCCGCGTCCAGCTTTTGTAGCACCGCCTGTCGCCGTCGGTAGCACTCCCAACCGCCGTTGGTAGCAGCGCGGACGCCGTGGTAGCAGTCCCGACCGCCGTCGGTAGCAGCCGCAGACGCCGCGGTAGCACTCCAGACCACCGTCGGTAGCAGTCCCGACCGCCGTCGGTAGCAGCCGCGGAAGCCTCAGTAGCACTCTCGGCCGCCGTCGGTAGCAGTCCCGACCGCCGTCGGTAGCACTCCCGGCCGCCGTCGGTAGCAGTCGCGGAAGCCTCGGTAGCACTCCCGACCACCATCGGTAGCAGTCGCGGAAGCCTCGGTAGCACTCCCGACTGCCGTCGGTAGCACTCCCGGCCGCCGTAGGTAGCAGCCGCGGACGCCGTCGGTAGCACTCCCGACCTCCCGTCGGGTAGCATCGCCTGTCGCCATGGATAGCACCCGCCACCCTCCATCATCGTTGGTAGCACCCGTGAACGTCGTTGATAGCATCGTCGATGTGCTTTTGCAGCACCGGATGGTAGCACCATGGCCCACCGCGTGTAGCAGCGCTGACCGTGGCTTGCAGCGCCGCCGTTCCATGGTTGGCAGCACGGCTGGCAAGCCGCTCACATCAAGCCGGCATTCGCACACAGGCATGACCGGCACCGCCGCTAGCCCTCGCAGCACGGCCGGTTGCCATCGCCGGCTCCAGAGGCTCGGCTTTTGGAGCACCAACGCTGGCTCCAAATCTACAGCAGTGGAAAACAGCACCAGTAGCTAGGAAGACGAGATGCAGGGTACCGGCGGCGAGAGGAGGAGGTGCAGAGGAGCAAAGGTAGGAGAAGAGGAGGATTTCTTTTTGAGATAGAACTAGAGGAAGGAAATGTTCCGCGGTGGAGATCAAGCCAGCCTGAAGCGATAAGATCTGGAGGTGGGGCCCTCCACGTACATCGTCTGGACGCGTGGCGCGCAGGGGAGGCTGGGGACGCGACGCGCGCGATCCCCCGGATGTACAGCAGCGTTTTCCTATTTATATCCTTGAAATAAAACATATCTATAAAAATTAACTCTCTTTAGAAAAATAAAACTAATTTATTTTGAGGGAAAGAAAAATAAAACTAGTAGGAACGCCACCCATGAAGGCTCTCATCACGGACCGCGGGCTCATTTACTGACGACACGCACCTGCCATCGGGCACCACATCCAGAGGCAGGCCGTTTGAAATTTGAATCGCACGCCTCTCTCGCCACACTACACTCCAACGTCTCTCTTCCCCTCCTCCTCCTCCTCCTCAAATCTCTCTGTTTTCTCTCTCTACCCCCAAATCTCTCCTCAACGAATCCCCCAAATTCCCTCGCCCCTTCTCCTCCCGATCGGCGGCCTAGCCAGCGATGGCGACGTTGACGCCTGTGCTGCTGCGGTTGTTGCAGGCGATGCACACGGACGAGCGGGTGACTGGGGAGCACCGCTCCCCGGTCCTCCAGATCACCGCCGTCGTGCCCGCGCTCACGGCCTCTACCGCCGGACTCCCTGCTCTGCCCCTCCAACGGCTTCCTCCTCCAGCTTTCCGACGGCCTCCACTCCACCTACGTCCAGCCCTCCTCCGCGGACGCGGACGCGCTCCTCTCCGCGCGGCCCCACATCGTCGGCCACCTCGTCCACCTCGACCGCCTCCGCTTCTCCCGCCCGGTCCCCCGCGCCATCGGCCTCCGAGCCGTCCCGTCCTCCCGCTCCTTCCCCTGCGTCGGGAACCCCGAGCCACTCATTGCCAAGCCCGCTAACTGCCCCCGGGGCTATGTCATCCAGCCCTGCCCGTCCGACGCCGCGCCGCCACTCATGCCGTCAGGTTCCAGCGGCGCGACGCCGTTTGATGCAACGGATGCTTCCGTTAAAAGGACAGTTCTTGCTCCCAGAAACGTCCCCGAGGCCACGGCGATACCGGCCGGTTCGGCCGTGAAGCGGCGGTTCTCGTCTCCGGCGCCGTCCAAGCAGCGAGATCCGTCGCCTGCGGTGAAGGGGGCGTCAAGGGCGGCGTCTCCCTCGGTCAAGGGCGTCTCCAGAGCGTCGTCACCTGCGGTGAGAGGCACGTCCAGGTCCTCGTCGCCGGTGCCGTCCAAGTGTGTGGTTCCCAGCCTTGTTGCAGCCAAGGAGGAGAACCGTAAGGCGGCAAAGGAGCCGGCCATTATCGTGCCATCAAGGTACAGGCAGCCTTCACCAGCAGGAGGGAGAAGGGGCGCAGCGTCTCCGGCAGGCGGTGGGAGGCGGGGCTCCCTCTCGCCGAGCTCGCGGCGGCTGTCGGGGGAAGGCGGCTGCAAGAAAAAAGTGGTTGTATCTGGCATCTCAAAGATGACAGATTTGTCAGGCGGGTCGGCTATGAAGCCCGTGAGGAAGAGCTGGGACGAGTCGGCAATGGCTGTTGTAGCTGCGGCCGCGGGCTCAGTGAAGAAATCCAAGGGCAAGGTGGACAGAAATACTATTCTGAGGACTCAGGTCAGGAACTCTGGATCATGTTAATTGCTACATTCTGCTGCTCTTGTAAACTTATGATCTTGCAATTGCTAGGTAGGACACTAGGACTGGAGTAGGCTACTACTAGTATATATTCTGTAATTGATCACAAATTCATGCTCATCCAAGAGACCCACTGGGAACTTCAATCCAGTGTGATGTTAGATGCAAAGGAGATGCATTTTCCTTTTTAAGCTGTACATCTGCAATAGTGGAAATTGGGGGGAGTTTGACTATAAAATATGTTATACTGGAATGAGCAAGATGCTTAAAACTCTTTAACTAATAAAAACTCCCTTTATCGAAAAAACTGGAATGCACAAGATATTGTTATGCGTCATAGTTTGTTAGACTTTTGAGTAATAGTTAGGATGCATAAAAAAGGGTAGTTCTGACAATTTTGTTGACAAAAAATGCTAGGCTAGATTGATGCTCTATAATTGTGGGATGTAGCATAGCCGGAATGATATCAAGACGAATCGAAAAATATTAGTGCTGTCTTTTTATGTGTACTACTAGCATAGGCTTCTATGTCTACAGCAATTTACAAACAGAATGAAGGGCAATAGTTTATTTGTTGTTATGTGCAATGCTTCGTTATTCTGAATTTGCATGTTCATATGCTTGCGTGTTCAAGCTGCAACGACAATCTCTTTAAGGTTATGTGCATTGACAATTGACCTTCTTCTGTAACTTCAGGAAGCAATGTCACAGCGACTTAGTGATGCTACAACAGAAGTATCCAGTAACGATGACTCATCTGTTGATGAGAGGCCAAAGCCACGAAAGAAGGCAGAGTCTACTGGAGCGAAGACAAAAACTGCGGTTCCGAAAATCATACTTCATGATGCTAAATGGACCGATGGCAGCATTTCATTGGGTGCAGTTTCTGACAAGCTTTCAAAGATTGGAAAGGTGTGCAATCTCATTTCTTCTGCTAACATTATCCTTTCACGACTCTTCTTCTAATGCATCCTCTGTTTCCTTACCGTTTAACAGGAAGCTACTGAACGGAGAGATGCAGCAGCAACAGCTGCAGCAGAGGCTCTGCAGGAGGCACTGATCACTGAATCAGTAATAAGGAACCTAAGGTAACTAAAAGCAATCCTTTTCCATCTTCAGCCAAAGCCTATGTATGCCAATAGAGTGTGATGGATTGTAACATCGTGTTAATTTGTGTCTACAGCAAGTTCTCTGAACTTTGTTCATTGTCCAAGACCTCAAACCCACTCCCAACCGTCGACTGCTTCCTTGCTGTCTATGAAGACACTCTCAAATGGAAGGGGGTCGCGGAGTCCGTAGTCAGCAACAGAGCAGATGAAGCTGCACTCTGGGAGAAATCATCTGCTCACTGGGTCGAAGCAGCATTAGCAACTGAGCTGGAGGTTCTCACGCTAGTCAACAGTGCCACCGGATCCATTTACCAGAAGAAGAGCACCGAGAAGCCCAAGGCTCCTTCAATGATCGAGCCACCAAGAACAAGCCTGTCGTCGAAGAGGCCGTCGCTCGGAGCCTCTGCAAAGGCCCAGCACAGGGTCTCGCCACCCATCCCTGCCGCAGCATGGAGCAAGACTCCGGGCATGAACGAGACCGTCGAGCTCGCCAACACGCTGTGGGGCGAGATGCACGCGTGGTTCCTGAGATTCGTGAACGAGGCCATGGACGTGGGGTTCCACCTGTTTGAGGACCAGAACGTCGCGGCCAGGGGAAAGCAGAGCGCCCACATCACGCTTGTCCTCAACCAGTTCAAGAGGATCAGCGACTGGCTGGACGGCGTCGGGAAGATCGCCGAGGAGGAGGCCACCAGGGAGAGCGTCGAGCGGCTGAAGCGCAAGATCTACCAGTTCGTCATCAGCCGCATGGGCTCTGCGTTCGAGAGCTCGGTCTCCGTTTCGTCAAAGAGTTGAGTGATGTCCTTCATGCTCTGAAGTTGATAGATTGAACTGTCATTTTCTTTTTTGTTCTGTGGATGGATGAGATTGAAGGTCGTATAATTAGGGATCGAAGAGAAATGCGCGGCTACCGATCGTTCGATGGTGGCTGTTCTATAGGTCGTTTTGATTTATGTGTGTGGGTTTGCTCTGTGCATAAGTTCATGTTCGTGATCTTCAAATGCCTTGTGTGGTTTCAGTTATGAATAGTACGAACCCTATTCCTTCCGTGTTGTGGTATGACTTTGAGTAGTTCTCACTCGAGGCCTCGATTATTACTGCCAGTGGCGGAGCAAGAATTTTGCAGTTGGGTATGCGAAGTTTTTTTTTTTTTTTTTTTTTTTTTTTTTTTTGCAACACAACAATACAAGACATGAATATTCACAATGAAAATAGAGGCTGTTCTTAGCAGGGATAATGTCTCCAATAATTTTCGTATAGTGCAAGAACGAGGAAAACAATCTAAGATTGCAAGACACGACATTCTTTAGGCAAAACTTTGCCTGACCATCCGACTATTAAATCGGATCGGAGGGAGTATTTAAATTACACTGTATATTTGTTTGAATTCTACAAATGAATCGATCAATTAAGTAAGCATCATCTATTCCTCTATCGTCTACTGGGGAAAGATAAGAAAATGACAAAAGATGAGAGTTGGAAATTCACCACACTCGGCGAAGAATTGCAAGACTTGTTTGAATTCAACTAGTGTGCTGCTCGACTGCTAAGGTCCTGGGTTGTCGAGACTTAGTGGAGCACGAGCGAGGCAGGGAGGTAGGCATCCAGGGACTCTGAGGCGTATTGGCACTTCAACTGCAGGTGGGAGATATACATTGAAATTTCCTGAAATGCAGATACGCTTCAAGCCGACTAAAGTGTATTCAGCACTAACCTTTTTCAGGACTGCTCATCAAGCGCAGGCCGAACTTGCTTGAATGAAGAGATGCAGAAGAATGTCTTCAGATTCTTAGTTGGCCTCACATTCTGTTCGATTATTGATTGTGGTTTACAAAATGTGAATGTCCAGTTCAAAAAAAAAAAAAGTGAATGTCTGGCTCTCCCAATCATATGCAATCACTGAAAAAAAAAACAGAATCGCTAAAAGGAAAGTGCATTGCGCTCCTTCCGCATGGAAAAAACTGGATCTCGCACTTGCCCCGTCGAAGAAATAAAAGATAGAAGACACACGTATAATTCGAAGGCAGGGAATCCCAAAATTCACCTTACCGGGTGAACAACCAGTCGCTTAGGGCATCTCCAGCCGTCCCCCCCAGAGGGCTTTTTTCGCGGCGGAAGCGGCGAATAGCGCCGCTTCTTCACCACTCGGCCCCCCAGCGGCCCAAATAGCGTCGTTTCGGCGCTATTTGGCGCCGCGGCACCCAGGCCGAACCCAGCCCGCTGGGTTCGGCCTGGGGGGGGGGCGAAACTGCGCGGCCGCGCGTGCGGGCCAACGCTGTCAGTGACGCCCCGGGAAAACGCGGGAACAGAAAACCACCGCCCGTGACTTTCTTCTCGGCGCCCGCGCCGTCAAAGGCTGCCGGAGGCGGCCGGCCAGTGCATGCCAGTCAAAGTCCACCGGATTAATGGCGGGGGCGGCAGCGGCGACACGCGCGGCGCGGCGATTGGCCGGCCAGGCTATAAAAATGGCGCCCGCCCCCTCCCCGTACGCACAGTCTCGACTCTCTCATCGCCGTTCTTTCCCCACCCTCGAACCTCGCCGCAATGGAGAACCTCTGGGACGCGTGGCCCAAGAACGACGACGTCGAGCTGCCGCCAGCGCAGCAAGCGGCGCTGGATCCGCAGGTGGTGGAGCCGCAGGTGGTGGCGCCGGAGCCGGTGGCGCCGGAGCAGCCACCCGAGTACGACGAGGCGCGAGAAGCGCGGCGAGCCGCCCGCCACTGGAGACGCGAGGTGAGGAGGCAGCCAGTGTGGCCCGAGCAGCACGCCGGGCTGCACTCGTTCGAGACCTCGCAGAACGAGGAAGCGTACCGCGAGGTGCGCGGCGTCCTCGAGCAGGCCGCGGCGGCGGCGGAGGCGGCCGCCGTTCGTGCCTCCCTGGAGACGCACCAGCGGGAGGAGGCGGCGCGAGCGGTGCGCCGCCAGATGGCCCAGCGCGCTGCCTCGGTCGAGCAGGAGGGCATCATCGCCCTCTACGAGGCCGACCGGCAGGCTGCGTTGCAGAGTGAGCGGCGGCGCAACCGCCCGCCCTCCGAGCAGGCGCAACTGCACCGGCTGCGCCTGCAGGCCCGAGCGGAGCGGGCGGAGCAACGCCGTCTCGCCGCGGCGAGCCAGGACGAAGCCGGCCCCTCCAACCAGCACCGCCACGACGACGTCGCTGATGAAGACGACGATGCGTAGGCGTAGGGGCAGTCATCGAGTAGTTTAAATCTCCTATGTTTTTAGTTCAAATGTTTCGTACTAGCTTAAATTCGCGCCGAATATGTACGAAGTTTCAAATTTCAATAAAATTTCGACTAGTTTTTCAACTGCGTTTGTTTGGGCCGATTGTTGGGCTCGGGACGCGACTGGGAAACGCGCCCCCCCAGGTTCCAGAATAGCGCCGTTTAGCGCCGCGGCGGCACCAAAACGGCGGCGTTTTGGGCCCTGGGGGGGCGCAACGGCTGGAGATGCCCTTACATGCATGAAAAATTAAACTGCATACAATGAAATGTTTGCTGATGTCTAGTAACAAACCAGACATAATTTGGAACAGAACATACAAGAAGTCTGGCTATCTGACAAGCTAAGCAGAGAAATGTTTGCTGATCTCCCGGACCCCGGACGTATGAGTGTCCATTTCCGTTTGGAGATCCATGTAGGCCTTGTTTGGTAGGAATGGTTTTCAAAGGATTAGTGGGGATAATTCGAACCCCTTGCCTTCACCCAATCCCCAATTTTCCTAACAAACCACTTCTCTTCAATCCTCTTCTCCAACCCACCTATTTGGAATACAGAGATAACCCCAGATCAACCAATACAGCTTAAAAATCCACTTGAAAATCCACTTTTTCAACATGATAACAATATACTTAAAAATCCAATTTTTACACAAATACATGGCTTATCTCTGCAAGTACTACTAGTTTCGATCTGTTCCGATTAATTTATTGTCGGATGAATGCATGAGCTGTTCAACTCACCGCAACAACTCCTAGAGTGAAATGCTTCATCCAAGAAACACATCATGTCGATTGATTTCAGAAGCACAACACTGCAGCAGCTATTAAAACCAGTACTGTCGTTACAAAAATGCTCAGCCGTTGCACCAAGAGCTTTCTACAGTTCTGTCACGAGAGCGGATCAAGTTTCACTAGCAGAAGAAACACGCGAGCTGCTGGCGAAGCTTCTCAAGAGGCCACTCCCACTCTTATCTTTTGCTTCCCTGTGTTCACAACCGGGTGTTGCTGCGCAGCGTTGGCTGAATCAGCACAACAGAATGAGGCCGTTAGGCAGCAGCAGGTCAATTCTAAATCTCCGAGATTTTCAGAACAAAAAGACCAGTACCAAGATCAACAGGGCAAAACCTAAGGGCAATATAATCTGCAGATAACTGTAGGTTAGATACAAACTGAATTTTCTTCACAGATAATTAGTAGTATCTTCTCCGGAAAGGGAGAAATGAGATGACTGAGCTCATTTCATTTTCTAGGTTCTGTAACGCCTACTAGCAGAGTACCAATGAGCAACCAAAATTATTTGAATCAAGGACAGTGGTGCACATATGAATGTGCGACTTGTGAATACACCGTTTATATCCTCAAGGCACCTACTCTTTCCCACCGAACAGTCAGATTAGCACTCTGCTAAAACAAGACTCCACGCATCTAAACCTATATCATTCTGCAGCATAACCAATCCAAGACTACTGATATCAAGTTTGACAACAGACCTGTGGTTTATAAATAATCAGGTCAGCCCTCAGACCATCCATTAGCACTTCTAATCCACAAGACAAGGCATTGTAAACACCTAGTGTTTCAATTCAACTATTTTATTTATTTGTTTACAAGACTTCTCTGATGGAGGCCCCAAGTGATCTAAGAAATGTATTGAGCACTACAACAAAAATTGAGAAAGAAAATTACAGGGGGGTTTTAAGATACCCTGATAATATCCAAGACCAATGTGCTTAACGAAGTCATGGACTTCAGTGGAATCACCCAGTCGACATAACCAATGTGCTTAACCAAAAAATTACCAAAATCTCATTGTTCTGCTATCACCCAGTCGACATAACCTCTAGTTGCCTACTAGGGGACAGCTGCTTCATCTCAGTACTACTCCTGACTTTAGCTAGCCAGCTATGTGCAATATTTTGTCTCTATAAGAAAGCAATGGTAGCTTTTGGTGCCATTGCTTTGGAAAAGATTCACAAAGAACTTGCACCATGCATCTTCTTCCACTTGGACTCAAGAAAAGGTCACGAATGCATGCAGCAGCAGCAGCGAGTGATTAGCACATGCCGCACGCAGTAACATATTCCATGAATCCAGAGCTTCCAACAAATAACCGAAAGAATTATTATTCCGTTGCTGCTGCTGTAACATATTCCATGAATCCGGAGCTACCAAAAAATAAGGTGCAGCAGTAACATATTCCATGAATCTGGAGCTACCAAAAGAATTATTACTCTGCTGCTGCTATTTAAATTAAAATCTCTGTTACCCCTGACCCTAATCTCTAGTAGTTTCGATTTAACTAATTCTACATGACACGTCCATGTCCATGCTGAACGGTGACAGACGCATGGAAATAGAACCATCCCTGGTGAAAACCATGGATAGATACTGCCTACAATCAGGACACTGCCCACGCGCCGATCTTCCACCCAAAATTATAAATCACTAGAGCTATATGCGGGCACCATATTAACTTAACCAAACAAGGTAAAAAATCCACAGGATGATGCAAGAAACGAGGCCATCCAATCTTCCGTTTCGGATCTAGGCCAAAAGCTAGGTCATGGACAAGTGAGAGAGAGAGAGGCTGGAGCGGAGGTTTCTATGCTTCCTAGTCGCCGGCGGGGAGAGCGGAGACGGCCTGCGGCTGCGGACATGGAGCCGGCCTTGGCAAAACCGGAAAGAGGGGAGGGGAAGGGGAGGGAGAGGGAAGACTTATCGGCGAGAAATCCAGTATAGGAGCCGGTCTTGGCGGTGGCTGTGGCGGTGGCGGCGCAGACGCACGGAAGGAGGAGGAAGCGCTTCCTTTCTCTGTTCCGCTCGATTCCCCGATGCAGCCCTAGAGGCTTGTATAGGTGGCCAAATAGGCCGCCCGGCACGGCCCATCACGTGCTGGAAAAGCACGGCACTTATTCGTGCCGTGCCGGGCCAACCCACGGGCTAGATTTCTAGGATGGGCACGGCCCACTGGCACGGTTATGGCCCAGTGGGCCAG